>JAFJYJ010000019.1:327500-1527500 GCA_019022615.1 Acacia melanoxylon
ACAAATGGAAGACGTAAAAAAAATGCCATCCATAACATCTATGTCAGCCCCTCTGTCTGAATGTATCTGAATGCATTCAAAACATCCCGCTTTTTAGATGATCCCTCTAGAATCTAGAAGAGGCGGATTCTAACAATCTTTTTTTTTTTCTAGTTACTTCGTTCTCTATTTCTATTTAAGAGAATCCTTAGGAAAAGCATTTGATTTTCATCGAGCTAAAAAAAATAGAAATATGTCGATATCTCTAGTAAACTAAAGTAATCGTTTAATAGCTATTTTGCTTCAATCTCTCCTATATAAATTATATAAATAAAAAAATGGAAGATTTAGTTACGATAAAAAAAACTTTCTATATCTTTTTCCATGGATCCTTTACTCATACTCAAAAAATTGGGAGTATTGATCCAATTCAAAAAACTTATGTTTTTGTAATTTCATAATTCAATTTGTCAATTTCGAATTGATTCTTTTTGAATATAAATTACGATAATGTATATTATTCCTCGAATTCTTCGTTGAGAGGTAAAGGATTAAACCCTTTTAAGATAAGAAATAAAGTTTTTGATCGGAATATGAATCAAACGAGGGATCCCTTAACTAGTAAAGGATCCATAGAACGAATCGCACTTTTACCACTAAACTATACCCGCTTCAATGCGATTATTGTATATAAATGGAACTTTTGTCCAACAAGGGAATCAGAAATAGGATCATAAAAGAATCATAAAATTTATAGTGTTGACGTGTTTCGTAAGGGGATCTAATGGAATTAAGAAAAGAGGACCCATTGGATTTTTTGATTTTGTTTTGCTAAAGGTGTTTTGACAGATACATCTCGACAAAACTACTTAAGCCATAACATAAAAATCCATTGTGCAAAAATCCTTAGTTCCATTCTATTTTTTTTTTTCTTTTTAGATACTTTAAGGGAAAAAAAGAAAGAGTAATAATAAATGACATTCTTATGTTTGATCTTGTTTCAATAACAAGTAATTTTTTCAGATCAAATAAATCTTTTTTATCCAGAATTCATGGGAACAAAAAAGGCCCGGCTAGGTACTAACCTGGCCGGGCTGAAAAAACAAGTTTTTTTATTCTTTAAATTTATTCTATAATTTTCTATATATAATATATATAATAGAATATGTTATATAATAGAATATATATAGAATTCTAATTCTATAAATTCTATAATCTATAAATAGAAAAATAGAATATTATTCTATAAACTATAAATAATAATATTCTAATAAATTAGTATAATTCTAATATATTAGAATAAAGTTATTATAATAATTTATACTAATTTTATTTTAATAATCTTTTAAATCTTTTAATTAAACATATATTTATTATTTTATTATTTATATTATTTGTTTATGTTTTTTATTATATTCTTTTTTTTTTTTAGATTCTTTATTAGTTATTAGTTAGATTATTTATTATATAGAGTATTCTAATTTTATTATTCTATAGAATAATAAAATTATATATTATATATATTATATAAATATAGAATAGAGATAAGATAGAAATATCAAATTTAGAGATAAGATAGAAATATCAAATTAAATAAATAAAAAAGAAAAGAAAGGGCCCTTTTCAATTGGTTTTCAATTGGGGAGAGATGGCTGAGTGGACTAAAGCGTCGGATTGCTAATCCGTTGTACGAATTTTTCGTACCGAGGGTTCGAATCCCTCTCTTTCCGTTTTCATCAATGATTTGGTATCTTATTTACCTTTTTTTTTTCTTTTTCATTTTTGAAATATTGAAAATAGAATATAAATATTGATTTCTAATTGATTTATATTTCATTTTGATTTCTAATTTTTATATTTAATATATTTCTATATTGAATTTTCTAAATTTAGTTTAATAAATTTAGAAATATATTTCTAATTTATATTTAGAATTTCTAAAAGTTAAAATTGAAAGATGAAAATGGATAATAAGAATATTTAAAAATCAAGCACAAGCAAGGAAAACACAGAAAACAAAAGAATAAAAAATCATATTTTTTATTCTTCACGTCCCGGATTACGTCCTGGATCGTTAGATAGGAATCCGAAGATGAAAAGAGAAACAAAGAATATCACTACCGTGTAAACAAAAAGTTTTAGAGTAAGCATTACACAATCTCCAAGATCATAAAAAAAAAAATAAAGAGAATAGATTCTCCTATAGTACACATGAGGATTCACACTGTAAAACTTATCTGATCTTATAAATCAAGATTATTAAAATGTTCGACTCTTCGAATAAATTATGAATTTTTCTAGGACAGTATTAGTATTCAAATTAAGGATCTCATCGAAAACTTACAGCAGCTTGCCAAACAAAAGCTAAGAGAAAAAAGAGTACAGGTATTACTGGCATAATATCTACAATCGGATTCAAAAAAGCATAGGCTTCAGGTAATTTCGCGAAGAAAAAACTACTTGAATAAAGAGCAGAGTTAATACAAATACAGACCAAACTAAAGATATTAAGCATAACAAATATTTTGTTCTTTAAGATAATTGTATTTTTTCTTTTTTTGAATTCAATAAAAAAAAATTCAAATTAAGTTAATATTATTAAGTATTAAGATTCAGTTTCTATTTTTAGTTTCCATTTTTAAGTTTATATTATTATTAATATATTATATTCTGAATTTTCTAATAAATGGATTTTCAATTTCATTTCTTTTTTTTTTTAATATTAATAAGAATTAATATTAAAAAAAAAAAAAAGAATAATGAATTTTTTATTTATTTTATTTAATTAATATTAAAATATTAATAGGTTAATAAGAAATCAAAATAATAAAATAATAAAAAAAATCGAATACGAATATTAGACTAAAATAGAATAATATTAGAATACAAAAATAAAATAGAATGAATATAGAAAAATAGAATGAATATAGAATATAATATATAGAAGAAAAAAAATCGAATTAATTACGAATAAAATGATGAATCAAATAACAAAAAAAGTAGACCAAAAAAATCCTTCTTTGATTTGAACTTATCAAATTCAAAATCTTTCCATTCTGAAATAAAAAGAAATAAAAAATAGAAGAAATCAGACTTTCATGCAATATCTTAATTGAATTATATGTAATGATCAATAATTTCAGTTTCATTCTATATCTAGACATATCAAAATTATAGCAACAATTTATTCTATAGATATTTAGATATTTGGACTGGAATTGACGAACAACCAATATCAATAATAGTGTTTAGTAGTGTCGAATAGAAATAAAAATGGGGCGTGGCCAAGCGGTAAGGCAACGGGTTTTGGTCCCGCTATTCGGAGGTTCGAATCCTCCCGTCCCAGAGCATATCCATTCATGATATATATCATATCTGAATATAAATTATATATCATAATAAAGATTGCCCCTTTTTGAGAAACCTTTTGTTTAAGAGTATATAATGTTTAAGAGTATATAATATTGGGTAGAATGTGATTCTTCTTTTTTTTTTTTATGATTCATCTCTAAATCGAGTCACTTTGAAAATGTAGATTCAAAAAGAACTTCTTTTTTTATTTGTATTGTATATGTATATTCAAAATTTATATTATTATTTTAATTTAATAAAATAGAAAATATATTAAATAAGATTTATTATTTATATATTTCTAATTTATATTTAGAATAAATTTATATATTTAAAAATATATTTCATATTGAATATTAATTAATAAATTTTTAAATTTAAATTGGATTTTGATAATAAATCAAAATCTTCTATTAAAATTTGGAATTCTAATTCTAGATTTTTTCTATTTATTTTTTTTGAATAAGAATATTTTGAATCTCTATTTTTCTAAAAAATAAATAGAAATAGAATAGAAATTCTATTCCTACAATATCGAATTCATTTGAATTTTTTTTGATATTTCTTTACTTTACTTTTACTTTAGAAACCTTCCATTCATATAGAAGGAAAAATATGGATTATTATGGATCGATTGAATCAATGACTATTCATGATTTCAGAATTGAATCAATTACATGCCGGCTCCAAACTAGAGGAATGTTATGGTAAAACTTCGTTTGAAACGATGTGGTAAAAAGCAACGTGCGACTTGAAAGACATGATTACATTAGCCGTGGATTCTTACATCCACCATTTTTTCTATTATATAGAAATGAGGGTGCTCTTTCTCGACATCGTTTGTTCTATTCCACTCGAATTTCTTTTTTGGGGAGGAGGGAGGGTTTGATGATGGAAATAGTACATGATGGAGCTCGAGTTGATTCATTTCTCAGGGGCAAGTTTCTAGGGTTAGTGAAAATTAATAAGTTCCAACAACTTCGTAAGTATATTTTCGCTATAGAAATCGAAAGGATCCAATTCGAGCAAGTTAAAAAAAAAAAGTAAAATTTGTTGGAATTGGTAAAACTATTTCGATCAAAAGTGGATCTGGGGGAATCAACCATCTATTTGTATGATTCTTTGATGGAAAGAAATAAAAAAATGGGTATGTTGCTGCCATTTTTGAAATGATTAAAGATCCTCGAAATAATGTCTAAACCCAATGATTCAAGGAAAAGCTAACGGATCGTGGAACAAGTAAATACCGTTTTCAATTGTCTCAACAACTATATTACACTGACTGAAGACAAAAAATGGATTCTAAAGCTAAAGGAGACAGACAAGAAAGGGGGTAGAGACCGCTCAATAAATGAAATAAAATACCTAACTCAAGGTTTTGTTTTCCTTTGAGTTATTTGAGAGTTATCCAACTTGAGTTATGAGGTTGCGAATACGAGTGATTTTTTTGGGGGAAAGAATAGAAAAAGTATTTAATTTTAATCATAGTCTAATTGATTTGATGATTTTATGAATCTATTTGACATCATAATTCTATACATAAACAAAATTTCGAATTTTCTCGAGCCGTACGAGGAGAAAACTTCTTATACGTTTCTAGGGGGGGTGTATTGTTTATCTATATCTATCCCAATGAGCCGTTTATCGAATCGTTGCAATTGATGTTCGATCCCGAAGAGAGGGGAGAGATCTTCGGAGAGTGGGTTTTTATGATCCGATAAAGAATCAAACCTATTTAAATATTCCTATTATTCTATATTTCCTTGAAAAGGGCGCTCAACCTACAGGAACTGTTCAGGATATTTCAAAAAAGGCGGGTGTTTTTATGGAACTTAATCCTAATCAACAAACGAAATTCAATTTAAATAAATAAAAAAAAAAGAAAAAGAGGGTGTGGAAGACTTTTATGTAGATTTTTATAATCTTTTTCTCTCTTATCTCCCCCCCCGCTCTCTTGTTCTATTCATACCGAATTTTGGATTTTTTATTGCCGCCATAGAATGCTGTTTTTTATAACCACAAAAATCCTTTTTTTTTGATAATATAAAAATAAATTAAATTAAGTAAAAAATAAAAATTATTTTTAATAAATTCTATTTAATTATATTATATATATTTTATTTATATATTTTATTAATTTTCATTTTTTTTATTATATAAATTAGATAATTAATTTATATAATTAATTATATATTTATATATATTTTTTTTATATTCTATTTTTTTTTTTCTTAGTATTTATTATTTTTTATTATTCATTTGTAATTTGAATTAAATTCAATTGGATCTCAATTGGTATTTATTCAATTTAATAGTTAAGTTTTTTATTTTAAATTCGTTTATTTTATTCATTGTATTCTTTTTTCAACATTAATATTAATATTGACAACAGTGTATCAAACAAATATAATCTATAATCCGATCGTGAATAAATGGATCCTTTTATTCGCATTCCATAGGATTTTTTTTTACTTAGATGGGTTCGTTGGATTTTCTGTGATAGAAAGAAGAAAAGAAGTTCTTTAATTAAAAAAAAGAACTTCTTTTCTTTCTTTATTTCTTTCTATTTTCTTTATATTCTATATCTATATTATTTAATATTATAATATCATAATAATAATATAATACATATATAAAATACTAAAAATAATATAGATATAGAATAGGATATATATATAATACATATATAAAATACTAAAAATAATATAGATATAGAATAGGATATATATATAATACATATATAAAATACTAAAAATAATATAGATATATAATAGAATATAATAAAGAATATAATAAAATAAATAGAATAATAATATATAATATATATAAAATAATAAAAATAATATAGATAGATAATAGATAGATAATAGCATCTAATAAAGAATATAATAATTAATAATCTAAATTCTAAATTAGAAATTGGAATAGAATATAAATAATTAAATAAAAAAAATGAAAAAAAATGTATAACGTATAACATAGGCGACAAAGAGGCGGTCTATAAATTGTTATTTTCTTTTTTTATCTCTTATCTGAGTGTTATCTGAGAAAATCTCTTGTATTTTAATCTGATCTGAACATTTTTATGTTTTTATGTTCAGAATCGATTCGACTTCGACATTTAAAATATTTTTTCTGGATTCTGGATTTTCTATTTTAATGGAATATTCTTTTTTATTATCCAATTCAATCTTTTTATTTATTTTGATTGCGGTTGTATCTACACATCTTATTAGTTTTTTTTAGTTTCTTTTTTTAGGGTTGCTAACTCAATGGTAGAGTACTCGGCTTTTAAGTGCGACTCAAATTTTTACACATTTCTATGAAGCAATGGATTCGTCCATACCATCGGTAGAGTTTGTAAGACCGCGACTGATCCAGAAAGGAATGAATGGAAAAAGCAGCATGTCGTATCAATGGAGAATTCTAAGAATATTTCATTTTTTTTGGATCGGGCCCAAATCCATGTTTGTATTCTTGGCTCGCAACAAAAGAAATTCACAGTTGGGTTGAATTAATAAATGGATAGAGTTTGGTGACTCCAATTATAGGGAAACAAAAAGGAACGAGCTTTTGTTTTGAATTTGAATGATTCCCCCATCTAATTATACGTTAAAAATATAAAATATTAGTACTTGATGGGGGAAAAGCTTTTCCCATGAATGGATTATTGATTTTTGTTATGAATCCTAACTATTAGCTATTCTCCATTATAATTAGATTATGGGGTGGCGATAAATGTGTAGAAGAAAGAGTATATTGATAAAGATCTTTTTTTTTTTTTTCCAAAATCAAAAGAGCGATTGGGTTGAGAAAATAAAGGATTTCTAACTATCTTGTTATCCTAGAACGAACATAAAACAATTAGATGGAAAAAGCGAGTAGAGAGAGTCCGTTGATGAGTCTTACTTGTTTTCTAGGTATCTCTTTTTTTTATTAGAATAGAATACCCTGTTTTGACTGTATCGCACTATGTATTATTTGATAACCCAATAAATCTTCGATCCTCGGCCCAAATCAAATTTCAAAAAATGGAGGAATTTCAAGTATATTTAGAACTAGATAGATCTCGTCAACATGACTTCCTATACCCACTTATTTTTCGGGAGTATATTTTTGCACTTGCTTACGATCATGGTTTAAATAGTTCCATTTTGGTGCAAAATCTAGGTTATGACAATAAATCTAGTTTACTAATTGTAAAACGTTTAATTACTCGAATGTATCACCAGAATCATTTGATTATTTCTGCTAATAATTCTAACAAAAACCCATTTTGGGGGTACAACAAGAATTTGTATTCTCAAATAATATCAGAGGGGCTTGCCGTCAGTGTGGAAATTCCATTTTCCCTACAATTAATCTCTTCCTTAGAGAAGGCAGAAATTATAAAATCCTATAATTTACGATCAATTCATTCAATATTTCCTTTTTTTGAGGAAAAATTTCCATATTTAAATTATGTGTCAGATGTACAAATACCCTACCCTATACATCTGGAAATCTTGATTCAAACCCTTCGATACTGGGTGAAAGATGCCTCCTCCTTTCATTTATTAAGGCTCTTTCTTTATGAGTATTGTAATTGGAATAGTCTTATTACTCCAAAAAAAAGGATTTCTACTTTTTCAAAAAGTAATCCAAGATTTTTCCTGTTCCTATATAATTTTTATGTATGTGAATACGAATCCATCTTTCTTTTTCTCCGTAACAAATCTTCTTATTTACGATTAACATCTTCTGGAGTCTTTTTTGAACGAATCTATTTCTATGCAAAAATAGAACATTTTGTAGAAGTCTTTGATAAGGATTTTCCGTCCACCCTATGGTTCTTCAAGGACCCTTTCATTCATTATGTTAGATATCAAGGAAAATCCATTCTAGCTTCAAAGAATACGCCCTTTTTGATGAAAAAATGGAAATACTATCTTATCCATTTATGGCAATGTCATTTTTTTGTTTGGTCTCAACCAGGAAAGATTCATATAAACCAATTATCCGAGCATTCATTTTACTTTTTGGGTTATTTTTCAAATGTGCGGCTAAATCCTTCAGTGGTACGGAGTCAAATGTTGGAAAAGTCATTTATAATGGAAAATCTTATGAAAAAGCTTGATACAATAATTCCAATTATTCCTCTAATTAGATCATTGGCTAAAGCAAATTTTTGTAATGTATTAGGACATCCCATTAGTAAGCCGGTCTGGGCCGATTCATCCGATTTTGATATTATTGAGCGATTTTTGCAGATATGCAGAGATCTCTCTCATTATTACAACGGATCCTCAAAAAAAAAGAGTTTGTATAGAATCAAATATATACTTCGGCTTTCTTGTATTAAAACTTTGGCGCGTAAACACAAAAGTACTGTACGGGTTTTTTTGAAAAGATTAGGTTCTGAATTATTAGAAGAATTCTTTACAGAGGAAGAAGATATTTTTTCTTTGATCTTCTCAAGAGCTTCTTCTACTTTGCAGAAGTTATATAGAGGTCGGATTTGGTATTTTGATATTTTTGATTTTCATCAATGATCTGGTCAATCATGAATAACAGGTTATCATACTTTGATAATGGAAACTATCCTTAAATGAGGAAAAGATAAAAAAAAAGAATTCATTCGTTTCTATTATGAAATATGAAATGGATTATGAAATGCTCATGTAGTAAGAGTAGGAATTGATAAACTAAGTACTTAACTTTTTTAGAGTCCTGTTCTAGGGAAGGAACTGAGGTTTAGATGTATACATAGGGAAAGCCGTGTGCAATGAAAAATGCAAGTACGGCTTGGGGAGGGATTTTTTTTGTTTTGTTGTTTAATTATATTAACAAAAAAATTATCTACTCCATCCGACTAGTTCCGGGTTCGAGTCCCGGGCAACCCATTCTACTTAATATATCCAATCCAAGTCATATGTATATAAATTCGAATTTTTTTATTTTCTGTTTTGAATGAATGAAATGAGGTAAAATAAAACGAGAATTCGGAGAAATCTAAATGAGTAAGAGTATCCTATGGATATTGGTATTGGTTGACACCGGTATATAAGTCATGTTATACTGTTGAATAACAAGCCTTCAATTCTCTAGTTATAGAGAGCTTTTGTAACTGGATAACCAGCACTGAAAACCGTTTTCACTTATTTTATTTCTCCTTTTCATTTTGATTTGTTATCTATTTGTTATGAAGCAATCACGGGTATAAACTCTATATGGTTGCTGTATAGTAATACTCCCTCGTTGACTAATTTACAACAACCCAATAAATGCTGTTAAATCATTGAATATGTTTTAAAAATGCTATTTTCAAATATGCATACCTCTTTCTCTCCCCTGCAAGAGGAAAAAAGTGAAAAAAAATTATTAACTACCCTATTAATATCTCTTATTTAGATCAAAATTTTATTTTATAAGACTTCTAATATTTTGAAGCGGAAGAAGTATTGATTTGTTCTCCTACCAAGTTTTGTCTATACTCTATATGGTTGCTGTATCCGTACATAAAGACTCATAAAACAACAGGAAAATCCATCACAGGCCCATATTAGAAAGAAAAATGTGAAAAAAAAGGCTCAAGAAAAAGTCACATGTCAAAAAAAGCTCCAGGGCCTTTTCTGATATTATTTCATAAAATGTTAGTTGTTAATGAGACTGATATAGTTGTTAAGGGGTACTGATTTAGTTGTTAATGAGACTGATTTAGTTGTTAGGATATTATTGTTAATGCTGATTGATTTAGTTATTAGCGAGTATTGATTTAGTTGTTAATGACTGATTTAGTTGTTAACGTTTTATGAAATAATACGGAAAAGGTCCAGGACCTTTTTCGACGTGTGACTTTTTCTTGGACATTTTTTTAACATTTCTTTTGCTAATATGGGCCCTGGGATGTATTTTCCTTAAAACAACCTCATTTTTTAAATATAAAAATAATTTAATATTGTGGAACTTGGCCCCATATTTTTCAGACAAATGGGAGGACGGAAAGTAAGATGAGAGAAAAGTGATTAACTGAAAATAATAACCTTATTATTTTAGAAAAATATTTACGTATAGCAAAATTTATTATTTTACCAAATTATTTATATATGGAATTAAAATAAATATTAATTTATAATTTTTTTATCCAATTTAAATTCTTGCTTTTAGAATCATTTTTATACAACGATTTCACAATTTTTAAAAATGATTCAAAAATTGGAAATATACATGACATTATCAACAAAGAGCCCCCGGGGATGAAAAAATTGAATGGAGAGGATCATAAAAGAAATGTAGGATATATCCATATGCTATTTTACCAAATTTTCTCTCTCCCCTTTTTGTCTCATGTAATTGTCCCTTATTTTTTACATTAAACATTTTCCTTCTCTCTCCCCTTTTTGTCTCATGTAATTGTCCCTCATTTTTTACATTATACATTTTCCTCCACACTCCACTTTTCTCCTAGTATCTAAGCACAAGGTCAAAGATTCTTGTATGCCATTAAAAACAGAGCATGCGTATTCACTTTTCTTCTTCTTCTTCTTCTTTAAAAAAAAATATTATTATCCGTTATCTGGTTTGAAATATAAGTGTCTCATCCGAGACTTGAATTCAAGATCCAGAAGGATCTAGCGGAGCCTTACACCTCTAGACCAACTTTATATTGATACTTTTCTTCCTTTTCTAGCACACAGCTCATAGTAGATTATTGTGTTCAACGAAAAAGTTCGATTATATATTGTATTCCATTAAGAAGTAATATAATAGAGTCTGGTCTGAATAGTTTTCTCTGAATAGTTTTCTGGTTTCAGATTAAATTTCAGTACTTCAATAAAAGAAAACTGAAGATATAAGCAATTGATAAATCAATTATTTCACTTTCACATTTCCCCCAAAAAAAATTATTTCCGATCATTTGGGATAATTAATTTGCAGGTCCTTATAGTTTCAACCAATTTTTAATTAGGTCCTATAGCTTGTTTTTCTTTTTATCACACGTCCTTACTTTCACTTGTTTTTAATCAGCTCATTGTAGCTTTTTCTTCTTCTTTTTATTAGGTCCCTTATTGTTTCGCTGGATTTTTAATAAGATCCTTCTAGGTTTTTTTGGATTTTCATTTATTAATTTAATTAAATAAATAATATTAAAATATAATTTAAAAATAATAATTTTAAATTAAATAATTAAATAATTTTAAAACATTAATATAATTAATTAGTAATGCTTAATTAATTAATTATAAATCTATTCTATTTTTGGAAAAAATATTATTAACATAACTCAAATTTTATAATTATAAAAAAATAGAATAAAAATAAATAATAGAAATATATATTTAATTAAAAAATTATGATGAATACTAAAATTTGAATTATAATAATAGATTTCTCTAGAATAGAATAGAATTATAATTCATTATATTAAGGGTTTATTATATATCCTGTCCTTTGGATATAAAGCTTTTGTCAGGTCAACTATATACTACGTCGTTTTGGATCTATAAGTTATCCATTTTCCCTCTGCCTCCCACGTTCACGCCAAGCCACAGTCTCTCTCTATCTTGTTCGCCTGTGTTCCTTTTGCCCTAAAAGTCTAAATAATCTTTCGAGATTATACGGCCAAATTTCGAGGGCGAAATTTTATTTAACGGGGAGAAATGTAATACCCTAAAAACCCTAATTATCATAAATGATATATTTTAATAAATATTTCAAAGAGAGTATATCGTCTCTAATTTTGTAACTTGATTGTTATAAATTTATGAGCAATTTCTCTTTAAGATTTCATATAGGGATCATATATTTGATTTTCTAAAACTTATTAGGAGTCATAAAATATCCTAATATTATCATAATTAAGTATAAACTTAGTTATATCATTTTAGCAATAAATCATCAAAGGATGGCAAAATCAATTAGATAAAATTAGCAACAATTATTGGGCAATTAAATTTGCAATAATTGAGGTATTTTAGTAATTTTCGAAATTAATTATAAATTAATTTAAAAAGGCCATAATTAAGAATATATCAACTTAATTAATATCCAAAGGATATTTAAAAGCTAAGATTAGCATATAAGGAGATTTTAATCATCAAGATTAATTTAGAAACCTATCAAAAATTGGCAAATAAGACTAATAACCCCTAAAACACTATATTAGCAGTATTTAAATAAAGATTAATCAATTCCCCTTAATTAAATAAAAATGGCGAAAATTAGTAATTAAATGGGTTAAGAAATTTTATTAATCCTTAATCCTAAATCACTAACTAATATCACTATTAGTGTCTAGATTTTTCCAAACCAACATTTGTGGCTTGGATTAAGTTTATTAAAGCTAATCTAAGGGTTTAAGAATTTATTTAATAAAGCCTAATCCATGTGAAAATTAAGCAACCAATGAGAGAACTTTAACATAGAATTTGTGAGATAAATAAAACACAATTCAAGAGCAAAAGGGGGGGGGTGCAATTTCGGTGCATACAAAAGTGAAGGGAATTAAAGTTTTAAATTATAAATAGTTAAAATAAAACATCATTAATAACAAAGACTTTTGTGGCCACTTGACTAAGACATAGTGAAATGAAGAATAAATGGAATGCAAATTAAAAACTAAATACATAGGGGGGGGGCGGTTTTGTGGAAGCAAGAAGAGATGAGCCAAGCAATCTAGATATTATTGCTAAATATGTCATAATCAAAGAATTAATGTAAGAAGACTTTTGAGGTAGTATGACATAAGCTTGTGTAATAAAGTAATTAATGTTTAATTAAGTAAATGGTAAGATAAGAACCATTAGGATAAATTCTAGACACAAGTAAATGAGAACCGATAGAAAATAAATCGTATCTTGAAATCCTTGAACTAAGTAAAAAATCTAAGTAGATATTATGAATAAGCAAAATTCAAGCTTGAACATAATGGTTCCTAAAGTGATTTTGGTAAACTTTTGAAATTCATACTATTATGAAAATGAATTTTAAAAATACCATAAATCAAGTCATAAAATGGTGATTCCAAAAGTATAAGTGAATCCTCAAGAAAAACACCAACATACACCTAACCAAATTAGGATTAGGGGTTGGAAGAAAGATGAAGAGAGATATGAGGGAGGGAGGGGAGGTTTTTGAAGATGAGAATGAGAGATAAAATTGGATTCAATTAGTGTTTGAAATCCACATATAGGTTTGATTTGAGTTAAGTTTGAAATCCACCAATTAAAACCACCTTGAAATTGCTATAAATAGGAGGCAAAGCCTTCACAAATTCCTCACACCAAATCAGCCTAAGAGTGAACTGATTTTAGAAGTTCTTGAGTGAGTAGAGAGAGTTCTTGAGGCAAGAAGGAAGGATGAGCAAAGTTCTAGGATATCCGAGATCACCGTTTGACCATCCAAACGTACCGTAGTCGACAACGAAGGTACGTTCGCGTACTGTAACACTAACTCGGATGCTTATTGTATACTTATATGTGATAGACGACTATACATGTGAATTGTATAGATAACTTTACATATGATGTGTACTGTTAACATAGATAACTATACATGTGAATTGTATAGATAACTTTACGTGTGATGTGTACTGTTGATATATTAATCTTACATCTGCTATGTACTTATGTGTTGATTAATGCTGTGACGTCATAAATATATTGTTTACATAAGCATGAGGTTAACCGTTACCTGAGGTCCAATGGGCATTGGACCTCAGACTTAAATTAATAGTCAGGAAAGGATCATGGATCACAGAAGGCACGATGACGAAACCGTAGAAAGACGCCGATGGACGGAGTCGGGAGAAGTGGCATCGGTCAAATCAAAGGAAGCTAACAGAACCTACTGTATGGCATGAATCTAATAAGGTTACTTCAAACCATTTGGTGCTTAAACTAGAAAAGGTCGTCTATGTGGTTCAGTCAATCAGTCGCCGTAAATACTCGGTGAGACTCCCACTAGACCTACCCAGCCTGGCCAAATGAGATGATTTAACTGAGTTAGATTCTATGCCCAAGTCTACTTAAGGCTTGGTTGAAGATGATATAGTTACATGTAAGAGATGTAATTATAAAGTTTGTATTATTGTATCACATGAATATTCCTTCGGGAAATTTGTAATATATTAGTATACGTCAGGCATCAGCATATGTATGAGTATTTTATATCAGTTACTCGTTGTTCAAATTTTTAGTACATGCTCTCCATTTCCGCAAAACGCTAAGCTGTAACACCTCAAACTCTGATGAATTTTTATAAAACCATGTGTCACCGGCACGATTTATGCTACGGAATTTGGGGTGTTACAGGCGACGCTCGAAATGAGACTCAAGAGGTTCGCGGTGTCCGACGTGGGACTCTCACTCTTAGACCGCTGTTATGGAATAAAATATCAGGCCCACTCAAGGTGTGGCCCAACAAGAGGCAACCAATGTTGCACAGATGTGATGGCAGAACATTTGGGCTTGGAGGCACAAGAGGCCCAACAGTCCAAACCCTAACCCTAAGGTATCCACTATAAATAGATAGTAAACCCTAAAGATACACGGACTCTAAGCTCTCTCTCTTTACTATTCGGCCACACTGTGCACACACACCACCCCCTTATGCTGTGTACAGTGATCGTCTATTCTCAAAGGTATCCCATCCATGGATACCTAAGAGGGAGCTATTTGATCCAATATCAACATACTAGTCCACCTAGGGCTAGACATCTGTGTTCTTATGACAGAACAACCGCCGGGAAGAAGGGCCTAGGTTTCTGCATACTTTCATGGAATTCCGCCTCCTCAACCATGGCCTCTGGTTCGCCTAAGGACCGTATCAATCAGGTCTTTCTCTTTGCATTTAGAGTTTGCGTATTGTACTGCACAAGTGCGGATTTATTTTTGCTTTTATTTGGCACCACGAACGAAACCAATAATTTGAGTCATGTATCAAATTTAGTACAGAGAGAGAGAGATAGGGGGGGGGGCAAAAGGAACACGGGGAGGGGAGAGAGTGTGTGTGGGGCTTGGCGTGAATGTGATGGGGAGATCCAAAACGACGTAGTATATAGTTGTTGGACAAAAGCTTATATCCAGTGACAGTATATATCATAAGTCCTTATATTAATTATTTTTTGAAGTATATAATTATTAATTTAAATATATTATTCGTAAATTATATTTTATTATTGTTCATTTATTTAAATTTCAATTAAATTAATAAATTAAAATTCAAAAAAAAACCTACAAGGACTCAATTATAAATCTGGTGAAAAAATAATTACTTTATAAAAGGAAAAAAACTACAAAGACTAGATTAAAAACAAGTGAAAATAAGAGGACATGATAAAAATAAATAAAATAAGAACCTAATTAAAATTTGGTTCAAACTATATGAACATGCACATTAATTATTCTTTTTTTTTTCAAGAAAGTGAACTGATTATACACTATCGTATCTTGTATTATCTATAAAAATAAATTAAATAGTTACATTATTTATTTTAGATAATAAATTAATGTATTAAGAGCGAGGATTAATGTTGAAGTCTCCATCACACATAGAGAACTGGAAAGTGCAACGAGCGTACAAGAGATATAGATGCAATTCACATAGAAGATTAATCTTTTCTTAGGTATAACTTATAAGATATATTTAGGGAGTTAATTTTAGTCCTAAATATAAGACATGTTTTTTATATTTGTCATTTTTTTTCCTAATTTACCCCTATTAATGGTTCCTCAACAATAATCAATGAGCGAGGATGAATGGATTAAGGAAGATAATTAGGGTGTTTTATAAAATACATATCATAATAATTAACTTAACTAAATTTCTTAATATAATCAAATTAGGCAAATATGTCTTATATTAAGGATAATAGGAGTATATAAATAATAGTCTCGTTGGTTCTTCATTAGCACAAGTCTATTACTTCAGTTGTGATTCTTTTATTCTACCAATTTGACACATACGGCCGGCCGGCCAGGTAGGTAGCTCATCTCCCTTTATATCCTAATAAATAATTACCTCGGCCTCAATTTAACAATATTATGCTTAATTTCATTATTTCCTCCTATTGATTGATGCAAATGTTCAACCTATACACATCTAAAATAGCCACCTTGTGAGATTCCATATCATATTATATGTATCCCAATTGATATTACATTTGATGTGAAAGATCAATAGTTTTATCGTCTCATTCATTTCAGTCACGACCTCATATCTAGTAACTATCCCTAATACTATACACTTATGTTTCATTAATATTTTTCTTCCCAACTAATTAACCTTATCATTATAGTTCCACATCCCCATGATCATTAATTCATATATATCCCCAACCTCAGCTATATATATATATATATATATATATATATATATATATAACCATATATAACTGGTTCCATTTTTACTCACAGCAACATCATCAAAATGATTAATTTAATGTTTTGATGGAAACGTAGGTTCTTTTTCTGGCTGACCTCTCCTTTTCCTTCTGTTCTGGCAAATCAGGTTAAATCTCAATTCTAGACATGCTGCCAATGCCAGTTCATTCCTTGATCCCACTTTTAATCACGTTTTAACAAATTAAATGAACCATTAATTTGCAAGACCTCATTATCCTCCTATTAATTGATTGATGAAAATATTATTCTGCCTACATCTAAAATAGCCACCTTTTTTTTTTTTTTTTAAAAAAACATTTCAATATCTAATAATTATCATCATATCCTTAGCTAGCTAGCTTCGACGCTCTTATTCTTCTTTTCATTCTCTCATATATCTAATAATTATCATCAACAAGTCATAACAAACCTTTCCATGATAGGTAAGGAGATTTCTTAGCTTCTTAGAAAACTGCAACTATACATATCTTCCAAACTAAACCTTACTGTACCATCCTCACCATTACTCTACTATGAAATGTTATATCTTCTTCTCAAAACCAGTTATCAAACAGAGCAAGCCAATAATTACTAAGTTCTTTCACTCTCTCCTCTGTGTACACTATCACTTAGACTTGTCTATTCTTGCTTATCCAAATATCCAATAACAAGTCACAATGCATGAATCTTTTATCTTCGCCACTCTTCTACTTCTAGCCACCTTCTTCTATTCCACCACTACTTCAGCAAACTGTCCCCACTTCAGCCTCGAATAGCTCCACCGGTGACTCCTGCCACCGCACTAGCTCATGCATACGTACAAAAAGAGAAAACCATACAATAAGAATCTCATTTTTTTTTTTTTAAAAAAAAAAACATAAAAAATAATTTAACAGTGTGGAACTTAACATTGAGAGATTGGCCTTGTTAAGATTATTTTTGCTTTCCATATTTTTCGTACAAATGGCAGGAGGGAAAATTAGGCGAAAGAAAAGTGATTATTTTTATAAGGACAATAATAATCTTATTATTTTCACAAAAATATTTACATTTAACAAAACTTATTTATTTTACCATGGTATTCATATAATTTCCATAGTATATTGCAGAATAGAATTGAAAAATAAATTTAATATTAATTTATAATTATTTTATCCATTTTTTTTACCTTTAGAATTATTTTTATACAACGATTTCACAAATTTTAAAATCATTCAAAAATCGGAGATATGTAGCATTATCGATAATGAGCATGAGGAAGATAGGAGAAAGAAAGAGCATGAAAGAGAGACAGGGAAAATGAAAAAATTGAATGGGATAATTATGAATGGAGAGTTTTCTCTCCAAAATCTTCTTATTTTTTTTATTTTAAAAAAGTTAGGTAAAAAGAAATGTAGGATCCATATGTTATTTTACCCAATTTTTTTGTGCCCATTTTTGTCTCATGTAATTGTCCCTCCTATTTTACTTTCTCCATTTTCTTTCACTCCACTTTTCTCCAATATCTAAGCATAAGGTCAAAGATTCTTGTTTGCATTGAAAACAGAGAATGCATCTTCCCTTTTCTTCCTTTTCTAAAATGTTTGCTTATTGTGTTCACCAAAAAACACTGATTATTGCAACACCTTAACAAGTAACATGATAAAGTCTGATCTAAATAGTTTGCTGGTTTCAGATCAAATTTTCAGTACTTATATAAAAGAAAATTGAGGATATAAAGTATAAACAATTCAAAATTAAGACCGGAGGGAGTACCTTATTCATTTTAATTAGATAATAAATTAATGTATTAAGAGCGAGGATTAAATAATGTTGAAGTCTCCATCACACATGGAGAACTGGAAAGTGAATGAGTAAGAGATATAGATGCAATTCACATACATATTGATTGAATTGCATCTATATGTATTACTAATGAGAGTGAAGATGATGATGCTAATGCATACTAATAAAATTGATTGACGCATACGGCCAGCAGCTAGCTAGCTAGCTAGTTCATCTCTTAATCCTAATTATGCGTATTGATTGATGGAAATATTCAACCTATACACATCTAAAAAGGCCATCCACCTTCTGAGATTCCATATTATGCGTATCCCAATTGATATTACATTCGATGTGTGAAAGCTCAATTTTTTAATCTATATATGCGTTCGGTCATCTCATTCATATATCATTAGTAGTCACTATCTCATATATCTAGTAACTATATCCCTAATACGTACTCATGTCCTAAATATAAGATAAAATTGATTATTTTAGAGAAAATAAGGAAGTTAATTAAATTGCTTTAGAGTATTTTTATTTTTATTTATTCTCTAAACTAATTAGTTTGATTAATAAACTAATATAATCTAAGGATACATAACATGTTATATGATTAGTTAACTTATTTAGCTTCCTTAATCTCTTCGAAAAAAGTCAATTATGTCTTATATTTAGGACCGGAGGGAGTAATATGTTTCATTACTAATCTTTTTCTTTCCAACTCATTAACCTATACTTTTGTTCCTTTTTTCCTCACAACAAAATCATGAAACAGAGCAAGTTACTCAAATACTAACTCTTGTGCACAGTACTATCACTCAAATTCGTCTAAGTGAAATAATTAATTTAATGTTTTGAAACGTAGGTTCTTTTTCTGGCTGATCTGTCCTTTTCCATATGTTTTAGCAAAAAGGTTAAATCTCAATTCTCTAGACATATTGCTGACTCATTCCTTCATCCTGATTAATCACTTCAGCCTCCGACTTAACAAGTTAAATGAAATATCCATTTGCAAGATCTCATTATCCTCCAATTAATTGATTGATGGAAATATTCAACCTATACAAATCTAAAATAGCCACTTTTTTTTGAAATTACGTACTTTTCATGTGGCACTATCCTTAACTTTGATTGTGTCATTCTTCTTTCATTCTCTTACATATCTAATAATTATCCATCAATAAGTCAAAACACCCCTTTCCATGATAGGTAAGGAGATTTGTTCTTAGATAACCGCAACCAAACACGTTTCTTCCAAATTAAACCGAACCACTACTATAAAATGTTATATCTTCTTCTCAAAACATATCATCAGACAGAGCAAGCAAATAATTAATTAAATTCCTCCACTCATTCCTCTGTGTACACTATCACTTAGACTTTTCTATACTTGCTTATCCAATAACAAGTCACAATGCAAGGATCCTTCATCTTCACCACTGTTCTTCTGGCTACCTTCTTCTATTCCACCACCACTTCAGCACAGCTGTCCCCACTTCAGCCTCCAACAACTTCTCCTCCGACAGCTCCATCGGCGTCTCATGCCACTGCACCTGCGCCCGGATTCAATACGGTTCCTCAGGTACCCGCTTCGCCCAATGGAGGCCCGACACCGGCCATACCTAAAGCTCCCACCATTGATGTAGTCCAGATTCTGAGGAAGGCCAAGAGATTCTCTGTTCTTGTACGCTTGTTGAAGACAACCCAGTTAATCAACCAACTCAACTCACAGCTCATGACCTCAGCCTCCGGTGGACTCACCATTTTCGCCCCTGAAGATAGTTCCTTCTCCAAGCTCAAACCAGGATTCTTGAACTCCCTCAATGACAGGCAAAAGGTGGAGCTTCTTCAGTTCCACACCATCTCTTCCTTCATCTCCATCTCCAACTTCGATACTTTGACCAACCCTGTTCAGACTCAGGCCGGCGATGACTCCAAGAGGCTCCAACTCAATGTCACAACTGATGGCGGCAGCCGGGTGAGCATGACAACCGGCGCTGTCAACGCCACCGTGACGGGCACAGTGTACACAGACAACAAGCTTGCTATTTATCAGGTAGATAAGGTACTTCTTCCACTAGACATTGTGCTTCCTAAGGCGGCTCCGGCACCTTCACCAGCGGCAGCAGCAAAAGCAGATTCGCCTAAATCCGATAACACCAAGTCGGGAACTGCAAATGAGAGTGAAGATGATGATGCTAACACCAATAAGGCCAACACTGTGGAATCATCTGCAGGTTCTGTGAATGTTCACGCAGAGATTATACCTTTTTTTGTTATTGGAATGGCGTTTCTGAGTGGAGCCATGATATGAAGAAGCTGATCCAAGTATTCCAACAAATTTTTGGTATTCTTTAGTTCTTGATGTGGCGCATTTCTTATGTGTGTGTGTGTGTGTTTTTTTTTTCCCATTTTGAAGATTTTTTTTTTTTTTTTTTTTAAATTATTTTGTTATGGTTGTTCTCGATAATATATGTAGTATTTCATTTTGGATTTTTTTGAGTGATATTATACGAGACTCCAAAGTCCAAACAGATTTTACATTAAATGCGGAAAATTCTCAACATGCACATCAATAACAACCAAAAACATTAGAATGAATTAAAAATAGTCTAAAATATACTTTTGGTTCTTTAAGTTTACATGAGGTATACTTTTGGTCTCTTAACTTTATAAATTATACTTTTAGTCTTATAATTTTAACACCGTTAATTTAACTAACGGAAAATGCAAACTTAAGTGATAACGGTGTAAACTTAAGTGATGATTGTGTAATTAAATTCTATTAAACTTAAATTTAAAATATGGGTAAATTGAAGAATATATAAAACTTGTGTAATTAAATGTTATTAGTCATCATTTGAGTTCGTCGTGTCAACGTTTTCCATTAGCAATATTAATGGTGTTAGAATTATAGGACTAAAAGTATACTTTATGAAGATAAGGGATCAAAAGTATACCTTATATAAAACTTAAAGGATTAAAAGTATACTTTAGCCTTAAAAATAAAATAAAAGGAGAAAAATTAGGTACTTAAATTTATTTATTTAAAATAATTTTTCCATTTAATTAAGGATGTGTTTATTTTTCTTATGCAGTACTTATTTTGAGATTAACTAATGCAAATTCTATTATAAACTTTGTCCTATATTTAGGATTGGAGGTAGTAGTATATATCCATTTGATTTAAAAAGCAAAAGAAAAAAATCAGAAAACACCCTAGAAATATCACAATCTCATATAAGTTTTGTTTACTACTTTTCATTAGCTATTTATTATAATTTATGAGCAAATTAAATGATTATAAATTTTAATAGGAAATCATGGATTTAGGACTTTCAAATTCGTAAAGCATTTAATTGAAATATTTTTCATTTAGAAAGGTAAGAACTAATTGTGTGTACGCGTGTAAACTTAAATATGTTTCATCTAAATAAAATACATGGTCAATCACTAACAAACTGTTAGTTGTGGTGGTAAGTAGCGTCATCACCCCTATGTGGAGGATAACATAATTTCGAATTGTGAAAACCCTATGCTCTAAATTTCGAAAGGGATTATATTATACCCTTGAAGGGGAAAAAAAAAAAGAAAAAGTCCATCAGAAATGCACAAACCAAAAGAAAATGAAGAAGAAAATGTGAATCATATTTTAGAGTTTATAGATGTTTTCGGTGGCTTTCATGGAATCAAAACAGGCCCTAATCTTCCTAAAATTTTGTTTGCAACAAAGATCAAAGTCTCCAATTATCAATCTCGTCCCATGTTAGTCCTCCACAAGTAGCCTCACTACTGTACATCTATATCCAGTGTAATCTAACCAGTTTTCAATTTTCTCGGCCATCCCTTGCTGTATCATTAATATGATGTTGCCCCATATTGTTTTCAGTCATTCAAGTCTAACATCTTCACTATAATAGCTTGGGTGGACCAAAAAAGCAATGAACCCCTTTCTCTATTAAACCTTTTAATTAGAAAAAATTACAGCATCTGTTCTTTTAATTTTGTAATTTAAATAATTTACTTGGCCCGAGAATGCTCGAAATGAATTACTACCTTCGGTCCTAAATGTAGAACATAGTTTGTAGTACAATTTTTACTATAAACTATATCATATATTTAGGACTGAAGGAGTATGTTGTTAATATTATATATATATATATATATATTTAAACAAATGAGGAAATTATGTGCATGTACAATCCAGTAGGCCACATTATACTCCCGTCGGTCCTTGGTACTTAATAATTTTAAAGAAGAAATTGAACTTGAACTGTAAATGGATTTTATATTAAGGATTGAGAGGAGTAATATTAGTCCTAAATATAGGACAAAGTTTATAGTATCATTTATATATTAGTGCTCTATTTGATATTTGATACTAATGGGTCAAATTTCAAACATTGTTGGGCCAAATTCAAATGAGAGTGACTCTTCTAAAGACATCTTACGCTTTTACATGATTCAAACACAAAACGTGTTACGAAAAAAAAACACACACACAAAACATAATACTTAATGGGCGTCAGGTTTATTAGCTTAAAAACACTTGCGTACTATACAAGACTTCTCACACATATTTGTTTCATACAACACAAAATCACCTAAAATAAACTTATAAGACTTGTCTATTAAAGGCATTTGAGATATCAATTTTAAGAGCAGTAAATCTCTTTTTTCTAGCCCAGAGGAGGGTTTCCTAAAGTGTGCTGCAAGCATAATATTGTCAGAGACGAGTCTCTGACTCTGTTTGGAAAGAAAGCACATTGGTAAGGACAATCTTGCAAATGCATGTGGTAAATCACTTTAAATGTATAGACCATTTTGGACATGTCTCTGACTCTAAAAGAAACCCTTTGTACAAGTAAGTTTGGCCAAGAACAATTTTGGAGTTTCATTTCGAGCAATAAATATATTTTTTTCAAGAAAAAAATGATATTAAGTAAAATTCGTGTTTTGTAAATTACCTGTAGTTAGAATACCAATATGAAAACCAAAAAGCTCTTAAAAAATAAAGCAAAGTGATGGTCTTGACACCAATGAACGCAAAATCAGTAAACTAATTAGTTTGGTGGGTACATACAATTCCACAAAACCTAAAATGAATCATATTACTCTAGATAAGGTCCCTCTTATTTTGTTTCTGTTAACGAATGTGAATCTATATATTTTTACTGTAATTTACTAGAATAGGTCCTATGTTTGCATTAGGCCGAAAATGAGCAGTATTGTTACAATACTCTATTATATTATACTTTTTTTTAATCCTGTTTATATTGATGATTATATCAATCGGGAAATTAGTTAACTTTTATTTGTGATTAAAATATTGGGGACATGTCCTCTCCTATATATAGTAAAATGAATAAATGCTTTTGGGATGAGAGTTATGGGTATGGTAGGTGGAAAGCTACATTCCTTAACACATGATCCTTATTAATTGACGATACATCGCAATTAAGAAACTAATTAACAATTTGATTGATTGATGCAAATATTCAACCTATATATACTCATCTAAATTAGTCATTCCCCTGACACTATTTCACATTACATGCATCCCAATTGACGTTGATATATAGTCCCTCGATGTGAAAGCCAAGTTGTTCGTTGATATTTATATCCCTTTGCTCATTTCACCCCTTCTAATTTCGTCTAGCTACTAACATAGATTGAGATAAATCATGTTTATCAGGCTAGCAATTCTGAGTATGATGAGATGGATATTACCCATTTGGATGTTGTTGACTTCTTAACTTAGATTACCTTTGTTTATTTGAACTGCTATGATTTAGTTTGTTTAAAGTTACTACTGTCAAATGTATTTCATTTTTAATTATGCTTTTCTTTATTTTTATGTTTCTTTTAATCAAGAATGAGTCTTGTTGGCATAAGTTCTAAAGATTTATGTCTCATTAATAATGCAATGTCTCACACCATACTTAAAAATGATAAATAATTTTATTCCTTGATAATGCAAGAGGCCAATATTCAAACTATATTTGTTAGTGTAACTTTTATTGAAGGCTCTAAAAGAGCTAACATTCTATTACACGAGGAACAAAATTATGCATTGATAATATATTTTATTCTACAAGTCTAAAAGAAATTTATTGAGTTTCAAGATATCCGGAGAAATAAAAATAATTAGGAATGTTTTGATATCACAAATTTAGTTTATGGTAAAAATACATATTAGAAAGGTTTACTGCTTTTCTTTTGACTTGTATTATACATTCATAAGCACAATTGAAACACATGTTATTGAAAACTAGAAGTTTATTAAAGAAAACCAGAAGTTTGTCAATACAAACTAACATTTTGTTAAGGGTAAATGTGCAAAAATACACATGTGCTTTACCCTCAGGAGTGTCCAACACCATGTGCTTTTTTTAGGTCCAAAAATACACATGTTCTTTTAAAAAGAGTGCAAAACTACCACAACCGTTACATTGCATTAACTGACGTTAAAGACAAAGGAAAAAAAATATCAAAATACCCCTTGACTAAAAAAAACTGAAGAATGACAAGAACGATTTGTCGTCACAATTTTTAAGAATGGAAAAGATCGGACTCGTCATCATTAGTTGATCATCACTAAGAAATCCACATCGCTCAATCCTTTATAAGAACATCATTCAGTCCTAAACATCAATTTTTTAAAGAAATCGAAAACTAGAAACAAAAGAATATTGAAGGACAGAAGAAAAAACTAAAACAACAAAGCCTCACTAAAAAAAAAAAAATCATCACCTATATTAACCGAGAAGTTCAAAACGGATGAAGGAGTGAATTCCTCTAAGACAAATGCCTCGATTTGTCGTCACAATTTTTATGAAAAAGATCGGACTCATAATCATTCTTTGATCATCATGGAGAAGAACACATTAATCAATCCTCAAAATCAAATTTGAAAACAAAACAACCTCAGAGGAAAGTAGAATACAACAATGGAACAAAATAACTCAGATGAGCCTCAAAGAATAAAACTTTCATACCCTGCTACGCCGCTACAGCATAAAGGAATTATGTGATGGCGGACTATACTTCCGGCTTCTATTTTATAAGCGATGAGAAGGCATTAGGGTTTTGCGATTGTCAAGGGAAGACGCGTCAGGTCTCGATTGAAGATCGGGAAAACAAGGCCCACGTAATCATCAAGGAAGACGCCGTCGGTAGCTTGGAGGGTCTGGGTGGCGATGGCGGTAAAGCAGAGGAATCGACGATCAAGAATGTCGAGATCGAGAGAATGAGGATTAAGAAATGGATTGAAATGAAAGAATTGGGGAAAAGAAGTAGGAGCGAATGCGATGGATCGAGATTGGGGAAAGTGAAGGGTATTAAAGTCAATTAAATGATTTAGGCATTTTTATTATTTTAAATTGTGCGGGCCCCACATGAAAAAGTACGGCGGTTTATGGAATCGACGTAGCTGGTAGTTTTGCACTCTTTTTGAAAGCACATGTGTATTTGTGGACCTAAAAAAGCACGTGGTGTTGGGCACTCCTGAGGTAAAGCACACGTGTATTTGTTAATGTAAACCAGAATTTTACTAATGAATTAAATGTTTGACATGATTGGTTAGACCATCCCGAGTCAATCGTGATATGAAAAATAATTGAGAATTCAAGTGGACATACCTTAAAGTGTAAACAAATATCACAATCTCATGATTTCTCATATGCTGCATGTTCTAAGGGAAATTTAATTATTCGGCTCTCACCAAGTAAAATAGAAAGTGAGTCTCTCACTTTTCCAGAACTGATACAGTAAGATATTTATGGGCCAATGCACCCACCATGCAGATCATTTAGTTACCATATGGTTTTAATTGATGCATCAACTTAATGGTCACATGTTTGCTCATTATCATCTTGCAACCTGGAGTTTGCGAGGTTGCTTGCTCAATGATTAGATTAAAAGCATGTCCTCAATATCCTATCAAGAAAAATGTGTCTTAAAAATGCTAGTGAATTTACTTTGCAAGCTTTTAGAAAATATTGTATGTCCCTTGAAATTGATGTTGAACATTTAAAGCTCATGTTCATATGTAAAATGAACTTGAGAATCATTGGTTGAACACTTTCAATTAATTGCAAGACCTTTACTTATGAGATCTAATCTCCCAATTTCTTCTGGGGTCATGCTATTTTGTATGCAACAATATTAACTCGCATTAGGCCAACAAGTTATCTAAAGGTTTCCCTATAACATCACATTTTCAAAAGCAGTATATTTTTTTTCATCAGAGTAGAGCATCGGAGCGATTGAGTAATTGATAATTAGATTCAAAATGTCGTAAGACTGGCTGGTTACAAAAGCGGTACAATAACCGAGAGTTTTTAAAGTAAATAACAACAGAAGTGTCTCCCTGGCAACACCCATGTTGTGGCAACAAAAGAAATTCTCCGACCGAGACTCTAAGCGTGCTGCTTGCCCTTATCTTCGGCTCTCAGTCCTCCCGACCCTGAAGCTATTTTTGAAGCTGAGGTCCAAATGCACATCGGACCTCAGGTAACGGTGAACCTCATACTTATATAAACAACATATGGATGACATCACAATATTAATCAACACATAAGTACATAGCAGATGCAAGATTAATATAACAACAAGACACATCTCATGTAAAGTTATCTATGCTAAAGACACATCGCACGTAAAGTTATCTATGCTAACAGTACACATCGCATGTAAAGTTATCTATACAAATCACTTGTATAGTCATCTATCACATATAAGCATACAATAAGCATCAGAGTTAGTGTTACAGTACGCGAACGTACCTTCGTCGGTGGTATAACGGTACTTTTCGGAAAACGGTACTTTTTGATGGTGAAACAGCGGTATGACGGCGGCACAACAGCGGCTCGACAGCGGTTCGATTATAACAAATATCCCATAAGGATAATATTTAACAACCTTTAGTAGTATAATGGAGGCATTTTGGGTACAAATTACCATTTTGCCCCTAGTTGGACTAATCGGCGAAATTTCGCGGAGCTTTGCTACTTTGATCCTATCTCTCCAGAATTTTGACATAACTCTTTTCCCAATATATTTTCGAAATAAATATCATATTTACCCCTAAACATGATATTTAAACTATCTAGGAAATTTAAAGATAAATCTAGCATTTCTACTATATCTAATGAAAGAACTACCAAAAGTAAAGACCTGGGACCGAAGAACTTACCCGGCTTTGCTCAAATTTTCTCCGAGCTCTTCCTTCTCTCTAACCTCTCTCTATTTCAAAATTTGGTGTGGGAAATGAGAAGAAGAGGTGCTTCCTATTTATAGAAGAAGGGAATGGCATTTCAGTGATTAATTCAAACTTCAGTCTTACTAGCTAATTACGGACCGTCGGATCTAGGGTTTTGGAAAGGGTGAATCTTGGCCCTTAAATGGTGTGTGCCGACCTCCCCCTTGCCAAAAATTCAAAGAAGTGATGTCATGCATGATGTCACTTCTTTGCTTTATGAGCGTGCATCGATAAAGTTTCGGTTCGGTGTTCAAATCACGTAGTCGGGGAAAATCTTAAAAAATTCGGCGGCAAAGAAGGCTTCGAAGTCTTATTCTTCCTCTTTAAAACTACTTGGGTTTACTAAATTTTTGATCCCATTAAGGGTATTTCGTAGTCTTTGAAGATTTTCGGATAAACGCCGTCGGTTATGGAAATAACTTCCGATAGCACCAAATTTTACGGACAAAAATTTGGTTCATAATATGTCCGAGACCCAAGAAACCTAATCCCGGTTTGTCACAACTATTTCGTTTTGTATAGGTTCTCATTTTGACTATACGTCATTTTCCTTAAAACCCCTGTATCTTAAATGCTCTGTTGGTTTCGAAATCACTTGAGCTAGCTCACTCCGGATAAAATTTCACTTGTTTATAAAAGGTCCAGATGTAATAGACTAAATTCCTATATTTTGGTGTATGATTTAATTTCTATCGGTTCTCGTTTTAACTTGGTCTTTCTACCGAATATATTATTATTAAATTCTAAATATCTAGATATTATTTTTGAAATAACCACAACCCTTTTCACACTATTTTATTAATTATTATTTTTATTATTTATTTATTTAATTACTTAATTTATGCCTTAATTATCTTAATTAAGCAATTATCCTATGCTTAAACAATTAGCCACTAATTACTTAATTAGTCACTTACTAATTGTTGATAATTTTCTTAATTAGGATTAATTATTATCTCACAACTATTTTACTTACATTGGTATTTTATATCCCATGTAAAGTATTAAAAATCATGGGGCCAAAAAGTGCTTTTAATAATATTATATTTATGCTTCTCTATTTTTCAAGGAAATAATCCCAAAAATTCCTAAAATTAGAGACAACATACTTTCTAATTTTTAGCAAATATTTTATTGCCTCATCGGATTTATCATAATATTTTCGTGCCATTTTATCCCTCATAAATGCATTTTAGGGATTTTAGCTCTTTATCTCTCCTAATTTCCATAGAAATTACCTTAGAAAATAAGATAATTATAACTTATTATTTGAGACCACATATTCACCTATTTCCAATAGGTATTATTTACTAAATTATGATACCTATCATAAATACGATTTTTTAGGGTATTACATTCCCCTTACAAATGGTTTTTGATCGGGAACCTAGTATTTCTCATCTAAGGATTTTGGGTGCATGCGATTATATGTGCTTGTAGCACCAACACGCATACAATGCACCAAAAAGGGTCCTCAAAGGAGGATGAGAATATATGTTGGGTATGAATCTCCTTCAATAATAAAATATTTAGAATAATCTATAGAAGTTTATTTACGGCACGATTTGTCAATTGTCATTTTGATGAATTACTTTTCCCAACATTAGGGGGAGAAAATAAGCAGTTGGGTAAATAGATTAGCTAAAATGAATTATCGTTGGCTCATTTTGACCTTTGTACAAAACAATATGAACTGGAAGTTCAAAAGATAATTCATTTGCAGAACTTAATTAATCAAATGCTAGAAGCATTTACTGACCCAAAGAAAGTAACAAAGTCACATGTCCCAATTACTAATGCTCCTCTTAGAATTGATGTCCATGAAGGACATCCTATTATGAATAAATCTAAAGCACACCTAAAGCTTGAAAGGCATATTACTTCCAAAGATAAAAATCCTCAAAATAAAAAAGGAACTAAGAATATAAATGGTCAAGTAGAGGATAATCAAGAAAAGTTAGTAGCTCCATAAGAATAATCTTTTGAAGTGTTATTATCTCTAGAAGAGATATTTCTAGAAGAGAATGTCGAAGTCCCAAAAGATATAAAGATGCGTGGGCATATAGGATCATTTTTGTATCATTCTTTCAATAGATATTCATTGAGTCGATTATACCATATGCGCCTTGATTGCTTCAAGCTTCTAGAAGCATCAAATGCAAGTTCTCAAAAAGGCAATTAATTGTTTAAAGAAAGAATTTGAAATGAAGGACTTGGGAAGAAATTCTATCTTGGATTACAGATTGAGTGCCTAGAAAATAGGATCTTTGTATATCAAGAAGCTCACACACAAAAAGGTCCTAGAGCATTTTTGCATGGATAAGTCATGTCCATTATGTACCTCAATGATTGTAAAGTCTTTGCACGTGGATAAAGACCTTTTTAGACCTCAAGTGATTAGCGAAGAAGGCAATGAATATGTAACTACGTACGTACTCTAGAAGTACCATATCTTAGTACTATTGGAGCACTAATGAATCTTGATAATAACACAAAACCTGATATATCATTTGTTGTTAGGTTATTAGTAAGATATAGTTCTTCTCTAACATGGAGATATTGGAATGGAGTGAAGCACATTCTTCGTTACCTCAGAGGTACTACAAACACATGAGGTTATTCTACTCAAATGTATCCAAGCATGAATTGATTAGTTATGTAGATGCTGAATTTTTGTCTGATCCACGTGATGATAAATCACAGACATACGATCTGTTTGCATGTGGGGGTGTAGCTATTTCATGGTGATCTATAAAATAAACTATATCAACAATATCATATGACCATGCAGAAATTCTAGTGATATATGAAGCAAGTGAGAATGTGTATGGTTAAGGTCAGTGATACATCACGTATGAACCACTTGTGGTTTATCTTCAAGAAAATGATCACAATCGTTGCATGAATTGCCCAACTTAAAGAATGATATATCAAGGGTGATAGGACAAAACATATTTCACCAAAATTCTTCTTCACTCGTGACCTTCAAAAGGATGGTGAAATATATATCCAGCAAATCCATTCAAGTGAAAATCTAACAAATTTATTCACCTAGTCACTTCCAAATGCAATCTTTGAAAAGCTTGCTCATGACATTGGTCTTCTCAGGCTCAAAGATTTCAAATGATGTTGTCAAGAAGGGGAGTCAATACACGCTATTCTCTTTTCCCATTATCTATATTTTGTACCTTTGGGTTTTCTTAGAAAGGTTTTTAATAAGGCGGCACTAGATATTGTATCAATGAATGATATACTCTTTATTTTGCTAGATCTTTGTCCCATTGAGTTTTTCCTAATTAATTTTTGAATGAGGCATATTAATAATGAACATCTAAGGAGGAGTGTTATGAATATATTAATCATGTAGATATCAATTGACTCTTGACCTCTCATATCCTAGCCAACAGTCATGAATAATAGTTAAGAAACTAGAAGGCTATTTAATATACATTCAGATGCATGATTGATATGAAGGGTCATATAGTGTATTCATCTGTATTAATTGCCTGTGATAATTGTACCATTTATTGTATCTTAGGGCATGTTTGGGAAAGCAGTGTGGGGCTGAAAAAGCAAGGTAGGAAGAGAAAAAAACACAGTGAGAGTAAAATGAGATATTAGGGTTGGCATTTTTTCTAATGGGCTTTTAGGACAAAAGCTATTTTTAAGAAAAAGCCACCAAGACATGTTTTTCACAGTGCAAATGGGCTTCTACCACAGTCAATCCAAATATAAATCACATTTACAATATGACTTTTATTCTATCTTAAATTTACAAAAGTTATATTGAAAAAAGTTACTTTTACATCGCTAATCCAAACAAGCCCTTAGTGGTAACATCTGGTGGTGACTCTTAGAGGCATAAAAGTAGATGTCTTATACAAAACATTGTAATGAGAAGATATACACAAGAAACTGAATTAGAATTTCTCCCCTTTTCTCTTTAATTTTTTTCTTCTCTTATCTCATATTTATTTTATTTTCATAACAATTTCAAATATATACATGCATCCCAATTGATGATGTTGATAGTCCGATCCCTTTGATGTGAAAGCCAATTGTTGCTCATTGACGTATTCCTTTGGTTCCCTCGCCTATCTATGATGTCCAAATATCCAACAATCAATTTTCGATAATGCACCACAAATACATCTTTCCAAGATAGGTAGGGAGATTCACTCTTAACTATAAAAAGTTGCAAAAATATACCTTTCATTAATCTTTCTCGTCCCTACTAATTAAACCTTATTAATTATATATCATGGCCTCCCATACGTACACCTCTACTAAAATCATCCACTTCTTCTTCATTTCTTCTCACAACACAAATCAAGTTCTTCCACTCACACGATCATCAACTTCTCGAGAGCCATCTCAACAATTTTATAACCAACAAACACAAACAAGTCATAATGCAAGCATCACTAGTCTTCACTTCTCTTCTGCTGCTAGTCACCTTCTTCTATTCCACCACTGCACAGTTGCCGCCACTTCAGACTCCGGCAGCATCACCTCCGACAGCTCCGACAGCGACTGCTCCGTCGCCTGGGTTCAGTTCGGTTCCTCTGGTACCGACTTCACCCAATGGTGCCCCAACGCCGGCCGTTGCCAAAGCTCCTTCCATTGACATCGTTCAAATTCTGAGGAAGGCAAAGAGATTCTCTGTTCTCGTCCGTTTGTTGAAGACAACACAACTCATCAACCAACTCAACTCTCAGCTCACGACCTCAGGCTCCGGTGGACTTACCATTTTCGCCCCTGAAGATAGTTCCTTCTCCAAGCTCAAACCAGGGTTCTTGAACTCCCTCGATGACAGGCAAAAGGTGGAGCTTCTTCAGTTCCACACCATCTCTTCTTTCATTGCCATCTCCAACTTCGATACTCTGACCAACCCGGTTCAGACTCAGGCCGGCGACGACTCCAAAAGGCTCCAACTCAACGTCACAACTGACGGTGGCAGCCGAGTGAGCATGACAACTGGCGCCGTCAACGCCACCGTGACGGGCACAGTGTACACAGACAACAAGCTCGCCATTTATCAGGTAGATAAGGTGCTTCTTCCACTTGACATTGTTCTTCCGAAGGCCGCTCCGGCACCTTCCCCAGCGGCGGCAGCGAAAGCAGATTCGCCTAAAGCTGATAACACCAAGTCGGGGTCTTCAAATGAGAGTGAAGATGGTGATGATAACGCCAACAAGGCCAACACTGTGGAATCTTCCGCTGGTTCTGTGAGTTTCCACGCAGAGATGATACCTCTTGTTCTTGGGATTGCGTTTTTCAGTGGAGCCATGATATGAAGTAGAAGCTGATCCAATCCTTCTATTTATTTCCTTATCGTTGTGGCGTATTTCTTTGTTTCTTTTTCATTTTGATTGAGTTGTAATTATTCTATTATTATTTTTTTGTTTATTGTGATCAAATGATAAAAAGCTGTTTGGTTATTATTTTCCCCTCTTTTTTTCTTGTGTTTTTACTCCCTCCTATACATTTTATGAGGAACAAATTTTCTCACTAGGATAGTCCCCAAATTAAGGAATAAATATTTTTTTATCTAAAATTTTAAACTAATCTTTTATTTTTACCCCTATTAAAAATATCTACTCATTATTTCTCTACAATAAATTTCCACACGCTATTTTTTTGGGTACAATGTAAGGGTTTCCCCTTTTGAGACATAAAACACAAATGGTTTTTACCTCTCATAACAAGTGTATTTTTTGGGATTTGAACTCCATTGTCCTCATGGAATCGATTCCCTGCCTATCAAAGGATATGGAGGGGAGAATTTCTCATCTAGGCCGTCCAGATGATATGGACGTGGATTTAATTTCTTTTAACTTTTTATTTTTTAAAAAAATTATTTTAATAGGTAAAGAATCTAAAATAAAGATAATCTCTCAACTATTTTTTTAAAAAAATTGTTTTAAATTTAAAAATCACCAAATAAAAAATATTAAATGCAGGCCGGGTCGGATCTCATTTAGGCGGTCTAGATGAGACAAGCTCTCCTTGCCTATCCGAATGATAGGCGGGGAAACCGTTCCTTGCCCTCCTTACAATAGTGAGATTTCTTACCATCTCAACCAAACCAATAACTTATTGGTTTTCACACATTATTTTTCTTTATAACCAGTGATATTGGAAAGAAAAATACATGTTTTATATATTTATTGCTTTTAACTATCATTTTGAAATGTATTTTGAAATATATGATATTTGGCAGTTGTTTTTTATAAAAAGGAATCGGAGGAGGTGTTTGGCAAACGGTGCAAAGCCCAAAACTCTACTTATCAACTATTAAGGACATAATTATGGATAAACAATTGTCTTAACTAAGTGATGGGTTATTATAATCTGTTTTTAAGATTTAGTTTTTCTCTTTAATGGTAGTTAAAGCTGTATTTTTCAGTCTATAACTCTTACTACATTACATTAAAATGTCTTTTTAATTTTTATCGGCTTGCTTGAGGAGGGACGAGGGTGCCGTTGATATGAGAGGCCATGACCCTGTCCATGGTGCCGATGAGCTTGCCGCCGACGAAGACCACCGGCACGACGGAGGGCGTTCCCCAGGATCTGACCAGAGCACTCTCCAGTTCCTTGCCGGCGGGGTCCTGATCCAGCTCGTGAACCGCAGGGTTGACCCCCATGCCACACAAGAGCCTCTTCATGGCGTGGCACATACAGCAAGTACTTATGCTGAATATCACCCACCGCGTTCTCCGACGCCATCCTCTCTATCCTCTCCACCGCCATGCCCTCCCCACGACGACGCTGTTTGGTATTGCATTCTTACTCCGCTAATAATTTTTATACCACCACTGCAACAGGAAACTAAAGGTGCTTGTGATAATTGTGATGAGGCGAGAGTAGAGAGAAGGTCTTTGTTGTTGCAACGTGAGCTATAAACGGCTCCTATTTATAGAGCTTTGTGAATATATAATAATAAAAATAGGGCTTGCGTGATATGGGATCATGCTGTTGTTCCTTGTTCCTTTTTCCTTAGAAATATAAAGTTGGTCGTCTCTCTGTAGCAGTCGTCACCTTATGCACCACACAGACACTAATTATTATTTTTTCTAGTGTAAAATTCTGACGATTGGGAATTCTTGTCTGTCGGTGATTGACTGTTCAGATTTTTTAATTTTAACTGGAATAAATTATATATTAGTACTGGGTTAATATATAGTAAATGATTTTATGGATTGTTGTATTGAGTAGTCAAGAGTCAAAGTGTGGGAATTGATCCAGAGATTAAGATGATGATTAAAATGTTTGTTTGGGTTAGCAGTAGAAATTGTTTTTTCAATGTGTATGAGAGGAGCTTTATTTCCACTTATGTAAACGTGTACGTATTTTATCAAACAGTGAGAGAGATAGCAAGGAAAGAATAGAGCAAGGAGAATGGAAGAAGAGAAGACAGAGAAAAAGGAAGAGACATAAGAACAGTGTGTTTTGCAGGGAGAGACAACATATAGACGGCTGCCTTCGTCCTTCTTGTCGGCCCTACGTCATCAAAGCCCCTCATCTCTGTGTTTGTTGGACTTCATCTTCATTTTCCTGTTACACTCTCCCAAGCTCCCCCTATTCCAAAACTACTTCTAAACAAGCCATTCCCTATTCTATCTTTTTCATATATCAGTGTTTGTAGGATCACCTCTTCAGTCCGAGTGTAGTTTGGAGAGGGTTTCAAAATGGATGTTAAGTTTCTCTTTTCTTTTAATAAACAAACTTAAAGGGGCTACAACATCTTCACCATTTGTTACTCTCACACATGCACACAGTGTTATGTACAGTCTTATAGATATATATAGGAGGGGTCTGATTAACTGCTCACGATATGCGTGATATGTCGCCTTCAACAGAAAAAGAAGGTTTCTCTTTCTGGGTTGGTCCTTCAAGATAACCATTTAGGCTGCCATCTATTATATAAAAGAGACTTATAGGAGAAGAAACATGTAAATATCATCATATCTTCCGATTGTGCTTGTCGGATTCCTTCTTTAATTTTCTTATTGCATTCAGCTTAACACTTTACACATACACACATCACTTGTGTGCTTTAATTTCACGCCGAATTAATCCGGACAAGTATATTACTATTTGTACCACATATATATACATGGAAATATACTATTTATGAATTATGATTATAAATAGCACGTCTTATGTTCTTTAATATAACATTTCATTTAGGAAATTAAAATCACAATTTAATACATGAGTACATGACTTTAAAATATAACAAAATACTCGTGCGTTTTCACAGCAGTAAATTTTATGTATTTAGAACGTTTTGGATCCTCTCTTTTTAAGCTAAAAAAGAATTAGAAACACGAGATCGGCAAGAAACATCCAAAATCAACAAGAATGGCAGCAATGATCCTTGAGAAAGTCAGATTGTGTGAATGAGATGGAACAAGTCGAGTGAAGTCTAAGAGAAAAGAACTGCACCACAAAAGCTAAAAAGCTAATAAGAGCTTAAAAAAAAAAACTCCTCCCAAGAGATTTTTGGCTTTTAGCTTTTTTCTTCATTATAATTTTTTTAAAAAATTTATTATAAGAGCTTTTGTAAAACGCGTTGACATAGTTTCTACTTATAAGGAAGATTGGTAAAAAAAAGAAATTGAAGTTGCACTTATTTGCCATTCAAGTTTAGTTCAAAGAGAAAATATTTTGTTCTCGTATCTTCTTATAAGTTGTCAATTATCCTATACTTTCAATTACTACTATAAAAATGTTGTTCAAAAAATTACTACTATGAAAATAGAATGTTGTGGTACTTCCTTTTTTTATAAAAAAAAATAATGGTTTACAGTTATTGTAATATTTAACTGTTACGCCGTGTATATATATAGATATCAAATAGGGAAAATTTCACTCAAGTCTAAAGACTAGAAAAAATACTAAAAAAGTTCTAGTATAGATTCCTCTATAAAAAAAGTCCTTAGGTGACCAAAGGCCGAGTGATATAGATGAGTTTATTGATATTCTCTATAATTTGTCGATATAATCATGTTTGTCAAAGGAAGTTAATTTAGTTAATGGATGGACATTAATAGTCAATTTATGACTTTTCAATATATATACACTTGTCGTAAGGCTTTTTAGTTAACGTATATGAGATTGTCCCGATAGTCACTTTGACTTTTCAATATATAGTCACATAATTTGTCAACATGAATTTCTTTAGTTAACATATATGATATTGTCAATAGTTAATTTATGGCATTATCGATATGATCATATCATTTATCAATAAGATAAATTCATACTTGAATCTATATCACTAGGTCCTAGGATTTCCTTGATGGATGAAACTACACAATGACTTTTTTGATATTTTTTTCTAGTCCTTTTAGGACCAGGTGAGATTTTCCTAAATAGGATCCACACTTGGGTCTATGAAGCAGATTAGTGGGGAATGACATTGATTCTTTTGTTTTGTTTTTATTACTCAGAGCCATTATTGATTCGTTTGAGTTGCATGGAAGGTGGAAGCGTTTTTGAAGGGGTAGTTTAGGTTTAGAGGAAAAGCTAGGCTGAGGGTTCATCAAAGCCTGGTTTAGTGATCTGTATGCACGTACAAGCCCTCCCTTCTGTTGCCTGTAAAAGCATGCATGGAAACGACTGAAGTGCCATAAACATATATAAAATTATAAAGAAGCTAGAGTTCAAGATCACTACTAAAAATTTCAGTTTTTGCTACGGATTTTTTTTAGTAAAACATGTTTGCTACGGATTTTGTCCGTAGCAAAATATCGCGTCGCACCGTCGACGGATATTTTTGTCAGAACAATTTACTACGGAATTTTTTCCGTATATATATTTTTTCCGTAGTAAATTTCACAAATTTTGAAATTTACTACGGATTTTTCCTAAATGTGATTTGTTTTTAGTAGCAAATTTTAATTTGCGAAGATTTTCTTTTCGGTAGCAAATTTTAAATTTTTAATTTTTTTTAATTTTTTTAATAGAAAATTGAATACAAATAGTAAAGTAATGTACCATGAATATATTAACGATAAAAAAGAGTTTACATAGTGAAAACACAATATATATATAATCCGTAGCAACAAACAAATACAAAAAAGTAGTAGCAACAAGCAAATACAAAAAGTAGGCTAATTCAAGTTTGACATTGTGATCATCATCATCACCCAAGATAGTCGTCATATGAGTCGGCCCTTAACCTCTGTCTTTCATAAGGAACATGATTTGAAGCTCGCATCGCCCTCATCATATCATTCTGCGAGTCGTCTCTGTCGCATCATCGCCTTCGCTTGATCTCGATCTTGTTCCTGTTTGCAACGCCGCTTGATATGATCTTGTTCCGAATCATCTGCCCTGCATCATCTCCGTTTCGAGCTAGGCGGCTCATCATCTCCCGTTCACCGGGTCATCTCGTGTTGCTTGCTCCTCCACCAACGCCTTCATCTTCTTCACTCATCTACAAAATTGATTAGTACATTTATTATTTGTACTTCATTTGAATGGACAAGAGAATGAAAATTATAAAAAAACAAATGTATTATGTTTACGAAGAAGAAACCCTACGATGACCAGGATGAGAGGCGCTTTATTTGCTTGATCGGGGTAGACTCTCGTATCCAAAGACCATCTCCTTCTTGTCAAATCCGCCGGTAGCCTCAAAGAATAGACTCTCGTTATCGGATATAGAGGATGATGGTGGATCTCACGTTGCGAGGCTCTCTCCTGCGACAACTTCTCAAAGTTTTCCACAAGCAAACAAATACATAACAAATAAGACATGTAAAATGAAATAAATATGGTGGTGCATAAAACAAATAATAAAGGCAACCCAAAGTTTTCCTAATTGCTATTTGTTACGCCTTGGGTTAATCCATTGCCTCTCACTCCGGCCTTCGGGAATGGGTCATTTGAAAGGTAACCCACTTTCAACCGATCCAGTGAGCTTCCCGACTTTCTCCAAACGCAAATGATGACCTTAATTAATTACTTCAAAGTACAAAATATTGAATACGTAAATAGAAAATAACGTGTACTTACAACTTTGCGTCGATGCTCACTAATTGATATGGAGCCGCCAAAGATATGATGGTCCTTCCATTTTGGCCCTATTTTCCTTATTTTTCGCACTTATGGTCTTAAACTTGTCATTGTTTTCCCAATTGCCAAATAATTCATCTTTAGTGTCTGTGGAAGCCAACTCATCTTGCCTCTCGACCTTCTCAATGAATAGAGCGACGCACTTTGAAAGACGCCCTCGTGGTTATAAGCTTTTTCGATTTTCACAATGCTCAAGCAACGTCATATGCTTATCCGAAAATCAATAACGAACAATTAGTGCTTCTTTAAAAGTACTTAATTAACACGCATAAAAAAAATAACTTACCAAGAACTCCTTGAACCAACTCGTTGCGTCTTAGGAATCTCTGTCCACGCGGTCCAAGCTTGAGTGTAATTACGGAATATTTGGTTCGACATGAAAGTCGCCACCGGATTATCAGGCACAAATCTGAAAACAGAGATTATCATGCAAATATTAGCATACAACCAATTAGAAAAGAAAATTGGCCGATCCGAGGTAACTTGGCATGACTTACTCGTTCAAGTTAGGATAGATCCAAAGAAACCCCATCTCAGATCTGTTGAGCCCAGTTGGTGTATCGAAGGAACTACCTTCTTCCCGACGTGGCTCGAGGCGACGCGTGTGTGCTAAGGAAGAAATGTGAAATATTGAAGATGTTTGTACATAGATGGTCTCAAGAAACTAAACATATGTAAATCAATCAAAAATGGTAAAGTAAACCTGTTGTCCCCCTTGCTGTGGATCAGGGGGTAGCCGACGGTGACGACGATGTATAAAGTGACGGTGAAGATGACAAATATCCCGACGGTGACGACGAAAAATCAAATTGTGGCCCTCCGGGGGAAGCGCCTTCCCGCCTCCATATGGAGTGCGCTTGGCGCGCCCTACTCCCCTCTTATAGTACGGGGGCCTGCCGACCACTACCACGTCCACTACCCGAACGCCTCCTAGATGGTCCATCTACGAATCCTTATAGACATAATGTCAATATATATATATATATATAAAGATATTTATTAAATATGACAAAGAGCGAAGTAACATAGTATGTAGTATAATAGATCGTCATAAACAAAGAACTAACACAAATCAACGGACGATTCCCATTTCATCGACATCTACTTGCATGTCTTTATCTCGAACTCTCATAGTCGTCGAACTCGATTCACTATCGAGAAGCTCATTTCGCCTCATCCTCATCGTCTGATTTCTCATCGTCAATTTGTATAGGAATCAACTCTAACTCCGCACGAGAATCAAATAGATTGCTTGGTACTTCGTCATCGAAGATGTTTATGGGCAACACATGTTCCACATCGGCTTGGAAAGGTTTGACCATCGTCATTTGATTCGGCTCTTTCGACTTTGGTATAATATTTCGTGCTTTGGTTTTAATAAATCCCGTCCACCCTTGGCGAGATGTAGGGTATGGTGTATAGTAAACTTGTTCCGCTGCGTTGAGCAAGGATGAATGAGTCATAACCAACCGTATATCTCCTTGTCCAAATGGATCTCAATATTTCCATGTTTGTCCCCTTTTGTCCCACGCGACCGTTATCAAACCACTCACACTTAAAAAGGGTCACCATCTTGTCCCACGGTAACTCACCTGAATTATTTCAACTAACTTCCCGTAGTAGTTAGTCTCCACCCCGTCAACTTGGTCACCTCGACAACATACACCGTAATTGCAACATAGTGTACTGCGTTCGCGTCAGCAACAGTTGCAAATCGATACCATTGATTATATATTTGTTGCATCGGGTAACTATAATTGCAGCTCCATAAGATAAACCCACGCAACTTCATTGGGATCGATGGATTTTCCAAGAAATATGATCGAAAACCATTTTGGAAACTCGAGAATTAGTGAATTGATCAACTTGGGACACCGACATTGAAGGATTTCCCGATCGGACCCAATTAGAGAAGTAATCGTAACAAAAAACTTAAGTTAATACTTTAATACTTACCGTAATAGTAAAAAAAAAAAAAACTTACTCTAGGTACTTGGCGCTCTTCACGGTTGTTTAGAATGTGGGGACACGTATGGAGAGGGCAAACAAAGAATAGAATACTAAATATTTTGAGTTTCTAACATATATGGGCTAGATCAAAGAGATTATTTATGTATCATTACCAACAAATACAAAATCATAATTTTATCCTACCAAAATCGAGAATCCAAATACGTGTATTAACGTGTTTACTTGAAAAAATCAATATCATAAATAATAATCATTACTTTCAATAATAATAATAATAAAAATCATATAATCTCCTACAAACTATAAGCATAATTCAAATTGATAAACAACTAAGTATGAAAATCATTATGTACTTAATATATTCAGCTAAAGGAGAAACTAAAACAAAAAAGAATACTTAAAATCATGTAACTTATAATCTTTTACTAACATATATGTTTCAATTATGTAATAAAGCAAATCTAACATAGATATTTTCAAATAATTATATAAAAAAAAAACAAAAATACTTAAGCTAACTGGCGGTGGGTGACCGGAACGGAGAAGAGGATCTGGAGGAGCCGAGGAGGCAAAGGGGACGAACCGGGGGGCGGAGCTTGAAGTATCGGGCCGGGCCGTGAGGAGGCTGAGCCCGAGGCGGATCCGGGCGCGGAGGCGAGGCGACGCTGAGCCGGGCCGGAATAGGGGGCGGGGCGAAATGGGGGCGAGCTTGGGGTCATTTGGAGCTTAGGGGGGGCGAGCTTCGGGGGAACCGGAGCCGGGGCCGGAACGAGGGAAGCCGGAGCTTGGGGGCGGAGCTTTGGGGAACCGGAGTCAGGGGGCGGGAAATGAGGGAAGGCCGGAGCTAGGGGGGCGGGGCGAGGGGGGCGGAGTCAGGTGGCCGGAGCTAACGGGGGAGCGGAGCCCAAAGGCGGGAGCTAAGGGATACCGGAGGGGGTGGGTCGAGCTATGGGGAAGGAGACACAAATGGGAAAGTCTCATTAATGAGACTTTCCCATTTTGCGACGGATGACGTCATCCGTCGCAAAATGGCAGACTTTTGGTCCGCCTTGTTGCGACGGACGACGCCATCCTTCGTAATTTGCGACGGACAACGTGTCCGTCGCTCATTGGCGGGACAAATGGTCCCTTTTTTGACCGATGACGTCATCCGTCGCAAAAATGGCAGCACTTTTGGTCCGCCAATGAGCAACACGATGTCCGCCGCAATGGGCGGCGGATGACGTCATCCGTCGCAATGGGGGGCGACGGATGAAGTCATCCGTCACACATTGGCGGACCAAAATGGTCGCATTTGCGACGGGGATGACGTCATCCGTCGCAAAATGGCGACGGTTACGTCATCCGTCCAAAAGTTATCATTTTGCATTTTTTTGCTACGGATTTAAAAATGTAAAAAACCCGTCACCATTCCTACGGAAAATTTTCCGTAGCTATTTCCTATTTTTCTAGTAGTGGATGTATATATCTTTTGCTCCGAACTCGAAGGTGTTTCCGAATCTGGTGAAACAAATAAAGCAAAAGATATAGAAGGATATGGAGGAGAAAGTTAGAGCATTGGCTGTGATACTTTACACTGCGTCATTTTTTGTACCACTTTCTTTGCAGTACTCATATAAACGCACATAATTTGTTCTTTTTGTGGCTTGAGCGAGAAGGGTGAGAACTAGAAGAGAAATATAGAAAAGGGTTCAAGTTCGTTCGCTATGTACAGCTTTCTCACAGTGATATTCTGATGATCACAACACAAAGGCAAGCATTAATCCTGTGTTTACAGAACAGTTGGATCTTAATTATATACGTTTGCCACATATATATGTCATTGTCATGCTCCCTTCGTGTTTAATAAGTTGCTTAATTCCTAGTTTTGCCCACTGTAATTGATTATTATTATGCTACTGTTAAGATTAAGGATTAAAAAAATGTAATAAGAGAACGTGAAGGAATTAACGAAGTTAAAAAAAATAAGAGTATATAATGTTGGTGTTGGAAGAAGGTAATAATAACGGGGAGAATAAAAAAGTTGAGGAAGTGGAAAGCAAGAAGTGTGTCTGCTAAAATCTCACCCCCACCACAAAACCTTAAGATAGGGCCAACATAATATTGCATGCATGTCTCCCTGGTCTTCTCCATTACCACCTAATTATTATTAATTAATTAGATCCCCACGTTATCTTCTCATTCATGTTTTTGGCTTAATTAAAATAATGCCATATTTTGTATTCACTCACGCATTTATGTGTGTGTATACATATATATAACTCATCACTTAATTAGCCTAGCGTGTCATACTATATATAGCTGTGTGTAACATAGATCCCTAGAAGTTTTTTAAATGTAGCACTACTACAAAAAAGTCATACAACGTCCGCGTATTTTGACCTATTTTACATCCTTTTTTTAGAGGGATGTCTATGTATAGGTCCAGACTTACGATGTCCTAAAATTTTTAGGACCTCGTAAGTTTTTTTTTTAAAAAAAAAAAAAATCTCAGATCTACGGAACCAGCGAACAAGAAATCAAAGGAAAACCCAGAAATTGCCAGTGATCAAGAACCAAAATCACCATAAACATACAAAAAATCAAATCAAGCAAAGAGATAACCAGAAATTGAAGGAGTTAGAAATAGAATGTTTGCTTTTCGCCGTCACAGATCTGAAATCGAAGCTGAGATGTTTAATTTGGGATGTTCTACTACTCCATCCTCATATCCGCAATGGTGAAGGAGGCAGACTAGATTTGTCAAAAATGAACCTATAAGCTAAACAGATTGGGGAGGACAATGATGATTCCAAATGCCGATGGTGAAAGCGTTGCGCATTGGGCTCATTTCAGTGCCCAATGACGTTAAGCTCCGATTTCAAAGGCAGCGAGCCAAGTGGTTGCCCAAATTGTTTTCACATCGGTCGGTCTAGAGTGGCTTCACAAGTAGTGATCGAAGCCAGATCTAGAGGACCACAACGATTACGATATGCCGGAGCGACGCCATGTAGCTGCTGGAAATTTCAAAAAGTGTCGGGAGGGAAGATGGAGGGGAGGACGAGGCGCTTGAGATTTGGTTGAGTGGGAGCAAAGTATAGTGTGCTAAAGCTAAGTGGAAGATGAGTAAGCATGATAAGAGAGAATAGGCCGAGAGAAGCTAAGGCACCAATATTTTTACCTTTGTGTCAATTTAAATTTAAGACGCCAAAAATAGTATTTTTTGCCTTCTTTTGGCGTCCTAAATTCTATTTAGGACACCAAAAATACTTTTTTTCCCGTCAATCCCCTTCTTTTGGCATCCTAGATTTAATTTGGCATGCTTAAAGATCTATTTAGGCGTTTCAATTTTAAATTAGGGCATTAAAAGTAATTTTTGGCATCTTCTTTTTAAATTAGAATGCCAAAAGTCTACACATAATTACAAAAATGTCACCGTTTTTATTTTTTACCTCTTTAAAAAAAAAAACGTCTCTTAAAAAAAGTAAAACTCATTTTTTATAGTACTGTAAATATTTTAAATAGATGACATAAAAGAAGGAATTATTTATATTTGTGAGAAATTTTATAACAACAAAATCTGGCGAATATATACTGAGTACTCTACAATTATCTCATGTATTCTGCACTCTGACTATCTGGGGTTGTACTGTCATAAAGGCCATGTTCCTGGCTATGAAGATTCACCTCAACAATTATTCACTGCTGGTTAATTAAACTTTCAATACAATCAATTATGATACTTCATGATGCCGCAGAAATATATTGACTTGCTCTGAAAAGCCCAGGTTATAAAGAAAGCAAAATTAAAATAATTTGCATTTGTATAGAGTAACTGTACTGAGGTTTAATATATGTAATAATGATTACCGATATATATAGTGCATATGAGTAACTTCACCATGTTTTCAGCTCAGAGACTAGGACTTTGAAATTAAATCAACACACAACAAACCCCAAAAACAACACAAACAAAATCATTTGAATTGGTTTGGCTGTTTCATCACTTTCATTCCCTGACACACAGAATATCTGAAAATGAAGTACGGTTGGAACACATAATCTGAACTCTAAAGATAGACACCAATCCCATACAAAGAGGTAATATTAATGTTGTGTTGGTTATTGGCAGTCCTTGAGGAATACAATGAAGACTGAAGAGGATAGACACGAAACATGGTATATTGTTGTTTCACTACATTAATTATGTTGGATGTCTGTTGGTCTCCTCACTCCCTTTAATCTCATCATTTTTATTAATTTTGTTCTTATTGGTTTGGCAGCAGACAGGCGAGCACACATTCACAGCACGCCCTCATTAACCACTTAGGTCTTCAACCCTATTTCCCTCTCTCTCCCAGCATAGAGCATAGACATACACAAACAAACACAAGGAAAGAGACAGAGACATAAACAGAGATTGAGATTAGAGAGAGAGAGAGAGAGAGAGGACAGAGGCATAGGTAAAGGAATGATGTGACATGAGGGGATGGATGACTCATGGGAAGCAAAGACTGACGCAAACCCATCTTTTTATGAAAGGAAATCACAAAAGAATCGAAGCCAAAGCAGAGGTTACTTTATGAACATCAAAACTCTGGTTCAGCCGTTAAAGCAAACACACACGCAGACATGACGGCTTTACTCAGCTTTTGTTCCTTAACTCCCCAGGCCCCTGCTGACGTCACTCCAGCGTTGACCGCCTTTTCCTCTCTCTTCTCTCATCACCCCCATTACACGTCTCTGTTTCTCGCTGTCCTTTTCCCTTTGTCCTTTCTCACTTTCAACACCAACACCTCACCCCCATTACCCCATCAGATACCTACTTTCCCAAATAAAATAATTAAATCTCTCTCTCTAGAGAGAGAGAAGTTGGGGAGGCTTCAATATCCGAGGCAGTGGCCATATGCCACCTCTTAATGTTATTCTTGTTCTTTGAGGGATGTAAAAAGCTTAGTTTTTTAATAATTTTTATAAAAAAATGCAATTTTGAACCTGAAAGCAAGCCGATCTATGGAAGGAAGAGTGTATTGGGTATTGGGATCTGACGGTGCTTTTGTCCCTCACTGTTATTCAACTTCAGGGTATGTATGTGCGTCCCTTTGCCCTTAGCTCCTGTTTGGCTACCAAAATATCATCCACTCATGTAGCGTCCAAATCTTGGTTTCTCGCAGTCAAACCCAAAGCGAGGCCTAATCAATTTCAATCCTTTTGTTTTCGAGAAAGAAATATCCAACGACCTTTCTTTCAAATGAAATAAACACTATGCGGAACCATATACATATGCTCTGTTCCTGTGCTGTCACTTAAATTGGTCCAAAATACTGCTGTTTTTTTTTTTTTCCTTTTGGGAAAAAACATACTAATGTCAGTTTTGCAAGAAGCTTAAAGAATCAAATCCATGGTTGATTAATTATTAGAATTTGTTATCCAGAAGCAAGAACAGATGCATGCATGGTCATGACTCATGAGTCATAATGCAATGATAAAATAAATGGATATAACATATATCCACAAAAGGGGAAGTTGTTGAGTTGGATCGTAGTTCAATCAAAACCAAAAGCAACTTTTGTGAGATAAAGGGTTTTATCAAGGATTCTGTAGCTGACAGTACTTGTGAGGACGAAAGTGGGGAGAATACTCTTGACCTGACCCTAGATAAAAAAGGTTGCATCTCCACCAAACCTATTTTTGTGGCTTCCCAAACGGCCTAATATACAGTATGCACACGCGTGGTTAAACTTAAACCCAAGTTATGATTCCCTAGCTAGTTCATATATATATGGCAACTCACTATCTTAGTAGAAATATAAAGAGGAAACCCAGTGCCTTGTGATCAGATTCAAACCAGGACTCAAGAGGGGGCAATTGCCCATTTTCTCCTGCAGATTCTTCACATTAATTCCTTTTTAGGCTTTTTGCTTAATATACTATTCGAACGAAGCGTTCTAACTTATAAGTAACCACAGTATCACCCACTGCTATTATTCATTCCATCGCTATACATATCAAGAACATTGACAGTGACAGGGCGTACACAGGGTTATGGAAAGTGATCGAAGGAAAAAGGAAAAAGGAGTCCACCCTTAAATCCTTAGATCTCGCCCTGATTTTTGAGTGGGAAGGAGGGTGGGTCATAAAGTCCCTGGGCCCCTAATAAAATAAGAATTCAAAACTAAATATTTCTTCTCTTATTTAAGGAGGTTAAATAAATTATTTTAGATTATTTATATTTATCTTTTTATACCGAAATAATTTATTTGATTTATAAACTAATATATAATCAAATAAATTATTTAACGTTATTAACTTCTTCAAAAAAATCAACTAAATCTTATATTAAGAACTATATTAAGAACTAGAGGAAATATATGGCAAGAGGAGGCAGACATGAACAGGAAATTTATGACATGAATATACTGATCTCCGCATGACATCTTACTTTAGTGCTTAGAGATACACCCTCTTCATCATTTTGCCTACAATAAATGCACGCCCCTACATAATTCGGAGCTAGAGTTCATTACTCTGCAACACTGTTGAAATCACTCACCAGGCAGCACTACTGCGCCAAAATGGCACAGTTTGGAAGAAGAGAATGGCAAAGGACCACAAGAGAAGTGAACGCCAGCCGCGTCCACTCTAAAATGCATAAAGAATGCCCAGACCAGCCAAGTTACTAATCCAGGCTTGTAATCACAGACACCATCTTTACTAACATAGCAACAAAACGAAATTAACATAAAACAGAAATTGAACAGAAAAACCAAGTATCGGGCATTTTACTCCAAACAGCTGAACTGCGAAGGTACTGCTTTATTTTATACTTGTCTGTCTTCTCTAAATCCCAGAAACTCTAATTTCCATGAATAAGTTTACACATGCTTCACTAATCAATGTAATACATGAAAAATATGCCTTCCAACTGCTAGGATAACTTATCATACAACTAATATGCTGATAGTTACTTGGGCTCTATTACTCAGTTCTGGGTCTAGCACACATGTAAATTCATAAATTACTAAAGCTAAACACAGATCTGTACATACAGCTGCTATCCACAGGGGTCAGTGCAGATCATTTGGAAACACACAAGCCAACTCAACAGCTGAGCAGCTTCCGGTCACTGATTATTTCCAGCACCTGCATTCTTTCAACCCTCCACTAGTAAACCTCTAAACCCTAAAGTAATAAATATCAGGAAGCTTCTACAACCACTTAGAGATCCTCAGTTGTAAGATCTAAAATGATTTCTTTTCAACTCCTTAGAATGAACAGTAATTAACAAATAACCAGGTTAGGAAATATTTAATATGTGCAGATCTGATCATAGGATGGATCAGATTCTGAAACAGCAAGGATCAGGAATCTACTGCCGAGAAATTGGAGCCATGGGCATTGATGAGGGCTGGTTATAGTAATTTCCATCTGAACCTTGGAAACCCTGGAAATTAGTCATTGGAGCAGGCGTAAATGGAGAAACACTGTTCAGAAGAGGCCCCGGAGTTGGAAAAGCTGCCGTTGATGGTTGCTGCGCCATGCTATAACTATAAGCCACATTGCCAGCTCTCTGCATGAACTGCGGCATTGGATACTGTGACATTGGTGGAGGCGGTGGCAATGGTGGTGGTGACGATGAGGGAGGAGGTGGTGGTTCACTAGAAGTAGAATGCTGATTGATCATAGACATATTGTGTTGAATGGAATCGGGACGTGGAAGGGGAGGAATTGGTTGTTGAGGAGGATTCTGAGATTGTATATAAGATGGCTGGTCATTCTCCAGCTTGGCCCTCTTCTCTGAATGATAATCACCAGAAGACTCACTAATGGAATCGCAAATGACCCCTTCTGATGCCAAGGAGGATAGCACATAAGACAGCATCTGGGCAGATGATGTTGAGGCAGTAAGCTTTGCTGCCACTGCAGCAGCTGCAGACTTACGTGGATCTTCCTCAATGTGTCCAGGTTTTTGAGGGAAAGGTACTTGCTGTGTGTACATTAACGGAGCTGATTGCTCCCTGTCTTTTGGAATAAAGCTTGGGGGTGCTATGGAGGTTTGAATTTCTTTTGAAGTTTGCTCAGCTGGTGATAGAATATTATTGTTGTTTAGTAACTGTCGGCAATTATTGCCTACCTGTTCTGACTGAACACGTGCAGCCTGAAATGTTAAAAATAAAATGCTTAAACAAGTCCATAAAAAATAAAGCCCTTTCAAGTCACAAAGTTCTTGCACAGAAACAAGACATTAATGAAAAGTAGGTCCTATCATTTGATCCCAGTTGACATTTCACTAAAAAGAGCAAGAGAACTTCAAAATAAATCACTGAATTTCGATAAATCCCATACCTGAATCTGGCTTCGGAGTTGATCCAGCTTAAGTTCCTGGAGGCAAAACCATGTAAGAATCACAAACTAATAAAGGATTGAACCTTCATAAAGATAAGCAATATTAAAATAGAACCTGATCCTGGAGAGCTTCTCTCAGGTGAGACACAAGGCTTGCCCTCGATGATTCTATTGCTGTTAATTGCTCTAGGCAGTCCCTCAGTGCAGCATTATGTCCCTGGAGCTCATCCACCACTGCAGATTCATGGAATTGTCAGACTCAAATTAGTGAACAGAAAGACATCCGATAAGATGCAAAAAAAAAAGAGGTAAAATCATCAGTTACCTAGTTTGATTTAAATCTACATAACCATTCATGTTCAAATTTTCCCTTTAGTTTTGATTATTTAATAATCCTTAAATCCCATTTTGTGTTGCTGTGTAGATACAAAAAAAAAAAAAAACAAAAAACTGTTGGCACAACTACGGAATAGATTGAATAAAAATATTAGGAAAGGTTATGCTTACCCAAATACAATTAATTCCAGGATTAGATCACATTTCGTACAAACTACAAACAGAGAAAGTTATACAATTGATATACCTGAATTATTATCATGGCCAACTTCCTTATCCACTTTCTCTAGACAGCTAATGATATTCCTGCATTTGCTCAGTACAACATCTTCATCTGTCTCACCTCCATAAACAACATGGTAACTTGAAACTATTTTCTCCAATGCATTCCCAGCAGATGGCCTCTGTTACAGGAATTTAAAAGGGCTTAGAGTTGGAACCAACACATAGAAAAACTTCAAGGCGGCTGGTTCACAAAATCATGTTCATATAACTATTACCAATTTCAAGTTCATAGGCTTCCCATTACGAGTACTGTTTTCTACATGTCTCCCAACAAACTCTTCCTTAAGAATTTGACCACGAGAACCAAAAACTTTTCTCTCTTCCCATATACCTATCTGCATCAAAGAAAAAATTGCAATTCATCAATCAACAAATACCATGTCAATGTTTCACATAATTTATTTTACTATTGACATTTACAAACATGAAATAGAACATAGACATTTCACGGCTTGTAAATTTTGACTTTTGAAGCAAGCTGTTTAGGTGAGAGAACCACTCTCTTTAAATATCCCATCAAGCAGTCCATATTACTTATCGCCCATTTTTTCAAAAAAAGAAAAGAAAACTGATAAAAGTCAAACATGAAACAAGAACATAGACATTTCACGGCTTCTAAATTTTGAATTTTGAAGCAAGCTGTTTAGGTGAGAGAACCACTCTCTTTAAATATCCCATTGAGCAGTCCATATTACTTATCGCCCATTTTTTCAAAAAAAAAAAAAAGAAAAGAAAAGAAAAGGGAACTGATAAAAACTAATCATCCCAAAACATCAATCATCGACATATATTACAGAACAAATGACATGCAAATATCACAAACGTAAAAGAAAACAAGAAGAAAAATTCTATGTTAAGTTAAATGCTACAAGGGCTCAAAAGAAGACTTGAATTGGAGCTGAATCATAAAAGATCTTGAATTTAGCTTTCTCTTCCCCTATGCTCATCTTGTTTCAAGCTTCATTGACACTGTTTTTATGTTAATGCCAACGTTGCCAAAGGCGCTTGCCTTAACACCATAGGTGCTATGGCAAGGCTCAAAACCAACATAGCAGCTCTTGAATGAAGAGAGGCGCTGGGTTCATGTGCCTTCTGTGCCTATTTTTGAGTACAAGGCGAGCGCCTTTGGTGCATGATCAAACACTAAAAACTAATTTCTTACTGCTGCATAAACAGATCAAACACTGCACTATTAATTTTCAATCTCTTGCGATCACTTTTCCCATTGCCCTTTGTTTCACTTGAAATAAAATAGAGAATGGTATCAATAACTAAAAGAAGACGTGTAGCATATCTGAGTAGAGTTAGCGTAAACAGAATTGCCAGGACAGACAGTGCCAACAATCAGAATTATTTATCCTCACAACACACAGAAGAGTGAAGAAAATTTGTTAACTCTAGATGAATTTTGGGAGAATGACTTTTTGCTGCCTAAGACTTTAGCTAAAGCATGCTTATGCAAACAAATGGTAAGGTCAAGATAGCATACAGAAATTTCAATAATTAGTAAAGGTGGAAAGGGAGAAAACATCTATTGATTATTAACTTACCAGCCGAAGTGCAGCATTCCTTCCAAACTCATCTCCATTTTCAACCATGTCTCTAATAGCATTTGGAAGAACCTTCCAGAATTCACCAACAAATTCTGAACCTTTCCGCCTGCTGTTCTGCAAAATATCATTAGCAAGATATAGAAATGCCAATCTCTGGTCACGAGGTGAACAGTGAAATTGCCTGTCCCATGTGTCAACTACTTGTTTGGCTTTATTCATATGAAAGATGCACCAATGTGACAAAGCTGAGTCTAATTAAGGATCCCAACTCATATGCAATGAAATATGCTAGCAACAAATGTGTGTCCATATGAGATATATATATATATATGAAATAAATTTTATTAGGATTAGAAACTAAAATTAGTCTTATTCTGAATAAATTTAGTTATCGGCTTAGTTATCTTTTGCTAGGTTTAAGATTTGATATCATCTTCACTTTAACTAACATGGAGTTATCTCTTGAGCTCTATATAAAGCCTTGGTAATTATAACGCTTAATTTAAATTGAGGTGAGGAGGTTAGCATTCCCCAACACACACACACACATCTATGGTGTACCAAAACTTTGCTATTCAATGATATGGTTAAAACGGAAATAATAGTCATAAAGCCACGATTCATTATTGAATATGGAAGTTGATAAAATGTAGTTCTCATAACAGTCATTTATATACATATATATATATATATAAAGCATCACAAATTCACAGTCAATCAAGGAAACCAAAGGAGGGAGCTTTGAGAGTAGATTTCATAACCCACAATTAGAACACTAGTAATCCAACTCAAGTAAACCACAAAAGTCACATTGTGACAACCGTGTCTGTGCGTGTTTGGGGGGACTCACTAACTTTGTCAATTGTGGGAAACAGACAAAATAATCACTTAGATGATTTAAATTGAAATTAAAAGGTAAAAGGAATCATAATCTACATAAAATTCTCAAAGGATACTCTCTATGCTCGTCTGTGAGTTATTCAGCTTTGTCAGCTTTTCCACTAAAATCTGTGGATTGAACGTGCTACCCATCTTTCTGATTAGAGCTGGCACAGCTAAACAGGCAGAAAAAAAATGAATTTTATAAAAATCTTAAGATGGGAGGGCAGAAACATAAAATATGTGAATGTTTTTATGACTGATACACAGTTACAATGTCATCTATTCCAAAAGCATATAACCAAAGAAAAAGAAGAAGAGCCCTGAATTGGATTTATATACAAACTATCTATGGCGTGATCAAATGGTATCTGGAAATGACAGTTACATGGAAAAATATACATAAAATTTTCATAGAGACAATTACACAGAGGACTCTGATATACAATGCAGGCAATTATGCACATGCACATAGATACACGCTCACCAATCCTACTTTAAACCACAACCTAACATACTAGTAGGAGAAAATGAAGATATTCAAGACCCTGGAGGGAAAATAAGTAATAGACCTAAGGAGAATCACGTTATATTCTCGTATGCATAAGGTATAATGAGGATCAGCCACAATGTAAACCAAATATCTAAACTTCCTTTGAAATAAGGGATTTCTCAATCAGCTTATTGAAGACTGCATTCATATAGAAATCTATGATGGTGCATCCTGTAGGTTGGTCACCTCAAACTATATTAATGTACACCCTACTAGAATGACTAGCCAAATTAGATAGATATGAGCAGATAAATGACTTCACAATCAACAGACACCCCACTAAACTTCTCCACAATTATGCAAAATACTATTCAACAAATTCACCTCACCGAAAAAACTACACTAGGGTGCAACGGGAAGAAAAACCCAAAAGTACAAGTAGGCACAATCGAAGCAGAAAACATATTAAAAAATGATTAAGAGAATTTATATTTTTTTATAAAGGAGAAAAAACGAGCCTTCAGAAAAAGAATCCCTAAATTAGAGGTAACAAATGCAGATAAGTAAAGAAACAGGATAAGGGAACATCGAAGGGGAGAAAAACAATTACATAATAATATTTGGGGGGCAAAAACGAAAACAAGAATTATGATAAAGGGAATCAAAGAAAAAGAGAGGTACATACATAGCTGTAACCAATAATGCGGGTGAAGAAGATATACGATAAATTAACGGCCTGTGATTTGGCAGGGCTCAGTATTTAGGGTCGTGGAGGTTTTGGAAAAGAGGGAAAAACTCAATTTTGAAGGAGCAGGGTTCGTTATAGGGAGAAGCATGTCGAAAACTGCTTTCCAAACATTTGAATTTTGAACTATGCCTCTTTGTGTTAACTGGTAAAGAAGGTCGTCCAGTTCTTAGCTCAACAACACCGGGTTGTGCTGGTTTAATTACGCTTCTCTGCTCGTGCCTCTGAATTACAGTGCCAGGGTAGTCTTTGGCTCTTTGCCCTGCTGCCCCAGTTTGCCCCCGAGCTTCACGGCCACGCCCCAATTCTGTACTTCTAATTATCTTTATTTATCTATTTAGCTATAGTATATAGTGTTGAATATAAGATTGATTTTTTTAGAGTTTAAATAAACTAATTAAATTATTTTAATGTATATTTTTTTATTTTTTAAATTAATTTGTTTGACTAATAAAATAATAAATAATATAAGGATATATCATATATGGTATGATTAAGTAATTTAGTATCTTCTTCTCGCAAAAAAAAAAAAAAAAATGTAATTTAGATTTTATAATTGTGATTTGGAGATAGGATTTATTTTTTTTTTTAAAAGAACGATGTAACTTGATCAGAAATTCACAACTCATTTTTTAAGAATTACCTTATTTATAATTTCAAAGTTCTTTTTTCTATTAAATTTTCTACAACAAAAAAGTATATATGTTCACACAAAAAAGAACTACCTCTAATAAGACTTATTTAACTTTTTTTATAAATTATTGAAAGTAATCAAATTAAGTTAAAGTATTTTTATTTTTATATTTATGATACACAAGTATAATATGATTTCCTTGACTTTTCTTAAAAAAAGTTAAATAGGTCTCATATTTCAAGCAATAGAGAATATAATGAAATTAAATTTCATATATTATGATATTATCTTTTTTCCCCATAATATATTAGCCGTATAAACTCACAAATTCTATTAAAAAATATAAATATAAACTCACAAATTTTTAGCCAATAATAAACAGCTAAAAACACATTTGAATTACATCTAAAAACTCATATTGATTACACTTCCGAAGACTCAATATTATACCGTATGCTGAATGTTATATTAAGGACATAAAGTATTATATATAATTGTTGTTACAATCGAATTATTGTTAATTATAAAATATTTGTGATCTTAGTTTAAACAATTAATATTGTTTTTAATAAAATTGGATTGATGGCAGTCACAGACTATGTGGAAATTTTAAGTATATAAAACGTGAGATGGAGTTTATCCAAACATATGGAAGGTTAGAATAAACAATTTGAAGTACTTTTCAAGTAGCAATAATTTGTGGCAGCACCTTAAAATTAATAGCACTAAATATTTTAAAGTATTTTTTGTTTGATATTGCTCCTAGTATTTTTCTTAAGAGCGATAACCAACCTAAACTTATGATACTCGATACTATTGAAAAAATAATTTAAGGATTAGATGAATCATAAATTAATTTAAAATGATAAATACTATTAAAAAAAAATACTTTCATGATATTGAAATTAAAGCAACTGATCAACTGGGCTTAACTTAATTTAAAGGTCACAAGTTGAGAATTTCTAACTTCACTATATTCTCGAACCTGCTTGTTTGAATCAAGTCTGGGACATGAAAAATTCACGACTCCATATTAGATGCCCAATAATTAGGTGCCTTTTATGTGTTCATATCTCTATTAGAAGTATAAGATATATTTTTTTTTTTTTTTTTAATATCGAATTTATTTAGATTTAAATTATAAAACGCTTTTTAAAATGTTTTTTGCGATTTAGTATCTCAAATTAATTAGTTTAGGTCTTTGCATTCATAAATATTTGTTTGTAACATCGTAGATTGGAAACTAATTAATTTCAAAAATCTTGAAGTCTAAAAAAACATTTCAAAAAGTAGTATATAATTTAAATCTAAATAATAATAAAAAATGCTCATAAGGAACACCTAATTATTGGGCACCTAATGTGGACTCAAAAATTCATGAGTTTGTCTCAAAAATATCTGCTTGTCAGATTATTAATAAATTTTCATATTGAATATCAAAGGTGCATGCAGGGAGCTGCATTATTATTAGAAAATGGTCACTGTACGTCAACAATAAATGATTTATTTTATTTTGCGTGTGAATATTATATAACATTTTCCCATACTTAACACACGACCCCATTTAACTTGAAGCTAATTAATCATTTAATTGGCTTGATACGGAATATATTGCAATACATATCAATCATATGAAGTGAACTGAACTAATAGTTGGCAAGAGAATAAACCGAAGCCAACTAATAGTTTTAAATCGACCACTTTATATGCATTCCACAAATCAATTTATAAACACTAAACAATCTTACTCAAACCAACTTCCTCTTCCACACAATTTAACAAACATCTCATGTACATCTTCCAACCAACTCAAACAATCATTATTATAACAAATTATTAATCCAACACTATCAACACCAAAAACAATTAGCTAGCCTTCTCCAATTCCAAGGAAACATATACGAAAGATTAAAGTTAATACCACCCAAACAACAACAACAAAAAGGAAACTGAAATGGCCATACAAGCTTAGTAATTTAGAGGAATTTGTGCTTACCCAAAGTTTTACTTGCAGAAATGAAGGAGGAGGGAAGAAAATAAGATTCTTGGCAGCACACCCCCACACCAGACAGACAAAGTAGAGACAGATACGTAATCGAAGACAGAGAAATCAATTCTAACGACAACAATTCTAGCAGATCATGAATAGATTGTCATAAGGTAAAGATCATCCTACAAAGGATTTATAATGCATAAATCATCAAGTACGGCATTTTTCCCTCCACGAAAATGAACAAAGTCTCGGCTAAAAAATAGATAATTAATTTGTACCTAAAAAATTAAAGACTGTGAGTGTTCTCAGGTTAAATATACTTCTGGTGGCTGATGGGAGAATGAGACCGTGAGACTCTTAAAGCCTGGATGTGGATATGAGAGTCACTCGCGACTAAATGAGACAGCGAAAGACTGAATAATGCTGATATAGTGACAGACTTGAGAGGGAGAAACTGATACAATGCTCGACTCACACAGTTGTCGACCACCGGCCGGAGAGATTTCCTTTGGACAATCGCCGGTTCTGAGAATAAGAGGCAGAGGAAGTTGAGCGTGAAGTTAGAAATCGAACGAGGAATGAATTGGCCATATTCCTTCTGTCTTCAAAACCTAATATTAAGGGCATTTTAGTCTTTTTGCCCTAATATGGATATCCCTCATTGCCCCCTTCCTTTTCTATCCTTTAAGAATTTAAGTGGGTTTAAAAAATTCAACTGATATTTAGATGTAATTTTTCCTAAAAATTATGCACCAAATTGACATTAATGAAAATTAATCAAAAAGGAAGGGAAAAAGGGTTAATATCTTTATCAATCCTTAAAGTTTGGTTTTGGTGCATGTATTTATTTTCAAATTGTTGGCTTTAGCTTATTAATAGCTTCATAAATATTCGATACCTTTAACAATTTTTGGTTTTGATAATCCTTATACTTTAACTTGGATTGAATTTTCATGATCATCTTTAAGTCAGACCAAGTTTTAATGAAATTATAAAAACTATAAAAATCAAAACAAAAATTCGATTAATATATAAGAACCAATAATAATATTTGCCAAGAAAAAATGTAAGCAATAATAATGATATTAACCTAAAAAACGAAAGAAGGAGTGGAGGAAAAATAAGTGGATCCACTGGGTCCCCCTAGCTCGAGACACAACCAAGTACTGCACACAAATCGAATGCACGTGCATGGCCTTTTTACGGCGCCCTTCAAGAAGATCGAACCCTGCTTCGTCGATGACTTCTAATATTTTGTTTCTTAAGGTTGAGAATGCATGCCTTTTAGTAGTTACCATTCAACACGTGATGCTCATAGTCTTCTTTTAGCTGGATTAAGTCCATCAAAAAGCTCATCGATTAAGTCTTCTATGTCATCAGCCTGATATTTTATGTACTTCTCTGTTTGTCTTCCTGGGTCCAAATACTGAGAATACCTCCCCAAGAATGCTCTGTACGCCGGAATCACCACCGCCGTTATCGACACCCTCAGCTCCGACTGAAGCTGTTCGTCGTTCACAATCCACATGCTCTGCGTCTTGTGTATCTCATCGAACAGTGCGTTGAAGCTCTTGAACCTCTCTTTGAGCACCGGCTTCTGCACCTTCCCCTGCGAAGTCAACCCCTCAGGGGTCAGGCAACTTAGAACCTTACTCCATGTTTCCCTTTGATAATTCTTATGGTAGGTCCTCACATCGGACGATCTCTTCCTACACCACGTCTCTCCCATCAAGCTGTACATCTCTTTTGACCTTTTGATCTTCTGGAGTATGTACCTTCCATTGTTCATCATGAAGATGCAGCTCAAGGACCCGTCCTTGTAAAACTTCGCCTTCCATTCCAGATTTGTGTCCAGATGTGACATCAACCTAATCACCTGCGCCACAAACGGCGATTCATGCTCCGTGCTGGCATTATTATCGTTAGCAGAATTCCCTTCCCCGTCGTAGCGTGGTCTACTTGTGGAGTCGGCGCGTTCAATCTTGCAGTGCTCCTTGAACACTTGCTCTAACGTGTCCTTGTACTCGCAGGCGAATGGAAGGTAGTTCATGAGGTAGCGGGTTAATGGATGAATTGCACCGCCGGCAACCAAAGATTTCTCGGCGTCTGTTTTGATGGCAATTTCTAGATCAGCGAATGTGCTGATCACGTTCTCGCCAAGTCTGCTTTTCGTGAACGTCGTCTCTGTTTTGAGCTCGTTCGCAACCTCTTCCGGTAACAGTTCTTCAAAAACAGGGATTGCATCACGCAAGGTCTCGTACATGTCTAGGGTTTTGAATAGCTTCTCCCCCGCTCGCTTCAACATGGCCACCCCTTCCGCGAAATTGAGAAGCTGTATGACAATGCACCGAGAGAGATCGCCGGATAGGCCAACAGCCAGAGATGAATTTTCTCCAAACACCAACTCTGCCAGCCTCCGTTCGCCGGATAAGTGGACTGTGCCGGCGCAATCCTTGAAGGTTTTTAACCAAGCGGAGATGATATCTCCCTCCAATATTTGCCATTGCATTTTCATAATCTCGTCGATGCTCATTTTCTCGAATCCTATTTTGTTAAACTTCTCTTCAATTGTGCTCCTCCTGCAAACGAAATAAATCTGCCCGCATTCGTGTTGGTAACCATTTGATGTCATCTCTTCCGCTATCTGTTTCAATTTTTCAATGGTCTCATCGGGATAACTCGGAAACTCAGGCTCCAACTCGATGGATTCTTGATCATCAGATGATTGGTTCCGATCTTGTTCTACTTGCTTCCCTTTCAGATCATGACCACCGGGGTCAGATTTAGCCGGATTTCGAGATTCTTCCATCAGAAATCGGAACTCTTCCTCGAAATACGACATGGCTCGATGCTGAAGCGCACCCATGTGATTGACCAACGAATCCTTTCGTTTATTAATCTCCTCCTGCTCCGAGGAGGATTGAGACTGGCTCAGCAGTTTCATTAAATTAGAAACCCGATGCAAAGCTCCTAACAGCAACGAATCTTCCCCAACAACCTCACCCCATTTGCCTTTTACTCCACCCGAGTCGTACACGGTGATTTTCTCTTCAACGAGTTCCAAGAACTTGTCAATAGAATCAGGGATCTCTAAAGAAGCTTCTTCAACATCTGCATTCTTGGTGAGTGTCTCAAGATATTGATCGACATCTTCTGATACCTTCTCAAGGCTGGGAGGGGAAGATTCAGCGATCTCAATTGGAGCATCTTCGGCCTCCTTCTCAACGGCGCTCTCTGTATCAGCCGCATCAGGTGGCTTTGCCTCATCATTCGTTTTGGCTTCAACCTCTTTGGCATCGGTCTCTTCGGAATCAGGTAACGGCGAACGTGGTGTCTCGCCTTCATCCTTCTTGTCGTCTATAAGGGCGAAACTGCCTGATTCAGCAAGGTTCTTCTCCATTATGGAGGTGAAGGTAGGAGAATCGCTCCCAAATGAGATCTTCCAAGACGGAGAGGAATTAACCGTTTTTCATTTTTCATTTTTTTTTAATTTTATTTTATTGGTATGGTGATTTCAGGGGATGGGCGCAAACGAGAACGGGGAGGGAAACGAACGGACAGAATCTTGTGTTCGAGCTTCCGCGAGGGAGATAGATATTACAAAGAAGATGCAAATTAGTGGGGGTTGACCGTTGACCTTATTTTTCTCTAAAGTTAACGTCATTTTTCAGCCTAACTCTTATTTTAGCCCTTTCACACCGGGGGTGGTCGTGTAGTAGGTTCCTGTAGTGTATAATGCGCGCTACTCACAAATTAGTTAAAGTCCGGGTAGAAACAATACGGGTCGGTTCGGATAGGATCCAGATCCATGGAATCTCACTGTCGATTGCCGAACCTAGATAAGCTGGTCGATACTCACAGGCTCACACGAAAGGGGGAAAAACAAAAAAAGATACGCTTCACACGGCTTCAATGTTGGTTCGTGGTTGAGAATCGAGGATACCCGGTTCAGTTGATCGGGAAGCTGAGCACGAAGCGTTCAATTGTAGAAGAAAATGAAGTTAGGAAGAATGAGAGACAGAGAAAGAGTGAGAAATGGTGGGTTTAGAAGGGGACAAATGTTACTGCAGCCATTTCTATTTCTGTGCGCATTGGTTGCTGGTTTTGGGCTTTTGATGCTTGCGCTTAGACCCTTAGATCCTCCCATTGTTGTGGATTTCCCCATACAAGTTGGGCTCGGAGATTCAAAAGTATCAAGCTTTGATAGTGGCAGTGTGGCAGCCGCTGAGCGCTTGACTAACAGGGCTAAGAAATCGTGCGCGACGGTGGAAGAGATGGGACACGATTTCAGAAGCCTTGATTGGAAGGAAACTCTAAGAGTTAGAAGAATCATCAGAAATCATTTTATCGTGAACGGTACTTTGGCTACTTTCGTTGTTTCTGTCTTCTTTGTAAATTTGGGTGTCTTTTTACTAGGCCCTTAGATATACAGGACCATAAGTAGGACACATGTGCTGCTTGCATCTTTAGGCAGCTCAGTTCTTTTATGGAGCATACTTCTGTTAGGAGCAGTGGCATTTGGAAAGCGAGTAGCAAGAACATTTTAAGTTTTTAACAAACTGCGCGAAGCTTTGTTAATTTCGAGTATCTTAGGTTGTCGTGTTAGCACGCTTTTATATAAATATTGGGAACTAAATCAATTACTGACGTTAACATATTTCTTTGCAAGTTTCTTTAAAATGGTTGTTGCAGTTACGAGTTTATTTATCATAACTAGGAATCTAGTGGTGATCTACGGGAGTTCTTCCCAGTCATATACAGAAATCATTATTTCTGTTTTGAGTCTTTTGACCTACTTACGCTTTCAGTCCATCTAATTTACTCGAGTTAGCAATTCAGTCCCTTTAATTTCAATTCGAGCAATGTTATTCCTTAAACTTGCTTATTATTTCTATTTTATCCCTCATTTCTACGGATGCATTCTTTGTCCCCTAATTACTCCCTCCAGTACTATACAGGAGGTAGTATTTAAATTTCCTTAATAAAATAACTAGATGTGATATAACCATAACACTAGAAGGACTAATAAATAGAGAAAAGGGACAACATTGCTCTAATTGAAACAAGAGGGAGAAAATTGCTCTCTTGAGTGAGGTAGACGGAAAGAAAGTGCAATTAAGCTTATTTTGTCTTTTGTGAACATAGTAGATATCAAGGTCATATCCATGTACCTTCCGGTGGCATGGGAGGCGTAAACATCTGAAAGTAGCAACATGCTCTTTTTTCCAGAGAGTAGTTGCCAAATCAGAAGATGACATTGATTTGTTTTGTTTCAGGGGCGGCAAGAATCAGGGATCTACCCCCAGAGCAATTCTGCAGTCATGGTTTTGTTCTGGGTAAGACATCAGAGGCAGGTTTTGGGAATGAAATGTACAAAGTCTTAACTGCCGCGGCATTGAGTGTGATGTTAAACCGATCCCTTATCATTGGCCAAACCAGGCATATTGGTTCTTCCTCAAGCCTTTCTTTTTCAATTCAAGAACTCAACGTTTCTTTCTTGCTGACAATCTGTTTTCTAATGAACATTTCCTTTTAGAGTTTTCAGTTACTATAGGTCTTACATATATTTTAGCTTTTAGGAATATCTTGTCCCAGAAATATTGTGCAATTACAAATACAAACCTAGTTTTATACAAATTGACATTCACATACTCAAACGTTTTGATTTTTTGCTGAGAATTGATTGATAGTTCCATTTTGAGTGTTCAATTGCTATTGTTCTTTTGTCTGTATTAACTTTTTTAACTGTTTCTCGTACCTAAACATTATGCAATCACACTCAACAACCTAGGTAAATGAAGTTTTGACATATTGCAATTAAAATGGTCACTAAAATGTGAAAACCTATTGCTGTCTGCCATTGATGGATTTGTGAGACAACTTTAACCATGCTAAATAGCATGTTATAATCAAGTAAAATATGGCTAATTATAGCTTGTCTTCCCATTATCTTATATTAACTCTTCTTTATTTCAGAGGCAAATATCCTTTTGGGGATTACATTTCTTATCCCAACTTTACATTTACGATGAAAGAAATCAAGCATTTGTGGAGACAAAATAGTTGTGAAACCAAATATGGGAGGCAACTTATTATGAGAACAGATGATTTTGAAAAGCCAGCTGAAACAAATGTTCTTTGTAGCAATTGGAAGAAATGGAAGCAACCCATTATATGGTATAGTTAGAATGTTATCTCTGCTTGTCCAATTCTCAAGCTTTGTCAAATGACTAACAACGTTATGTTGTAGGTTTCAAGGAACTACAGATGCTGCGGCAGTACAATTTTTCTTGAAAAATATTCACCATGAGATGAGAACTGCTGCTTCTGATTTATTTGGTGATCCACTGGTCCTTGGATCACGTCCTAATGTATTTGGTGAGCTCATGAGAGTTCTCATAACCCCTTCCAAAGATGTTGAAGCAGCTGTCAATTGGGTTATTGGTGGAAGTGAAGATCCTGACATTTCAATACATATGCGAATGCTTATGAATAGGTAATGCAAGGTGCACATTAATTAATTTTATTAAACGAGGCTATTATGATGTATAGTGGTGATTTTTTTTTTTTTTTTGGGGGGGGAGGGGTGGTAGCTGAACAGTGCACTGGATATTACTCAAAACATAAGCCCCTAATTACAATTCCACCTACTCATATAGCCTTCTAAACACTAGCCTCTCACGGATGTTTTATTATAACAACCTCCTAACCACCTTGCTCATTTAACTACCTAATCCTATAATCACAATTTATACACCATATTATATTATGCTTGGTTGCTAGATGAGGCTGGGGAAGCCTATCATCTCATATATTTCCATTCTTTAATAATAATTTTTTATCAAGAAGTACACAAAGGAAAACCTCAGTTTCAGCAAAGGACAGTGTAAGGCAGGAATAGGATTTTGAATTTGTGATTTTTCACATTTGTACCCCTTGAATGCTAGGGAGGAATATATTTGATTCTTCATTAAATGTGCATAGTGCATAAGTTCATACAAAAGATTTATGGGTATCTCAACCTTTTCTTAGATGCGGCTTCAACAAGTTGTTAATAGTTTTTGCATCCTATGATTCAGGTCTGTAAGAGCTGTACGAGCTGCATTACGGTGCATTAAAAAAGCCATTCAAAATCAAAATATAATGTCAAGGCCAAAGGTGGTTTTGGTGTCTGAAACACCTTCCGTAGTTAAAAGTATGAGTCGCAACATAAGTGAATTTGCAAAGGTAATCTCTTTGTTCTTCTTGCATGCTTGGTATGCAGATGCTAGTGTACATGTTTCTGGAGCATGGAATGTACGGATGAAATATTCTTTCTCTTGCCACTAGTCAGTGATGCTTAAAACCGAAGATTAATATCCTTGTTGCTAATTTCATTTGTTGAATAGTGATTTGCTTGATTATTTACCTTTTCACTGTCTAGTGTCTACCGTTGACCCATAGGGTAAAGTACACTTTCCTCATTTAAGTTCTAGTTCAGTTTTGGCCTCAATCATTTACTCAACTTTATTTGGATAAAGTGCACTTTGGCCTTGTTCAAACAACAGTAATCAAATACAGCATTTGCCATTTGGACGACATTAGAACTCATCTGAAATTTAGGGGTCCAAAAATGCACTCTGGCCTTTTCCAAACACAAAAATATGAGGAATTTAGGTGCCTTTTGACGCCCATTCATCTGTGCTACCCAGGTTCTTCATTTCAACTATGAACATTTCAGAGGGAGTATACATAAAGAATTGCTGAAATCAGATTTTAGAGTGAAGGATTGGGGTTCAGCACCTCGATGGGTTGCTTTTGTGGACTTTTTCCTCGCATCTCGTGCAAAATATGCTGTTGTTTCTGGAGCTCACCGGCGTGTTGGGACTACCTATGCTCAATTAGTTGCTGCACTGGCTGCAACGCGAAATCTGGGTACTTCCCCTATCTTTCCTTTACATATATGGACTTGCATGCATATACGCACATATGTATATATTTGTCACTTTCTGCTGAAGGATGAAGCATCCGATAATTATTTCTTTCAGGGGATAATGCGACTGCTCCAAATTTTGCATTTTTTAGCAGTTTCCAGAGTAATTTGTTAACAGCCGGTCTGAAGAATCAGATCGGCTGGGGACATGTGTGGAACAGATTTGCTGGTCCTTTGAGTTGTGGTGGCCAGGCTAATCAATGCGCCTTCACTCCACTGCTTCCTCCAGCTTGGTGGGATGGCCTTTGGCAGTCTCCCATTCCACGGGATATCAATCGTCTGGCTTCTTATGGCGTTAAACTATCTGGTTTTGGTACTGTTAATGATGCCTCTCTTCGGAGTCACTGTAATTCGAGGAAAAATATAGTGAGAACCGTTAAATTCAAGCTGTATGTTTGGGAGTAAAATTTCATTGTAATTATATGCCTTAGGATTACCATACTAATAGCATACTGGAATTAGTTACTCATCCGTTCCTTTCAGCATACAAGTAGCTTGCTGGCCAACTGTAGCCTTTTTTTTTTTTTTTTTTTTTGAAACACTATCAGATTGTCATCACAGTTCCCTGTGCCAACAAAGGTTGGTAAAGAGTTGGCTTACAGCCCATAAGGTCATGAGTTTAAACCGGTCTCCCATGTGAGGACCTTGTTGACAGGCGACTTTGGCCTTGGTGAGTCTTTGGACTCAACTCACCTAAACTTTTTTTTTTATATATATATATATATAAAATAATAATCGCTATTCGGTGCAATTTTTGGCAAACCCTATAGGAATGTATGTGAACGCTGAAATGAGTTGTAGTGATGGCGCCTATTTTTTTGGGTCTATCTCTAGTAACTTTTTTGCGTTTCTTTTTCAAAAAATGTTGGAAGAGGTGTACAGAATGAAATATGCTTGTTGTCTGGATTTAAACGAATGAAAGACTTAGGGAAATATTTGGGTGCTTATATGACTAGAGGAAGGGGAGATAAAAGGAAATTTCAACATTTCCTTGATAAGATGCAGGGAAAGTTAAGTAATTGGAAGAAGCAAACCTTATCCTTGGCTAGCCGTATCACATTGGTGCATGCTGTCACTAATCAACTATTTATATTCTATATGCAGCACTCATTAGTGCCTGCAAGTGTCAGGAGACAAATGGAGAAATTACAACGTGAGTTTATTTTGGGGAGTGAAGTGGGTAAGAGGAAATTGCATGCAGTAAGTTGGGAAGTGTTATGCAAAGATTAAAAAAAAAAAAATGGGGGGGGGGTTAGGTTTGAGGAACTTTGAGGTCATGCATGATGCGTTGTTGGGTAAAGTGGTGTGGAATGTAATCTCGAAACCGGACTGCTTGTGTTCAAAGGTCTTGAGAGGAAAATATGGAAGGGATATGGAGCTGAGGAAGGAGTGTAAAGCCTCCAAGTCTGATTCAGAGTTATGGAGGAACATGGGAAGACTTTGGCCTTGTATTGTGAGTAATTTGGTGTGAGAAGTAGGAAATGGAGAGCTTATTAAGTTTTGGGAGGATCGGTGGGCTAATGTGCAATGTAAATTAGTCGATAAATGTGCATCTCTGGGGGTCGTTGATAGATAGGAGTATTAGGGTGAAGGATGTGGTTAATAAATCGGGGGAGTGGGATATGGAATGGCTTAGGCGTTGGATAAATGAGGACGGCATTAATCTCATCTTGGTTGTCCCACCCCTAATGATTTGAAGGGTGCTGATTTTGTCGTGGGGGAGTCAATTGCGAATAAATATCGTGTATCTGAGGTGTATCATGTCATGAGAAGTGAACAAGATTTGAGAGAAGGCATATGGAATAAGTTGTGGAGATGGGAAGGACAAAAAAGAATCCAAGTTTTCTTGTGGTTAGCTGTCCATGATAGGCTCTTAACAACTAAGCGTCATAGCCGAATGATGGGTGGTCCAATCGGATCATCATCACGACTATATGGATCGACCAGAAACCTTGATGCATGTTATGTGTGACTGCCATATTGCTTGGAGTGTGTGGATAGAGCTTAAAGTGGGTAGAATTGATCCTGAATTCTCACGGTTAAAGGGAAAGAGATGGTTTGAATGGAACTTGGACATGACAGATAGTACATGACGTCTGACTTTTGTGGGGCTGGAGGAATTGGAGTGGCGTTGAGGATGGTTATACACTTCTGGTAAACAAGTGCAAAATAGTGGATTGGTATGTACAGGAAATAAAGAGGACCAAAGTAGAGTTTGGGAGAATCAAGGGCACTAAACATGAAGTATAGATTGTTTGGCAGTGCTCCTACGGTGGTTGGGTTAAGCTCAATGTTGATGGAGAGGTTGTGAGGGGGAGTGGCATGGCGAGTTCGCAAGGAAGTTGAGGGTCTATTCGGCCATCAAAGCGGAGCTTTGGGCGATTTTAACAGGATTGGAATTAGCTTTATCATATAAATTTGCGAATACGTTCGGAATGCGATTTTGTTCTTTGTAGTTGCTTTGTTATCGATATGTAGGTTGTTGTGGAGAAGGAATCACGGCTCTTGTGGCGCATTCGAGGAGTCATGAAAAGGTTTGCCAAGCTGAGGGTAGTTCATGTTTATAGGTAGGCATGTCCAAGGACCGGGCCAAACCGGGTTGGAGGTCAACTCGAGGTCTGGCTCGATATGACCTCGGGCTGGAAAAATCAGCCCGAGGTCTGGTCCGGTCTGGTACCAACCCGAGCTCGGACCGGACCCGGTCAAGCCGAGTCAATTTTTTTTTTTCATTTTTTTTTTAACTTTCTTGGGATGCAATATTTTAGCTCTAGTTTCACCTGACTTTCTAAAGTAATAAAAAATGACATAGTGAAAAATAATTCCTATAAATTAAAAAGCACATTAGGATGTCCAATTCCAGTGAGTGACTCAATGTAGTGGTGATTTACAAAAAAAAAAAAAAAAGGAAAAGGACTGACCGGGTCAGGGGATCTAAACCCCGGGACCGAAGTCGATCCAACCCGAGCAATTTGTTTGGTCCGGTCAGGTCAAATTTGTCTCGGACCATTTTTTTCTCCCCCTGAACTGGGTCGGGTCGGACTGGACCAACCGGACCTCGGGTTTGTTGGACAACCCTATTTATAGGGAATGTAATAGATGTGCATAGTGACTGTGGGGAATGTTTGTGCAAGAGGAAGTTAAGTGTAATTTCGTTCGTCCTCCCCAAGAGGTTGTCATTTACCTGAATAGTGACTGTGGGGAATGTTTTCCCACGGTTCATACTGATTCATGAATGAGGATGGGCTATTGCCCCGTTTTTCACCAAAAAAAAAAAAGGAATTTATTGAATATAATCATAATTAATTTAGTACGATTAAAAATTGTAGTTAATTCATTTAAGAGTGATGTGCCGGTTTATAAACAGATGTAGTAGTACTTCATAGGCAGAGTCGTTCAATCCAAGACGGCAAAAAGCAGCATGACCTCTCTCCGTCAACCATTTGGAACGAAGAATACGAAAAAGCAGCAGAATAATGGCAAATAGTGTATTAGGTTGGAGTTTAGGTTAGCAACATCAATTAGCCGCCAATAAAGCAACTCCCCACAACAACCTAGTTTAGTCTTTTAGTTTTTAGTTTTTTTTTACTCTCTCTGTTTTTTCTTTGTTCTCTCATGCGATTCTCTCGGTTTTTAGCTTTTATCATTTCTCCATTATCCAAATATTTCCCAATCACGTTTTTCACCTTCGGATTTCCAAAATTCCACTGCAGCAAAATGGCTAACCCGTGAATGATTCATTTAATTCCAACTGGGTCATCATCTACATACCTTCTCTCTTCTTTATTTTTAAGGAAAATACAAAGCTAAAGGTCAAAAGCAGTTAACAAAACGGGAAATCTAGGATCAGAGGCATTAAGAATGTTACATGAGTCGTTGTAAATAAGGATTGATTTTTTTTTTTTCCAACTTCAGCATAACTATTGTCTAAGAATATTTTTATCATGAACATGTTGTATTACAGTAAATAAAAAACTAAATGAATAAGGCTTAATTAGGCTATGGATTACGAAATGTTTTATCTCAGACTGAGACTAGTTGTATGATAAATCTATATTATGAGTAGACTTAATTAGATTATGTTTTACGAAATCTATATATTAAATGAATGTTTGCTGTTAATTTATTTTCCAACTAATTTTGGGGGTGTTTTATGTGTACACGTACTCCTTTTGTCTTTATATATAAGGTTTCATTTTTTGAATCAGCTTATCCCTTTATATAAGATTTTTTTTTTTTTTGAATTTGTATCAAGAATAAATGTATTTTTAGTTTTTTACCCATTTTTCTCTCAATTAATCTCACACTACATTAATTAGTCTGTCTCATATCATGCATAATCTTTCATCATTTTCTTCTTATTACGTTCTCTTATTCATTCATAAAAGGGATATGTTTGGATAAAAATTATATTTATGGTTAACTAAAGTTATAATCTCGTGAGTTTAAGAAACTCATGATAATAATGTAAATTTATAGTGTAACTTTCGAATAGTAAATTGTAAGAGTTTATTTTCACCATTAAATATGTATTAATAGTATATAATTAAATAATTAAAATATAAAAATGATAACAAATTAATTTAAATATATTTAAAATTAAATCCATCAAAATTCATAATTTATCATATTTAACAAAGAAATTTTTACTTTATAAATAAAGCAACTGAGCATGATCAAATCAAAAAAATTAATACGATTTTAAGGTAAGTTAACATGATTTTGAAAGCTAGAAACGTAAAAAAGGTAAACTCGGTATATAAACTTATGAGCTTAACCGAGTTTACCAATAACTCGACTCCATTTTATAGACTAGAAACATAAAAAAACATATACTAAGATAAATTGTGAGAGTGAACTCGCAACAATAGTGTTAACTACTTCTAACTATTTATTAAAGGCTAAAATTTACTTTTAGTCCTTTAAGTTTTACATAAAGTATTCTTTTTGTCCCTTAACTTTATAAAGTATACTTTTGATCCTAAAATTCTAACACTGTTAATGTTACTAACGGAAAACACTGACGTAGGGAACTTAAGTGATGACTAATAATTTTTAATTACACAAATTTTATATATTTTTCAATTTACCATATTTTAAATTTAAAATTAATAGATTTAATTACACAAATATCACTTAAATTTATACAATTATCACTTAAGCCAGATTTTTAGTTAATTAAATTAGCAATGTTAGAATTATATAACTAAAAGTATCTTTATTAAATTAATGGACCAAAATATACCTCTTAAAGGACTAAACTTTAGCCTTTATTAAAATAGTGCGATTAAGCGGGATGTACCTTGTATCTAAGGGTATGCATGGTTTGGGGAGGGGAGGGAGGGGAGGGAGAGAAAATGGAGGGAGAGAAAAGTTATTTGTAGTGCCCACAAAATTTTCCTCTCTTTTAAATTTTTTCTCTCCATTTTCCCTCCCCTCCCCTCCCTCCCCTTTCCCCAAACCAAACAAAGACTAAGGAGTAAGGACGGAAAGAATATTAACGTGATAGATCATAGATACCATCAGCGAACCCATGAAACCGGTCAATCACGGTCATATCCAATGAGATCGAGCCATGTCATGGTCTATATGCTGTAAAGCGCAGACTCATACAGTGACAGTAGCAGTAACAGTTAAGAGACTCCCTTGCTCACCAAAAAGCAAAAACCTGACCACTCGCTGCAACTTGGCCCCACCTCTCATGCCTTGTCGCTGATTCGCCACAATCCCTTCCACCTCGCCGGTAATCTGAGCTATAAGGGTCTCCGCTTTCATCCTCCTCCATGGATTTTTAACATTAGAGAGCTTTCAAGCTCCTGCCTTTCTATCTCTTGCGTTTTGGCTTCTTGATTTTCGTTTCTGGGTTCCCCGCGGATTTTATATGCTATTTTAGGACTCTGAACTGACTGTGATTGGGCTCTCTTCTTCCCATACGATATGTACGTGGTGCCTCCACCCAAGCAGTCCGATCCCGGATCGGGATCCAGTGATTTGCGGGTTTACCAAGCATGGAAAGGGAGTAATGTGAGTTATAGTTCTGGATTGTTGTTCTTTTCCCCTTTTTTTTGTTATTGGGTGTTTGTTTTACGCGTTCTGTTGTATACATCGAATTTGTCATAGCGCATGTCATGATATGGTTCGAACTTATGTAGTCCAGTGCATTCTGCTCTCAGGCCACAGCAAGTCTTTCTCTCTTTTCCTTCTTAAGTCTAACTTCTTAAAATCAATCTCATTCTGCATTTAGCAAATTCCTCTCTCTTTCCTCTCGGAACTCTAATATTATTCTAGGTCGATCCTCCTTTAGGTTCTATCAGGTTCCGGGGTACAGATTCTGACTCTAGTGATCTTTACTTTCCAATTGCCTATATCAGGTTCCGGGGTCTCTGGTGATCACAAACTCTGCTGAATGAGGGCAAAAGAGCTCCAAAAAAAAAAACGAAATCTCTTTCGGCAATGAACTACAGGGATTGCCTAATTTATGACAATGCATGTTTTTTAGGGTACTATTTCCGTTAAGTTATGAAGCAGCGTTGGTAATTACATTATAGCAACCGAACAACTTAATTGGCGTTTCAGATTTTATCTGTTTCGTTTTGAGTACCATTTAGCTAACGGAGCATTAAACTTCTGCCTTACTTTTTACTTTAGTCGAAGAACTTTGAAAGCTCTCCCAGATTTGATTTTTGACTAAATGATGTTAATAAAACTTACAGAAATCAGCCCCTTTTGTTGTCACTCATTTTGGAAGTATCTGACCAAGCACACATATAATTTGCCATTGCGTTGAACTGCTGGTCACTTACATAAAATACTCCTCTCTGAAAATATGCTGGCAAAATCGTGAACCCTGCAAACATTTTTGTAATATATCAAAAATGAAGCATCTTGTCTTTCAGTTTTTGGGGGGTCTGTATCTGCTGGAAGCTTACATCGGTTGAATTCACTCAGCTATAATGACTTTGTATATGTGATGCGCATGTGTTAGTGTAGTAGCGAAGGTACTGTCTTTCACACTATATCTGAAAATCGAACGCTTTTATTAAATACCACTTTGGTCCTATTTATAAGTTCTTTTTGACCAAAAAATTTGGTCCTATTTATAAGTCTTTGACCAAATAAATGAGATTGTGGCAATTTTGCCCATATTAATTGTACAAATGAAAATAGAGAGAAAAGAAAAAGTTGAAAGGTACCTAATCATAAATAAGGATAAAGTTGAAAATTTACTCCATAATCATTGAGCTAACTACCTCTCCTTGGTATGTGTGATTTGGTCAAAAGAGACTTATAAATAGAACCAGAGTGGTATATAATTAGCTATGAGAATTGAGAAATCATAAAGTCACCTAAATACCATTGCATCTGGTTCTTGATTTTCCACAAGTCATAAAATGAATTTTGAAATTTTAGGCACTTAAAACTACCCCAAAATTTGGAAAAGCTGAATAAATGAAAGAGATTGTGGAAGGCTTTGTGGATTTATGGGCTGCACGAATACTTGTAAACTCGAAAATGGCTCCCCCCCACCCCAACATCTTGAATCTTACTAAATCATGTCCCAGAATGCATATAATATTGACATTGATATCATTGAATGAGCTTGTTTGCTTTGTTAGGAACAACTTTGCTTGGCTATATTTCTTATCATTTATGTATGTACTACAGAATGTTCATAGTTAGTAGAAAAATAAAATTAGAGTTGCTGCTCGGTTATCTGATATCTGAAACATGTTTCTGTAATTGGACGTTTCATGGCTGTGGTGGTTCTTATATAGAACATTTTCTTGCAGAAGTTTTTTCTTCAGGGCAGGTTCATATTTGGACCGGATGTAAGATCACTGTTGCTGACGATTTTCCTTATTGTTGCTCCATTGGCAGTTTTCTGTGTCTTTGTTGCCAGAAAACTGATGGATGATTTTTCTGATCACTGGGGGATAACCATAGAGGTCGTTGCTGTTATATTCACAGTTTATGTGAGTTTCTCCACATCAATTATTTCCTGCTGAATCAATGTACCATGTGATGATATTTGTTTATACCAATAATGTGCTGCCGGTGGTGGCAGACCACAAGCTTGAGTGATTCACATACAAAACAACCCGCCAGTAAAACTTGGACAGTACTTGTTAATGCAGTATCAGCTCATTTGACTGTTCTTACAGCATATATATTACAACTAATTTTTTCTTGATCATTATGCAATTTACACCTGCTTTTTGACAAAACTCATATAGCATAATTGCTTTCAAAAAGCCATGGCATTGCCACCTGAGGCTAGATCAAGCGACAAAGATAGGGAATTGTCTGGGCAGAGATGTCAACAGTTCAAAACCTGTGGTTGTTTTCCCGCCCCCCACCCGAGGTGGGGGCGGCGGCGGCGGCATTCCCTAGTTGGTCCTATATTTACAAATATCTTCAAGTTCTTTTGGTTCTGGGCTTACTAGCTGTCACGATGGAGTAGTTTTGTTTACAGCCACTGACTTTATGCTTCCTGTCTTATGAGTTATGACTGTTCGGTGGTTTTGTCATCAAAGCTTTAGGAGAACCTACTTCTCCAATTTCTTGGATTTTATTGGTCCTAGGCTCTGCCATGCGCATATAAATATATCCTTTTGAACCTTATGCTGACGTAATCCTTTCAGGTCTTAGGTCTTCTTTTGTTAACTTCTGGCAGAGACCCTGGTATAATTCCACGCAATGCACATCCTCCAGAGCCAGAAGGTCTTGATGGCAATTTGGATGTTGGAGCTGGTCAAACTCCTCAACTACGGTTACCTCGCTTTAAGGAGGTTCAGGTCAATGGCAATATTGTCAAAGTCAAGTATTGTGATACTTGCATGCTTTACAGAACTCCTCGATGCTCTCACTGCTCCATCTGTAATAACTGTGTAGAACGATTTGATCACCACTGCCCCTGGGTTGGGCAGTGTATTGGGCTGGTAAGTTGGACCTTTTGTTTTATTTTGTTGTTTTGTTATAATTGTGAACCCGTTTGCAAAGTGGTGAGTGTTACTCAGAAAGATTGCTATTTTGGCTGATTAGTTTCTATCAGTTGTCATGCTCATGTTCTGTGCTATGTGGGGGACAAGACTTTAATCTAGGGAGAATGACAGTTAGGTCCCAAAATATTGATTTAATGACAGTGAGGTCCCGGCTAAGTGTTTTGAAAAATGAGTTGCAAAGATCAATTCAGGCAGTTGCAAACTAGGAGTTATATTTTAAACTTAAATACCATATCTGCAATTAAAACTCCTGAACTTGCAATTGTTTGAATGAATATTTAGAACTCATTTTTCAGAAAATTTTGTCGGGAACCTAGCTGTCACTAAATCATTATATTGGGACCTAACTGTCATTCTCCCTTTAATTTATTACATTCAAAATTGCTGAATGTTTTATATTCTTGTGCTGGGTTTAGCTGAGAAGGTAAATCACAAACCTGATTCAACTCCATTGATGTAGCTGCGGGTTGGGTTGGACTGCTTGGATTTGGAAGTTGCCAAACCCAACATGCACTCATAATGCAGTGGTGCTTGATCACTAGGTTTCCGAAGGAATTCCATTTCCCCGTAAATTGAGTGGATTTGTTGGTAGCTTTCTATTTTCTCTCACATTTAAGGATTGCTTTTGCTGAGTTTATATTTACTTCCTTGATGAATTATTCATTTCTTTTTGGGTGTATGATGCGAAGCCCAATACAGTTATTCATTTCTATTATAAAACAACATTTATTGTGTTGATGACTTTTCAGCTAGTTGCTGCATGTTGTTCTTGAATATATGTGTTACATTATCTGAACACATATTCAATTGTTATGCAGCGTAACTACCGCTTCTTCTTCATGTTCGTCTTCTCAACTACACTACTTTGTGTATATGTTTTTGCATTTTGCTGGGTCTACATTAGAAGAATTATGAAGTCAGAGGAGATAACAATTTGGAAGGCAATGATCAAAACACCAGCCTCCATAGTGTTAATAATTTACACTTTCATAGCAATGTGGTTTGTTGGTGGTCTTACTGCCTTCCATTTATATCTGATAAGTACGAATCAGGTAAGAACTGCACTTTGGATTTTTCTCTTGGTGCCAACAAGTTATCTTCCAAAATGATCTGATAATTATTTGTGTCTATTGCTCCTGCAGACTACATATGAGAATTTCAGATACAGATATGATCGACGGGCCAATCCTTTTAACAAAGGTTTGTTGAATAATTTTGGAGAGATATTCTGCAGCAACATTCCCCCATCGAGGAACAATTTCAGGGCAATGGTGGCAATGGAACCGGCATTACCTGCTAGATCGGTGGGTGGGGGTTTTATGAGCCCAAGTATGGGAAAAGCTGTGGATGATATTGAGATGGGCAGAAAAGCGGTTTGGGGGGACATGGGCCCTGGAATAGATCATTCTGAAGGTCAATTGATCAATGATCGCTCAACTATAAAGGAAGGTGAGTTGGGAGAGTTGTCACCTGAAGTAAGGACCACAGTAGATGAGGGCGACCGTGTTGGAATACATCCTCGGCGATCCAGCTGGGGAAGAAAAAGTGGAAGCTGGGAAATGTCCCCTGAAGTTCTTGCATTAGCAGCGCGGGTGGGAGAAACAAATCGTGCTGGCGGAGGTAGTAGCAGTAATTTGACAAGCCAGAACCAGCAGCATACATAGCCATTCTCCCAAGAATGTGCTGCCTAATGGACATAATAGGATTTGATTTGCCAGTGATGATCAGGAACTTGTGTGATATGGTAATTCTAATGTAAAATCATTGTATGTGCAATATGGGGTTGTAGGCATTTGCAGGCTGCTTGTAAGGGTTTTCTTAGGAATGGAATTGTTAGTTCTGAGTGATTGTAATTTTGCCTGGTGTTTTCTTACATTTACCGATTTATTAGCAATTTGTACCTGTGAAAATAGCTAGTGCTCTCTTTATGGTTGATAACCAATTTGGTCATATCGTGATCAAGGATTAAAAAAAATTTGCGCAGCGTTTAAGAATTTATTATCAAGCCATTCAAAGTTTCAAACTAGGAGAATTGAACTTTTTTTTTTTTTTTTTGCGGGTAATGGAATTACTAAGAGTGTTGTTGTATTAATCATGTCCACGTTATACATTCATCAGAGTTATATTAGTCTTGTAAAAATAAAAAGTGTATTTGTAATAAAAATATGGTTTTTTAAGAACTAGCATTGACTCCCAGAGGGTGATTCTACCTCAACGCCTTCAAAAAAACAAGCAACAAAATACAATCACAACAATCCAAAAACATGAGCAAATGTTGCCTCATTTCATCAAAATACACGAAGATATTGTCACTACTCAATTAGCAACCTCAAATGCCTGCATAAAATCAAACATAGCAAGAAAAATTTAATCAATGTCATCCTTACAAATTCCAGAAAACATTTCTACAAACAACATTTGTAGTCAATGACCTCTTTTTGTGATTATTATCGTGCAAAATAATATTCAATCCATCAATGTTTCTGACCCTTGAAAGAGCAACATACAATTGGTTATGTATAAAAACTGGCTTACATAGATATAAACTCACATGATGTAATGGTTGACCTTGACTTTTGTTAATTCCAATTGCAAAAGTATAATTGGAAATTGCCTTCTTTTTATCTGGAAAGACAAATAACTATCAGAAGGATATATATATACACATTTGATGAATTAAGACTTTTTGATTAGGCTTTGATCCATTCAGTGTTATGGCTTCAATCACATTTTACCAAGATGACTAATAAGTAGTCTGGTTCCATTGCATAATCCTGTAGCTTGGTCAATATTTCTTAAGAGCATCATGGGGCTCCTACCTTGAAAGCCAACTTGTGCAAAGTCATCCCAAGGCTACTGATTTTATTCAAAAACTCAGTTGTATAGAGATCATCGAAACCATCATTGTCTTGAGATGATTTGCAAACTGTATTACAACTAAAATGCTCAATTGATTCCCCTGACAACAAATAACATATGTAATCATTAATGCATTCAATCGTTGTTGCTAAAACCACCCTGTCATTGAAATAATTGGTATCAGTCAAATTATCTAATAGATTTGGATATGTTGATGACACAATTGCAGCCAGTAGATCTGTATAGTCACCTATAAGCAATTCATGAAGGATTTCAATCTCTGCTATACCATCATGTGGCATACCTAACTTACCATCCCCACATCCAAAGGCCATTGTGAGAATTTTTGCAATTGACTACTGTCATTATCATATGAAGTTGAAGAAAGGCGCATATTCTTAATCAATTGGATGAAGGAGCAATAATCCCAAAGGTAAGATGAACTAATGCATGCATTAACAATATTTGCTAACTAATGCATGTATTGATTGCTCTTGTACCTTTAAGGATTGCTGGAAGTATTTGGCGAAAATCACTACCCATCAAGATGCACTTGCTACCAAATGGAAAATTAACATGCATAATATCCCTCAATGATCGATCAAAAGCTTCAATGCAGTAACTTTGAACCATGAGAGCTTCATCCTATATAATTAACTTCGTGCACTTAATCAAATTAGCTAATGGAGAATTTTGCTTTATATTGCACAGACTCTTCGTTCACGTGAATGGGAATCGCAAACTTCGAATGTGCTGTCCTACTAGAGGGCAATAGTGTTGCAGCAATTCTGCTTGAAGCAACTGTAAGAACAATATCTCCTCTAGCATGAAATGTTGACGTCAACGCATTTCACAAAAATGTCTTCCCTGTGCCTCCATACCCATTTACAAAGAAAAAAAGCTCCAGCTGAGGAGTCAATGAAGACAAAACAGTCTTAAAAATATCCCCTTTACTTTGAATTTAATGAATTGATCATTTTACTTGACTCTTCTTGCAAAGCAACATGATCATAATTTAGCTCTTGCAAAATGAGATGGTTTGAAACATTAATTGTCGGACATGACAAAGGAGTAGGAAGGGAAAGAAAATCCTGAAGACTCTTCCCATTTTCTTGCAGAAATAATTCAATCTCTTTAAGGGCAGCTCGCTCTCTAACAAAACCTGAAATTTCAACACTTACGACAATGCAGCAAGAAAGAAAAAAAAGTTAAAAACAAAAAAATAAAACTAATGAATAAGTATAAATTCATTTAGCATTAATAACATTAGCACTCATGTGAAAAAATAAAACTCAAACATACTTGATGACAAAGGATCATTTCGTGGTATGTACAATAAATCTTCTGAAAGTATTCTTGAAGTCTCCTTCCAAACAAAGTCAGGTTGACTTAAGCAAGAACAAAGAAGCTTGCTCACAAACATCTTCCTTGATAGCCTGCCAGATGCCCAATTGGAAGACTCTTTTATAGCATATATGTATTCACTATCATCTTCAAGCAATCCAAGTGCAAAACATGCATCTCTAAAAGTAGGATAAATAACACCATAAACAGTTCTAATATCCTCAAATGAAGTAGGATCTTTGACTTTTGTTAAAAGAATACAAAGGTAGTAAAGTTCAACAAATGATGGTGGTACATGGGTAATCCTGCCAACAGCGAATCCTTTTTCTCTTTATTTCCATAATCACTTACTTAGTTGATAAGCATAATGATGTGGGAACTCAGAATAACTAAGTGTTTTGGCAAAATCATCCTCCTCATTTTTATTCATCCAAGCAAGAAACATTGATTCACACACTCTTGGCTTGTCCAAGAGTTCAGCAACATTATCAGTGTTTAAATAAATGACATTTTGCTGATTAGGGAGATGAAAACTCAACCTTTCAACGACAGGATGCCTGGGTTGTATATTAAAAGCAAAGATTCACTAGGATGCTTCACATGCAGATATATATCTGAAGTTGTAATATTGTTGAATATCATCAATTGGTTGCTTAGTATTTCCATCTTGATTGCTATCATATATTGAGGCAACCACACAATAGTTCCTTTGACTGATGTGCTTAAATAAGTACTTGATAGCAATAGATTGATTGCACTTCTCAACATTAATATGAGCTTCAAACATCAACAACAATATAGGGTTGTAAGGAACAACAAATCGATTGTCCAAATGAAGGCCTCTCACTTTTCTTATTCGACCATCATCTCTTCTCCTATATGTGGTATATCCATCCTTATCAATGATTGTCTCATCAACGAACTTCTTAGGAAAGTATTTGTTGCACTTGTTATCCTTCATGCAAGGTGATTTAGGATTCATTTGACCACATGGCCCGTGTATCATATATCTCTTCACCAATTCATATAGCTTAGGACAATGCTTTTTAGGGATCTCTGCAGATATGATATTGTCCACATCGTTTGGATCTTTTAATTTATCACTCTCTTCAAGCCACAATATTATATGAGCATGAGGAAGCCCTCTTTGTTGAAACTCTATGGTATACACCTCTGCATATACAACATGGAAAAGAATGATATGTTACACTAATTGAAAGAAATTAACTGGAAAGGAAGAAAATTCATTCATACCTGCACAAACAGCCCTAAATATATTCTTCTTTTTAATGGTTGACATCAATGATTTGAGTTTCATTTCAAATACCCTACTTTAGTCTATTCGATGAAGACACATAATATTTTTCACAATGAGTCTGTTTGGAGAGAGCTTTTAGGGAGCTTTTTGAAAGAAAAAGCCCAGTGGCGTTGGCAATTAAGAAAAAGCTCACATGTGGGTGTTTGGAGTGACTTTTTTACCATTGAGCTTCTGAGAAAAAAGCCCATTAAAGAAAAAGCTGAGGAGGTGAGCGTTGGAGAACGTTGAGTTGTATAATTCTCGCATGGGCCCCGCCACTTTTGTTTTTTTATGGTATATATATATACATGGGGTGTTTGTGCCAGTCAAGTTTAACACATTGGGCGTGGGCCCATCACTAGTAATTTATTTATTTTTACTTTAATTCTTTTATTTTTAACAATTTCTATCATTTTTTTTTTCATAAATTAAAATTAAATTTTTTATCTTCAATTATCACAATATATACAACTAATATATATGCAACAAGATTTATGTTTTTTTCAGTCATTTTTCATCTCAACTTACTTTTTAAATAATAATCCAAACACTCTTCAGTTTGAAAAAAAAAAAAAAACCACTTCCGCCACCATCAATCTAAATACAAATTACATTTACAACCTGACTTTTTTCCTACCGAGTTTCTACAAAAGTCAGATAGAAAATAAACCACCACTCCCACCACCAACCCAAACAGGCCCAATATCTTGTTATCTCTAGCCAGGCTAGATTACCTGTGAAAGTGATAAATATGTCTGGATATCTTGCAAATTTACATATAGTCATAGCATCCTTGTAATTTTGAATCATATGACGTGCACCTCCTATAAATGAAGAGGACAAAATTATACGTTTTCCAGTTGAAGATGCAATTATCTCTCCACTCAACAATGCATCTCACAACCTTTGTGGTATAAATCAACTCTAAGCTCCTTTTGATGTGTTCTCAACCAAAGTAGCCTTTGAGATTCGATCATTGTATAACCATCAACTATAAATTGTTATAGTAATCTCCCTGCATGTAATATGGTTGACATTTCACTATCTCTTGTCATTAATCTATATGCAAAGTACTCTCTCATGTCCCTCTTTCTTTTCTTAGTTGCACTAAGAGTTTCTTCACGATATTCAATGTCATCTCTATAGCCATCTTCTCCTTTTGGGAACAAAACTGAGTATTTAAGTGGCAGATAAAATACATGCAATTAATCGATACGTTGAGGCATACCAGACAACTTTTCAACTATATTATCTCTCTTGTTAAAATTCATATCAAAATCACCAACAACCAATGCTGCCACTTCAGATACAGAAGGTAGATTATAAATACGCCCATCATGCTGTCTATTATTAATCAGGCATATTTTCACATTTGAGTTCTCACAACTCTTGATCATTAATGATGCTAATCGATATTGTTTGACAAAAGGATTAACTTCATCAAGAACTTGCTTTATCTGATCAACTATTTGATGATCAATAGTTGGCTCCTTCAAATGTTTGCTGTAACAGATCAGAAAATAAACATTAATTAATAAACAATTTACATAAACAAAAGACTCATCTTCCGCTAAAATATTATAAAACAATGATTTAATTTGAAATACCTCACAGCAAATATTCGATTAGCCACTTCATTTTCTGTATCATATATACATAACTGAGAATAGATCGGCTTCAATCCTTTAGGGGGTAAAAGACTACCAATCTTATGGTAATTCATTCCTGATAGAGAAAAAGCACAAGGACCACAACCACGATTTTTGGAATGATCAATTTTGCCTCCCATGGATGTAAATGAGTACATATTCTTGTCAGATCTAATATTTGAGTGGAAATTCTTGGATGCAGGAGTTTTTTTGTCAAAAAACAAAGTGCGCAACTTTTCTGAGGGTGCCTTCATTGTCGGTAATTGGACTTCCCCTCTGAGGCAGCACATTGAAAATGTAGGATTCGTGCAAGATCTTGCTTTCCCAAGTCTTTCATTGAACCACATAAGTGCACCACAAAACTGGCATTTATACACAGGATCTCCTTCATACAAATAATCCGAGTACAGAAAAATTTATGCTTATTACCGATTCAGAAAGCCATTCTTTTATATACACTCCAAAAACTTTTAGTTACAGAAATTTACCATTTGAGTGTGAGACTATTCCACTATTTGCCTTCATTATTGCTTCTTGCTGATTATAAAAACCTTGATCAGTTCTGCCACCATTTTCTGCATAGCATCTAAGTTAAATTCTGCATGTACAGTATGAAATACATGAATCTATTAACTATGTTACCTTCAGAATAATCTGACGCATTGCCACCATCATCGCTTTCAGAACTGGCATTTGCATCAAATGACAATCGAATATCCCTGTAACGCTCTTCTGGCCCAGTTAATATGGAACAAAGAGTGTGAATCAACTACTCAAATACCCAGATTAAATAAAAAATGAGTTCAATCAAACCAGCTGATGAAGATGTTTGAACAATATCGGGCAAGCCTTCTGACAGAGTATTTTGTGAAAAATTATTACTTGAAGATGGTACGACGCTAGCAAAATTCGATTCATAATAAAGTTTTTGCTCCTCCTTGTAATACCGTTTTTGACAGCCTTATGAACCTCAAAATGTGTTCTAAAACCTGTACATCAAGTCTTAAATTAAATAATCAGAAACATATTTATGAACTGACGTAATTAAAATATATGTACAGCTAATAATCGCGCCACTCAAAAAATTACACTAAATAAAAAAAAATATCCAGGGCAATTGATATATTAGCAATGTGCATGCTGCAAAAATGAAGGTTGACTATATACCCTCTAGAATGATAAGCTATCAAGCAAGGTGCAACAGCAAATGATTATACATAGTGGTATCTGGGGAACCGCACAACTTTTGTTGTGTAGTGAAAAAAAAAAAAAAGGTTTTAAGGATTTCACAAATATGGTATATGTCTGGAGAAGTTACTGCAACTTGTTGCAAGTCTCACAGCTTTACTTAAAGGACTAACATTCTCTGGCAACCCTTCATTCTCAAACCCAGTTATTACCCAAAGCATGATTGCACTCAAATTGAAATGATACTTAAGCATCCATAATATTGTGTTATCTCTAAATCATTGTCTAAATAAAGTATACACTGTTACTTAATCACTTGTACATATAATTACAGAGGATTCTTAAAATATATTGCTCAATTAATGTGATCTAAATGCAATACTTGGGTTAATGGGGTTAAATATGAAACCTTTAATGTAATAGGTTAACCTCAAAAGAAAACCAAATAATAGTCAATCACGCTATAAAAACATGATGACAAGGCCACAGACTAAGTGTGCCAAATGGGATCAAGTTATAAAAACATCAATATCATAAAATATATTGAATAATGATTCCAAAAGCCCTCACAAATAACATAATTATAAAGACATCCCATAAGCCCTACGTTGAGATGAGGTTGGTTCATCACATACTGATTCTGCCACTTGGGAAATATTACCAATTGAGCCATTACTTGTAGCTCCCAGCTTTATACCTCTAGGATTGAGTAATCCTAAATCTGACTGTATGCCTTCACCTTCAGATACTAGACAAGAAGCAAAATAACCTTTTTTTAAAAAAAAAAAAACTAATGAACCATTCTGCAGCACTTAATGATACAAAAATAACTACATATATCTATCTACCTGCATCACCATTCCTTGTACAAACATGCATGAATTGAACATCTTCTTTCATTCTATCTTCTCTGTCATTAAGGTCAGTACCAACTGGAGATATCACACCTTGGGTATCAGTCATCGCTACAAAATCCTGTTTATGCTTAAGCTTCTTGCCTCTGGTTGCTAATGTTCCCCTCTGTGGCTGTACTTCTTGATGATAATTCTCAAAGGCAAAAATCTTTTACTTCTATGCCTAATAACACTATTTCTGAAGTCCATTTCTCCTACTAAAAAAACATGCAATGAATCAATAAACCACCCAAATGAATACAATAATGTAATCTAAAACTTTTACTGTAAGGGGCTACTGAATATAATACCATCTTGTAGATAGATTCCGAACTTGGTATCCAGGTTAGCTGCCACATATGATAAAAAAAATGCGTAGGCAAGCTTTAAGCTTGGAGGAAAATTACAACAAAACACAAAGGAAACTAACTGCAACTAAGCTTGCCGTCCAGCAGCATTCTCCTGCAACCCGTAGAAAGTCAGAAACTGCTACAGTCCGAGCTCCACATCGCCCATAACTGACGCAATGTTCAAGTTTATAGATGACTCTCACCTTATAAATAAACAGAAAATCACCTTATAAAAGTTGACCTGAATCTTGTCTCTCATAAACGCATGTGAGATTTTTGGTTAGGCATTATGATTAATGTTCCAAAGGAGAGGAACAGCGGGTGAAATAATGTTTGAAACTGCAGGTATGATTCTTCTTCACCGTTCTTGTACAACAGTCACTTGCCTAAAGTCTTCGTATAATATAGCCTCTGCTTCGACAGGAATGTCCCGTGACCTTCATTTCAATCGTCAGTCAATTTATTTGTTTCTCTAAATCGTGATTCACGATAGTTCAGGAGTTTTACCCTATGTAAATAAGCACTTTTAACATGTCCTGAGTGATCCAAACAAGCAATATTGATGCAGGTCCGCTAACTGAGAAGTGAGAATTAAGAAGGGTGAGTTCTACGATAATCTAGTTATGATCTAACTGGGATTCTCTTGAGCTGGGACTCTGTCAGTTATGTATTTGGTTGAAGTTGAACCTTCTTTGACTTGACACGCACTCAAAGCATGGGGAGTTGGGCACCACTAGTAAATGAAGCGTCAAATCAAAACTTTATGTAAACCAGCAAGGCAACGGGTTCCCATTAGGTGCACATCTCTTATGTGCACTTTATGTGCTTGTCATGAGCACATTTTTTATATATATATATATACTATTTATTTAGATTTAAATTATATGATCTTTAGAATATTTTTTTTCATCCAAAGATCTCATATTAATTAGTTTTCAGTCCTGCATACGAAATATTATCTTTAACACCAATATCCCGTAAACTAATTAATTTGAGATATACCGAGACAAAAAAATACTTGAAAGCCACATATAATTTAAATATAAATAAATACTATATATAAAAAAATTAAAAAAAAAAAAAAAAAATGCCTCATCCCTCTAATTAGAGGGATGTGCATGTAAGGAGCACATAAAGGAAAAGCACCTTATGTGCTCCCCAAGCAACACTATGCCCTTCGGGCTGTGGTATTCAGTATGCACATTCCTACTTCCCATTCTTAAAAAATCAATAAATTAAATATGCTTCAGAAACTTTTTCTCTGTTCATCTTCCATCTTCCTGCGGTCACAAACCTCTTCCTTCCAATTTCCAACTCAATGAAATGTTTGACGGCCTTCCTTCCAGCTCCACGAGGCGAGGCTGGGGCCGTGGGCAGCTCGCTAGAGTTTTCAAGATGAGTACTCAGAAGTCCCACATCGCTCACGATTACCACTATCTTGTTCTATATATATAGTTGCTGCAGCTAACAGAGCGTCCCTTCGGGGACATCCGATAAAATTGGAACGATACAGAGAAGATTAGCATGGCCCCTGCGCAAGGATGACACGCACAAATCGAGAAATGGTCCAAATTTTTTTCCAATTTCCCTCCTTCTCGTTGTGCATAATCTGCTTTTCTCTGTGGGCTTGGGAGGTGAATGGTTATTACATTTCCCTGCTTCTCTTCGTGTGCTGTTGGTGAATGGCTATTATTTCAATTTTTATTCCATTTCTTTTTCTCTCACTCGAAGATAAGCTAAGCCCTTTGTCTCTGCAAGGAGATCTTCATCCTTGCGCTCACTCTGCTTTTCTTTGTGCGCTTCGAGGACATTCCCCCTCTTCTCTTCGTTTTGAGTTTTGACGAATGCCCATTATTTCAATCTTTTTTCACCACAATCGAATCTAAGCTCAGCTCTTTGTCTCTGCTACGTCCTCATCCTTATGCGCCTTCCTAAGCTGAAGAAAAGGGCTCATGAACCGAGTTTCAAGGTCTGATTTACGTTCCTGTGAATAATATGGTTTTTTTATTTGTATGATATATTAATTACTTATTGTAAAATTTATTACAGTAACTTTTCTAGATATTTGATGATAAATCATTTACGGAAATTTTTTAGTTTGTATAGAACCTAATTTCCTTGTCAGTCGTCATATGTAATTTTTTTTATTATAATATCAGCAGGTTGAACCAATAAAATATCGTTCCATCCCCCATTTGAGTGGAAAGACATAGCTGGAGCTCGTATCTCAATTGACAATTATGCCTCTAATCCTCAAAACCTCACAAATCGTCGGATCAGTTTCTTTCATCATTCTTTTCTTATTATATATTATCTCTAAATCATGTTCATCCAATCAATCGAAAGTTAGGTCATAAGTATTCTTTGATTTTCTCTCCTCTTTCCAATAAACCGTGGTTTAAGAGGGATAATGAAAAAAAAAAAAAAACTAATGAAAGAATCGGCTTCCCAAATCAAGTGTGTCTGTGACTAATCCATAATACGACTTGCATATTTTTTAAAAAAATTAAGGAAACTGAATAAATTATTTAATCATATAATATCTTTAAATTAATATCAATTTATTACCAAACTAATTAGTTTAAAGAAAAAAATAAAAATAAAAAACTCTAAAATAATTTAATTAAACTTCTTTAATCTCTCTAAAAAAATGTTAACTTTATCTTATATTTAGGATAAGAGGGAATATAATACCCATCCATGGACGTACTATTATGTTTAAGGATTATGTATATTTAATAATTTAATCATAATTATATAATACATAGTTCTTTATTTTGTTCATTATATAACACTTACTTTGTGCTTAATTATAGGATAAAGTTTATAGTGTAAATTGTATTACAAACTTTATTCTATAATTAGGATCAAGTAGTATTAGTATATATTATAAGAAGCGTTTTAGAGAGCAATATCATGATGATTTTGGTGGTCCTTCCATTAGAAATGAAATCCAATTGGTTTGTTCTTGCATTATTATCAATCTCATCTTTTGCCCGCCAAAAAAAAAAACCTTATCTCATGACTCATCCCTGTCCCCTTGCAAGCTCATTGCACACTCACCATTTCTATCTACCTCCAAAAGCCCTTCAATTCAAGAGACAGCGAATCTTCTCCGAAGACATCGGACCAAGTAAACCTTTACTTCAAAATCAATTATTTCTAAACGTGATTATAAATCGTAAATGATAATGAGTTAGTTTAATTTGACGTGGATGTTGCACATTTGGAAGATGATAATTGATTGAAAACGATGTTAGGTGAGAGGTAGAGGAATATCCCAAAGAATATGACTCAGAAAAGTGTGTTGTGTACTGGTCAAGGAAACAGAATTGAGTATTAAAATGGCTGTGTGTGTGATAAATACCCTCCAAAACCATAGCCATGGCCGAACAATCTTCAAAATACCAGCTATACCCTCTCTTCGTTCTCTCCCCTCCTCTCTCCGGCGTCCTGTGAGGATGGCTGTCAAGGCTATTCATGTCTCCGGCTTCCCGTGCCTTGAGAACGCACCTCTTGCCATCTACTCAACCGCCTGCTACTCCGATGGTTCGTTCTTCGATTCTTGTTCTGATTTACATTGCTGTGTTCTTTTTCTTTGGTTTAGCTGAATGTGTGGTGTTTGGATCGGGGGATTGGGAACTCCAGGCGTGGCTGCGACTGGGACTGAATATCAGATGCCCAAGTTTCCGGTGATTGGGCACAGAGGGAACGGCATGAACGCCTTGCAGTCATCGGATCGGAGAATGCAAGCCATCAAGGAGAACTCCATCGTGTCTTTCAACGCCGCCGCCAAGTTCGCCGTCGATTTCATCGAGTTTGACGTTCAGGTGGGTATTCATCGTCACATCCCATCGTTTTTCTGCCATCGGAGATTTGTGTGATTGCTCGTTCTTGTTTATTTTAGTTTTTATTGGGTCATTTCTCAGTTGTGTGACGGTAAATCTTGATCATATGAACGTTTTGACTTTTCTCTGGCTCTTTCTTGATTGGAAAAATGTTGGTCTACTTGAACCGAAGTTTCGTATATAAATTTATAATATTTTATCTTTATTCAGTATTTTCTTGAGAACATTCATTTCAGGGGCTTTTTGGAGGAAAAAATCCCAAAAAATGCCTTAAAATTTGAAATTTTGGGATTTTGAGAATGCGTTTCGTAATTACGAGGCGATATAATTGTTAATTAACAACTAAATCGATTTCATTAACAACAATTTTCTAACAACTAAATCAAATTTTCATTAACAACTATATCAAGACGTTCGTTAACAACTATATCAAATTCCGTTAACAACTCACGTAGATTCGAAAATCCTTTTCTGGGATTTCAAAATTTTAAGGGCCTTTTTTGGAATTTTTTCTTTAAAAAGAGCCTTGAAAAGGATTTTCCCTATTTTCTTTCATTCTTCTTCTTTTTTTTTTTTTATAAGAAAAAGGTTTTGGAGGGTTCGACATCACCCCCACACTAGCGCAAGTGGTACTATGCAGAGAAAGACTTATCTGCGAGACTTACGAGATTGTAAAACACTTGTGAGTGGTAGGCTCTAAAACCACAGTTGCAACAGCCTTTTTTTCATACAAAACTTCTAATAGTAAAAATTATTACCTTAGCTTTTAATTATAAGATTGGTTGACTTTTTTGAAAAAAGTTAAGGAAATAAAATAAGTTATTTAATCATATTATATGTTGTGTATATTTATATTATATAATAATTTATAAATCAAATTAATTAATTTAGAAAAAAAGTTAAAAATAAAAATACTCTAAAATAATTTAATTAAATTTTCTTAATATCTCTAAAAAAATCAATTTGGTTTTATAATTATGACCGGATGAAATATTTTCCAAAAGCTAATTCAAACACATATTTCACTGAAAAAAAAAAAAGACCTTTGGGAAATAACCTTTAAAATAACTTTAAAATTTAAAACAATTTATGCTATATATTTTGAATTAGTTACGGTCACCAAAATGTAATATTCCTTTCTTGATTCGATGCGGTGTCCGGTCGCCACTGAATTTTATCTGTTATTTTCCTTTGAGAATTCTTCGGCGCATTTGGCTTTTGGCATGAACAGGTCAATCCTCGGGTTGACGTTTAAAGTTTTAACCATTAAATTTATCTTAAATAGTTTTAAATAATTAGAATTACTTACCTTAGGCTCTAGTGATATTAATGTAGTTCAGTCTCAAAACTGATAATTTAAATTTAATTTAACTAGTACTGTGAGTCAAATCAGCATTTACTAATTTTAGCGATATTCTCCTGCATTCTTGAGTTTCCTCTCTGCAGCAAAGTAGATAAATGGAAAGTTATTTAACATTCTCATCTTGAAGTTTTCAAGTTTTCTGTTCTTCTGGGTTAAAGCATGGTTCTGGGTTTTATTGTGGCCTTTAGGTAGATCACTTCATTGTTGTTTGGTCTCTGTAGCTTGTACTCTGAATTTTCTACTCCGTCATATTGCTTCAATTAATCTGCAAGAGTACTGATTTTCTACTGCTGGTTTTCTTCCCGTTTTCTTTCGGGGGTTTTCTGTTTGAAAAATTGATTTGGCTTTAGAGAGTATGAAGATGAATGAAGCAAATGCAGAAAATGATAAAGCAAAACTGGAAATATGGTTTTTTGTACAGGTGACGAAAGATAACTGTCCAGTTATTTTCCACGACAACTTCATCCTTTCTCAAGAGAATGTAAGCTCAGGCTTTAAAACTTCTCCTTACTCCTTATTGTAACCAGTATTGAACATTCTACTAAATCTGAGGTTTGATTTTCAGGGTACTGTGTTTGAGAAGAGAGTCACAGATCTTTCTCTGTCGGAATTCCTTTGCTATGGTCCGCAGAGAGATCTAGAGAAGGAGGGAAAGCCATTACTTAGAAAAACTTACGATGGGAAAATACTTAGGTGGAACGTTGAGCAAGAGGACCCACTCTGTACCCTTCAAGAAGCATTTCAGAAGGTGGAACCTTCTTTGGGTTTCAACATCGAGCTGAAATTTGACGACTACATGGTCTATGAGGAAGATGATCTTGTCCATAATCTCCAAGCTATACTGAAGGTATGATTTTGATATCCTTTTACAGCATTCAAATTCACTTCAGCTTTTAAAATGAGCTTTCCTTTTCTTTTGTTTACCTAATATCGAGCATTTTAATTTTGTGGAACAGATCGTTTTCGAGTATGCCAAGGATAGACCTATCATCTTCTCAACATTCCAACCAGATGCCGCACGACTCACCGGAAAATTGCAAAGCATCTATCCTGTAAGCTCTTTTTGGCTTTTGTTGATTGCTGAAAGTATGCAATATATAATTCTCTTTCTGAACTCTTCCCCGTTCATGTCATATGGCCAGGTATATTTCTTGACTGAAGGAGGAACTGAACTTTACTACGACGTAAGAAGAAACTCCCTGGACGAGGCTATAAAACTCTGTTTGGAGAATGGATTGCAAGGAATAGTGTCCGATGTTGAAGCAATATTTAGGAACCCTGGAGCAATAACAAAGATCAAAGATTCCAAACTCGCTCTCCTTACCTATGGAAAACTAAAGTATGTATAGGCCCCCTTCAGCATTTTTTTCTGAAAGTACCTAACAATATGAGTTGATGTGATGGTTCTAGAACTGATTTGATTTGGTCATGCATTGTGCAGCAATGTTTCAGAAGCAGTGTACATGCAATACCTGATGGGGATTGATGGGGTAATAGTTGATTTTGTGGAAGAAATAACTGAAGCAGTTTCGAATACGATAAAGCAATCAAAGGATGATGGAGATGAAGAGAGTTTGGCTGAAGGGAATGGGAAGAAGACGCAGGTTAACCTGAAGCCTCAATTCTCACAGACAGAAATGTCTTTTCTTTTGAATCTTATTCCAAAATTGATGCAGCACTAACCAAGACCCCTCTTGTTATATAGCCTTTCTCTTACTGTATATAGTATAGTAACTTTCGATCCCTGAGTTTTTCTTCTTCTGTAAGCCTAAAATGGTGGTGGATGCCATGCAATGACCACTAAACTGTATATACATATTTTCATTCTCATCTCTCTGAGAAATATTGACCGAGATGTTGGGAGTCATTTAAATGAACGGTATCTTGTGGCAGATTATAAGAAACAGAGCCGACGGAATTAGTTACTTGGATTGGAAGAAAGGAGATGCGTGTATTTGCAAATTTGGTAAAAGACTATTAAAGTGGGTGCTTTAGACGTTAACGGCCTCACATTTATAAGTTTGTATAGTTGTATTCATTTGCTGGTTATATAATGCAAGTTATGTTAGCCGCCAAATTCAATGAAAAACCAAAAAAAGGGGAGAATCTGGAGGTGAAGAAGCTTGCATGTTGATGAGTGGAAGCATAAAATTTATAATGACAGGAATCTATTGCGGGCATACCTTTTAGGGTCAATGAAAATTAATTAGCATCTGGTTCTATGATTTCTTAAGGATTTCTCTGAAAATGTCGGTTTCAATAAAAATCAGAATCTGCTGACGAAATGCATGGATGACGATAAAAGATCCTGGTTTTTTTGCTTTTGTCTTCGACAATTCAGTAGCATCTGGTTCTTGGTTGTTATAATTCTAGCTCTTGCTTCATATATATATATTATATACACACACATACATATTGTCTCTTGTCTTTTTTACAGGTACCACTCTTGTCCTACTTATAAATCCATTTTGACCAAAAAATTTGGTCTTATTTATAAGTCCAATTTCATATAATAAATGAGATTGTGACAATGTTACTTATATTAATTGTAGCCATGAAGATAAAGAGAAGAAACCGTTGAAAAATACTCAATCATAAATTAGGGCAAAGTTGAAAATTCACCTTATAATCATTGGGTTAACTAAGTCTCCTTGGTATGTGAGATTTAGTCAAAATAGATTTATAAATAGGATGAGTGGTAACTCTTAATGTGTCAAAAATATCATATTTCTTCTAAATATGTCTTTATTTATGAAAAGAGCATAGGAGAGAGAATTAGTAATAAATGATTGAATAAGAGAGAATTTAGTGGTAAGTGAGGGATACTTAATATAAGAGTAAATATCCTTTTGGGTCCCCGATTAAAAAACACGGACCCCATTTTAGTCCTTAGAATGAGACTTTTTTATAGACTAAAAAGGGCTTTTAGGAAATTTGTGAGGACCAAAATATTCACAAATCAACCTTTATTAAATCCTTTTCGAGACTAAAAAAGGATTTTTGTGTGGGGGACCAAAATGAGGTCCGTGTTTTTTTTCCAGGGACCCAAAAGGGTATTTACTCTTAATATAAAGATACGTATTTAATATTGGTAAAAAATGAAAAATTAGTTTAAATTTTGAAACACATGGAAAAAGTTACTTATATTAAGAACCAACTTCAAGAGAGAGAAAATTACTTATAAAAAGGATTGAAAACCGGAGGAAGTATATATTTTGATAAGGAAAAATAAGTTTAAATTTTCAAACACAAGAGAAAAGTTAGTTATATTAAATATCAACTCTAAATGAGAAACAGTTACATACTCATAAAAGGGATGGGAAACCGGAAGAAGTATATATTGTGATGTAAGCCCAGATTTTATTTCCACTTGATTGCGTTGCGTGTAGCGCCCCATTGCATTTATTGGTGGCTGTCTTAATAGTATTTGAAAGAATATATTCATCAGACTCTCCTTTAATAATTTAAATTTTTTTGAATATAGGCTTAAAACTTTGATAGATCCTTATCCCACTACTTAATTAAATAAATATTCTCCTTAATAAGAAGAGGTTGCATGTGCATCATCTCAATCACTTGGCCCCTGCAAATTCTTATTCAGAAATGCTTACCAGCAAACAACTACGGTTCCAAGCCAGTTTCACGCCAAAACACTCCTCGAAAAGAAGAATTTTGTGAGTTGATTTTTCAACAACATCACTAAACTGTGATTATTCCTTGACAGCATCTACAAGTTTTAAACTTGAGCCCATAAAATGCGGTAGTTCATTTTCTCAGTCAAGCAACTCAAGCAGGTTACTCATAAAAACATTACCAATGCATTAAAAGAGAGTCTTATACCTTTTCTTTTGGAGTGAAAATGATAAATATATTAACATAAATGACAACACATGCACACCCAAGGTTCACTTAGAATCGGAAGTAGAAAAGAATGGAACATAAGCTAAGGATTTAGGAATTCAACAATCTAGAGAGCCTAGGAAGAGATCCAAGAGCCTTCAACATCATGAACCAAGCAGCGACACACACACACACACATATAGTGGACATAACAAAGTACTGAGACTAATGCTATAAAAGGGACCATGAAGTTTTCGAACTGTCAAAGTTGTACGCAGACAAAGACAATTCTGACAAATAATTGATCTCTCGTCTCCTTTCTGGGTAAGCCTCCTGCAACCCAAACGGTTCCTTTGATCATAAAAGTGGTCAAATTGAGTAACGATATCTTCATATCACACTCTTTGAAACATACATATATTTCAAAGTAGTTTCCATGAGATCCAATCCATCATATGATTGTATCTCTTTCAGCAATCAAGTGAACGAGAATAATGAGTGTGATAATCAAACAATTATGATTACTATTTTGCTGTCCCCTCACACTCATTCTTCTTCTTCTTCCTCATCCTCTTCCTCTTTTGAATTTGGGCCCCATTGCAACACTTTCAAGTACACAAATAATCTGCCACCTATAGCTATTATGACCATCATTACCAATTGATCTTATGCTTATTTAAAGCAAGCTTTACGTTTGTAAAGCCTTCCTTCAAATTTTGAAGCCTTTCTTCACATGACCAAGTGAAGTTTTCATATTAGATGTTATTTCTTCATATATTGGTCCACAAATAAGTAGAAGAACTAAAATATTTCACTTTCTATCTATTGCCACCACAAAATAAACCAAAGATTAGTAGTTTTACGAAGGGATACTTTATCATTGTAAGAGGCCAGACTAAACTTGGAGACAAAAGGAAAGAGAGGATCATAAACAAAACATATATCAAATCACACATTCTACATAAAAGCTATCTTATTTAAAAAGCATCGATCTAAATGTCAAGATCTCTTATGGGACTCAAACCTTGGTTCACTGAGTTGTGATGGACTAGTTAGTTTTCCGCTAGACCCAACTCTTGTTGATGAAATAAACATGACTATTAAACTGTAAAGAAATATTTCTCTTTATGAACTCATATCTCTTTATGATAGTCCTTCTTAAATCGGGTTTGAGTCCTAATGCACTAAGGATGGACTAATATATTCTAACGCACACTTTCAAAAACAAAAGCTTAATTAATGCGCTTCTTCAATGCCTTTGCAAAACATTTGAAAACTCTTATATGCAGAGAGTACGTCCCACGCTTAAGTGCAATCTTTTTACTCACAATGTTTACTCAGTAATGAAAATGATACATCTGAAACCTGCAAAAAAATAAATGATCCAAGCTGCTCTTGTTATATAAAGCAAATCCCAACTTCTGAACCCTCCTAACTAGTATCATCTCAATTTAATCATCAACATTAAAAAAGTTCAGGTCAGGATTCCATTAATCCCCCTCTATAGTTACAAACTTGTTGACAACTTCATGAAAGATGTATTCTTTCACCGTTACAAGGAAAAGGAACAATCAGAAAAATTAAATGGAATTAATCAAGAAGGGAAAGGAAAGTTCATTATTAGTGGAGGATTAATTATTAGTTCAATCATATAATGGCCTAAGCTTGAAGAAGTCCCTAGACGCCAAGGCACTGCCTTATCCAGTTACTATGTTTCCCTCTTGCCTCTTAGGATCAGATATATACATATTCAGATTCATGCCCTCTCCAACAACTCTTGCTTGTTTTGCTTAGATTGGGAATATAATCAATCTAGCTTTGTGGACAAAACAGCCTAAGCCCACCATCACCAAATCCTAAGCGTACGTACATAATCAAGTTAGGAATCCTCATGATATCTATTCAACACATGATTTGATTGGATTTGCTTTGATCTATTTAACATATATATTATTGTTCTTGATTTACGTACATGCAATTAGGTGGCCGCTTTCTTGAACATAGAGTTTGAATTTTAATTAATGATATCAGAGACACAAAAATTAAAACCAGAGATGATTGATTGATAAAATTAATAAAGTGGAAATAAAGGCAGGAATGAGGTTTCTTGAACAACTTAATGATGGCACTAATGTTAAAGAATGATATAATCATGTGTTGCATTCATTATTATAATAACGTTGTCATACAGAGAGGCAAAGTTGTAGTAGTGTCGAAGATCATCACAGCCTAATTACGTGACCTTCTCAACATAAAATCCTTACTTATAGTCTATTTTCAACCAAACGGCCACAAGTAACAATATTATTTTTGGCTTTAATATTAATGATAATCAATTTATACCTTATACGATTGACGCATTATATATATGCTTATTTTTTATTGGTTTTCTCATCAAGGGCCTCGTTGTTTCTCCTCTAGTCTTAAACGTCAGACATAATTTATAAGTGAATTTTAACCATAAATGTAAGATATTTTTTTCATTTTATCTCAAATTTACTAGTAATATGTTTTTCTAAATTAATTTGTTTGATTTATAAATTGATATTTAATTTAATGTTAGACGAAAATAATTTATTTAGTTTTTATAATCTCTTTAAATTAAATTAATAAGTCTTTCAATTAAAATTAGAGGGAATATTATATTAATTATTGTTGATTAAGCAGTACAAGACATACATGTTCGAAGAAAATAAAAGGATGTGTTGTATGACTCTATCACGCATCTAGACGCGTGGTCCTCTGTTCAAAGGCAAAAGCCAATAAAATAAAAACATAGCCATACATAATAATTATATTATGGTTTTTTTGTCGTCGTGGGTGGATTAATTAATAATTTATCATTAACCCATCATTTCTCTGCTGAGGCCCTCTTCTGCAAGAGTTGGCATCTGACACCTCATGATTTGCTCTTTAATTTAACGGTAAACATTTATAAAATGTAACTTGTTGCACAGCCTTTCTAATAAAATTGGCAATGTGAAATAATACACTTTTAAGAAATTTTAAAAAGCCTCAGGTAGAGTTCCATAATATAACCTCTTACTACATTTTAGTCGTATGCAATGATTTTTTAAAGAAAAAAATTACATTTTTTTTATAGTTTCTTCTAACTCGAGTAAACCACAAGGAACAAGACAATATCAAATTAATCATAGGACGTGTAACTAATTAATTAACAAGTGATGGCGATTATAAGGCACTTACAAGAATGAAAAAAAGATGTAGGAATTTAGAGTATATATTTTCAAGGAATATAATGTAAAGCAAAAAAGTGCAAAACAATTAATGATCAAATGAACTAAAACAAGCCACATGAAAGTGTATGTGTGTGAGTACAAAGAAAACATCACAAAACTGAATAGTCAAATCACACTTGATTACTTAAGAAAGAAACATATACAGAAATACAAGCAAATAATAATTAAAAACAAACAGAGGAGGACAACCTTGTATCATCAATATGTGTCAAAATTTGGTCACACGTACCCGACCAGTTCAACATGGGAACTCTATAATTATTCTCTAATGTTGTTGGTTAACCAGGTCAAAGCCAGAGCTTGAAGCCTTCCTATGTTTCTGTATGAACACTCGGTGCTCTAATATTCAAAGTAATAAACATTGTCTAAAGTCTATTTGTTTACGACCATATGGTGATGAAGTAATTAATTTATTATTCTATCACTCTTCAGAAACATTCTTGCAGTTTTTGTACGGAGTTTTAGGCTTAATTATGATACCTGAGACTTCTTCTAACCAGAGCAAGTATTAGATCTTAAAATAATTTAGTACTAGCTCCCGTATTAAAGCTAATCTAATTGGGTGTTGAATTTATTATAAATATTATAGACTTCAATTTGTCTCGTGGATTATTTATACTTTTTTTCTAAAATATCTATATTAGTTACATATATTAAGGGGTTTCCATCCGACATGATGAAATATAATATTTTAAAAAATCAACTAATATTTATCACAAATAAATAATATAATTAAGTTTTTCAGTCAGCTCAAATTAGTTATTTAACTTTTATATACTAAGTTTTTGTTTTTCTTTTTGGCTCACGCTTATACTTCGAGCATGAGGAGGCTCGTGTCTACTATCTTTATTTTTTCCCCTTTGTCATCATAGATTGGATAACTCTTGACACCATATTAAAAATTTGAAAAGAATTAAGTATATGTTGATTTTATTTTTTTTCATAATAGCTTAAGCCAATTTGATAGCACCTAGTTGAAAGCAATATATCATGGGATCATTCTCAAAGTAGTGAACTTTACACTTTAATACTCTATTATAGCACACATGGCTTTCAAAATTAAGCACGTTGTCAATCTTAATGTGTGTTGACTTTCCCCGCGGTTTTCAGCTGAGTCAACATTTCTGAGGTCTTATATATGACTGCGGAATCTTTGCGACACTAATATGGATGTTTGACCTCTATTGGAAAGAACTAAAAACACAGTCGTTTTGTCATCGTCACGGTAAACAATCCAACTAGATACTATAAGTATATGGGACTGAAGCCGCACGTGTTCATTAGAAAATCCTACTCGTACTTTCTCCACACTTGTGTGATAGTCAAAGGAAAAGGAAATAACATGGAAACTATTATATACTCACTCTATGGTCTTATTATAAGCGATCAACTAACTTTTCTCACAAACCAATAAAAGTAGTTAAAATCAATAAAGTTGTCCTAGAATCAAAGTAATTTTCAATATTACCCCTACTAATTTCACTAAACTCTAACATTATAATAATTATTACTCTCACCCACTACCCTTATTAATTATGGGCAAACATGGAAAAAAATAATTAATGCACATTGGGAACAAGCAAGTGCCTTATAAAAAGAACTAAATAAACTTGCTAGTTGATACCTTATAATAAGGATCAGAGGGAGTATATATATAAGTGAATAACACAGGGGATTCGCTTATGTTACTCTGAGCCTTTTCATGATTGCCCAAATCCATGGTTTGTGAAACCGGCCGGTCAGACCGGGAACTGGCCAACCGGCCATGAAACCGGTCCGGTTTGGTGTAAAACCGGACTGACCCGGTAAACCCGGTCGGACCCGGTGAACCCGGACGGGTCATTGGGTCAGACCTTTTTTTAAAAAAAAAATCTCCTTCAATTTTTTTTTAAAAAATTTCTCCCTCAATTTTTTTTTTCCCTTTTTCACTTTTGGATGTCATATGAGTTTGATTTGGATTCGTTTTTTGGTTTTCCTGAAGCTATTGTGGTTTCTCTGTTTTCGGTTGGCTCTGCTTAGTGGATGTCAAATGTACGTTGTAAAGAAAATTATTAAGAATATCTAAATATGTCACAAGTATTGGAGTATATGATTATTTTCCCATTGATCTAAAGTATTAAAATGATATATAGTATGTCAAATTTAAGTTGGTGTGATAAGAGATTAATTATTTTCCAATTTTTATACCTCAAGTCTAGGTCCAGGTTGAGTCGGGCTCGATCTGAGTCGACCCACTAACCCTTAACCCAAGTTCGATGGCCACCGGTCCGGGTTTCAGAACCTTGCCCAAATCACATGTACACTATAATACTTTTTTTTAATTTGGTCCAAACACATTAGTGTAAATATTGAACGACCCACTATAATTGTAATTGGCGACACTTCTCCACACATGTTTCTCTGGCCTACGTTCCAACCCAAATATTTTAATTTCAAAATAAGTTCTTCGTGTATTACTAAGTTGGAATTTTAGTATTCATAATTTTCTAAATTTACATTATGTACCAAATAATTGATGAAATATGATGGCATAAAATATACAAGTAGTCATCAGCTCTATCTGATGAATTCATAAATGTTTGTTATTATTGTTATGCAATATAAGGTGGGTTTGGATAAAGATGAAAAATATTAAAGATGTAGAAAAAAATTGTATTTCTGTAATTTGTCTCAAACCTTATCTATATGCTGACATGTTGGGTATAGATCAGCCTATCAAATTTGCTATATTTATTGAAAGCCTTGCTTTGTAAGCTTTCACTTATCCTGATAGTCCGCCCCAAAAATAGTGTAAAAGTTTTAAATATTAATAGAAACAATATGGATTGGTCATATATACATAAAGGGTTAATGTGAAAGGAAATAATATGGATTTCGTCGTAGATACACGTCTAGGATTAATATTATTATTAGTCCTTACATTTTAATTAAAATTTGGCATGATTTTTTGGTTATAGAATCGCGAGTATTAATCCGTATAATTTTATAAGGATTTGGTGATATACATGGATCAAAACCTGAACTCATTAAAGGCATATAGATCATAACCTAAACGATTCTCGGAGCCTTTGTTATGAGTTCGGACCTCATACTCTTAATAAATTTTGATTTAATCCTTACGAATTTTGTTTTTGTCCCTGTACGTTTTTTTTTTTTTCGTAGTCGATCCGTGTTATACTCGGACACGCCATCTTTCAGCAGACATCAACTACCCTGACTAATTCGGACCCGAGATCAGTTGGCCCATTTCTCAAGACCGTAGTTTGAAAATGTACTTACTTTACCAATTGACCTAAGCGTTTGGTGGTCCTGTACGTATTTTATAGTGTTAATTAAAGTTAGCGCTATTAAATTCACGTCAAATCCTTATAAAACTATACAAATTAAAAACCACAATTTGAAGCTATGGAACCAAACCAAAATTTATAATAACTCATACTAAGTGAATCAATATAGAGTTTGTCTAGCGATGTAAGGCTCTTTTAAATTCGTCTTGGTCTCGAGTTCGAGTCTAAAAAAAAACATATGTATTAAGTTCAAGAAGGGCAATTACAAACCCTAACCCGAATATCGAATGGTAATATATATATATTATTATTATTTTTTAAAAAAAAAGAACCAACCCTATCAAGTGAGAAAGGGGAAAGAAATGAGAAATTCAAGGAGGTAGGTAATGAGTAAATAAAGTGCTTTAAGTGGAACAAGAAATCCCAAACGTGGTACACATGAGGATCACTGTATATACAGAGAATTAAAAAGGAGGAGGATGAGGAGGAAGATGCATATTGACCAAAAGCAGGCAAGTTAGTATATACATACTATATTAATCCTTCCACTTTTACACACTCTATATGTCCCGTACACGCTTCTTTGTGAAACTGAAAACCCCCTCCCTCCTCCCTCGAAGACCGTCAAAGAACGTTTTCGGGTCATAATCATAATGAGGAGTTAATGTTTTGGATTTGTTTCTCACTTCCACACTCAACCCTTGCCCCTATATAACTTACACTTGCCCTCTCTCCCTTCGTCCCTTACTACCTCCAAGCCTCGCCACATTGCAACCATTCCCTATTTTCTGCTTCCTTTTTTCCCCTGCTTTTCTCCTTATAATGGCTCTCCTCTGATTCAATCCCTCACAAACCAAATCTCAAATTGAGATTAAGATTGAGATTTAGAGATATAGCCTTCCCTTTTCTCTCTCTCTCTCTTTCGAGTGTGCGTTTTCAGATTCTCTGAGATGGAGATGCTTCCAAGCCTTGCTGTTAAGGGTGGCGTGAAACTGCCTGTTGGTTTCAGGTTCTGTCCCACCGACGAAGAACTCATCGTTCACTATCTCAGAAAGATTGCACTTGGTCTGCCATTACCTGCGCCTGTGATTCCTGTTCTGGATGTGTTTCACACCGATCCTTCGAAGTTTCCAGGTTCGTGAAATATATACCCTTTTTTCTGTGCTTCGTGGTTCACTCTGTTTACCCTCAATGTCTCTCAAAGATTCAAAATTTCCCTGTCTGATGAAACAAGTTTGTGTTTTTCGATCTTGGGGTGTTAATTGAATCCTGTTAAAACGATGTACTGATGTCAGATTTGTGTTTCGTGAACTGTAGGTGTGGGCGACGCGGATTCCATGGAAAATGGGTATTTTTTCAGCGAGAATAATGATATTTTCTATGGAGGCATAATCGTGATCGCTGAAGGCACTGGCTTCTGGAAGCCCGTTGGGGACGAGATACCAATTGTTTGTCCTCGGACCAACCTGGTGATCGGAACTCGGAAAACCCTGGTTTTCTGCCGTGGCGACACGGAAACCCAATGGGTTATGCATGAACTTCGCCTCGCCGGCCCTGCTGTGAATGTTTACCCACCCAAGGTAAAAAGAATAGAACAGTGATTAATTTATTTTCAGAGCAATGCCCATAAGTTTTTTGCAGTATCTTGTCTTATTCACCAGTGTTTTGATTTTTGTGTTTTGAAACCAAATGTAGATTCTGCCTTGGATGAAGTGGGCGGTCTATCGCGTTTTTCAGGAGGAGACGGAGGAGAAGAAGAAGAAGCCCAAGGAAAAAAGGTCTGTGAAGAAGAAGAAGTCCACCAAGAACAAAAAAAATCGGAAGCTTGAGGCTGACGAGGGAGTCAAACCCAGTGTCATCGATTTCGGTGCTGATGGCAACAATTCCGGCGAGGCCCCGCAGCCGCCGCCGGTATCTCCGAGTCTCAGTGAAGGCAGTGACATCACCTCATCTAACTAGCTTAGATTAGGCCAAGCGGTGGAGATCAAAGTAACTTCCCTGAATTTCTGTGAGGAAACGATGGGGAAGAAGCATCTAGTTCCTTAAAACCTGTTCATCTTTTTTTTTCCGACTGTTACATATGCTAGTTAATGAGAAAGGCTTAGGTGGGGTCTCGTCCCTGAAACTGATTTGGGCAAGCAACTGAAAAGTTTGTTTTAGAGTTCTTAATCCTCATTAGCCTGGCTTGTCAGTCATCAGTAATAATAGTTATCATGTGGGAATCAATGTAGTGCGGGAGAGAACAAAATATATGAATAATGAATAAATAAAAGGTCAATCTTTATAGCATATATATAGTGTCTGATATTTTTCTAATCAGAATGTGGACTCTAATATTATTGTTGTTATTATCAAAAGCCAATCGATTTTTTTATAAGACGACAAAAACATGATCCAAAGTAAAAAATAATGATCCAAAGAAAGTAGAAAAGAGGTTATTATGAAGGATCTAATCATAATCTTTATGAAAGAAATTAAACCAGAGATATCGTTTGGGTAAAGAACATAAACGTTCATTACCACGTTTTAGCCTGATGAGAGGAGCTTTAGCCGCTTAAGTACGAGATTGAGTTTGAATCCGATAATTAAGAAAACACCTTTAAGAAAACCATCTATAATTAGTTCTAACAATATTTGAATCTTACGTAATCATATATAAAAAAATGAACGAGTATAAAAGTACATGACCACAGCATTCGGGCATGTGCACATGGGGTTGAAAGAATCTGACTTTCAGTTCAAGAACTCAATACTCCATTCATGAAAGGTTTCGTTGCACATTGAAAGTGAAAATAAAAAAGTCCCTTTTCTGGTATAAATTGATTATAAAAGAGATGCCTCAAAGTGCAGACGGAAACAGAATATATTGTTTCTGTATTACTATCAGACTCGACCATCAAATATTCTCGATGTTATGGTGATGAATCTAAATATTCCAAATGATTTAGGCGTTTGAATATTAATGATCTGGCGTTGGTTGGGTTAGTGATGTGAACAAGCCAAAAATTAAACAAGAGACAAAAAAAAAAACTATGCGTTTGTTGTTAAGTTGGGGAAGCAAGCAAGGCACTAAATCAAATTCTCTATATTACATCTTCATAGCTGTTGACATTAAAGAAAAAAGATTCCTTTTTGGCAATAATGCCGACATTGAAGAAAAATGATCTAATTTAGCCGGTGCAAGGTATAAGATTAAGATATATAACAAAAGAAGGAAATCATTAACAAATATAGTAGCCTGTATAAATATGTTTATATATACGATGAGAAAGAGTAAGCAAAATTCAGACACGCATGCTTGTACCAGCATCTTGAAATAAGATCCCATTGCCTTATTTGTGGTGTTAGAGGATGAGGATATATTTATTTTGTTTTATGGCTGGCAACGAATCAAATGTTTCTATTTATAAAAATAATTAGAAACATCCCCTCTGTTTTGATTTATTTAATGTACTGACATAAATTTCTTGTACTGTATTAGGTAGCTAGGCAGTGTATATAGAGAAAGACATGTTTTGGGGCCAACTAAGAAAAATCCATTCAAATAATTCAGAGATACGGCTATACTTGCGATCGAAGGATATAGGTTTGCGTTTTCAAGTGGCCAAATAGTTTATAATTCAAATTTCAAACGACAAGACTTTTAGCAATGAAAGTGAAATAACTAAATGATACCTAATTTGACTTATTTAACGAACTAGAGATTTATAATGTTCTAAAACTAACTGCAATAAAATCAATTTTATTACATGAGTCTGTGTCCTTAGGCTCAGATCCTCTCATTGGCGTTTTCTCATTGTCCCTCATCGGCTTTAAATCTAGACCATAGATTTAATATAACTGCCTACACCAATAACCTCATTAAGTTAAATAAATGGTTGGGATTGGATGATAAGAGATAAGAAGAAAATTAGCTAATGAGAAAATCCTCTTCCATGTCGTTAGCGGTCCCTATAACTTTATGGAACCAACAAACACTTGTGAAACAATTGAAAGATCTATCATATATATCCTGAGAAATGAGTGAATCATTCATAATGAATAAGTTTTTGGGAAATTTGTATCAAATAAAAATAATATATACTCTCCTTTTTAGGATTAGACCACCCGATATCTTGAATCTATATTACACTATATAGCTGGAGGGTTTAATGGAGTCAAGAATAATCCAAATCAAAGTTGGGCAAAATAAAGAGTAACATAACCCTCTTACCAAGTATTTATCGATTTTCATCACTCTAACTAAGATTATAACCATAGAAATCATGTCATGGATTTCTATATCATTTTCCCACAATTACCAACTTTGACTTCTTTTTATGAATCACAAGTTATGTCATGACATTTGTTTAATACATAAATACAATAAAATTTTAGCACATTTGGATTTAGACAACTCAGGCGTCTTTCACCATTGCCTTCTGAAATGGCTGCATGGTGAATGGAGAAAAGAGTTTCAGACTGTAGAATATCCAATATTAGAGAGAATTCCGACATGGCCATCATGGCTTCATTTGTTATTCATCTTAATTTTTTGTTTATCTGTCCGCGTACCCAAAAAGAGAAAAGAAAATGTGGCGCAATAGCGCAAATCATCACACTCGCAAGGCAGCATGTAGCTAGTGGACATTGATGATCAGTAGCGCGTCGTATGTTACAGATTTTACGGACCATTATTATTATGAAAGAAGGACATGAATAGGAAAGCCTATTCTTCGTAGACCACATACTACGTTGGACAAGGATACTGTGTGATGATGGTGGTGTTGATTTCACTTCCCTCCTACCCAGATTTTGTTCCCCCCCATACTCTCTTACTTTGCACACCTATGAATGTAATAATAATGAGTTGATCTTATTAACATCAGTTCTATATTCCAACAGTAATATACTTGTTGGCATTAATTACACTAGCTCGTCTCGCCAATCAAAAACCATTTGGATATATGTGTGTGTGTAGCTTTTGTATAATAGTTGAAGAAGGAAAAAACTTAATCTTTGTTATAGAGACTATATGCACTACTAGAGTCCTATTGATCAAGTTAATCATAGTTCACAGAAGCTAAATTAATGTGCTTTTAAAAAGAAGCTCCATATTAAAAAAAAACAATATAGTATAATACGAGTATCTAGAACCTGTTTCATTTTTCAACACACGGTCGAAGCACTTGAACACCTAGTACAAATTCATTCATTCCATCATCGATCAGGAGTTGTATTGTCACTGTCTTGTTATGTATGCATGATCGATTCATTCAGATACATTTTTGTATATAATGCACGGACTTTGTTGCAGAAATTTCGGGGTATAAAACTAGCTAGAAACAGCATGGAGTAGCTCAAGGGTTTTTTATGGCTCTATTGCTGTAAATAAATGTTTGGTGAGAAACTGAGAATTCAGGAAGAGAGACTGCTGAGTCTATTTATATATAGAATAGCTGCTCTCTCAAAGATTTGGTAGCAGAACCCGCAAGATATGTTATATATAATGAAACTGCACACAGAATTCAGAGACATATATTATCAAATCTGGTGATGAAAGCTTTATTTATATATATAAAGCTTTCATCACCAGATTTGATCATTGGTACCTACATAGCACATATGCCACTTTAGTCTGTGAGTCAATAAGGAGCAGGTAGTGAAAGGAAGCTTGGGAAAAATATGTGAACATGTTGAGAGGTCATCAGCTATATATTCAGCTGTGGTCACTGATTTGCACAGAACGCTACATTATGTATATATTGCCTTCTACATAATGCTACCAATACAGTTGTACCATAATTCACCAACTTTTACTATTGACGTATCAATCACTTCTTTTCCCATATATATCGCTGCCCTCTTATTCTTCTGCTGATCTTCCTAAAATCATCTCTGTCGCCTATCTGCTGCTAGCTGTTGCACCCCCTATAGCCGAAGGTTTTGAACAGACATGGAGAGTCATCATTATTCACTACTATAAAAAATGCGATATATGACGGTTATTAACTGTCATATGTAACGGTTTTGAACCATCATATATGCGAAAGCTATAGAAGCTCAACGTAAATATATTACAGTTTCAAACCGTGATTTATTTTGTATCTATTATAATGGTTCTATTATAATACCCGTTATGCATTGAGATGTGGTGAAACTATGTTGTGCGTAATACTATCGTAATAAATAACAGTCTTAAGTAAACAACCGTTATAAAACTCTATAACATACATAATTGTGCTTTCAAAATAACTGTTATATAAAACACTAGTATACATAACGGTCGCTATATAGCAACCATTATTTATTTGTTATAAATGTTAACGGGTTTAATGAAACAATCGTCATATATAGTGTATAAATATATAACGGTTCTTATTTAATAACCGTAAACTTTTGAGGCAATTTTTTTAAAAAAAGATAAAAATAAAAAATTGGTGATTCTCCTTTCACCCTTGAATGGAATTGTACACAACTTTGTATATTACAAAAGCTCACACATCGAGCATAGTCATACAATTTGGAATGGATCAAGACATTCTCGGTTTTGTAGCCAAGCTCAATGGAACTCCCTATCGTATAGCGCTCAAGGGGTATGCAGCCTTAAGCAAGATTTGATGAGAATGAAGGGTTAGATCTATAATACGCGACCTACGCTCCTTCTCATTAGGAAGCATATGACATTCTATATATATATATAATACCCTTTTTGTCATAGATCGTATGACAATAAGGTGGTCAGGTCAAACAACAAGTTCAAGTACACAACAGACAATTTCTCCTACGAGTATTTTGTGGTGGACACTGGAAGAGCTAACTTAGATCGATGAAAGCCTTTAACTCTCTAAGCTAACATGATTCTAAAGAAGATGCAAGTTGTGGATCATGTTATCCTTTTGTAGGTTATACATGTGGCCTGTACAAACCGTATATCGCTTGGGCTTATCTGCCACCACTCAATATAGTAAAATCTTTGTAAATCTTTAATGATTTCCTATAACAAAATAGGAACCTTCGATGAGAGATTTTTCAAGGAAAAAACATGAGCACAACTTAGGTCAAAACCTAGTTACAAAAGACGAAGTTAATAATAATGGGGAATGGAAGTCATATATATCTCCATATGATTAGAACAGATCACGCAAAGAAATGCGACTTGGTTAAGGCTTAATAATGAAAACACAAGTAATGAACGAAAACGTGTGTTAGGACTAGCGCAACAACTCAAGTAGTTTTCGTTGAGAAGCATGGAGAAGGCTTTGTGGATGGTGTGTTTCGACTGGAAACGAAGGTTGACGACCAAAAAAGACGACCGAAGTAGTGGAGTTCCGAGATTAGTGAAGGTTTACATTTGACCTAAGAGGCTAAGACGAGTGTGTTAATTAATGAAATGGAGAAGCGGAGAGACTTTTAAATAGAGGGAAAAGTTTAACTTTATAATGGTTCAAATATATCACTCATAATGTATTACTCCCTTATTACATACATAACGGTTATTGTAAGAACCCGTTAGGTAATTTCAAAACATCTATTACGGTTTATACCTAATCACCGTTAAATATTTGCAACATTTTAAAAAAAAATTAGGGGGTACTATTATCGATTTCCACATGCTTTCATAAACAACACATAAACAAACAACAATACAATAGTTCATCATAAAAATACAGAAATTAATCTAGCCCATCAACAGGAAAACAACAATACAAGCTCAAAACGTAGAATTAATAAGTGTTTCATTTTCTTTTCCTAATCTTAGCTTTTTGTAAGTTACTTTTCTTAGCTTGAATTCTTCTCTTATTCTCAAATAATAATTTTTCCCTCTTCAAAACCCACCAAATAGCTTCATTATGATCGTGCCTAATATATAAAACATCTTCTTCATCAAACTTTAATAATAGTTCAAATGACCTCTTATTGAATGAACCATCCTCAACTCCATTACTCATCCCCTTATCATATTTATAAGGAAAGTTTGAATTAAATTGTAATTTATAACACACACACACACACACACGAAGGACAATAATTGTTATTTATTTGGGGGGTTAAGGGACAATTTTGCCCCGAAAGTATAAAAAAAGAAACAATTTTGTCCTTGTTGTTATTCTAGTTAATTTTAACCGTTAGTTGACTAAATATCTTGAAACAAGTCACATGTTGTCCATATTATTTTTGTTAAGGTATAAATTTCCATTGAAAATCCATGTATCATCTACTTCATTTTTTTCAAAATTAGATCTAATTTCGTTTCAAATATTACAACCATAGTTATTTATAAGCTACTATATTTTTTAGAAGTAATTTCTTACGTTTTTATCTACAAGTTATTTTACAAAATTTATGAAGAAACTAGTTTTTTTAAAAGTTGGGTTTTTGGTATAGATATTGCAATTATGTTAAAGAGAGTTACTGAGAGGGATAAGTAACATTGTATTAGAGTTTTTTTTTATTAATTAAAGGGTTAAGGTATAAAAATACACATTGGTTTTTCTAAAAAATGCGTCCAACACAAAGTGTCTTGTTTAGATCAAAAGTGATTATGGAATTACAAAAATATAAGAAAAGTCATATATTTTGTTACTTTATGTTGATGGAGCCTACAATCACTTTAACGAAATATGTGACTTTTGTTCTACTTTTATAACTACATAGTCACTTTTGCACCCAAAAAAACATTTAGTGTTAAACGCACTTTTAAAAAAACCATATGTGTATTTTTGCACTTTAATCCTTAATTAAATGTATTTTTTAAAAAAAAAAACATGATAATTCTAAGATTATCATCTAAATTTATAGCTATTTTTCATCTGTACATATTAGTTATAAATAATTTATAAATAGAAACGAGAGGGGCACTTAGCTTGCCGAATAATTATAATAATTGATATTTAAATATAAAATTTATAATGAGTATTATTATTTATAAGTCACTTATAGGCATAGCTGGGCTCAAAACAACAATATGTCAATATCTGTTGAGAAGGCCCATATTGAACAATCTTCTGCGGCGCAGCACGTGAGCTGCGTGGCAAAGGATTTGTGTCCATGGATATACTATTTTGAATTCTCCCCTTTTTTTCGTCTGTTCTTATCATTTATCTCAAGACTAATGTAGTTTTGAGATTAAACGAAGTAAATGGGCACTTTTTTTAAAAAATAAAATAAAATCATCGCTCTGAAATGTTTTTTTAGTAGATCCTAAGTTAATTTTAGTGTGCTCAATACTCTAAAATATTTTTTGAGTTGAAGTACAAATTTGTTTTGAAAATTTTTTTTGAAAAGAAAAATTATCATAGAATTTTTTTTGGATTTGATGTTCGCCCGAAAATGTTAAAATAGAGCAATGTTTCCTCCTTACTGCTAAAAAGTTAACAATCGTCGTCAATCTTTTAAAGTCAATGTTAATTTTTTAATAGCGTAATCAATCTTCGCTACTTTTTAAAACTTCAAAAAACAACATTGTTTCTCGGCGACAAGTTTGCACCTTAACCTATATTTTCTTAGTCGCACCATTATCTAGCGCACAACATTTTGAAGTATTTTTCAATAAATATCAGGTGTTAAGTACACTAAAAATTAATTAAAAATATTAAATGCAATTAAAAAAATATTTTAAAGTATTGGATGTTTTTTTTTTAAAAAAAAAAAACGTCATCCCCTTACTTTATTAACTCCAAAACTGTGTAGTTTTAAAGTAAATGATGAGGAAAGAAAAGGATAGAAGCCGGATAGAAAACATATTTTAGAATATATCCACCATCTGCCAAATGCTGTTAAATACGAAAGTCTGGCTAAAAAAAAAAGAGTAAGAAAGATGAACAACTCTTGAAGACATTGAAAGGCTAAATAGACTATGAAATCTATTTATAAATGATAACTTACTTAATATATCGACTTCTTTTTATAAACACAGTATTTTCCCAAAAAAGAAACCGCGTTAATCCAAGCAACACTAAACAGAGAGACCATCGGTAAGAAGAAACTCCGTAAGCCTCGTTGCGTCCCTCATTTGCGTGTGTTCACAAAAATATGCACGTAACTCAGCCTCTCTCCCCAACCCTATACTTTCCTCTCACCACCTCCGTCATCGATCTCCTCCGATTCCGCCATGGGTTGTGGCGCTTCAGCCTTGCGTACTGAAGACGATCACGACAACCTCCCTTACAAAATCGTCCGACCCATCAACGGCAACACCCCTAAAGCCGCTACTCCTCCGCCCGCCGTTTTCTCCTTCTGCTACAAGGCGTCGGGGGCGGCCGACCCTGAGGATGTGGGACTGAAAGAGCTCGACAATCCTGCCCATGCAAACCCTCCATCCATTAACGTTGCTCCTCCACACAGCGAGGCTGACGCCATTGATGACGACAGGGATGACGCCATCACCGGCGCTGCGTCCCCTAGTTTTAGGGAATACGTCAACTCCAGATCTTTCAGTGATATAGATCTTTCCCACGATGACCCCGACATGGTGGAAACCACCGACAACATGGGTGAAGTGAAACAAACATATCAATAATCATGATCCCGGGTTTTTTTTTATTGGAGTGAAATAAATCAAGGCCGTCTTTTTAATGCTGTTGGTGCTTCTCTCTGTGCAGGTAATGAAAATCCAGTGGTGGGCGAGAATCAGCCATCAAGAAAGGAAATTACCAGTCCCAAAAGGGTATATATGGTAAATTAATTATGACATTTATATTCATTGTATCGTGTTGTGTTAAATGAATGCACTAGTTATTATTTGGCAGGAGGGTGAGAAGAAAGAAAGAAAAGGGAGAAAACTTAGGGATGTTATAAACAAGGGAAGAGCAGTAGGTGGAAGGAAAATAGGCATGGTTCGCCGGAGATCTGACAATAGAGCTGGAAGACTCACGTGAGACAGGACGAAGTGAAAATCGATGATCAAATAAATAATCCTTAATTTTCATCCACCTTGTGAATATCTATGTCGTGGACTAGAAGAATCAGGATTGCTTTTTAATATCCTTGATATCTTAATTCTCATATGATATTTAACACACCGGTACAGTACAAGGGTTAGGAGAAAAGTTTGTATACACACACTGTATACCTACATGCATGCTCAATCTGATATTCTGATTAGGACATTGCTTATTCAAATACTGCTTCGTCGTCCCCTTTATTAGTTAATTAGCAGCATTTCTGGTATACCACTGTGTTTTGTTTGTTTTATGCACCATTTTCCATTTTTCTTATTATATCTTCAGAGAATTACCTGACACACGAACTTGATATTATATTTACAACTGATACGCCTAAACCCAACTTTATCCTGCAATTTGCATTTCTACGAACAAAATTTAGAGCAGGAAATTGCACTGCTACATTCTGTACAGTAGCTTTTAGAAAAGCTCCTGGCCACGGCCAAGCTACATAAGCATGTGATCGTAGGCCAGAACTGGACCGTATCCATCATAAGCTAAGGCAGCTGATAGCTAGAAGTGGAACATCGAAGGTTGCTCCATACTTATATCAGCGGCGGACCCACACTGAGGTGTCAACGTGGGCAAGTGCACATACTAAAATTTTCATAATATATATACATTTTGAAGGAATATATCAAGTTGACTAGGTGGCCTAGTTGGTTAAAACTCTACGTAGTGGATTTGCATGACCCCTGTTCGATTCCGGCGCGTCTCTTGCATACTGTGCCTAAGAGAATTCAAACCCACAACATAAGGGTTGGCTGCACCTTAAGAGCATGAACTCTACCAGTTGAGCGACCAACCTTTCTTAAAGGGAGGAGACGCAAAAAAATATAAAAAGAGTCCTTTCATTTAGTTTATTAATTACAAATGCTGTCTTTTCATTCTTTAGATGTTAATTTATCTTGTTTTGGATTACTTACTAAATTGACATAGAGTGTGAATTGTTTAGTTGCTTTGGAATTGGAAATCATAGCTTCAGTTGCTTAGTGTCCCTGTATGAAAAAAGATACAATATTATAGGTTTCGATAGATGAAGCATTAAGATGAGCTAGCTTATAGGTTACAATATGTTTTAGGAAGAATGCTTTTGTAATCAAAAGTTAGTTGACTATTGATTATTATTTTTCTATGTTAAGTTGATTTTTTTTATTGTTTATATTCTTTTGTTTTTTTAATGCATTTAAACATTTCTTAAAAAAAAAAATCGGGCGCCGCCCGAATCCCACCACTAATTATCGCACCTACAAACTTAAAATCCTGAATCTGCCACTGACTTATATAGTTATATTTTTGTCAACAATTAATAATGACAGTCTCTGTCCGATGATAAATTATAAATCTTTCTTATATCCTGACAATTGATGCCAGAGCTGTTATAAATTTCAACTCCATGGATGTCATGGGGCAAAGGAGGAAAAATGATATTGTTGTTGCACGAAGATAGAAGGTTGGCCTTGGCCAATCCCAGGTAGAAAAAAAAATTGATCATGCTTTTTAAACTACGATATGCTTAGCTCAAGGGCCACAACACTCATGTTAAACTGTCTGGTTTATTTAATTAATTGCAAAAAAAAAAAAATTGAAATACCAGGACGAGGATCATGGAACTTTCAGATGAATATGACAAAGTATGGCAACGGGCAACCTTACGGGTATGTTTGGTTTGAGGGAAGGGGAGGGGAGAGAAAAAAAAATGAGGGGAGGAGAAAATTGTACCAAAATTTAGTGTAGTGGGGCCCACAAAGTTTTCCTCTCTATTACATTTTTTCTCTCCCCTCCCCTCCCCTCTTTCCCCTTCCCTCAAACCATGCACACCCTACATGGTTTCGGGAAAACAAGATCGGTCGTTCATAAGAAAATGTCTCACTAATAACCAAATACAGTAGTTGAGGATCAAGTGTGAGTTGATGAAAAGTGAGAGGAAGCTAAGCCCAATGTTGAATAAATTCTGAATCAGATAACAAGTTGTTACAACCTACATCAGCCCCAATAACAGTACGACCCAATAATATATATGATATATCAAGATCTATCTAATATAAAGGGGATCCTAACCCACCCATAATAAAGGGATATCTTTGGATATGATATAACGGCCAAAGATCACATGAGGCCCGAGATATCCAACCTAAAGTACACTCTATAAACACAGAGGCAGAGTCCTAAGATGCACACGTTCTAAATCCTGAACTAATTACATACTGTCACACTAAGCACACACATCTCCTCCTTTATATCTCCTAAGTATCCGTCTCATAGATATTCAGGCAAAGCCTATTGATCCAATATCAAAGTATTAGCTCATCAGGCTAAACATCTGTGTTCTACATCAGAACACAAGTATATAACTGATATATGCACATTCATAAACCCTATGCCAGACATTTCGAGTCAAAGATCAAATCACGCATCTATATTTCTCCCCATATCGATCTCTTGACATGCATTTTATGGATGAGGAAGACTGCAACCGCTGCAGTTTTCATCAGATTTAGTATTTACTCATGCATGTGTCTATGAATAATGATTTTAAATACTGTATAATACGAAAAGGCCACCGTATATATAATGTCTCGAATTTCGTTTAATTTTTAATCCAAAAAGAAAATAAATAATAGTATAGGATCGTGAAGGGAATCAATTCTTTTGGTGGTGGGCAACACTGGATCTTGGCTTTGGTGGTCTTACTCGCTTTTGAAAATGTGAGAAGACTATAAGTCTGATTTTGTTCCTTTTTTTAATCAGCAGTAGTACTCGAAGGTCGTCCCTTGATCCTTCAACATCACGTAACACGTATTTTTGACTGGAGAGAAGATTTGTCAAGATTCATGTTTTGATAATCTCTCGCCTCCATGATTATTAATTAGTTTAATTTACCCATCATTAAACCCCCAGCTAATTAAATATTACCTCAAGCCTTTAAGATAAAATCTAGTTTTAATTTTTAGTGCAAATTAAAGTTTGAACAACAAATTATATTACAATCTAAACTAAAAATATATGCTATATTAAAAACCGTAAGTAGTACATAGAACCACAACATCTACAATTTTTCATTCATATTACATACATACATACCTACAAACAAATATATATATATATATATATATATATATATAATATTATGATAATTTCTCATTTTTAGTAGATTTGATATATATTTTGATATATTTGAAAAATCATTAATATTAAATAAAGATTTTTTTTTTTTTTTTGAGATTTTAAGAGAGTCAATTTAGGTGTATGATTTGTGGGATTTCATAGAATATAAGCTTTTAAGTTTTAGGAATAAAACAACAAAAATGGGACGTTTTGCTTTCAAATGATAAAAAAAAATCCATTATTATTGTTCTTTTTTTTTTGGTTCTTCATCCGTTATCAGGAAAGCCTTCGTCCCTAACTAATTCAAATCCGAATAAAGGTGTCCACACATGGTTATGACGGGTGAGTCTCCAGCGGGAATTATTATAATATTATTCCCTTTTCTTGTGATCACTGCTGGCGGCACTTTTTTTTGGGCTAGAGACTTCGGGGGGATAAAAAGACCTGTTAGCTAAAGGGAGCAAGCCACGTTTTGGGAGGATTAAAAAAGAGCTGAGGCGGCTGCAATAATAGTGGCACTAACTAGTAAGTTTATTTGATTTTTTTTATAAGACACTTGCTTGTTTTTTAATGTGCATTAATTATTATTTTTTCCATATTTGCCCATAATTAATAAAGGTAGTGGGTGAGAGTAATAATTATTATGATGTTAGAGTTTAGTGCAATTAGTAAGGGTAATATTAGAAATTATTTAGATTCTAGGACAACTTTATTGACTTTAACTGTTTTTATTAGTTTGTAAAACAAGTTAGTTGATGTCTTATAATAAGAATTAGAAGGAGTATATGATATAGGGCCTATTTAGAATAGTGTTAGAAAAATATGTTCTGATATAAAAATCTTCTTACATATTTACATATATATCTCGTATATCGTAAATCACATTAAAAATATAATAGATTATGTTAAAAAAAAACAATATTTACTGCTACTTCAAATAGACATATAATCATTGTCACCGTTTTGAGAGGCAAGGAGAGACAAGGGATAGGTGCCCTGTTCATTCGTCCGGAATCATAAGGAAGGAGAGAGAAAGGAGTTCAAGTTCCATTCTTCTTTTTCGATAAGGGAGGATGGGAAAACTATAAAGAAGAGAAGAGACGAAGTAGCCACTTGAACAAAGGAGTAGTTGGAGTTTAAAAATGAGGTTTTGAATCAATGTTATATTCTTATGAGCAAAAAAAAAAAATCAATGTTATATTCCCTTTCCTTAAGATTTTTTATTATAAATTTGTTGTTGTGTTATGTTTAGTTTGTTTGTTATAAAACCTAGAGGAGCTAGGAGCTTATGAATGGTTAGACTTTATTTTTATTGTTTAGTTATAATTAATATTCATTTTGATTACTAAATTTTGTTTAGCTTTATCTATTTAAAGGATCGACCATCATTGAATATTTAATTTGAGCATTTGGATTTACTTTGACAAAGAGAATTTTAATTAGGCTCTAAGATTAAGTAATATGGTTGTGATTTAATTTACAATTATAATATCATATACCTAATAATTACTCATATAATTGTTGAAGAGTATGTTCGAATTAGCTTGCCTAGTAATTAGGTTAGACATAACAATTTATCTTAAGAGAGGGTTGTAAGTGGTGACGACACGCACTTATAGTTATTGGACTCGAGATTAACAAAATTAACACTAAGGCTAATTAAATTAGTGAAAATAATGTTTATGAAGTTAACAAGGGATTAATGACTTTGAATTGTTCATTTAATAATTATGGTAATTAATTTGTTTAAATTTGATTTTAAATAGAAGTGTAAAATCAATATTCAATTTGTTTTTTTTTTTGGGTCAAAAATATTCAAATTGGTTTAGATATCTTGTTAATGATACTTTTATCACTTTATTATGGCTCGGACGCTTGTAAACTCTTAGACTATAATTTTTTCTCGATCACATTAAAAGGTTAAATAATCAGAAGAAATAAAGCCATAATCCAATTGAGAAAAGCCTTTGGTGTACGAAATCGTGTGTCTTCCAATTCACAAGTCTTTTGTAGCGTTTGTGTGAAAGAAAGCTGCAGAGTGTTTTCCATAAATACTTTTTTTTTATAAAGTACAAGAAACCAAGACTTGAAAAAGAGAAAGGGATAAGACTATGAAAATCTAGCCCTTAATACAAAAGGAGGCAAAAAAATTAGGAGCTTGGCAGACCATTGGTCCTTTAGATACATTTAAAAGACATCCGGCAAGAACTGTTGGTAATAAAACAACATCTGCCTCAAATTGGTCTTCGCAAATGTTGCGTCGTCCACAGCAAGCTAGTTGCGTCTATCCCGTCTAATCTGCCACAACACTGTACTCCTGCCTACTTTTCAGTTACCATGACTCAATTGTCCTTATATTTTTTCATATTCTCCAAGATACCCTCCTTTATAATCAATTCCTTTAACTCTCATATATGTGTGTTGCACAGTTGTCATCACTACATGGCGTCATATCTGGTTATATTGTTATTAGTTCTTATTATAAGGTACAAATTAATAATTATCACAAATCAATAAAAAAAAGTTAAAGTCAATAAAGTTGTCCTAAAATTTATGTAACTTCCAATATTACCCCTACTAATTGCACTAAATTTTAATATCATATTAATTATTACTCTCACCTACTACTAGGAGTGGAACTGTTTGATGGCCAGCTGGGGCTTGGCCCCAGCTAGCCTTATAAAATCTTTTAAAATTTGTTAAGATATATGTATTTACTATATAATATTTTATTTTAGCCATTAATTTAGCCCAACTAATCTCTTATCAAAGCCTTTGGCTTTCTAATATATGTATATATTATATAATATTTTATTATCGCCAATAATTAGACTTAATTAATCTCTTATCTTCTCTATAATTTCACTATCTCCCTCTTTTTCTTTTCTTTTTTTCATTTTCCCCTCAGACTTCCTCCACACGCCTTCTCCCTCCACGTCTCCAATCAACGCTTCACTCTCTCGCTCGACTCTAACCGCGTTGAATCCTCTCCATGACTCCACCGTCAATTCCACCCTCGTCTTCATCTTCCTCCGAGTCGGCGAGTCTCCGACCGTCTGACGCCAACGCCGACTTGACTGCACTCTGCTCTGGGTGCTCTCCATCCTTAGTCTCCCTCTTCCTCCGACTCCGACTCTTCGACCAGCGAGCGACCACGTCCGATCAGGTATTTTTCCCTCTCTATTCCTCTTCAATCGTATCAAATGTCTGGCCCTATTATCAAATTTCACTCCTCTTCAATCGTATCTCACCGTCCGACCAGCAAGTGACCACTGTCCGACGTGTGTGTTTATTCATTTATTCAAATGTCTGACCCTGATGCGTTTTTTATTCATTTATTTTCATTTTCATTCATTTATTCAAATGTCTGGCCCTGATGCGTTTTTTATTCATTTAATTTCATTTTCATATCTGGCGTCTAGTTTGAATAGTGTTGCGTTTATGAAACTTTCATATGCATGATCTGGATCATTAGTGAGTGCAAAAACCGCTGGTTGTAGTATAGTTCATGGGTATATTTAAGAAGGGAAACCACATTTTTTCTTTTGAATCTATCTATTGATCCTTTGACAAATGATCTCATGGTTTTAAATTTTGTTTTGAGGTAGATAAAATGCAGCATTTAAATGTTAATTTTGTGGATTAAGTAGTAGTATAAGAATTTATATTTAGTGACAAATTCATTGTAGGTTGAAAAAGATGAGTAAGGATAAACAGAAAAGCATAGATGGGTTCTTTAAGAATGTATGTTATTATTTATTTGTATTTTCAATGTTATGTCATACTATTTAATAAATAGTTCAATATGTTTATTTTTTGGCGCTGGGCTAAAAAAAAATCATGGTTCCGCCACTGCCTACTACCCTCATTAATTAGGGGCATATATGGAAAAAAAAAAATTAATGCTCCTTGGCAATAAGCAAGTGCCTTATAAAAAAACCAAATACGTCATTGTTAGTTGGTCTTATAATAAAAACTAGATAGAGTAAATAATAAGAAGAAAAATAAGACTCAAACCGAAAGGTAGTGTCGCTCATGTGTGTATACCCCTACTAGGATATTTATAAAATTGTTATTGATTCTAAATAAAGGATAAATTTGAAATCTGTCAATGATTTTATAATTTACTGATGTTGATACTTAATCAACAATAATATAATTAAAGAGGGGAGGGGAGGAGGAAACTAAGAAAAATAACTAGATTTCTTAGAAAATACATATGATAAAAAATAATTTATTTAATCCCATTAAGTAAATACTCTCTCCAGTCCTAATTATAAGACAACTTTTTAGTTTTTATCAATTTCTTTCTAAAATACCCCTATTTTATTTTCTCAAGTGTGTTTGGTTTTTAGTGAGTATATGTATGTGAGTTGCAATACACACATGCACACGCACGCACACGCATGTGTGTGTCTATAAACATATATATATATATGTGTGTGTGTGTGTGTGTGTCTGTATATATATGTATGTATGTATGTATATATATGTACATGTCTATGTTTGTGTGTGTGTGTGTGTGTGTGTATGTTTGTGTGTACATACACAAACACACACACACACACACACACATATCTCAGTGTGAGTAGATATATATGTATGTGTAGATATATGAGTGTGTGTGTGTCTATATATATATATATATGTACGTACGTACGTATGTATGTATGTAGATAGATATATATGTATACATATATACACACACACATATATGTATATATAGCAAGACCATTATTTTAATTAGAAAGTATGTGGAAAGGAAAATTGGTCGGAGAGATATATGGCGGGGTTGTTGATTCACTTTTACTTATATGTCATTTTAAATTTATATAAGGGCATTTTAGGAAAATGAGTAAAATTAACTAATTTAACTCCTCTCCTTAATCTCCTTAAAATTGGTTAAATATGTCTTATAATTAGGACCGGAGGGAGTATGATTTATATTAATGATAATATGGAGTATTATTTACTGAAGAAAGGGAAATTATTATCCTTCCACATGTCCTTAATATAAAACATATTTGGGAAATTGATCTTAGTCCTAAATATAAAACATAATTTTTATATTTGTCAATCTTTTTCTAATTTACCCCTATTGAATTTTCTCAACAATAATATAATTAAGGAGAAGAGAGAATGAGAGAATTAAAAAATATGAGTAAAATGTTTTATAAAATACATGTTATACTCCTCCAAGTCACAATTATAAGACATAGTTGACTTTTTTGGAGAAATTAAGGAAGTAATTAAATTACTTTAGAGTATTTTTATTTTTATTTATTTTCTTCAAAGTAATTAGTTTAACTAATAAACTAGTATATAATCTAAAGATACACAACATATAAAATGATTAAGTAACTTATTTAGCTTCCTTAATCTCTCCAAATAAAGTCAACTATGCCTTATAATTAGTGACCGGAGGTAGTATTAACTAATTCTAAGTATTAATTAATTAAATTAGATAAATATATGTTTTTTTGTTCGAATATACTCCTCCTCGTCTTTATTATAAGACACAAACTAACAATTCTCACAAATCAATAAAAAACAGTTAAAGTCAATAAAGTTGCCTAGAATTTACGTAATTTTCAATATTACCCCTACTAATTACACTTAACTTTAATATTATATTAATTATTATTCTTACTCACTATCTTTATTAATTATGGGCATATATGAAGAAAAAAAATTAATATTTTTGAGAATAATGAAGTGTTTTATAAAAATAATCAAATATATTTGTTAGTTAATACTAGTACTTTATAATAAGGATAAGAGTGAATAAATATATGTTATTGAGTGGAGTATTATATTATATAGGTGCATGACCCCAAAGATGGAGGGAGAGAAATGGAAAAGGGTAGGGAAGGAGAGTCAAAAAGAAGGTAAAAAAGTTAGGTTTGACCGGAGAAGATGGAAACGTGACGAGGTGTGATATGGACAGGTGGGGCCCAGTGTGCCACGTCATGAGACCCTTTGGTACGAACAAATTCCACAGTCAACATACTTGACGCCACCAACTTCCCATTCCTGCCCATTCCTACCCTAATCATCTTGTCCCATACGTACCACACCTTCCTCTCCCCAACACGACAGTTTCCTCACTTTCAACTGGTTCTTTTTGCCCCGTGCAGGTCCAGCCGATCCGATCGGTTTGGTCTGATTTTTAAACATTATACGGATCATCTTAGTTATTTTACATGTATTTTCCTTTGAGGCAATTGAGGGGGAAAAAGAAAAACAACTTGAAACTTCTTAAAACTTATATTTATTTTCTTAATATTTAATTTTTTTGATGTCTTTTTAACATAGATTTTTTGTGCCCCAACATTTAATGACATCAGCTTTATAGGAATATATATGTTTTTTAATTTTAGCTTTTTTGGTAAATAAGCAAACTGTTAGTCTTTACCAAAATTCCAAACCTGTTCTGTTTATCACACTTCACAAAGCTATTTATTATAACTTTGATTTGACGAGCAAATAACAACATATTTTAATAAGAATGTTTTATTTTGGATTTTCCAATTCTGAAGATATTTAATTAATATTTTCCCTTGAAATTTATACTGAAATGTTTGGAAGAAACCGGGGTTAAAAAAAATTATAGTAGATGAACTAATAAATTGTTGATTGGGATGGTAAGTGAATTCATCCTCTATAGAAAAGAATATAAGTTCGAATCCCAAAAAACACCCTTATTGAAAGAGATAAAAACTCTTTACACTTTAAGTCAAAAAATCCTTAACCAAATAAAAAAGATAAATTAGTTGAGGTGGTAGTTTAAGGTTTAGTAGTTTAAAGGCCAATAAAATAGAGTTATTAACTATAAATATAATGAAATACTATTTTTAAAATTCAAAATGATAACGTTAAAAGCTTAAGAAAAGAAAAAAAACCCCCAATTTATTGAGGGAGTGAAATAGAAAATTAAGATAATGGCAGCCAACGTTTGGTTGCATTTTCATGTGAGGAAGTATTTTTTAGGCCCACCAATTTTTAGCTCTATAATTGAAAATATGTTCCTACTAAAATTGGTGCATGTTATGAGGGAAATATCTTAAATAGCACAAAAACTTCTCGATGTGACCTTAGATATCATATAAAAAAGTGAATAGTAATTGTGAGTCTATGGACACTTAAATAATATTTTCACTTTATAGGTAAAATAGTCTTTTAGCTCATTTTTTTTCAAACTAAACAAAAATCTTTCTAACAATTTTTTTCTCTCAATAATACTTTTTATTTTTTCCAACCCTTTCTTCCCCCTCAATCAAATTGTCTGTACTATGGAATCTCGGGTTTGGATTTATAATCGGCCCACTTCTCTTACATCCTTTTCTTCATTTTCAATTTGTTGGATTGAAATCAACCGGCGGTTGAGATATAATGATTTATAAAAATATTATTTAAAAAATAATTTTTAATAATCTAATATTTTATTAATATTTTTATAAATCATTAGATCTGAACCGTTGAGGTTTCAATCCAACAGTTAAAATGAAGAAGATGATAGTAAAGGAAGTGGACTATAGCCGAACTGCATCCGTGTGCTGTTGGATTCTTTTGATGGAGAGTGGAATGCGAAGTTACGAAATTGCCCGTAAGACACACGTGCCGGGTCACGAGCGTTTGGGCTGAGAACAAATGGGGCATGACGTCTGGGTGATGCTCCCTTTCCCTTTCCTCCCGGATGCATAAGTTGGTCATTCTTCCCGTTTCCGCAATTTTCATCTCTCACTCTCGTCTTTTTCATCACTCATCTGTTCGGTGTCGTTTTGACCCAATTGAGCAAAGCTTCTTCAATGTCGTTGAGAATATGGAATTGAATTCTCGACTTTGTTTGGGGATTTGGACTTGAGATTCTCTCCGAATTGCCTAGGAACGAAGAGGCCTCGGTTCTCTTCTTTCCCGCTTTGCTCTGTCGTTTTCGGGCCATTGCCTTAGGGTTTCCCGGAAATGAAATCCTCGCTCAGTAAATTGAAGAGAATTGCACTTCACAAGAGCGCTGAGAAGGAGAAGATGGACGCCCAGCCCTCGTTGAAGTTCGATGAGCTTGCTCAAGCTGCTAAGGTACTCGTGCGACTTGTTTTCTCTCGTCTTTGAGTTGCTCTGTGTGTTATCTTACGCGATGGCTCTTTGCAACTCAATTACTTGTTCCCAAATGTGACTTGAAAAATGGAATTAGATAGTGCACTTGTCAAAGAGGGGCCAATCGTCTTTGCATATGAGGGGTTCCATTTTTAGTTTAAAGGTTACAATTATAATTCTCCTGAAATGATTCAGGTGATAGTTGATCTCTTCAGTTTGAGTCTTGAAACTTGACTGGACCATCTTTGAATTGCAATTATTGGCGAGGATTTGCTAGTGTAGCCGGTGAATTGAGGCTGAAAGGAATGTACCATAGCGTTTCACTTTATTTGCTAAATGTTACTTTTATTATCCTTTTGGTAGGATAAATACATATTTTGCTGCAAACTGTAAAATGTATGGTGTTTATGATGATACTTCACCTTTACTGACAAATCACAATTAGAGGTCGTCTTTGGCAGGGGAAGTAATAGATATGTTGATAAAGTCTACTTCATAATATAAACTCTTAAATATGAGGAGGAAAGTTTTGTTCCAAGGATAATCAATGGCTAATGTGTTTCAGATGCAACAATTATTTCGCTTTGATTGCCCCTTTATATACCTGTGCCCATTGCCCAATTAACATTCTATCAAGAACTTTGTGTATATGGAAATTTAGTAGCTTTTCTTGCTTGTATCCTGGGACATTTAAAAGAGTTTAATTTCTTTCCTTTTCTCCTCTGTGGTTCTTTGATTCCAAGGACATTATAGGTTTTCTTTTTCACTTGGCAGGATATGCAAGAGATGAGAAATTGCTATGATAGCTTGCTATCAGCTGCCGCTGCCACTGCAAACAGTGCTTATGGTAGGTAAACATTTTTTCCTCTTTGAAATTCTGTTGATTGGTCATCCTGTTTTTCTTTGCTTACCTATAATTTCTTCAAGCGTTTAGGAAACCAATGCACATTTGATCAATCAGAAAAGGCCTCTAGTTTATGGAGTTATCTTTTCCTATCTTTTTGAGAATATGATGTTAATGTTAATTTTTGAGGGATCCAATTTTGTAACTTTTACATGGTATGTATTCTCCAGAGTTCTCTGAGTCACTGCAGGAAATGGGCGCCTTTCTATTGGAGAAAACTGCACTAAATGATGATGAAGAAAGTGGTGAGTGGGTCATTACTGCCCTATTCGGGCAACTGAGCCAGTATGATGATTGTTTCAATTCATGCATAGTATGTGCTATAGTGGGTTAGTATCTGAGCAATGTTTCCAGGTAAACTTTTGGGGAAGCTTGGTAGAGTGCAGCTTGAAATTAAAGAACTTCTTGATAGCTATGTGAGTCTTTGATTGGATGAAAGCTTTTGATTTATTTGCTCTTTTTTTCCCATAATGCTTTTACATTTAATCTGTGCTGACTCTATGCTTCTTGTTCCTCAGCGTTCTCACATTTTTCTGACAATAACAAACCCAGCAGAGATTCTTCTCTCGGAACTACGAACTGTTGAGGTTTGCTTATTTGCTTTTCTTTTTATCATTTGTTTATCTCCTTAATGGTTAGGTTATGGATGCAATGTGTACATTTATTGGGCCGCTCATTGTTCCCCCCTTGAAGCTATTTCATTGCTCTAGTACTTGAAATATTACTGACTGCTATTAGAAATAGTAAATCCTAGAAAAGAGTAATTGTTATCAGGACAGAACAGGATGTATCAGGATTCAGGACCCCTTGTCCTTTATTAACTTGCATGGTTTACTAAAGTACCGGGGTAAAGTGAGGTTTTGGGATTCTCTGGTTGGTTTGGTTGGAAAGGGATTTCTGCATCTTGGGGACCTACTTGCCCGTACATATTCTATTGGAGAATGTTTTTTATATGGCTTCCTTTTGGTGCCATGCATATTGGCATCTCAAGGAGTACAAGCTGATAGATTGATCAGCTCTACTGCATTTATGAACTGTTGTGGCCTTTCACCCCTTTTGTTTTTATTTTAACCTTTAAGGTTTTACTGTTGATTCTCATTTGAGGATATCTTTCATTGTATTTTTCTCTTATCTCTTAGAGAATTCCCCAATGAAAAAAGACATTTAAACCATTTGTATGATAACGTGTTGGTTTATAATTATGGCATATAAAATGTGATATTGCTACTTCTCATTTGTCCATTATTCCTGATGCAGGATATGAAGCGGCAATGTGATGAAAAAGGTCTGTCATTTCTGTGTTGTTTTGCTTCAGTTAAGTGAATGCTTCCTGATTCTGGTTCATTGTCTTCAGAGAAGTTTATGAATACATGATTGCCCAACAGAAAGAAAAAGGGAAATCAAAAGGTGCAAAAAGTGAATCTATCACTCCCCAGCAGTTGCAAGCAGCTCAGGATGAATATGAAGAGGAAGCAACATTGTATGCTTTTCGGTTAAAATCTATGAAGCAGGGGCAGTCCCGAAGTCTCCTAACCCAAGCAGCCCGCCACTACGCTGCTCAGGTTTTCTTTTAACTTATCAAGTTTCATATCAGTACCTTCTTTTGGAACTTCAGCCCTATCTTTAATTTTCTACCTTTTTATTTTTTCAAATTCAGATATTGATTTATCTTTTTTATCCTCTTATTCTGCTTTTAAATATAGTTGAGCTTCTTTCGCAAGGGACTCCAATCCCTTGAGGCTGCTGAGCCCCATGTTAGGATGGTTACCAAACAAGAACATATAGAGTACCAACTCAGTGGACTTGAGGGTGATGGTGAGAATGACTGTGAGGCAACTGAAGTGGGTGAATATAAGCAGGGACCTGATGTTTCAACATCAAGGAACTCTACAGAGGTGGGGGTTCAATGCAATTCAAACTCGTCTGAAGTTCCTTAGATTATGTCTTGAGTTCTTGCATATTTTTATATTGGCAGAAACAATTGTTTTAGTTTGCTGCTGGATCTACCTATACTCTGTTTTTGAAGCGCCTCCAAGTTATATCATGTTAATGTAGAACATGAATAATTAGTTCCTATTGTAATGATATAATAGTTGGTATTTTTTTATCAGGTGGAGGAATCAGGTTCATACGTTCAAGCTACAACAACAGAAACTTCTGAGGTGTTATCTCTTTCTCCTTTTATTTTATCAAGTTCAAAATTGTAACTTAAATCTTAAATTACTTTTATTAAACTACTCACAATAGTATAATTCTCAATATGCTCTTGAATATAACATTAATAAATCAAATTTAGGCATGTTTGTCTGAGCTTAAGGGAGAAATGAAGCGATTTTCAAATTATTTAAAAGAGTGATGGTTGTTTAACTCAACTTATCAAGTCTTTAAACATAACATTCATCTATGAACTACCATGCTTAGCTTAGTTGAAATGGCTTTTTTTAATAAAAAAGGTTTAAACAAATGGACCCTTTATTATGAAATACTACCTCTAGTCCTAAATATAAGCTTTAGTTAACTTTTTTTGGAAAGATTAAATAAGCAAATTAAATTACTTTAAAGTATTTATATGTATCGTTTTTCGCAAAACTAATTTTTCTAATATAATGTAATGATATAAAACGTATGATATGATTAAATAACTTATTTAATTTCCTTAATCTCCCAAAAAAAAAAAGTGGACTAGGTCTTATATTTAGGACCGGAGGTAGTACTATAGTTGAATGATTCTTTATCTCCCTAATAAGCGCCTAAGGTAGCATAAGGAACCTTAGGGATGTTGGCCTAGCATGGTAATGTTGCCTATTTCAAGTGTGGCCTTGTTAGTCTAGTAGATCATTAAGTAAACAAGATTCCGTAGTTTCCCTTGGGGTCATCTTTTAAAACTCATCAATTTACTGTTTTTTTCCTTCTGGCAGGCCAGTTTAGACAAAGGAGATCTTAAAGTCTCTACTAAAGAGCATAGATTTAGCAGCTATTCAGCTCCAATATTTGCAGAAAAGAAGTTTGACCCTGCTGACAAAGTAAGACAAATGGCAACACCATCTGCAGCAAAGTCTAATGCTTACGTTCTTCCTACACCTGTTGACATTAAAGAAACAAATACCACAAAATTAAGTCACTCAGGCCCCCGCACAAGTTCAAGTGGGCGTCATCATAATCTGAGGCATTCTTCTTCATTAGATGAAAAAAACGAGAAAGATTGTGGTGATGGTAAATCTTCTGAACGAACTACCCGTGGGGCTCCATCTGTCCTCAAAGAAAGCAACAGTGATGCTACTTCCACTCAGCTACCGCGTCCTTCGTTAGAGGGACTGACACCTCCCCAAGCTGACGTTTTTAATGCTTTAGATAATAAGAAGGTCAAAAGACAAGCTTACTCAGGTCCACTGACTAGTAAACCAATGTCAGTAAAACCTCTTTCATCTGGCAATTCCGTTGGACTTACTGAAACACCGCCACTGGTTTCTGGGGTACCTTCACGTTTTTCAATGCCTCTGCCTTTATCTCCAAAAGCATCATCTAGTGCTGTACCTTCCTTTGTTGCTTCATCGAGGATGAGTGAGCTTCATGAGCTTCCTAGACCTCCTAATAATCAATTCACTAAACCTGCAAAATCCACGCAAGTAGCTCACTCTGCTCCATTGGTGTCCAGAAATCAGGAGGGTTCTGCGTCTAATAGAATTCCCTCTGCAGCATCCACTGCCGCATCCCCACTTCCAACCCCACCTTTAACTGTTCCTCGGAGTTTTTCTATACCCCTAGCAGTCAGAGAGGAATTTCACTACACGTTGCTAAGATTTTAGATACTTCCCAAGTTCCTGAGAAGGCTGAAGTTGTCTCCCCTCCATTAACTCCTATATCCCTTGCAGACAGCGATAGAGTACCAAGCATATCTGACATGTCTTCTCGCTCCAATGAAATCCAAGGTATGTTGTTGTAATTTCTGCTGTTCGTGCTTCTTAGCATGCATTTGATGGTTTACCTTGTCAAATGATTCTGTTCTGAGTTTGAGGATTTTCAGTGGATGCAGGTGGGAGCTAAACATCTTGCTTCTTTAGTGGCAGTGTAATTCTGGGGAACCAATGTTGGTATGAGGGTTTTGATTTCATGCGAGTGGGAGATTACTTTCTTGTACTTTAGCGTTGACTGTGTAGAGTTTTAGGGTCTTGCTCAGCAGAACGTTTAGGGTCCTGTCACATAATTTTCAGGCAAGTTCTTGTACATACGATGTTTATGTATAGTTCCTCGTCACAAATTGTACTGATTCCATTAGAACCGGTGATTATGAAAATTAAATTTAAACACCACGTAATCGTGCCAGCATTTGTCACATTGACCTTTTTGTAACTATTTGAATTTAATATTTTTATTCACTTGCTAAAGTAATTAGTAAGATCCAGCTGAGGTATCTAGGTTAACTGCTATTGGATGCTGGATGTCACAGATTTAGGATGCTTGTGGCATTTTCTTTTTATGAAATGCATGGCATGATAACAAACTTAAATTACCAAGATTAGTTTGACGCCATGCGGCCTCTCCGCCGATTCAAAATTATTTTAATATATGTGAATATATGCATAGAATGATAGAATAAAAAGTGAAAATTCACTTTGGTCATTCTAAGTGCTTGCCTTTTTCCAGGCGACATTCTTCATTCTAATTTAACCATAAACATGTGAAAACACGCACTAGCACAGAAGTTGGGCTAAGCAAATTTACAGATCGACAATGAGTAAGGCCCAACGAAGGAATTAGTTGACGGATAGTGGTTCAAAGTTCAAATTTGAAATGAGGAAACAGATTTTAAAAGAAAACAACACTAGGGGGAGGCAGGCATCTCTTTTTCTCGTAACCATAACAATATGAATTCATTGAATTTTTAAGCTTCCAGCTCAAGTGTTAGCACTTCGGTTCTCATATTTTTTTAAATCATAAAATAAATTTATTGTAGTCTTGCGGTCGAACAATTATGTTTTTATCCTTATAAATTGAAAGGAAAAAAAAATGCAAAATTTAGTGACACTCCAGTCTCTTCATTTGCTGCATGCCAGAAGGATTTTGATAATCCTAAGATGACATAGTTTTTATACTTAACTGATAAGGAAGGCAAAAGAAAAAAAAAACAGAGAGTTACAAATCAAAGCTCCATTTGTCTATTCCGGAATCCTTAAATTTGGAATTCACGCTACTTACCAACAATTATCAAAATAAATATATTTTCTTAAATTAAGTTTCATTAACTTTAACAATTATCTCAAGATACTACTACATGTATCAGGCAGGGACGGACACAAGGGGGGGCTAGGGGTGGCCCCCGCCCCCCCTAATTTTATTTTTTTTAAAAAAAAAATTAACATCAGTGGTTTGATTGCATATATATTAACTGATGAGATATACATTAAGCCGTTCGTTTGCTTTCATACATATTAAACAAAAATTAAAGAGTTGGGGCCCACACCTTGAATATATCCCTAACCCCACTTGTTTTGTACTTTTCGGAAATTGCCCTGGTCTCTTCTTCCTCTCTCGATCCCCATTTTTTTCAACAGCTTAGGGTAAATTTTGAGAATCAATAAGTGCCTACTTAAAATCACTTTGTTTTATTAAATTTCCTTCACGAAATTTATTATACATGATTTTATTTTGCTAATGATACTACTTTTATACTAATTAGATAATATTTTAGGGTTAGTATTTTGCACAAGTTTTGAGTTTTGTTAAAAGATAATTATGAGAATATAGATGATGACTAATAGCTAATTTTAATCGGTTTACTTTTGTTATTAATAATATTTTTGATAATTTATACTCTTTGTAAGTGATTATTATAGGGAAAAGTGCTATGATTGATGTAAGCTTTTTTATTTTAACCGTCGGTAAAATTTACGGTCAGTCCCTGGTATCGGGGAAAAGGCTCTCAAGATACTTCAACTATAATGGAAGGAAAAAATAAACATATGATGCGATTTTGACAGTTTTTCTAATTCTGGTTTAGAACTTCAATATACTCTTCGTTAATAAAATGAATCCTTTCCTGGAAAAATAAATAAATAAATAAAATGAATTCTTTATTCAATACCCTTCAATATATATCTTTTTTTCAAAAATTATTTAATTGATTTTATTTTTATATTAAGAAAAGAGTTAATAATACATATCAAAGCTTAAAATCATTTAATTATGTTTGCTATCATGTTAAAACCTTTCTGAGTAATTTAAAATTCTTAATAATAAAAATAACTAATAGGAACCTTTCATATTTTTATAATATATGTTAATGATAAATAATAAAAACTGAACATTTTGTAAATCATTAATTATGTTATTTATTTTTCAATTTTTATAAATAAGAAAATATAGGAACACATCAATTTGACAATTTATGACAATGCACGAAGTTCAAGGAATCACTTGCAGATCTTAGGATGTTTTCGAGATAGATTAGGATCGGGAAACCTCATTCCCGATCCTGAAAAATTTCCATCCCAATTAGGATTGAGAATTCTTGAGAAATGTTTTAGGGTTTTTTTTACCGTAGTTTTGGGTCATGATTCAAGGCTAGTTAGCATGACCCTAGGTTTTTTATGTTATTATTATGCACAAAACCTTAATAGAACTTTAGATAAGGGAAAATTCTTTCATAGAACTCCTTTGTCTTGGCACTACTAGAAACAATCAAAAGCTCACGAGTCAAAATGAAGAGTCAATGGTCTTAGCCCACTGGCTGACTAACATTGCTTGATCAAATTTTGACCAAATAAAGAAAAGAAAAGGAATTTGATTTTACATAATTTCTTAATCCCGAATTTTCCCGCCCGATCGGGAAGACTTTGAACACGTGCACGTAGATCCATTCCAACAATCCAATAATTTGCACTTCAAACTTCCTGGGCCTTGGAAATTAAAGGAGCTGTTATAAATCTCAAGGAAATAGAGAAGAAGAACAAGGAGAATTCCAGAGGGAGGAGAGAGAAATTATCATTCAAGTGTATCCTGAATGTTCTGGCTGGGTCTCTATTTATACCTTCAATAATTCTTATCTGATGACATCCACATAATAATATATTTATAACACTCCCCTGGATGTCCATTTATGAATGTCTTTTCATTAAAAACTTTAACTAGGAAAAACCCAATGGGATAAAAACCTAGTCAAAGAAAAAGTACATCATCCATTGATACACTTTCTAACGCCTCATTAAAAACCTTTCTAGGAAAACCTAGAGGTGGGACAAAACCTAGATAAGGAAAAAAAGAGTAAAAGCGTGTATCGACTCCCTCTTCATTACATCAGATTTTTTCTCCCCCGATGACAACATTACATACAATAACTTTGTATAGATGAATAACTATATTTTTTGATAATCAAAATACATTCGTGCTTTATGGTACTTACGGACCATGTAGTTCTTCTTCATCTTCTTTTCAAATTCTTTCTTTCAAGTAGTCAAATATTCTATTGTTCTCTATTGAACAATAATAACATCTGTCGTATATTCATTGTCCATTGTGTACCGCAAATTCTAAATTTGCCAATAAAAGCATAATGAATATTAACATAATTACTAAAAATCACATAAATATCATATACTTCAAGATCTTTTCATAAAGATGCATGAACACATAGAATTATTTTGTGCATCATTCTTTCAATAAATATTTAGGCTTCAGGCCATATATAGACTTATTTAATAATGTTCTCGAGAACTTGAATTAAATGTTTTTAACATCTTGAATCCTTCAGGGACTTGTGCTTCATGCACTTTAATTCCTTCAAGGATATATATACTTCTGGCATTTTAAATCCTTCAGGGATATATGCTTCTGGCATTTTTTAATCCTTCCGGGACATGTGCTTCAGGCACCTTATGTCCTTATGGGACATGTGCTTCTGGCACCTTCTTATTAATTACATCATATGCTATATCATAATCAAATATATTGTCAACGTTGACTTTCTTTTGGTCACATCGGATAACATTCATAGTTTATTGAGATCTCATTATTTTCACATTTTTCATGTATCTTGGTCTCTTCTAGGACTACAACATTCTCTTCTGGAGATATCTCTACTGGAGATAGCTCTTCTGGAGCATTTAACTTTTATTAATTATCCTCAACTCGATCATCTATATTCTTAGCTCCTTTTCTCTTTTGAGGATTTATCTTTTAAATCGATGGACCTACTACGCTTCAGGCGTGCTATAAATTTATTTATAGTATGTTGTCCTTCACGGAATTTATAGTATGTTGTCCTTCACGGACATCAATTTGGACGATAGGAGCATTAGCAGTTGAAACATGTGACTTTATCACTTTCTTTAGGTCAAGAATGCTTTAGGCATTTGATTAGCTAAATTCGCAAATGAATTATCTTTTGAACTTCCAGTTCAAATTGTTTTGTACAATAATCAAAATGAGTCAATGATAACTCATTCCAGCTGATTATTTTGTACAATAATCAAAATGAGTCAATGATAACTCATTCCAGCTAATATCTTTAATATCTTTTCCCAACTGCCTATTTTTTCCCCCTCATATTGGGAAAACAACATCAAATTTCAATTAACAAATTGTGTAGTGTAAGTATCCTAAATCCATTTGTTACCTTTAGAAACATCATTTTGTTCCATTTAGAGACAAACAAGAAGAAGGAGGTCCTTACACTGCATTTAAACTAACATTCATTCTATAACACTCTATGTGCATTGTGAAGAATTTATAAGTATTGCACATTCAAATATTCTAAGATAGAATTAATCTGGTTCTAGCTTGACCAAAAACCAATTTTACGGGGAGAGTTTTGTTGGTTTATATAAACGATACAATAATCAAATATACCAACATAAAAACTTTGTTCTCATAAGCATTGATCTAGCTATTTATGGATGCTATAATACATGATTTTTAGATCGTATAATCTGGAAATAGTGTGTTTTAATATATACAAACATCATTGCAAACTTGGGTTGCATTCTTACAAACTTTTGGTTGTAAGCTTAGAATATCACATGTAATCATTTTGTAGATGCATCTTTCAGATTTACATGTTATTTTGATGGGCCCATATAAATATGTTTGATATATTTCCAGAGATACTGAGATCCATTACTAATCATGATCAATGAGAACAAACATCATATAACACATAGACAATATGTTGGTTATTCATGAAGAATCTTCTAGTTCTTCAATGGATGTCAATACATAATCTTATTTGCATTATGTATATATGACTTGGACGATCAAAACAAGTCATGCTAATAATTAATTTAAATCAAGAAACTTCTTGTTTACCGTAACATATATTTCAATCAATCATAAATTTTTCAATACTATGACATCCATTTTGGGAGATCTATAAGATAATGTGAGAAGTATATAACTTTTCAAACATTATCTCACACTTGTATATAACTTTTCAATACTATGACATCCATTTTGGGAGATCTATAAGATAATGTGAGAAGTATATAACTTTTCAAACATTATCTCACACTTGTATTCTAACTCACACTTGTTTTCTATCAATCTTCCCCTCAAGTGTGAGTCATATAAACATTTTCAAAATCATTTTCGAAAAATTTATGTTTAGTCTTCAGGAGTAAACATGTAATGTTGCATCACTAGATACGTAGTCCATCATATATGAAGATATTAATAATTAAAATAATGTAGAATCACACAAATTTAAAATCGTTACATTACCTTCTGGTTTAAAATATTAGCTCTTTCGAAGCCTTCAATCAAATGTATTCTAATGTGATTAGAATACAAACTTAAAACTTATGACTTTAGGTCATTTAATATTCATGGTAAAGGATCTCATTTTATCGGGATATGATTAGAATATAATGCATTTTAATGCAAATCAACTTTAGTCATATTTTGATCTATTATTTCGCTTAGATCGATTCAAACTAATCCTCAATCATACCATATTAATTCTAATATTCTGCATACCTCAATGTAATCAGATCTTAAATCAAGAAGTTTTAAATTTTCAAATATTTCCCAGAAACTCACCCTTCTCGAGATTACTATCATCTTAGCACGCTTAAGATCAGAATTCCATTTTCAAAAACCATCCCGACATCTCGAATCACCGCACATCCAAGATAGATTTCCGGAGATACGATCATAAAATAATCACTACGTGGCGTACAAAAATCCAAACGGTACAGAACTAGCAACTACTAGGTTGCATTAGGTTTCATTTAGGGTGCGGTGCCGTAAATTTCTGCGTGATCAAAAGTTTACACGGTTCGAGCTAACGATGATTAGAAAACGGCGTTGGTTAATGAAAATAAATCCAGACGTTACAGGCTCAACTATAAATCGAGGAAGACGAAGGGTAAATGCCTTCCTCACTATCAAGTATTTCAAAACTTCAGCATACCCATTTCCTCTGCTGCATTCATACCTTTCTCTATATCTTTCATATTATCTTTAAACATGGCCGGTCCAAGTAACTTCATTCCGGTTTCGGGTCATACAACCCTTTCTTTCTTGAAGCTTTACTAAATGATAATCAGTCTAATATATTGGCTGATTTATCTAACAATGTACGTCATTCCTTACCTTCTTATAATCCCTTAGAGGTATACGTTCCTCCTTTTACTTCAATGTCTTATGTTCCGAGAGGCTAATGAACCTCATCCATCCCCTAGGATTCAAGATCCGACTCCTTTAATTACAAACCAAGAAGTATCTCGAAGCCCGGTGTCCATCAAGGCGACCAATCAAAAGATGTCGTAACATGGCCGAACTTATGGAATCAACCAAGCCCACTCAACCAAGGAATTCCGGTTTGGTGAGACTTCTAATCCATTCTTTTGTAGTTCGCCATGTTCGAGGGAGATCATTCATACCAATGGGTTTCAATACCATAAACTTGAAGTTCATGGGAGGATCGGTATGATAAACCATGCTATCTTTCACGGGACGTACAAGGAGGTTCCTCCAGACCTCAAATGTTCGATTTTGGTAAGAAAAATATAGAAGAAATCAAACATTTTCTGAATAGTTATTGTTTGAATCAAAACTCTTTAGGGTATGTCCTGGTGTCAGATCCTCTATCAGCCTACTATGAGGCTCTTTGTGTTGGTTTGGAATGGACCAAAACTCAAAATGAACCCATCGGTAGTTCATTTCCAACCACTACGAAAACATAACCAATAAAGGTAAAGAACCCATGGTTGTAAATAATAATCCTCCTATCCCTATACATAATAATCCTTTAGTCCTCATACCTAGAGATTCATATAGGTCAAGGGCTGAACAAAACATTAGGGGTGAGTTAATGTCAATAGATGATCTAAAAGACTTCTTCCATTTACCTCAACAAGAAGCGGCTAAACGAGTCCGTCTATGCAAAAATGTTATACAGAAAATATGTCGTAGGGGAAAAATACATTGGCCTTACGTAAAGGTGCGAACTACCATGAGTCGAATCGCTGGATTGAGAAGAACACTTTCTTCTGGTGATCCTGTCTCAAGAGCAATTCTTTGAAAGAGAAATTAGTAGACTTAAACATGAAATAGTCGAAGCTTGTGGTGGGATTGTACCAACTGTTGCTCTTGATATTTGAAATAACATTCTTATGTTGGTAAATAAGTTACATTCTAATTTTCTTTTAAATAAGTTACATTCTAATTTTCTTTTCAATCCAATGTTCATGATCTATTATTCTCCGAATATGGGGTGCTCTATAATTTACTTCTCATATCCCATTATTCTAATTTTCAAACATGATAATCGTATGCATTAAGTTCATAATAACTATAGTAAAGGTAAAACAATAATTATTACAAAATTAATGCGCTAATGGTAATTACCATATAAATAGTAATTATTATGCAAATGGTAAAATAATAATTACCATTACAATTTACCCTGAAGGAACAAAATTATGTATTAAGATATCTGCAGAAATAGATATCATATAGAAAATACATGTTTTTGTAAAACAATAATTATTACAGTAAATTAATGCGCTAATGGTAATTACCATATAAATAGTAATTATTATGCAAATGGTAAAATAATAATTACCATTACAATTTACCGCATCAATAGTAATTACCATGTGAATAGTAATTACCTTATGGTAATTACTATACAAATAGTAATAATAAAATAATATAAACATGTGGATTTACTACACTTTTCCTTGTGGCTTCAGGCCAAATTTATCTCATGTTGATCGATTCAGGGCATTCAATAACATAAATGTTATGTTAGTAAACATAAAAGTAAATGTTTAAATATAAATAACTAGACTTCCGGTTAGGAGGTTTAACCCCAAGTAGGTGTCGTATATAAAATATAAATAAATACATAATTAAATGCTTAATTTAAATGGCATAAAATTAAATGCTAAATCATAAATATATTAGCAGTAATAAAAGTAAATGCTGAATTGTAAATATGTTAGCAGCAATATTTAAAATAAAATATTAAATTAAAACAATAAAAGATTAATAAATATATATATACTGCGTAATTATTGTGCAATCAATGTGAATATAATATAATAATAAATAATAATAATATTAATAATAATAAAAATACGTGGAGCCCACAGACTTTTTATTTCAAACTTCATCCGTGACATCCGCCCCAATTTTTTTTTAAAATAGTAATAATAATAAAATAATAAAAACAAATAGTAATAATATTAATAAAATATGTACATAGTAATAATAATAATAAAATAAGTCAATAGTAATAATATTAATAAAATATGTAAATAGTAATAATAATAAAAAAATATAAACACGTAGGTCCCACGTGCATATTAATTTCAACTTAAAATTGGTTTTTCTGGAATGCAAAATCGTACACGATTCAATGGATAAAAATGGGCCTACTTACAAATATTTTCAACATTTGCGACTTGTTTAGTTCTTCCACAATATCAGCTTCATATCAATTTTTTTTCGCATAGCTGTTAGTTTGAAAAACATACCTTCATTTATCAAAATTTGCGGTGCATCCAGCAGGTTCCACGAGCAGTCCGCCAAAGTGCTTCCAAAGTTTTGGTCGTCGATAGAAATCTTAAGGTTCACCCAGGTGCTTCCAAAGTTCACAAACTTTATCCGGATGTAATTTTTTATTTTTTTTATCTGCAGAATCTTGCCAAGAAATTGCTGATGCAACAAGTGAAGATGATGTTGTTTGAAGTGATGAGTTAAGAAGTGTTGCTCCACTTGACCGAGAAAAACCACTCGCACCAAAAGAGCTAGGAGTTCCATAAGACCGAAAGGAGTTGAATACAATTGCATCTGGGTTCCACCTCCTGTCGTTTGTGTTTATAAAAAGCGGAGCATAGCTAATCATGTGGACGATGTCGCTGTTCTTTTCTAGTCCAACTAGAAATCCTGCTTCAGCTATGGCTGCTAAAAGGCTTCCTGTCCCAGCGTCTTTACCAGTCACCTGCATACTCGTGACAAAAGCCTTTGGACCACCACCTCGTGATGCGCCTTTAAATACTTGAGCCCTTGAAAACATGTCATTGGCATTTGTGTAAACATGATAATCATAAAAATCAGTCAGGTGTATGTGTGATTATAGGAATGGGGTTAGAGAAGAAGAACGATGGTGAGCGTGGGATGAGACAGGGGAGGTGAAGAAGAAGAAGAAGGCAGTGGTGATGCATGTTTCTGGGATTCGTTTTGCAGGCAGCTCGAATTGATTCAGAGCAATTCGTGCTGATAACGTGTTATAAATCTCAAGGAAATAGAGAAGAAGAACAAGGAGAATTCCAAAGGGAGGAGAGAGAAATTATCATTCAAGTGTATCCTGAATGTTTACACTAGGTCTCTATTTATAGACCTTCAATAGTTACTATGCAATGGACATCCACATAATAATATATTTATAACAGGAGCAGCATTTTTTCTTTTATTTATTCATCTTTTTCATAAATAGTACTCTACCTTGTAGCAATTGGCCGATTATTGCACTGAAAGCCAGAAGAGTTGGGAAAGGGAAGAGGATCCTCTCCTCATCTTTTTTCTCATTTTCTCTTATCAGCCTATTTAAATCGTTGATTGGAAAGATGAGAAAAATGTTAAAGCAGTATTGTGATTAATTGAATGAATATGATTTAGAGATTATAAGAGATAATGAGAAAAAAAAATTATGAGAAAAACCTAACCCGATAGGAAAGTTGACGAAAACTAGGAGCGTGTTTGTTTTCTTTAATAAAGATAAAAAACATGAGCTCAATTTTTTTTAAAATATTTTTTTAGTAAACTTTTTAAAAATAATATTAACCGTATGCAGTACATGCCAAAAATTAATTGATAGGATATATGTGTGTGATATAAGAAGGGTTATAGCTAGAAGCAAGGTATTAGTAACACGTACTAATTTATGAGGTAAAAAATTTCTCAATAAAATAATCGTGCATGTAATGATTATTTAAAGGGTTAAGGAACAAAATAGCCAACAAACTATTAGGCCAGGAGCATCTAGCACAATTAAGTTTTGAGGGTACCAATAATACCAACAAACAATTGAAATGCTTAAAAAAACACAATGCCGTCAGCTGTAGAGTAAACTCCGTTAATGAAGGTTGCCACGTAGGATTTAAAGTTCAAGTGGCCTTTTTTTTTTCTCGGTCAAAAGTGCAGGTGGCTTAAACACACACACGGAAAAGATGAGAAAAACACAGGCTATCGAGATTTACACAGTTAAGAAAAAACAAAGGAGCAGAGAAGGGCGAACTCGCATATACGTCCGTGCAATAGTGGAAAACCCGATCTCGGAGGTGAAGGGCGAAGTGATCTGCAAACGCAGGGTTTAATGACGACATCTTCGTCATCGTTGACAGCAAGGTAGAGAGAGACAGTATTGGCTTCATTTTCAAGCCGATGTATTATTACCAGATCTGGGCTTCTTTCAGCTTCAGATTATGAGAGGAAGAGAGAGAATGAAAAGTTAGGTTTCATTATTTTTTTTCCTCTCTGCGACTCCACAGATCTAGAACGACAATTAAGAGAAACACACCATCCAAAACTTACCAAATCTGGGCTTCTTTCTCCAGACGGACTGCGTGGGAAAAAACTCCAGAACGGACGCTTCGTCCGTTGCAGGTTGGCGTTCGGTTTTTCAGAAAAATTCACGGCTGCGATCAAGCCTGTTGTTACTACCGTAGCAGCGATATGTTTCCTCCTTCTCTTGCGGTGGCCGGTGACGTTCAAGATTCACCCAGATTAAAGTCTATTACAGCGAGCAACAATCAAGTCTGAGATCTGAGATCTGAGCTCCACAACCAAGAGAGAGTGTCTCTCTCTACCTTTCTCGCATATACTCATTCGTGTTTTTCTTGTGATTTCCGTGTGTTTAAATCCCACATGGCCACCTGGACTTTGACCGACAAACAAAAAAATGGCCACCTAGACTTTAAATCCTACTTGGCAGTCTTCATTAACAGAGTTTACTCTAAAGCTGACGGCATTGTGTTTTTTTAAGCATTTCAATTGTTTGTTGGTATTATTGGTACCCTCAAAACTTAATTGTGCCGATGCTCGATAAGTATATATTTTATAATTAAATAAGTATAGATTCTGGGATATATTGGATTGAATTTATTAATATTTTGTACTTATTTAATTATCTTTATGTACTTATCTATCTTTTAATTAAATATAGGATAAAAGAATATTATAACAGAAAATCTATTGATATCCTATTTTATTTTGTAGGAGATATTCTGGGATCTAAGAGAGGAGAAAATATAGGAAAGACAATAAAGGCAACAAATTAAATTGAAAATGATATAATATAATATATTATTATAATATATTATAATACAATGGGTATATTATATTTAATTCATTTAAAAAGATTGAAACAAACCAAAAACGCGAGGCAAGACGCAAGGAAAATATATATATTAATAGAGAAAAGATCAAAAAGGCGTGGACCCTTTGAAGCAAGTGTCACGAAGGTTTAATTCGAGGGATTATTATTTGTGATAAGATATAGATATAAAAGAAACGGATCGAGAGATCACGCACGGGACCCGCACAAAAGAAACCTAAATTCTCTATATAAAAAGGAAGCACACACATCAACAAAGGGAGAATTCGGACGCAAACAAGAATTCAGAATTGGAAGCACGCACCTCAACGCAGGAGGAGCCGAATAGCAATTCAAGGACGCCGCAAGCACTGACGCAGGAATTTGAAGACGCGGCAGGGAGAAGCATATGAGACTGAGGGATTCTCCGGGAGTCTTTATTTCTCTTTCTTTTTCCTATCTTATTTAAATCTGACTTTTATTTATTTTATGGATTTTATTATAGCCATGTTAGGCTAGTTGTCTTTAGTAGTTAGGGCGAAGATGAACCCGATGTTAATTTGAGTATTTGTTTGAATTCTCTATTGAATGTTATTTACCATGATTGAATGAATTATATTTACTTAAAGCCTTCTTAAAAGACTGGTCACCTTTTAGATTGTCCATAGGTTAGTGCATGACAATAGAGATGTTGGTGCACTTAACTAGAACCTTTAATTCCTCATAAAATTGCATGACCTACACATAGGCTTACAAATTTATGTGATCTTATAATTCCGGTTTATATAATCTTTCTAAATAATACTAAGACATTAGGTTATTTTCAAAGATAAAGACTAAGGTAGCATCAAGACATTGGGACTTAGTATAATTTTAGAGAATTGATCGTCGTTATGGGAATAACGAGTCAATTAGGGATTTAATTCGAATACTTAGAGGAACATAGGGGAATTCTATGCCCTAGCTGCGTTTTTCTCTATTAATCATCTTTTCTAAAACGTTCTTGAAATTCTTGATTCTTATTTTTTATTTAATTATTTAAAACCTTTTTAGTTACAATTCACCCCTATTACTCTATTTCACCCAACTAAAACTGAAATAACTAATTAGTGGCTGTAATACTATTCCTCGTGGGACGATCTCTTTCTCACATACTTTATTACTTGTAACGATCGGTGCACTTTGCCAAGTCGCTATCAAGTTTTTGGCGCCGTTGGGAATAGTTTTATTTCAACACTAAGAGTAGTTATTGAAACTCTAGATTGGATTTCTTTTTCTTTTGTTATTTAACTCGTTTATGCGAGGTACCATAGACGGAATTCGCTGCGTTTGATCTTGAAATTGAAAAGACAAAGCAAGGAGAAACAGAAACTTGCTCAACGAGTAAAGGAAAGGCTAGTAACTCTAGTACGGGACCGAACCGGTTATAATGGCGAAAATGGTGCAGATCCTCCTCCTCATCCAAAAAAGACCATGGGCGATTATATGATGCTTAATCTGCCGGGGCAAAGCAACTAGCATTGTCAATCCAAATTTGTGAATGCAAATAATTTTGAAATCAAGCCATCCCTCATAGGCTTGGTTCAACAACGCTCTTTTAGTGGGAGTGATTTAGAGGATCCTAATCAAAGATATTGAGACTTTTCTCGCAGATTTGTGATACCATCAAGATGAATGGGGTTTACGAAGGGGCTATTCGTGTGAGACTGTTTCCTTTCTCTTTGACGGGGAAAGCAGAGCTTGGCTTCGTTCTTGTCCTAATGGAAGTCTCTCCACTTGGGACATTATTACCACAAAGTTCCTAGAGAAATTTTTCCCTTCTTCTAAGTATACAAAGGCGATGTCGGACATCCGTTGCTTTACTCAAGGCAATGGGGAATCATATTGCCAAGCTTGGGAAAGATTCAAGGAGTTGCTTAGGAAGTGCCCACAACATGAGCTGCAAGACTATGATCGGTGAGAATATTCCTCAATGGGATGCTCCCGTCCTCTAGGATGATGATTAATGCTTTGCAAAGTGGTACGCTAAAAATAAAACTCCGGAGGAATCATTGGAGTTGTTTGAAGATATGGGGTCCTTAGAGAATGAAACTGTTACTCCACCACCAAAGAGGAGAGTTCTTCAGCTAGACTCTTACAATACAATGTTGGCCCACAATGAGAACATTGCCCAACAAAACAAGGTGATCCAACAGCAGTTAGCTTCCATCACTAAACAGCTTGCCTCTTCTCAGGTGTCATCTATCACTTCTCAGCCTCCTTTGCTTTGTGATTTTTGCAAAGGGGAACACGCTAATGGAGATTGTGCAACATTCATTACTAGCGAAACAGCTGAAGTTAACTACATGGGTAACCCTCCTAGAAATCAGTATAATCCGTATAGCAACACATACAATCCTGGCTGGAAATCTCACCCAAACTTTTCCTATAAACCCCAAGCAGCACCTCAGCAGTTCCACCAAACCACCACTACTGATCTGGAAAAGGCTTTGACACAGTTGACTCTTACCACTACTGAATACATACAGGGATCAGAAGCTTTCCAGAATGAAACAAAGTCTGCTCTCAAGAATCAGGGGGCTTCGATCCGGAATTTGGAGAATCGATTGGTCGATTATCAAAGCAAATAGAGAGAGAAGCCAAGGGTCCTTCCCTAGTGATACGAGGTCAATCCAAAGGAGCATTGTAAGGCCATAACTACAAGGAGTGGTATAGTGGTTCACCTAGGTTGAGAAATGTCCATTAGATGAAGGACAAGTCCGAGAAAGGGAGGAAGAGGTCGAGCAATGTAATGTGCAGCAGGTTCCAAAGGAGATAGCTACAAAGAAGTCTCCCACTCCTTCTTATGCAAAACACCCTTATCCCCAAAGGTTGAAGCAGCAGATTCAGAAGCAACAGTATGCCAGGTTCTTGGATATTTTTAAGAAATTGCAGATTAACATTCCTTTGCGAAGCTCTTGAAAATATGTCTAATTATGCAAAGTTCATGAAAGATTTGCTTTCCAAGAAGCATAAGTTGCAAGAGGCGTAAACAAAGGTGGCATTGACTCGGCGGTGTAGTGCCATCATTCAAACTAAGTTGCCACCAAAGCTTAAAGATCCGGGCGACTTTAGCATTCCTTGTGCAATAGGGAATGTCAATATGGGCGAGCACTTTGTGACACGGGAGCTAGTATTAATTTAATGCCCTTATCTCGTGGCAAAAGCTCTCGGCATTAAAGAGATGAAGCCTACTATGATGTCATTACGGTTGGCGGATAGATCCATTAAGAAGCCGAAGGTGTCATTGAGGATGTTCTTGTGAAAGTAGACAAATTTCATCTTCCCGGTGGATTTTGTGGTTCTTAACATGGAGGAAGATCTTGAACTTCCTTTGCTATTGGGAAGACCCTTCTTGGCTACTGTTAAAGCGGTAATTGATGTAGCTGCTGGAAAAATGGAATTCCAAATGAATGACGAGAAAGTCACTTACAATGTGTTTCAATCCATGAAATACCCAGTTGATAATAGTGACTATTTCAGCATTGATGTAGTTGACGAAACCATTCAGGAGGGTCTTTTTCAAGAAGATTCAGATAAGTCCTTAAAGGATGATATTGCTCGAGATGTTGCAAGTGGAAGAAGAGGTCTCTGAGATGAAAATTCTAATTTACATGTAGAGAAGCTGCAAAGGAAGGATTATGATGCACCACCCGCTCCTAAGGTGGAACTAAAGGAGCTCCCTTCTAATCGAAGCATGCTTTCCTAGGGAAGGATGACACTTATCCCGTTATTGTTAGCGCGAGTTGTCACCTACTGCGACGAAGAGAAGTTCTTGAAAGTTTTGACTACCCACAAGACTCGCAATAGGGTGGTCTATATCGATTTAAAGGGGATTAGTCCTTCATTCCGCACTCATAAAATTCTAATGGAGAACGATGTGAAACCGTAAAGGCAGCCCCGAGAGGAGACTTAACCCGACTATGAAGGAAGTGGTGAGAAAGGAGGTGATGAAACCGTTAGATGCGGGTATGATTTATCCTATCTCCGATTCAAAGTGGGTTAGTCCGGTCGCAGTAGTACCGAAAAAAGGTGGAATCACCGTAGTGCAAAATGAGAATAATGAATTAATTCCCACTAGAACCGTCACGGGCTGGAGAATGTGTGTGGATTATAGGAGATTGAACGATGCCACTCGTAAGGATTTTTTTCCTTTACCATTCATGGACCAGATGCTTGAAAGGCTTGCAGGTCACTCTTACTACTGCTTCTTAGATGGCTATTCTGGTTACAATCAAATAGCAGTGGATCCAGAGGATCAAGAGAAGACAGCTTTTACTTGCCTCTTTGGTATTTTTGCTTATAGACGGATGCCCTTCGGTCTTTGCAATGCTCCAGCTACTTTTCAGAGGTGCATGTTGTCTATCTTCTCTGACATGACTGAGAGATTTATTGAGGTATTCATGGATGATTTCTCTGTTTTTGGTACTTCTTATGATACTTGCTTGGCTAATTTGTCTTGTGTGCTCCAAAGATGTCAAGATAGTAACTTGGTACTCAATTGGGAAACATGTCATTTTATGGTAAAAAATGGAATAGTCTTGGGTCATAGAATATCTGAACAAGGGATAGAGGTGGATAGAGCCAAGATTATAATCATCAAAGACTTGCCCCCTCCCACCAATGTACGTAGTGTTCGCAGTTTTCTTGGTCATGCGGTTTTTACCGAAGGTTTATCAAGGATTTTTCCAAGATAGCCAAACCACTTAGTCGGTTGTTGGTCAAAGATGAAGATTTTAACTTCAACAAAGAGTGTCTAGTGGCATTTACCTTGTTGAAAGAAAGATTAACAACTGCGCACCTATTCGACAAAGCACCCGATTGGGATCTATCGTTTGAGCCGATGTGTGATGCCGTGACTACGCCATAGGGGCTGTTTTGGGGCAAAGGAAGAATAATTTGTTACATGTTATATATTATGCAAGTAAAGTTGAATGAGGCACAACCGAACTATGCAACAACCGAGAAGGAGATGTCATGCAGTTATTTATGCATTAGATAAGTTTAGACAGTATTTGATTGGTTCCAAAGTTATTATTTTTACAGATCATGCTGCTCTAAAATATCTCTTGACTAAGCTAGACGCTAAGCCAAGGCTTCTCCGTTGGATGCTGCTACTCCAAGAGTTTAAGATTGAAATCAAAGACAAGAAAGGGGTAGAGAATGTGGTAGCCGATCACTTGTCTAGGATTCAGTTAAGGAGTTGCAAGATGATTCGAAATGGAGATTCATGATGAATTCCCAGATGAGTATGTCTTGGCAATTAGCAGTGTTCCCTGGTTTGCTGATTTTGCTAATTATAAGGCCATTGGGATGTTACCAGAGGGACTAACATGGCAGCAGAGGAAGAAGTTCATGCATGATGTTCGGCGGTATATCTGGGATGAACCTTTCTTATTTTTCAGGGTGTGCGAGATGGAATGCTCCGGCGCTGTATCCCGGAGGAGAAACTCATAAGATCCTCTCGGCATTGTCACGGTTCAGATTATGGTGGACATTTTCCGGAGAACGCACCGGCTTTGTTAAGGTATTACAAAGTGGTTTTTATTGGCCTACATTGTACAAGGATGCTAGGAAGTTTGTGGAGCGTTGTGATCGTTGCCAAAGAACTGGGAATATCTCTAGGAGACATGAGATGCCCCTTAACAACATTCTTGTTATTGAGATATTTGATGTGTGGGGGATTGATTTTATGGGGCCATTCCCAAGTTCTTTTAACAACAAGTACATTCTTGTAGTCGTGGACTATGTCTCAAAGTGGGTAGAGGCAATTGCTCTTCCCACTAATGAAGCTAAGGTGGTGGTATCTTTTCTCAAAAGAATATATTCAACAGGTTCGGGTACCGAGGGCCATTATCGTGACGGAGGCACTCATTTTTGTAACCGAGCAGTTTCAATAATTGCTTAGCAAATATGGTGTCACTCATCGTGTCACTACTCCATATCACCCACAAACTAGTGGGCAAGTGGAGATCTCTAACAGGGAATTGAAGCAAATTCTGGAGAAGACTGTTGGTAAGTCAAGGAAGGATTGGTCTCAAAAGCTTGATGATGCTTTGTGGGCATATCGAACGGCATTCAAGACTCTTATCGGCATGTCACCGTTTCAGCTGTTATATGGTAAATCTTGCCACCTTCCAGTGGAGCTTGAGCATAAGGCACTTTGGGCAACTAAGCTGCTGAATTTTGATGCTAAATTTGCTGATGAAAAAAGGTTACTTCAGTTGAATGAGCTTGATGAATTCAGAATTTTTGCATATGAGAGTGCTAGCCTCTACAAGGGAAGAACCAAGAGATGGCATGACGGGAGAGGATTATTCCTAAAGAGTTTCATCCGGGACAACAGTACTACTTTATAATTCTCGTTTGAAACTTTTTCCGGGAAATTGAAGTCTAGATGGTCGGGACCTTTTGTAGTCAAAGAAGTCACACCTTTTGGTGCAATTGCCATTGCACCAATAGGTTCGATGAAGCTTTTAAGGTGAATGGGCAGAGATTAAAGCCTTACCATGGTGGAGACATTGACGAGAGGAAGAACCTCGTGGCATTGGAAGGCGAGAATTAAGCCGACATAGTCGGGCTGAAGACTATAAACCAAGCGCTTCTTGGGAGGCAACCCAAGGGTTCTGCTTTCATTATTTATTATTATTGTGTTTTTTTTCTTTTCTTTTAGTTTTATTCAGGTTTGAAGATGATCACTCCTCTTGTAGCTGCAAAGTCTGGCTTGTGCACTTTTTCCTCTTTTAAAAATTAGAAACATCATGGATGGTACCGGATGAAGCCCTCCACATCAGAGTTAGAAGCCTAAACCAGGGGAGTACTAGTTTCTTTCCCTCTTTATATTTTTGCAACATTGAGGATAATGTTTGATTTAAGTGTGGGGGAGGGATATTATCTCTTTGGTAGTGCTTGTCCTTATCCAATTGAAAAGAATTCTTTTGAAATTTTTTATTGTTTAAGATTGACCTTAACTTTGAGAATCCCCCATCTTAGAGAATATTATCAAGAAAAACAATAAAAAGGAAAAGAATGTTTCAATTAAACCTCTAAGCCTTGAATTTTGGTAGCATTCTTGAGATGAACTATGAGAATAGGGATTAGTTTGTAATATGATCAACAGATTATTAGTTTATGAATAGTTTGCTACATGATTTCTTTAGGAGATGAGATGATGACTTTCATTAGCTAAGTAAAAATTTTCGTTTAGGAAGATGACTCAAAAAAGAGAGAGAGAGAGAGAGAGAGAGAGAGAGAGAGAGAGAAAAGAAAGAAAAAGAAACACAACTCCAATGACTTCTCTAGACCGCACTTAGTAACGGTGCCGCATCACCCATGCGTTGGTCGCGTCAAACGGTAAAGTCAAAGAGGGTTATGAGTTTGGCTAAAAGCCTCTTGGAGGTGCTATTCCAAAGCCTCTTGAGGCGCCTGTTGGAGAACCGAGTAACCTGGTCCCGCATCACCCATGTGTAGGGTCGCGTCAAAAAGGGACCTACAACGGCTCAAAAGAAAAAAAAAAGAGCTATGTTTTACCTGAGGATCCCTATTAAATTAAATAAAAAGCTTGGTTTAGTGGGGGAATTTGAATTTTTTTTGGAGAAATTGAATAGCGTAATATTCTTTTACTAATCTTATTGTTGAATTTATTGCGTGACGATCTTTTGATCATGGGATGTTAAGAGATTATTACAATTGTTTAAGGCTATTGGCTTAGTGACCTATTCTTATAAGACATTAACATAAATAAGATTTGATGATATGGTCTAAGTGTGGTGGTATAATGCTTTTTGTTTAGGAATTTCATGAGCAATGTTCTTTTCAGATAATGAATTCTCTTTCTTTTGCTTGAGGACAAGCAAATGTTTAAGTTTGGGGGAGTTTGATAAGTATATATTTTATAATTAAATAAGTATAGATTTCGGGATATATTAGATTGAATTTATTAATATTTTGTACTTATTTAATTATCTTTATGTACTTATCTATCTTTTAATTAAATATAGGATAAAAGAATATTATAAATTTAAAATCTATTAATATCCTATTTTATTTTGTAGGAGATATTTCGGGATCTAAGAGAGGAGAAAATATAGGAAAGACAATAAAGGCAAAAAATTAAATTGAAAATGATATAATATAATATATTATTATAATATATTATAATACAATGGGTATATTATATTTAATTCATTTAAAAAGATTGAAACAAACCAAAAACGCAGGCAAGACGCAAGGAAAATATATATATTAATAGAGAAAAGATCAAAAAGGCGTGGACCCACCTGAAGCAAGTGTCACGAAGGTTTAATTGCTGAGGGATTATTATTTGTGATAAGATATAGATATAAAAGAAACGGATCAGAGATCACGCACGGGACCCGCAGCAAAAGAAACCTAAATTCTCTATATAAAAAGGAAGCACACACATCAACAAAGGGAGAATTCGGACGCAAACAAGAATTCAGAATTGGAAGCACGCACCTCAACGCAGGAGGAGCCGAATAGCAATTCAAGGACGCCGCAAGCACTGACGCAGGAATTTGAAGACGCGGCAGGAGAGCATATGAGACTGAGGGATTCTCCGGGAGTCTTTATTTCTCTTTCTTTTTCCTATCTTATTTAAATCTGACTTTTATTTATTTTATGGATTTTATTATAGCCATGTTAGGCTAGTTTTCTTTAGTAGTTAGGGAGAAGATGAACCCGATGTTAATTTGAGTATTTGTTTGAATTCTCTATTGAATGTTATTTACCATGATTGAATGAATTATATTTACTTAAAGCCTTCTTAAAAGACTGGTCACCTTTTAGATTGTCCATAGGTTAGTGCATGATAGAGATGTTGGTGCACTTAACTAGAACCTTTAATTCATCATAAAATTGCATGACCTAGACATAGGCTTACAAATTTATGTGATCTTATAATTCGGTTTATATAATCTTTCTAAATAATACTAAGACATTAGGTTATTTTCAAAGATAAAGACTAAGGTAGCATCAAGACATTGAGACTTAGTATAATTTTAGAGAATTGATCGTCGATTATGGGAATAATGATAATTAGGGATTTAATTCGAATACTTAGAGGAACATAGGGGAATTCTATGCCACTGCGCGTTTTTCTCTATTAATCATCTTTTCTAAAACGTTCTTGAAATTCTTGATTCTTATTTTTTATTTAATTATTTAAAACCTTTTTAGTTACAATTCACCCCTATTACTCTATTTCACCCAACTAAAGTAAAATAACTAATTAGTGGTCAGAATTATTATTAGTCGGGACGATCTCTTTCTCACATACTTTATTACTTGTAACGATCGGTGTATCTTACCAAGTCGCTATCAAGTTTTTTAGCGTCTTTCCCTTTAATAGTTTGTTACCATTTTACTCTTTAACCCTTATTTAAATTAACATCACAACCAGGTCATTTTGGGGGAATATAAACTGCTACCGAATAGCTTGTTCACAAAACCCTCAAAATCACTTAAAATGTGCTTTTCTGAGATTGATATAAAATTTCTTTCACATGCTTAATTGATCAGCTGGAAAATCACTACCACCTCTAAAAACTCATCCAAACACTAACCATGGAATTCAGATAAGGTTGCATTTGTCAGCGTGTGACCATAAATGCTCTACAAGTTAAAAATATATGTATAAACTCTTCGGTCCATTTGTTGCAAGTGTCATATAGTTTCGAGTCTCTGAATGAAACTCAAAGTGTCTCCTCTCTTTATATATATATTGGACTTGAGGACCTGCAAAGCAGAACATGGTAAGCTTATACAATGAAGACCAAATGCCCCTCTCTCTCTCTCTGTACATTGTGTTTGAGTAAAGGTGGTGAAAATGGAAGAGGGTGTAAGATAATTAATAAGGGATCAGAAGGATGCTTTCAGCATTGAACTGAGCATAGAAAGAAAGAAAGTGAAGAAGAAACGAAATATGAAAAGTTGGAATGGGTCGACATTGTGACGTTGGGGTTGTCTCCCACTGCTCTCTATATACACATCATTACAACTTAGCGTACCAACTCTTTACTTAACCATCTGGCTTTCAGTAGTGTCAGCCTTAGTGTGCAATCAGAACAGTTAGTAATTAATGAATGAAGCAATATAAATGAAACAAGAGCGCCTAGCTTAGCTTGTAACATGTGCATACATATACATCTCACACATGTTTTTTAATTTTGTGGCGTGTAGGTCTTCGTGGAAAGAAAAAGTGAGACTTTATAATTGGGGGTGAAGGGATAAGTGAACCAGGTGGGCGTACGTACTTAGGGGCAACGTTGTTAGATGAATGAGTGAGAGTGAGGGGCGACGGGTATAAATAAAATGAGACAAAAAGTGAATGTGATCCAAGCAAAAGTAGGGTTCGGTTTCTCTACACGGCGCCTTTCTTCTCATCTCTCCTCATCTCTCATTTTTTTTAATACCTGTTAGTATCCTAAAATATATTTTTAGTACCAGTCAATATCCTAAAATATTTTTTCAAGATCCTAAAATAATTTTTTAAGATCATGAAGTATTTTTTTAATACTAGTCTATATGTTGAAGTACTTTAGAAATTCGCATATCTTGAAGTATTTTTTTTTAGTACCAATCAGTACAGTGAAAATATTTTTTCAAAATCCTAAATTTTAGGATCTTGAAAAAATATTTCAAAATATTAACTGATATTAAAAAGCACTTCAGGATGAGATAGTCTAGATTAATTCAAATCAACGGTCTAGATTTGTTGATGAGAGAAATTAAAGGGTGTGATTGGATTAGGAGGGATGAGGAGAATGTTTGATGATGAGAGGATCCAATTCCGCAAAAGTAAGGACATGTTGTTGGGAAGAGGATCCTCTCCCCATCTTAGCCGTCGATTCATATTTGGACGGCCGAGATAGATCGTCCAAAAAAAAAAAAAAAAAAAAAAAAAAATTAAAAAAAAATCTGGACCGTTGGATCAAGATTTGGACGATCCAGATGGGACTGTGAGGGATGGGGAGAGAGGGGGATAGGGAGAGGATCCGGACCCCATGTTGTTGAGCGTCGCAACCATGTTGATGTGTTGTCGATCTCTCGGCCCTCCTCCCCCACTTCCCTTTTGTTTTAGGGAAAATTACATGCAAGGCTCAAGGAACAAAAATAATTACCAAAAAGTTCATTGAAATCGCCAAATTACACAGATTCCCAAGAGACTTTTTTGATATTATTTGTATGGAAAAAAAAATCCAGGGTTTTTAAATGTTGTTGTAAATATGACTTTTTCTATTGTAAATGGCGATTTTAAATTTTGTTGTAAATATAGCATTTCGTTGTAAATATAGCATTTTCTAGTTGTAAATGACATTTCACGTTCAAAATCCAAGTGTTTAAATGTTGTTGTAAAGATGGTTTTTAAATTTGTAAATGATCATATTTTAAATTTTGTTGTAAATATAGCATTTTTTGTTGTAAATATAGCATTTTTTGTTGTAAATGACCTTTATATGTTCAAAATTCGGGTGTTTAAATGTTGTAAGTATGGCCTTTTCTCATTTGTAGAAATGCTAGATTTTAAATTTTGTTGTAAATAAGATTTTCGGTTGTAAATCATGTTTTTTCTGTTGTTAATAAATAATATCAAAAAAATCCTTTAGGATTTTTGTGTAATTTGGTGATTTCAAGGGACTTTTTTATAATTAATTTTGTTCCTTGGACCTGCATGTGATTTTTCCTTTATTTTATGCCTGCAATTCCTTAATTACCCTTTTCTTCATCTAAATAATCTCTGTGAGAGCAATTACAACATACTCATATGCTCCCATTTATATATATGGTAAGGAGCTAGAGAAGAAATTTATTGATCATATTTATAAGGTATATCATTAAATTTTTTGTATATATGTATATTTTTACCCTTTATTTATTATTGTGCCGATTTTGTTCTCATGGTGTATAATATAATATTAGATAGGATAAAATTTAAAAATTGCTGAATCTTATAGAAGAGATGATGAAGTTTAAGAATGTGTTCGTTTTAGCTTTTCAAAAGTGTTTTCACGGAGGAAATATTTCGTTTATATAATCCTCAAGCTGTACCTGCATGCAATACATCAAGAAGGGCATTACCGTCAATTCGTCCCATCACCGGCCAGCTTCGCTTTATTTATTCACTGCCAAGCTCGATCATATCTATTGGCTTTACTTGCAGACAGCAACGAAACTTCACTACGACGCAACTACTTCTCCTCCCATGGCGTCGTCCTCGTCATCAGAGCCTCCCTTGTACGATTTCATGAGCCCTCCATCTCCTCCTCACCGCCTTTTCCGCTGCCACTACTGCCACCGCAAGTTCTTCTCCTCCCAAGCTCTCGGAGGCCACCAGAACGCCCACAAGCAGGAACGAGCTGCCGTTCGCCGAACCACCATCACCACCACACGTCATCATCACTCTATACCCATCTTCATTCCCAGGCCTCAGCCTCCCAGTCATTTCTTCGTCGTCGACGACCAACGCTGCTGGTTGGACCACAGGCAGGCCATGCAAGCCCACCACCACGTCCCTCCAAATCCTCTTCCCTTTGCCTCCGTCCCTGAATTTCTCTGCCCTAACCCTAACCGTAGGGCACCCAATGCTGATGCTGATGCTGAGCTGGACCACGTAAAGCTTGACCTCACTCTCCACCTGTGAATCCCTCCACATTTCCTCTGTTGTTCTTTGCTGTTTTCGTTGTACGTAGTACTAATGGTGGTAGTGTCAGTGAAGTTCTTTTTTGTTGCCTATTCCTTTTCTCCCTCCCTCTTTATGGCTTTCTGCATGCGATATGCATGTTATAGTGCGTGAAAGGGTTTTTCTGTTAATTGCAGAGACCATAAACCTTGTTCCATTATATTTTCATATACCAAGTTTCTGGCAGGCTAGCTAGCTATGTAGCTACGTTATGTTTTCCCCTATAGCTTACACTTTTCATAACTCAATACATAGATATTTATTTTATTCTTTATGTAATATTTATCAAAACGAGTTTTTCTGCCTCTTTAACTTTATTTATATGCTAGCTAGCCTTTTGGTTCCATTACTTGTTAGTGTTTAATTAGCTTGAATGCTCTATCCCCCCGGTTTTTATCAGCTCCAGATCTGTTTCTGGTAGCCTAAGAAAAACCATTGGTGAATTATTTTCTGTTCATCGTTCAAATGCTGATTAGATAAAATTAAAGAGGTTAAATATTGGTTCTTGACATCGTACGTTCGGCCATAATCGCCCTATTAATATGTACAATCCCTTTAAGAATCTGTTCAAGCAATTCATGGGTAATTTCCCCACTCCTCATTTGTTGACTAAAAAAGCATTCCCAGCTTTTGTGTAGTGTATGAGGTAAATATGTAAGGAGTATTTTGTCTCGACTTACATGAATATTATTTTTAATGTTAACTCAAACAGGCCTTATAAATCATGCACGGTTAAATGAAGCAAGTCACCGTTACTTTTTGATGTAGTGGAACCCATATTATTAATTTTTAATGATTATTTTAAAAGACCTTCTCACATTTCTCACTCTTCCCCTCCTCCAACTCTTCGGTCCGTCAAACCCCCTCCCTCCCTCTCGTTTCAAGCCAAGATAATCATCCCGTAAGACTGTTGGTGTGATTGGGAAAAATAATTGAAGAGCACGAGAAAATAATTTCTTCATACAGAGTTCTATTTGGCCACTTGACTAATTCCTAGTTGAAAATTTTATGATGTTTTTGTTTGACCGGACCTGTAATTTGAAAGTTGCCATATAAAAAATCAAAATAAAAAACTTGCCAACAAATATATTTGGTGCCTTAAGTTTGGAGACTCCGGGCCCATCTTCAACCGCACAATGAAAAAATATGCATCAAGAGTTTATACAAAAAGCCATCTTCAAGCCTATAGCTTGCTTCAGCGCCTTTGACAGCTCGCATCTGTGGTCTAAGATTTTCCCTTCCCCTACGATTTGCGCAAAAGCCATCTTCAACCTCAATATACTCTTCTGTTCCGCAGAAGAATTCAACGATGTCCGTTCTGCTGCATACCCTAACTCATTCTAAGCAGCTTTTACCTTTCCTTCTCCATAACTCAACTTGACTTCCCGCCGGTATTTGCTCAATCTCCGTGGCAAAGCATAAATTGGGAAAATCCCTTTAAGGTCCCAGGGATAAAAAAAAGGTCATCAAAAAAGTCTTATAGAAAATTCTGATGTTAGAAAAAGTCCTAAATAGTTGTTAAAACTTAAAATCATAGATGAAATTATTAATATCCTACTGAAGGAGTTGAATAGAACTTTTTTTACATCAATATTTTTGGGGGGGTTTTTTTGACATTTTTTTGGTCTTTGGGACCTTAAAGGGGTTTTCACGTTTAAACTCTTGAAGATGCAAGCTGACCATAGATTTCCGTTTAGGATAGTGGTGGTATAAGTGAATTGTTCTTAATCTGACATTTACAAACATAAGATAGGATAAAAGTTATATTGTAAATGTGATTTGTGTTTGGAATGACAGTGAGAAAATGTTTTTTTTTTTCAAATGAGCTGATAATTATTTGAAAATTGAGATGGAATTGAAAAATGACATGAATCTTATTGAATACTATATATATATATTAGTTGTATATATTATAATAATTGAAGGAAACTTCCTGATGTTGTTCCAAATTAAACAAGCTCTAGGTAGACATACGGTGATACGGATTTAAGGAAAAATAAAGAAAATGAAAGGGACCGGAAAAGCTTTGGATCGGATAGGCATGTGATGTATACTATAATGATGAAATGAAGTGAATAAACTAGAGTTAAGAAAGGTTGTTTAAGGGACCAGTCATAAAGGCTTTTATGAAGCATCAAACATGTTGGACGTCCATCATGGAACGTGATTGATTTGAAGGCCATGTTTTTTCCCCCCTCTTTATAGGCATTTGGTGGGACAGAGTCAGTCAAGTAAGACTCAGTAGTTAAGATATTGGATCTTAAACGAAGTGTCCTTCTTGCTGGCTGTGTCACGTTAAATTGGATCCATTTGGTTCTCTTTCTTTTGTTTCTGAAAAAAAAGTCTACTCTTTTCCATCTGTTTTCTCTTTTGATGCATGAATACATGTCATCAACTTATTTTATCTGTGAAATTTGGAAAATTGGCTCAAAGAGGAAGTAGTGATCGATGAAATGAATCCGAGAGAGGGTTCAACTAAAATTAAAGGGACAAACTCGATCGATCACTCCTTTTATGGCACTGTTAAGCTTTTAAGTTAATTATACGTGTACGCATATTCATGGGACACACTTTGACTGCAGGATTAACTGATACGCACGTTGAAATTGGCAGTGATTAAGGTCATTAATAGTGTGATTTGTGTTGTACTTTTAGACGTACCATGCAAGTTTGAGATTCGCATTCTCCTGGTCCTAACCTAGGTATAGATACATAGGTGGTGTCAACATTTTCAGTGACAGCCCTTCATTATGATATATTTATATATATATATATAGGAGAATATCCTAATAATCAATAATTGTTGGAGTCTTGTTCTTGATTCTCGGCGATTTTTATAAAAGTCTTTCTTTTAATTAGCATGTTCGTGTGGTTAATTAACATGGTTATATATCTTTTATTCTCAGTATATCAACAAATATTAATATCTACTGTTAGAATATACTCCTTTTTTTGTTGCTCGAAGGTTAGAATATACTCCTCGCGCCCATAGAGGAAATAGTATTTAGTTTTGTTGTCTTTTGGGGCATAAAATTTAAGCGAGGTGTGTTAATATGTGAAGAAATTGATGCTGTACTGCTAGACCACGTTGTCCAAAATAAGTTTAATGTGTCAGTGTCAGTGACATTGAGGCTTTCAGCTAAAGAAGTACCGGTAACTACATTCGAGCCAAGAAAAAGTACTAGTAACTACATACTTCAATTTCAATGAGACGTCAGATCGTTATTGATTACTGCTGTACTTTTACGACACACTTTTATTGTTCCTTGTGATTATACTTACTGGCACGTTTTGATAAGCTCTAGTTAAGTTTTATTTACGCAACATCATGGCGAGGTAAAAAGAAATTGTAATCACCAAACAAATAATTCTAGTATGTTTACATCTCTATCTTAAAATTTAATAAATTTTTAACTTTACTCTGTTTAATATACATTATTATTTCATATCAGAAAAATTAAAGTGGATATAATAATAAATAAATTCATTAAGGATCATTCTAAGCCCCGCCACCAACCAGTAATCAGAACTTCTGTCATGGACAGAAGACAATATGCCATTGGAGGGAGAAACTTTAGACAAAGTGTAATTAAGGTGGGATTTGATATCATGAACTTTTAGTTTATATATGAAAAATTATATAACTATTGTACTACTAAAATTTCTTAATAATGTAGTGTAAAATATTATATATAAAAAATTATAAAATTCTAATACACAAACACACATGATGTATATATAATGTGCGTGTGTTTGTGTATGAAAAGACTAAAATAACTACGTTAACTTTGGCTTGACAAATGATAACGTAGCTCAAGTTCCCAACAATATACTACTACCATATACACCAATTAATTAAGCTTCAATAAAAAATTAAATTAATATGTTTCATTTGTAAAATAATAAGACCCTTGTGAAGTTGTGGTTGCTGAATTTGAGATTCTCAGTCCAAAGATTGCCACGTGAACTCAACATTCTGAGGATCACCAGCAGTTACCCTTACCGCGAGAAACATGAATCCCGCAGCCTTGCCCCTCCATTTTTTTTGTATGATGTTTAATGTTTTTCTATATAGATTGAGAAAAGTGATTGATGTGTTAAAATTCTTGTTTTCTCTTCAAATATACATTAATGCGTGTTATAAAATAATCAAGAGGGAAAAAAATCATTTGTCATAAAAAGGTTTTTTGGGAAAATCGTAGTATGGTCAAATGAAAAATGAGAAGGTCATCTTATTCAAAACCCCAATTATGAAATCCCTTTCTCTCCCACGTCACACCTAAGAATGCACCGTTCTTATAAAAAGAGAGGCGCTTTCACATCTTCTTAAGCCGAAATGACTAAGTCCCAAGAAACAGAAAAAGTATTAAAAAAATTATATGATTCAACATCTAAAAATTTCCAAGGGACCTCAATTATACGTATTCAAATTATTAAAGTACATGTTTGCCTCCTTTGAATAGTCATATGGTATTATCATTAACAAGTCCATTTGTTGACAAGTATAAGTGTTATATTGATAAGTCATATTGTTACGCGGTTGACAAGTATATTGTCATATTGATAAGTCATAGTATTATCATATTGACAATAAGGGCAAACATGTACTTTCACAATTTGAATCTATTTCACTAAATTTTCTTAGGAGTGCTTAGATAGTTAATCATATGATGCTGAGGCTTTTTTTAACCATACCGAAGTTTTCCCAAGTTTTTTTTTGCCCTTTTCCAAAACGGCAGAAAAAATGACCCAACCAACAATTGTTTCCCTTTGTAGTGTCCCTATAAATCATCGTTTCACAGGTTTTTTGTAAGCCACATGAACCGATTCTAAGTGTGTTCTTTTTTATAGAGAGAGATTTTATTGAACACATAAATTTAAAAAAGAAGCAAATTTAATGGAAGTCGACTGTTGTAGTTCAGCCTCTATATTTAAATTATATTCTTCTAAACTGTGAATGTGATCAATTTGCAATGGGAAAGTTTGAGGCTGACAGAAACCCGACATGAAATCATATTGCCACATTGTGAGCCACTATTTCAGTGATTACATGTTTTTAGGTCTTTTGATATTAATATAGAACTTTGTACAGACGTTCTTACTTTATACCTTTCATGTCAGTTTTTATCAGTTCACTTGCTGTTGTGTTGTGTCGGTATTTAACAAGACATTTCCCCTCAAGTGATGCAAATAAAAATGACATTTACCAGCTATCAACAAGTGCATCAACATAGTTACAATAAAACTATATAATCAATTGTTCCCTCTACACTCAAGTCATAGTATTTGCTTTTGCCTCCATTCTTCATCGACAAGAACCAAAGAGAAGAAACCCATAACTACATATTCTTCCAACTATGATCTTTCTTAATGACAGCTAACTTTTACAGAACATGAGGGTGTCTCCAGAACATTATGTTTTTGTTCTGACATATCTTCTAGTTATTAACAGCGTTTAACCCATAGGCAGGTAGGTAACTTATGGCCCACTCATATAAGCTCTGAATATACAAAGAGTCCAATCAAATTTCAAAAGTCGGAACATCAGATGTAAATCCATGCGTGGCTTGGTATACGAGCCGAGGTAATAAATATCTGTAAGGATCGCTTTCTCTTTTCTCCTTTAAATAAGCAATGCATCTCTCTACCTCAGACTTCACTTCCATATACAGTTCATGAGACTTGTCTCTGTCTCTCAGTTCCCGCTCCCTCCCTTTCAAACAATACATCAACTTTCAATTTAACACACTGTAAAAGCTAAAACAGTTCTAAATTGTGTAAAAAATAGAGCTTTGAGTTGGCATATATACCTTTGGTTTCAATTGGTTTTCCAAAATAATAGTAGAACCGGCCAGGATATTTGGGTATAATTCCTGGAAGATGAACTTGTTGATTTGCCACTTCACCCTTAGCATCACCTCTGCAAAAGGTACCAATTATATAAGGAATTGAAAAGGGAAAAGGATAGAGACATAAACTCTTTTGAGCAGTTGCAATTGTATCAAATGCTTTTTTATGCTCAAGTGTAACACCCTAGTCCTAGGACCTTTTGGATGAATCTGAGTGTGCCTGGAACAGACGTCAAGTTTCTGCGCTAATGTAGATTTTCTTATTTTGACTTGTTCAATCCAACGTTCTAGAAAGAGAACTACAGGATCTGTTGAAATTGTGCACAAAATAGATGGTTCTTTGGTTTAGAAAAACTAATGGCAACTATGAGATACCTCAAATTCGCAGCCTCCCGTGTTAAGCTTTCTATTTCGGTCCTAAAGTAAGGAACCTTGATTAAGTCATCATAATCAATAGCAACCTGAAAACAACGTTATATATGTAATGCTATAGCCAATAAATCCAAGCTAGCAAGCAATAGATCATGAGTTTATGCAACACAAAGATGGACAACTATACTGTGTCTTCAAACCCCACTGTGAATATATTATAAATATATAGTATAATTAAATGCCACATTACTTTACACCCCATTAAAGCTTATTCATGAGGCACGACATGTGGTCACGGACTCCTGTACTTGTAAATTGTATTGTACGAAAAAGACGTATGGATCAGTTTTCTGAAACTTACCTGACCCAAGTCATCTTCTCCAACACTGCCAAAAGGTACAATCTTGGCTCCAAATCTGGCTGCCATCCTAACAAACTCTGCTTGTTCAGGCCAGAATAATTTGTATTCCTCACCCTGTAAATTATTTAAGAGCTGAAGATTACAAATTATACTGACATATATCAAATGCCATGACAATTAATTCATTCAAAGAATTTCCCACTCAGACAAGGAATCTGAAAATGGATCAACTTTTTCTGCAAGTTTCACTAGCTCCTCTTGAAATTTTGAACCACGAGCCATTTCAAGCTTACTATAGCAATACAAGTCACATCCTAGACTACTGTACAAAAAGATTTACCCATTGGCAATTACCTTCCGATGTAGAGCCTCACGCATCCCTCCTGGATAAAGCAGGACATGAGCCTTGGAAGAGAAAAGCTTATAGAAATTACTTGCAGCGACAGGAACAGCACCCATAAGCCTGTACGAGTCATATGAAGATAATTCAGGCATTTTTCCAGTTTTTGATCTCTCGAACATCATTGGATGTGCTATTCCTCGAACAAAGATTTTTCTCGCAGAAACAATCTTAAGAACCAGAGGAACTAAATCCCATCCCAGAAGCATGTGATACCCAACTAGCAAAACGGGCCCTTCCGAAGGGATTCCATCAAGGCCTCTTACAATAGTTCCATCCTCCAAAGTTGACAGCATTACGGCACTTGTGAGGTTGGTGAAAAATCTGGAAACAATATGAACAATGAAACTGTTTACAAATGTTACATTCAAGAATGTGTTTCCAAGAACATGGTGATATTTACCTATATGATTCCAAGACGTTTTTAAGTTCATCAGGCGATGGCGGTATAAAGTCTAAAGCATAGTCATGATATTTGCCACGGCGGTAGAAAGAAGTGCTCTTGATGATTGTTAATAAGTCAATACCGCCTTCCTGTTACCAATGAACAAAGGCAAAGTGCTCCAACTTATTTCATATCTTTCCAATCAAAAGGTATATTAAGCAAAGCTCATATGGAGAGAACCATACCAAGAAAAGGAAGTGACCCTTGTCGTCAAACCTACGAAGCTCACATTTTGGCAATAAACGATAGAGCCTCTCACCTTCTTGTTGACTAGGTAGTAACTGATCCCTCCCACTGAAAACACAAATATTAAAACTCAGCCCAACATCCTATAGAAAAAATTACAAATTTTTAAAACACCTTTACAATATGCATTTATGACAAAGCTGGGATTAATTTATCAGTAAAAATTAGGCATCGTATTATCAAGAATTACACAGAGGAGGTCCGACCGACTTCTTCAGAGATTGTTCTGATTACAAATTCCAGTTTCTCAAAGTAGATTTCAGAGTTCAGACAATTAATAACTTCTAACATTTAAAATCACATGTCTAAGCTGCAGCATTGAAAGTAACTGGAATGGGCCTCAGAAAATTATTAAAATATGATTCTTGTATTTGATAGATTCCCATTCTTGTTTAAGGATAAAAAGGCAGCTATTGAAGTATAGAAGGACATTGTTCCACATTGTGAGTACAATGTAAGGAGAATGAACCTGCTAAGTATCAAAATCTGAGCTTTGATGGAATGAAGACGCGAATTAGCATAAGCAGAAGCAGACCTAAGCATCTGTAGTTTCCAAAGAAGTGTTTCTCTTGGCAATATATCAGCAAGAACCTGAAAAATAAATCAGCAACTAATTTTCTATACTCAAAATACCTGAATGAACAACACAGATCTGCACGGACAAATTGAAGTAAAAGCAGCAACTCCAAACATCTTAAACAATCCAGCATAGTTGCTTACGGAAGTGACTTTTGCAAGAAGGAAAAGAATATACTATAAATTTTTAAATGTAGACTTCTTCTGGCATGTGCTTTAAGCAATGCCATTGAACAATCATAAAATCCATTGCATACCATATACATAACATAAATAGATAGACGTCTCACAACGTTGTAACCCAAGGATGCTATGCTTTTGTGAATAAAAACAAGAGTTATATCTTACAGGGAGGGAAGAAGACAATATACTAAGATCCTCCGAAAGCTCTCTAGCTGTATTTTGCAGGGAAAGTCCTTTCACCATATTTTCCAATACCATTCTCAAAGGATCACCTAAAAAAAGTAGAAAATTTTGAAGGCACCAATTGGAAGAGACACCATTTTTATTTTCTAAAAGCAACAGACCCCATAGTGGTTCTTGATCTATGGTAGAAGCTTTTGCCCTAAAGATTATTAGTGCTTGCTAATATTGAGGAATTTGGTCGTAAGATCCATATGACATTGATGGGAAAGAATTTGAAAACATGTAAGAGCTTTTAGAATGGAAAACCAGGCCAACGTTACATGTAATATAGATCCTGAGCATATAATGAAAAATGAAATAGCAACTTATAGAACTGGGAAAACAAACCTGCCATTAAACTAAGAAAATAAGGCACACCAGGATAAAGTTGGCCAGGCATAGCTTCCAATAATGGCGTTAGTTGTTGCAACTGTGATCTGCTGTAAGAAGTAGCTGCAACAATGTACGATGATGAGCAACAATCGAGTGGCTTGTGCAAAGTTAACTCAGATTCATATTACAGCTAAACCAACTTCATTGTTGTACAGAAATCAACTTCATATTCAGAGGTCGCTTTTTATCAGTACGGTGATTGTCAAAATGTACCAATTGATAAACAACAACAGCAAACCAGTAACAAATTATGCTTCATGACTTCTCAAGAGCCTTAAGTTCAGCCCTCACATTCAGTCATGTTCATGCTTGTAGTGCCAATATATCCTAATCCAACTAACCATAAACAGTGAAACCAAATGTTATCTACAATGCCTAAGAGTAAAAAGTTACCTGGGTTAGCTAAAATTAGTACAAGATCTATATGAGGGTTGCGGGCTGCAACAGCCAGTGCAAGGCATGCTCCTAGAGAGTCTCCAACAAAATATATGGGTCTGTTTGGACAGCTTTGATTCTCGGACCTAACAGTTCTCTCAACCATCTTCACGAGTTCTGCAACGAGTAACCATACAGAGCAACATATTATGCTGAAAGACAACATGCTATAGCATTCAATTTTCCTCTTGTTTGCGTTACCGGAGCATGTTAGAAGAGAAACATGTGATCCCATTCAACTAATCAAACATGCTCTTCCTCATTTTGTATCGATTCTATTAAGGTGGTTGTATTTAAATGGAGCTTCACAACATGGTAAATCAATGGCCAACGCACAAAACTAAATGATGCAATGAGGAAGGGAAGGGAAAAAGAGGAGACCTGTAAATGGTGTTCGATCCATGACTGGAATATGCAAGCACCACACATCAAAAATTCTGCATTTGAGCAAAAAAGAGTTCTTATGTTTCAGCTAATCAAATCAGAGTAAAATCAAGTTAGCAGAAACCTGTAGGCTTCAAATTCATCTTGTGAATCAAAAGGTGCATTCCTAAGTAACTAACAGTTAAATACATAGTGAGCTAAGCCTTTATAATGAGTGAATACATACTTTCCCAGCTTCTGATGATTTGAAATAAGTCCAAGTCCCACACCATCAATCCCTGTAAAATTAAGAATATTATTTATTTCTACGAAGATTTATTTGGAGGGTCATATTTTGCATGAGTAAGCCTGTTGCTTGACGCCAAAGACATAAAGAGTAGAAACCATCCATTCTTTAAACTGGAGAAAAATTGAGAAGAAAAACTTTGCTTTTGTCCTGTATGAGATAGAAATGACATGACAAAGGGAGAGTTTATTTTAACTAAATGCATTAAAAACATAGACATAATGACTTGTTAGTTCGGGAATTTTTATGTTGAGTTTAAGCTAGCTGTTCAAAAAATAAACTAGGAAAAAGTTATTAGTACTTACTACTTGTATATGTTACTCCCTCTATTCCTTTTTATAAAACCCATTACCCCGTTCTTATTTATAAGAAACATTTAGAAAATATTTTATTTTATTTCTTCAATCCTCTTTTTTATTATAATATCCTTATTATCTCTCTTATTCCCTATGTGCTTATAAATAACGATATTTTATTGTTCCTAACAGCGTTTTGAACCATGTTAAACACGTTTCTTATTAAGAGGAATGGGGGAGTAAATTATAACCATTATAAATGATTTTAAAAAATTATGACCCGATTAAGGCTATCAAAACGTAGCTGCGTATTGAAAAAGCTTACAAGATAACTTTACTGTACAATTACGTAAAGGACATAAACTAAATAAAATTCTTGAGGGAAGCCATATGGATGGGGAAACAGATTTCCTCATCCTCCTCCTCATCCTCGTATCCTTTGATCCGGGCCGTCTAAAGAGATTTTTAAAATTTTTTGTACTAAAAATATGCGAAATCAACTGGTCAGACGGCTCGAGGATATCGACCCTTAGGTCTCGAGGCAATCCGGGTCCGTCAAAAATAATTATGTGAGGAAAGTTTGTCTCAGAACTCAGAAGTACTATCCTGAAACTCATGCTTATATACTTTTTTTTTTTGAAGGGGTACATTGACAATTCAAAAGTTGTTTTCCTTTTTCAAAAACATAAAAGTTGTCTTCCTTTTATGAGTAAAGGATTTCTCTTGGGGTAAGTTATCTCTAATGACCCAAAACTACGTCGTTTTAGATTAATAAAGGGTATTTATGTAATTTTACACCTTTATTAATTCACCTAAAATTAAAAAAAAAAAAAAAAAAAAAAAAAAAAAAAAAAAAAAAAAAAAACCTTCATTAATTCAAACAACGTTTTGGAAATCACTAGAGATAAGTTATCTCCCGTAACTGGAGAAATACTTTTCTCTCTTTTTTATTGACCCGTATTTTTATTTTCATTTGAAATTTTGAAAAAAATAATAATAATCTACATCATCAAAATAAAAAAGTGAAAATTATATAAAAATACAAGTTAAATTTCAAATCAGTCTTATTACTTATAACTTATAAAAGTATAGGTATCAAATAATTTACATTTAGGATTTTAAAGTTTAAGTAGTAATTTTTTCCCTTTTTCTCAATAAAAAAAACTTGAATTCAATACTGTATAAAAATTTAAAATATAATTAACAAAAACTACTTATGTTAAATTTTGCATTTATTCAAAATATTTCAAAAATGAACTTTTTAATCAGAATTTTAAAAATGATCAACTTAAAACCTTGAGATATTTATATCTTTGATTTCTTATACCATTTTCAGTAACAACAAATTATTTTTAGAAGTAAATTTTTTATTAAAATTTAGAAAGAACAGAAAAAGCAAAGTTCAGAGGAAATTTACTAAAGGAAAATTTATTATGAAAAAATATAGCCAAAGTGATTCACATATCTCAAGAGCTAGCATCCTTGACATGAGAAAAATCGATTATATATATATTGGCCTCGAAGGAAAATTGGTATGATACTACGATCATTCGGGGAAAAAGGGAATTAAATAACTAGTTTTCCCCGAAATATAGATTCATGGGCTGTCTTCCTGGAGTAAAAGATTCATAGTTCAATCTTCAAACTTCCTTATACGCGCGTGCGTGAATGTATAAATGAAAGTATAAAACGCATGCAGCACCTAGGCACCTGCAATTGTTTTTAATTTATAAATAAAAGAACTAACCCGGCAAAAAGAGGAGGAGAGGAGAATTGTTTAGCCGCGAACCGCCGCACAACGGAGAAAACCAGCGAGGCGGTCCCCTATCGGACTTTATTAACTCCTTTGAATCTTCAAAATAAGCCTTCCAGCCATCAGTCTCGCGTCTCTCCCCTTCCCCTTCCTCTTCCTCTCTCCGTTCAATCTCTACCTTCTCCGACCACTGTTTCTCGATAGACCTCGTCGCCGGAACCTCGTCCACGGACACTGCCAATCGCTTAGTGAATATTCCGACCCGATTAGATTTATTTTTGGGCGGCGTATGACGGCGGAACAGCTGGGAAGAGCCGCAGGGGAATAGACGAGGTTCGGTGGAAGGGAGTAACTGAGAGATAGCAGGCGGCATGATGAGAAATCGAGGATGCCAATCAGGAACAAATAGATTCAGAGACTTTATTACAATTCAAGTCAATGATTGGAAAAATCGAAATCTGAAAGTAAAAAAGCGAGAGGCGTCAAGTATCAAATATGCGCGCGGGCGCTGGGTTCTTCGGGATTTGTCTGTATTCTTATCGTGGATAGACTGTTACCTTGTGTTGCATTGCACTTACCGACTGAAAATATTTTATTTCCTACTCCCTCCTCCGTTCTAATTATAAGATATAGTTAGATTTTTTTTAGAGAAATTAAGGAAGCTAATTAAATTACTTTAGAGTATTTTTATTTTTTCTTCAAAATAATTAGTTTGACTAATAAACTAATATATAATCTAAAGATACACAACATATAAAATGATTAAATAACTTATTTAACTTCCTTAATCTTTCCAAACAAAGTCAACTATATCTTATACTTTTCGGTCACTAATTATAAGCGTAGTTGAATTTTTTGGAGAAATTAAGGAAGTTTTAATTAAATCACTTTAGAGTATTTTTATTTTTATTTTTTTCTTCAAAAGTAATTAGTTTGGTAATAAACTAATATAAAATCTAAAGATCACAACATATAAAATGATTAAGTAACTTATTTAGCTTTTAATCTCTCCAAATAAAGTCAACTATGTCTTATAATTAGGAGCGGAGGTAGTAATTAGGACCGGAAGTAGTATTATAATTTATATAGCCATGTCCTTATTTTGCAGTAAGTGTTGACTTTGGGGAACTCTGGCCATACCTTACTGGTTTTTTTTTTAGAAGAAGACTCGTAATTCTTTCCCAATCAGTCATAAAAAAACATGCTTTTTCCTCTTATTACAGAATTGACCAACGTTATTACACCATGAGTTGAATGGAATCAATTGATGGGGGAAGCTATTGTATATATTTATTCCTTTTCTCTTTACATTTCCCTTGTATAAAGATTATACTTATCAATAATGTGTAAAAATATCATCATCATATAAGTTTAAAAAAAGATGTTATGTAATGAACACTAGCCGCCTAAAAACATGTGGTAACAAATAAAAAGTTAAAGTATATTTTTAGTCCTCTAAATTTTACATAAGCAATACTTTTAATCCCTTAACTTTATAAAACATATTTTTAATTCTAAAATTCTTAACTGTTAATGCCATTAATCTTGCGGAAAACGCGATTAAATAACTCCAAAGTAATTATTAATAACATTTAATTACACAAATTTTATATATTTTTAATTTACCTATATTTTAAATTTAAGCTTAATATGATTTAATTACACAGTCATCACTTAAATTTACATTGTTATCACTTGAGTTTGCATTTTCCGTTAGTAAAATTAACGATGTTAGAACTATAATAATTAAAAGTATACTTTATAAAATTAAGGGATTAAAAATATACCTTATATAAACTTAAAAAACTAAAAGTAGACTTTCACATAAAGTGGACCCAAAATTTGACAAAAGAAGGGAACTCCCAGATTTTTTATACTCGTACATAGTTTTATAGACGTCATCAACTTTTGTATTTTTGAAAACACACGCTCTCATAATATTTCGCGACGACTCAGCATGTGTGTCCATGTTTTTTTAAGGAAAATTTATTAAAATATCATTTGAATTTGTAAAATCGCGAGAAGTTTCTCTCGAATTTGTAAAAAATTGCAAGAGATCAAAGGCGCATGAGAGATATGCGAAATTCGGATAAAATTATCCTTTTACCCTTAGTTTTAAATAAATAAATTAAAAAAGATAAAATACCCTCACCGCCGGCCGCCCTCCGGCGGGCGGTGGCGAAGGTATTTTATTTATTTTAAACTAAGGCAGTAAAAGGTAATTTCACCCGAATTTACATATCCCTCATAGGATTGCTTAATGCCTTTCGGTCTTTTTACAAATTTTGTAAAACTTCGAGTTTTCCAAATTCAAATGATATTTAATTAAAATTTTCCCTTTTTTTATGGACATATTGTTAAAGTTAGAATAATGTGGAAAATGCCAAAATTACACATTAACCATTATCTTTGCTGCAAGTACTACCTCCTGTAAAGTTAGTCTTCTTAAAAATATTTTTAAAAAAATTAATTAAATTACTTTAAAATATTTAAACTCATCGTATTTTCGTTAAATTATTTTGCATAACTTAAAAATTGATATATAATATTATAATTTATAATATATGATATGATTAAGAACTTTATTTAAATTTTTTAATATTTTAAAAAAATCAATTAAATCTTATATTTAAAATATAAGAGAGTATAACTTTTATAACAAAGTAAGGTGCTTTCAAAAAACGATGTCGTTTAATATACCTTCATATATGTTATTATCAGCGTCCAAACAACCCATGTAGTGGGTGTATCAGCATATATATCGTCTCTAGAAAAGATACCAATTTATTTATTTTGTAAGGAAAATGAGAGAGGGTAAAGTGTGATTGTTTCGTTTAGAAATTAAAAACGAATGGCGTACGTAACATAACATAATTAAGAGATGTACACCTCAACATCACAGAGCCTCCTTTGTCAAGTTTTCTATTTCAGTCCTCAAGCAAGGAATCTTGATCATGAAGTTGTTACAGATCCGACTCACGGCCCAATAAGCAAGACGACCCAAGAAGCAAGATACCCGGACGTGGGTCAATGGCCCCTATAATGAAGAGGATCCCGAAGATCTGGTTTCCATAATCAGGGGGTAATCTATCATATCCATAATCCAGGGGATATGATAGATGGCTAGCTAAGATTAAGATCCACGCCACACCCTATAAATACTCAGCAGGGAGGTCACAGCGTTAACTCGTTCTTTACTTTCGTATTGCACATCACAATGCCCCACTAAACACATACCCCCTCCCCTTTTGCGAAAAGCGCTGTGTTTGGTGATTAAACTCTTCAATAGGGATATCTCCACTCATGATATCTCCGTGAAAAAGAACCCAATCCAAAATCAAACCACCACCAAATTCCTAGTGGACATCCTGCAGTACACCGAAACATAAGTCATCATAATCAATAATAACCCGAAAGCAACCTCATACATGTTCCAATGCTGTAGCCAATTAATAAGTCCAAGAAATTAAAGCAAGACATGCAACTCCAGAAAAAATAAATAGACAACTCTAATCCTATTTGTAAGTCAATTTATTTGATTTTCACATATATACTACCTCGAATTCGAGTTAGTTAACTAATTAATTATAAGCTAAAATTCTAATTTTACACTTATTTATCATTTGTTTCAAGAGTCAACATCAAAAAGTTATTTATGTTTATCACAATTAATAGGGGCAATATTATTAAAAATGCATTTATTACTTTGAAGCTGTACTTATAATAAAGATCAAAAGTTTTAATCAAAATGAACTTATAATAAAGACCAAAATGGTATTATATATCTCTTTCTATATCTTCAACTTCAAGTCCCTTCATGACATAAATATACTTAAATGCATGTCATGATGCTTTTACACCCCCATTAAAACCATATTCAGGAGTCACACAAGTAGCTATAATAAGGATCACTTTTTTAAAAAAAACTTGCCTGCCCAAAGTCATCTTCTCCAACAGTGCCAAAAGGCACGATCTTGGCTCCAATCCTCGCAGCCACATCCTCACAAACTCTGCTTTTTCAGGCCAAAATAATTAGTATTCCACAGGAAACCATATTCTATCAGCTGCCTTAATTGGGCATTGTCATATATATGACCTATAGAATACGTAACCGTCATCAAAATCTCCTTGACCTATCAAATTTAGCTTATGCTATTTAGATAGCGGGGAAAACCTTATACCTGTACTTCTAAAATTTAAGATTACGTCTGGTAAGCCTCCAATCTAGAAAGAAAAATGTGTTCAGTTAGGCCAAATTTAGGTGGTGATTAGCATGAAGAGATCAGGTGGGGAAAACACTACAAAGAAAATATTAAAACCTCTTAACTGGGTTTGGTCTTATAGAAGGATGCACATATTTAATATTCAGTCGAGCCTGGAATATAATTGTTTTCAATAAGATAATATCTTTTAAAAAAATCAAAATCAAAATCGCAAGTTTTGTTCTCTCTCTCTCTCTTTTTTATAACAAAATTTTACGAAAGAGGTTAGGCTCACTCACGATTCAAAGGCAAGGTGAAGTCTCCCTTCTTCTTAGGTGATACCAATGTTAGGCAGGGCGAGCCGTCTATTACCCTCAGGTATTTATCCAGGCACCCAGGAGTTAGGATGTTTTCCTCAACATCTTGACCAAATCTAGCATTGAACCTCCTGTTTTTGGTAAGAGTGTCCGACCCCTGGCATGAAAGTTTTATTCTCTCCAGATAATTGGAAACTTCAAAACTCTTTTGGGCCTGGCATGTTTATTCACTCCCCTTTACACTACCCATGTGACCGACATCATACTCTGGTTCCTAACATTCTCTTTTCCCTATTAGCCCAAGTTCTTGTGGCCCATAAAAGCCCAACCATCATAAACACTCGAAAACGTTGTGAGAACCCAAACACTAAAAAATATGCGCCAGTTCATAGATTTTTTTTTTTTTGCACCCCCTAGTATTAGCAGTTACTTGGTGTTGTACAGGATAAACATATCAGAGAAGCTTTATATTGTAAAATTCCAAATTGCTTTTTCAAAGCTCTCGCAATGGACTGAAAGGCTCGATTATTGAATGGGGAAATAGAATAATGAATTGAAGCTATGGTTCAACCCGGACGAGCAGCTCTGAAATATTTAGATGAGATCTACATGGTCTAGATCTTTTTATTTTAAATGAAAAAAAAAACAATTTTCTAAAAAAATATTAGTTCAAATATTATCTACCCATTAAATTATTTTTTTATAAAAAAAAGTATTAAAAAAAAAAAAATCAAACCAAGACGGTTTATAGCTTGTCCATTGCTTGTGGGATACCGGGTCCTTTATTGCATGGGAGGTTTTAGTCTGTTTAGTAGGAAAAGAGTGGAGAGAGAGAACAAATTTAGAAGAATAATAGAGAATTTTAATAATTTTGGTTTGAAATGAGAAGTATAATTAACAATTATTGATTTTTTTTTTCCCAACAAAAAACTGCAATAAGTCTAGAGAGGCAGATTAGCTTCCTCCTGAGCACAACGTGCATCACTTAGTAATTGTACCCTACAATACAATACGTAGGACGGAGCATCGTTTAACAAAACAATTGGTGAGCTTTCTGCATTCGCCTCTCGTACAAGTACATCAGCACGTACGCACCATTATTTCTGTGTCCGCATGAGCAATCTCCACAGTCCAGGCTGCATAAATTTTAGGGAAAATCACACGTCTCAAGGATCATAAATAAATATAACGAGGTTATTTAAAATTACCAAATTACATGGAAGTTTAAGGCTTTTTGATATTATTTGTATTAACAACGGGAAGTGTCGTATTTACAACGAGAAAATGTTATATTTACAACAAAATTTAAAAACTTGACCATTTACAATTAGAAAAACCATATTTTTGTCATATTTACAACAACATTTAAACACCAGATTTTGTTCAAAGTCCTAAATATACAGAGTTTCATTTACAACAACAAAATCTTATATTTACGATAGGAAGTCTTATATTTACAACAAAATTTTAAAAACCATATTTTCAATAAAATCTCATATTTACAACAAATTTTTAAAAACTTGGATTTTGTTTCAATACAAATAATATCAAAAAAAAATCTCTAAACTTTTTAATATGTGAATTTCTATTGGGAATTTTTTTGTTATTTTTTATGGTCCTTAAAACCTAGATGTAATTTTCCCTAAATTTTATCTTCTACGACCTGTCTAAAGGGGTGATTTTCCTCACTATCTCTAAGCAACGTATTAATTTCTTCAAGCGAATCAGAAAAGACTCTAAGCTCAGTCAACCCAAATTAAATGATCTACAAACTGCAAGTCCTGTCTTGATTGCCATATATTTCAGCAACTGCGATAAGGACGAAGCGAGACTGTTTTGGAATCCTATGACCCATTGCCCTATTTCATTTCTAATTAACCCACCCCAAGCTGTATGGTTAAGATAATTGACCCAAGCATCTATATCTAACTCCAAATACCCCAGCAGGAGGGGGGCTTCCAACATCATCTATCTTAAATATATGTTTGGCTAACACGATTTCAAAAGTCTTTTTCTAAAAACTAAGAGAAAAATTATCTCATATTTACAACAGACAATTTAAGCATATGAGTTATGGGGATGTGAAAGGGTGACTAGCTAATTGTAGAGGCGGATTGATTGATAAGGAAGGTGGAAACCAGTTTGAAAGGATAGGGGGCTGTTGTGTCTGAGATATCATTGAGGGGACAGCACTAGCCAGAGTACAAGACTTTAGACTTTGGAGACCCCTTGCTTCACACGGCACTCTTTTGATATGAATCACGAGGATCCCAAGTAAATCAAATTCCTTGTCCCTGTCATTTCGAAAGGGCACAGATTAATAGTTTTTTATTATTAAAAAGTTTTTGCTAATTGAATCCTTGTAACTTATTTAGATTGGGTATTCCCATGTACTTTTAACTCCCCTACTACTAATAAGGCTTTCGAATAATTAGTCAATTAGATATGAATTTATAATCATCTTTTAGGTTATATAAGTCAAATTCTTACCAACTCAGCCAATCTTTATTCACGACAATATATTCCTGTGTCCTAAACAAAACAAGACTCATTTTGTATTGTTATTCTTCATTTGTACCCCATGTTCTTCCAATTATGAGAAGCATTTTCTTAAATAAATCTAGAAATCATCATTACCTCACAAGAAATCATTACTTCAACTTGATTGAGTGAACCTAACCCTTCATTAACCTCCACCTCCTAAATAAAATGAGTCTGATCAAGGAGCCAGAAGCTACCATTAATCTTAGAGTATTTCACTGACTGGTTATGGCCTCCCTGTAAGTACTTACCAATCCCTATATATATTTTATAGGAAGTAGGAAAAGTGTATCCTTACATCATAAATATAAAAAGATGTGAGTCTTACTATTTCTATGCTTGCGTTTTTTTTAATATAAAAAATATGTGGGTCCCACCATTTCATGTGTGTGTAAGAATCTTTTTTTCTGAAAATGAAGCGTAAACCCCATATTTTATATTGTAGGTATATCCATATGTTAACTAAAAAGTAATACACAGCAAAAAAAAAAACAAAAAACGATAAGTAATAGAGTTACTCCTTCCGGTTTTAATTATATGAACACTTTTATAGTATAATTTATATTATAAAAGTGTTCCTATAATTAAAACCGGAGGTAGTATATACAAATTGATTCCAAAAGTATTGCAGAAATCTCCATATAGCTGTAGTTATATTGACTGTTAATATTGTTTGATTGAATTTACTTGTGTGCCAGCAGCCACATAATATTCCCTCCTCTCCACCTCATCATCTTCTCCGCCAAAAGAAATCCTACGGTCCCTCTTTTTCCCGGACTTTTCTTCCTCTCCTACTTTATCTTTGGCACCCTCCGCACCACCAGTGAGAGAATTTGGGTTCTATTAATTTGATTTTGTGTGAGGAACCAGAAATTGAATTGGATTTCTAATTTTTGTGTGAGGAATTCAATTACTAAGTACTACTACTCGGCACCTAAATATAATAAAGTTGACTTTTTTTGTATTGAGTGTGAGAGATTAAAAAAACTAAATAAATCATTTAATCATATCATATGTTGTAATTATATTATATATTTATATGTTAAGCAAAATATTTTTTAAAAAAATTATAAATATAAATATTTTAAAATAATTTAATTAGTCTCCTTAATATATATATAAAAAAGTCAACTTTACCTTTGAGACAAAAGTATCATTTTATTGGAGCCTTGAGAGTCAAATCGGAGAAGATCGGGATTAAACTACTACAGCAAAGCCGCTTCGCCCTTCCTCTTCTCTGATCGCAAATCAGAGGAATTATTGGCGCCAACTACTGGCGATTAACTGTTTTTTTTTCTTGTCTTTCAGCGATTGGTCGCTTTTACTTTTTACTCTGAAACTGAAATTAATTAATGGGTTAAACTGAAATTAGTCAAAAACACTAATTTGGATGTTGTTAATTTGAATTTGAACGCGGAGATGGTATCATTGTCGCCGAATTTCGTTACTGGAATCGAACTTGTACATGTGCGAGGTCTGTAATCAGGGGTTTTTGAGAGTGACCAGAACTTGTCGATGCATCGGCGGAGGCACAAGGTGTCGCAAAAGCTGCTCAAGAGGGGGACGCCGGGGGCCACGAGGCTCGTGTTCATTTGCCCGAGCCAAACATGAATATTGCATGAAAAATATTTCAATTAATACTAATATATCAACCCACTCTATGCAAGGGCAGACCCATGTTCTCCCCCCAAATTTGAGATTTTTTTAAAAAAAAATTAATTCAAGTTAAACAAGTTAGCATTATTATTATTTGTCTACTTTTTGAATTAATGTCGTGTTTGAATGATTCTTTACCTTAAATTAAATGTCTACCCTTAATACAAGTTTGCTACACGTGTCGGATGGGGATGAATGGTTGAATGATTCTTTAGTCGCTTTATATTGAAAAAAAATGTATTTGATAGCGATTGATAATAAAGCGAATTATGATGGAATTCCGAAAAAATAAGGCGCCAGAAGGATGGCGTTATAATTATTTTTATTGTAATATACTTTTTTTAATTAATATATATATATTTGAACTTATTAAGTCACCCTTTATTATACTTTAGCCTTGCTTTTATAAATGAATTTGTAAAATAATTGTCTCTCTTATTACATCATCAGCAGTCACTTGATTTCATAAATATTTTTTTGATTTTTTTTCTTGTTTATATTCTTTTGTTTTTTAATGCATTTAAAAATTTCATTTTAAAAAAAATAAAATTGAGAACACTACCCCTGAACCCTCAAATCTACCACCGATTGTCGCGCCTCTTCTACGTAATTTTCGGGTTATTTTTTCTATGTACTTATATGATTGTGTGAAAGTGAAATTCACCCAAGTTTAACTTAAAATGAAATTATAATCAACAGAATCTTTGTCATTAAAAAGAAAAATGTTTTCTAAAAGTTAGAACAATTTACGTTGGGTTTTTCTCCTTATATTTTTTCATCATCTCTAAATTATATCCCAATTAATATAATATTACTTTAATTTTTTCTCATTTTCTTAATCGGTTTAGATGGATTGACGAGAGAAAATAAGAAAAAAAAAAAAGGAGAAGATCTCCTTCCCAACCTTGTTGTTTGGATCAAATATTGGTCGATCTAGGTTATTTAATTCGTGATGTATTATTTCTTTGTGTGTAGTATCTTTATGATCATCCCGAAGTAGCTTCTTGTCTTATCAATTCAAAAAAAAAAAAAATAAAGAATTGATGTTAAAATAAATGATGAGAGTTCTTGTCATTTAAGTGGGTGGTTGGAGGTTCAAAACTTATTGTGTATAAATTAATTTAATTAAAAAGAGTGTTTGTTTACTTATAATACTTTGAAGGAGATTAGACCTCCCACTTAAGAAATCATTCAATTTTTTAAGCAAAAAATCAATAAAACATACCTTAATTTTGTTTGATTAAGAATTTTCAATCAATTGGGTTGGTGTGGGGGGTCCCACGCTTTTTGGCCCGCTTTCATTTCACTCTCACCAAATTCTAATCCTCACCCTCCCACCACAATTCCAATTTCTACAACCTTCACTGTCTGTTTTGAGTTTTGACAGGAAGCCTCTGATCCATTAATCTGCTGGAGCCCGCTATCCAGTCAATCTCATCCATATATTCCTACTTTTTACTTTATAAATCTTTAATATAAGATCTAATTGATTTTGTGGAGAAGTTAAAAAAGTTTATATAAATTAGTTAATTATAAAATATATCGTGTATCATTTGATTATGTATAAAAATAAATTAACTTGGTATAAAAAGATGCATATAAATATTTTAAATTAATTCATTAAAATTCCTTAACCTTTCTTAAAAAGTGATGTGGACCTCGTATGAATTGAAGGTAGTACCTTCCATGAGAAAAACTAATTCAATATTACCTGCATTAATATTAGTTAAATTTCAATTAAAATATTGCTGAAAGAATGAAACAATTATTTACATTCAAATTAAATTTTAATATAAAATAATATATTTTTTATTTTAAAATTTTAAAAATTATTTAGTATATTTTATAAATATTTTAAAAAATCGTATTATTAACCAATCACAAGGAAGACTAGTTTTAAAGACCGCATGGACTACTCCTTTCTTCCTCCTCCTAGCTTCGCATATTGTTTTCTCTTATTGCATACGGAAACTTGCAAATTACTGTTTACACACTTAAATGGGCAATACCGATTTTGTTAAAAAGAAAATATCATTTGGCATTTTCTTAAAAAGGGTTAAGTCCACCACAACAAACTATTAAATTTCAAGAAAGATCTAAAGACAATTAACTTATTAAGTGAACCACCAAAGACAACAAACTTTTAAAAAGGAGCGCCCAATCACAACGTTAAAAAAAGTTAACAGTTAGCAAAAAGTTAACGTCCGTTATCTAAGGAGTGTTAAAGACAACAAACTATTATTCCAAGAAAGCTTCCAAAGACAAAATTTAAATTTTACTAAATTAAATAATTTTTTAAAAAGTTTGTCATTATTCAAAACTACCTTGGTATAAATATCTATGGACAAAAAATTACTCATTCTTCAATTTTGTCAAAATTATAATTTGCTAAAATAAACAATTTTTTTGATTAAAAATATAATTATATGATTTAAATAAAACTCAAGGGGTTTTATAGTTTATTATATATGTTAAACAAAAAATATATATGATTTATTTTTATTTTAGAAAAAATTTATGTGAGTTAAAAAATTCATTTAATGTTAATAAAATTTAAAAAATCTAAAAAATCTGTTGACAAAATTGAAGAATGATTAATTTTTATTCATAGATATTTATACAAATAGTTTTGAATAATGACAATTGAAAAAAAATTATTTAATTTAGTAAAAACCCAAGGTGTTTTATAGTTTATTATATATGTTAGACAAAAAAAATGATTTATTTTTATTTTAGAAGAAATTTATGTGAGTTAAAAAATTCATTTAATGTTAATAGAATTTAAAAAATCTAAAAAATTTGTTGACATAATTGAAAAATGAGTAATTTTTTGTCTCATAGATATTTATACGGTAGTTTTGAATAATGACAATTGAGAAAAAAATTATTTAATTTAGTAAAATTTAGAATTTTGTGTTGAAGTGATTTTTTGGAATAATAGTTTGTTGTCTTTGAGTGTTCGATAATATGACGTTAACTTTTCTTAACTGGCGTTAACTTTGTTTTAACGGTGTTGTCTTTATTTCCTTTTTAAAAGTTTGTTGTCTTTGGGCGCCCACTTAACTTATAGTTAATTGTGTTTGGACGCCATTTCTGTTTAATAGTTTGTTGTCTTTGGACGCTCCTTAACCCTTTCTTAAACAACACAATGGCTGTTGCCTCTTACGTTTGTATTTTATGATTTTTATCTTATTAGATTCTATTGGCCAGACTTTCGTTTTTGTACCCCTCAATTTAATTCCCCAACTAATTTTCTTCCGGATTAAAATTATTGGTAGGTCTAACGGCATCAGGCCCCTTTTGGCTCCCAGCTGGAAATTATGTTCAAAAAATAATGAAAATAGAAATATCATTTTCCATTACTTGATTGGCATGAACATGATGGGCTAATGGGAAATAAATTTCCTCAAAAACTTGGGTTTCTAAGCTGGAAGCTTGGAACTGTTGAAAATGAGGATTTTCTTGGGATTTTTTTTTTTTTTTTTTTGTATATTGAAATTTCATCAAAATTTTCTGTCACAGATATATCTTTTAAGTTCCATTTCTTACAATTTTCGTTTTCATTAAAATGCTTTCAGCGAACTTTTCTCATATGCCTCTCCCCAGTCAGTCACTGCTTCTATCCACCCACCCCAACTATCTTTCATTCTTCATTATAGGGCTCTTTTGGGAGAGTTTTAAGTAACTTAAAGCGTAGAAGTAGAAAAAAGTTTAGCAGTTGAGTGTTTGAGTTGTTTTTTTTAAATTTTTTTTTTTTTTTTTTTAAAAAAACTTTTAAAAATTAGTTAAGGAAAAAGTTTAATGAGATAGTTTTTTTTTTTTTTTTTTTTTTTTTTTTTTTTGATGTGACCTCTACCACTTCTACAACTATTAATCCAATCATAAATTATATCTACAACCTATTTTTTTCCTATCGGGCTTCTAAAATAGTCAGATAGAAAATAAGTCACCGCTAACCCAAACAGGTCCATAATATACTTGTTTTAAATACTCCCTCCGGTCCTAATTAGAAGACCTAGTTGACTTTTTTGGAGAGATTAAAGAAGCTAATTAAATTAGCTTAGAATTTTTTTTTTCCTTCAAATTAAATAGTTTGATTAATAAACTAATATATAATATAAGAAAATGCAACATATGAAATGATTAAGAACTTATTTAATTTCCTTAATCTTTTCCAAAAAAAAGTCAATTAGGTCTTATAATTTAGGACAGATAAGATAAAGTTGACTTTCTTTTTTATAAATTAAGAAAGTTAATTAAATTATTTCAGAATATTTATATTTATATTTATATTTTTCTCTAAACTAATTAAGCTTGACTCATAAACTGATATATAATCTAAGGATACAAAATATACATCTATAAACACCAAAAAAACTGTAATAATTGGTGAAAAATGTTGTTTGAGAAGATTTTTCCACGTCCATGAGATTTGCAATTTACATTTCTAGGGTTAGTTCCGGATCCACTTTCGGTGTGCATTCATCCACCCATCTGATCCTGATCGTTGATTTGATTTTTTTAACTACTTTTTTTTAAATAAAAAAATTGTTTTTGAAAAAATGTTAGTTGAGAAATTATATTTATTTTAGATTTTTATTTTTATTCTTTACCCATTAAAATAGTTTTTTTTTGAAAAAATATAAAATAAAAAAAATAGATCTGGACGATTAAAAAAAAAAACTCTCACTGGTTAGATAGGCAGGGAAAGTGAGAAAGTGAGTCCCATCAGTTCCTCCACTTATTACAGTTTTTGGGTGCTCACATCACAGATACTCAGAAAGGTCCAAACCGGTATCAGATTGCAGTACAAATTAAATAAAAGGCCCTCATGCTTCTTTCATCATCGTCTCCAACATCGCGGCTCTCTGTAATCTCGTCCTCTTAAACTTAAGATGCACCGTGTTCAATTTCCGGCACCACCACCTCTTAAAGCTTGAGGTATTGCGCTCATTTTCCGGCAGTGCCACCAGCTTCTCTGTTCTGCGTCACGTTTTTGCCGTTTTAAGCTAATCTCCATTTGCTTCGCATAAGGTTACCTAAACGGTTCTCCATATATGTATGGCCGACGCCAAAGATTCCTTCATGCTCGACGCTAAATCTCCGAAACAATCACTTCCTTCTTCAACTCCTCAATCTCTTTCTCGTTACAAACATTTCCTCATGGCTCACAAGATCCTTCGAATCTTAGCCATTCTGCTTTCCGCAGCTTCAATTGCAGTTATGGTCACCAATAGCCAAACTGTTACCATCTTCACGTTCCAGTTCGAAGCCCATTACTATTACTCCTCTTCTCTGAAGTAAGATTCTCATCTTAATTTTAATCACAATCCAATCCATTTTGAAAAGATAAGAATTATTTCCTCTGTTTTTCCCCATTGCTACAGATTCTTGGTCGCTGCAAATGCTATAGTCTGTTTCTTCTCTCTGGTCACTCTCATCATAAGCCTCCTTCTGCTGAGACGTCCGGGATTTTCACAAAGCCCTTACTTCTTCTTTTTCCTGATTCTGCACGATATTGTAATTTCTTTAGAATTCTGTTTAACCTTTCCCTTCAATTCAATGAACAAAGGAACAAGTCTGAAAATAACAAATTAGTGATCTGATCGGAATGTAATATGTTTTCAGGTTATGACGGTGCTGAGTATATCAGCTTGTGCGGCGGCGACTGCCATAGGATACGTCGGTCAGTATGGAGAATCGCATGTGGGATGGCAGCCAATTTGTGACCGAGTGCCCAAGTTCTGCAGAAGAAACATGGTTTCCCTCTTTCTCTCTTATCTGGCTTTCTTTGCCTATCTGGGACTTACCATTTTAATGGCTTACAAGCTCATGTCTTCTCCTCCCAAGAACTAGATTCGAAGCATTGATATATTATACAGCCTTTCCTAGTTTCTTGTATCACCCCCCCCCCCGGGTGTCTGTTTCTGTGCTATAACAGCCATGTTAATGCCTAGCGACTATGGATAGGAATTCAATAACTGTGGTAAAGAAACAGATATCATTGGATTTCAACGGCTTTAACCTTCATTAATTACACGGCATTAACTTGGTCTTACCTTTTTCAGTTTCATGAGATAAGGTTCCCTGTGAGTGAGATTGTTCGTTGTCTCGTTAAGATGCCCTCTTTGTTGGGGCAGTGGGCATGCCATTTGGCCAGAAATTACATGAACTCGTTGAAAACTACTTTCTTGCTTGTATTTTTTGCGGTTATTTTTTCTGATAGGAAGAAAATTTCGGGATCATGTGCTGGAAAATTTGGGAAAAGAGAGACAGTAGATTTTCGTTACCTGCAACAATTGTTTACAGAGAGCAAGGGATTTGGTAATCATGTCGGCGAAATTTGGTAGCAAAACAACTTTTTAAAGAAACTGGATTCAAGTGCTGTGCTCAACTTGGTTGTTCCCCTTCACAAAGTTCATGTAACTATTGGATAACATTTATTTCCAGCGGAGGTAACTGCTAAATTATTAGGTAAAGGTCAACAGAATCAGCTTCTTTACATATATTCATATCATGGAAACAGATATTTTTGGAAACTGTTGCAGCTTGATAAGGCCAAATTTTAAATGATCCATTTGTCAGATACATAGTTTTTTGTATTTGGCCAATAGGTACAAGATTTATATAAAGAAAAAGATTGAGTTTAGTTATTAATCGCTGTAAACAGGAATCAGATAACTTATTCAGTCATTATAATTTGTCAGATTCAGATAAGTGAGATAACCGTAGCATTATTGATGTTGGTGGATGAGATTTTTTTGTTAGAAATTGGACATTAAGAAGGAAAACAAGTATCATTAACTATGTATAAGACAAATCCAACCAACTAGGCACCAACCAAACAAGGAGAGCATCAGAAAGTGACGGGGACTTTTACGTGTTCTTAAAATATTCATAAGTTCTGCTTCTGAATGTTCGTTAAGATAAGATGATGTTTGATTGTGATTGGGGAACATTGCAAAAAACTCGTGAATATAAAAATCAGTCACCCGCTTGAACCAATTCTTCGCCGCGTTTCTGGCACAAGAAAATCTGAAGGAACATTGAAAAGTTTTGTGATTGACTTAAGGAATTGTACTTGAATTCATGAAGTCTGATCTGCTATTCTGAGTCAAGTTTTTAACCTATAGGAGTTTGACAAATAAGGAGGCGATCATTCAATTCAATTCGGTTGGGATCTCATCTTCACCATCTTTAAGGTGGTCTTTTAGGGGCTACCCAAGAGTTTCCCAGTTTTTAGTATCCCATGCTGGATCCATTTGAGGCAGTTCATACTCATCTGGACTTAATGACAATTGGAATTCAGGTAGTTCAGGCAATATTGCTTGGAGACCCCTGCATCATCACAAATGTCCTCTGTCAGGGGAAAAACGACATATTATCTTTGAAAGAAATCAAGTGTTTAAGTAGATGCAATGGAACTAATAAAAAATGAAGAGAAGGAAATTTCTGTTTTTTTTTTTTTTTTCCATACTATCAACCGGTATCTGGCGACTTTTTCTGAATCCTATTACTAGATATCCTCTTAACATGGGTGTATCTTCTAAAACACGAAATCAGGACCCAAAGAGATCTACCAAGACCTTATATCGCTACACTAGCACTACTATGGTAGGAAATCTCGGTTAGAATGCAAGGGGATATAAAACTTTTAGGTTAAGGAAGCTATGAAAAGAATCTCCCATACTTCACATGATATTCCTAATTCCACCGCTCCACAACTCATACATATACGGCACGTAGAAATAACTCCGTAGGACAGTTGGCACACATCCCATTACTTGACTCTCAGACAATTGACATCTGTACTAAAATACATAATCACTAGACACACGGCACTATAATTGACAGCAAGATTTGGAAACAGAAGTACCTATACATAAACAGTAATAAACAGTTAGTCCTGTCAAGAAACCATCCTGATACCTAACTTTTAGGCATCCCTTGATGATCTAACATGCTTGTGCCTCCTAGTAATATGGATTTGGATAGTATGAGGAACCCTGTCCGTATAGTACTAATTCAGTTAGGAAGAGTCTTACTTCTCTTGCTCCAAGAGGTGCCCATACATCTGAGACTTGGTTGCTGCAACTTCAGGAATTTTCTGATGCAAACGCTTCATAACACCCCAGAGTGGAGGAGCCCTTGACAAAGAAAAAGACAACTAGTTAAGAAGAAAAGATGCATCAAATGACATAATCAAAAAGGCCAAAACCAACCTGGTCACTGGATCCGCAAGGCAAAAGCTGAGGCAGGCTTTCTTGCTTTCCGCTAGAAGCTCTTCTGAAACAAGAAAACAAGATACAGCACTCATGTGACTTGTTGGTTCATTGCCCTTGTCAAGGATCACACCATGGTAGTAATAGGCTGCAGCCTGAAGTGACAAAATTGTACAAAATGTTCACTAACACATCACCTGCATTACTAGATACTATCTAACATTCGATTTTCCAATTCAAGATTTTCCCTCCTCTTTAATTTTTAGTAAGAAATAAGTGTTTAGTGGGTGATTGGGTTGTAGACCTTAGCTTCCAGGAATTTCCATTTTATGAACCGGATGCACTTCTTCCGGCGCCCTTGTTTGAGGTCACATCCCAAAAAGCAGTGATAAGCCTGCACTTGAATGTGAGTTAAAAAAAAGTCACAAACTGATATACTATAGACTTCTATACATCCAGCTTGAAAAGGACTATTACTTGACTTAAACCAGAAGGTTCTGAAGCAAAGTGAATTGTGCTAAAACCAATGGGTTTAATTGAGGTGAGGCTCAAAGGAGTGAAGGGAAGACCTGACTAAAGTAGGTTACTTGTTCACACGCTAACCTCCTCTTCACAGGCAAAGTTGCCTTCTGATCCTCCACAGCAAGCCCTAGCTGAATTTCAGTTCCCTGAATTGTCATCAAGAAGTGAGATATTATATATGTGTTGGGGATGAACTTTTTTTTTTTTTTTTTTTTTCCCGACTAAACACAGAGACATAGCTAATATGCACCTGTCCTAGTGCTTGAATGGAAATGGCTTCCAACACAACATCCTGCAAGTCGTGGGGTAAAGTCTTCCTAGATGTTATTAAGAAAAATCTTAATGTTGTGTTCAAAATCTGTCTAATATCTTAAATTAATATACGTAATAACAACACAAACACGAATTGAGATCCTTTGAAATACTTCACGGGATAAAATAGAGAGAAATAGAAAATTCTTTGGAATCTACATATGCAGAGGTAGGGCCCATTAACTCTCCCTCTATTTCATCCCATGAAATATTCCTGAGGATCTAAATTTAATAGACATACTTGACCTCGTGTGGCATGTGAGAAAGAACATTCCTGACACAGAACTGCAGGTAACCTGATGCCTTAAGTAACAAATCAACTGCTTCCCTCTTATTCTCTGACATAAAAAGAAAATAGTAGACACTCGTTGAATTAAATTAAATTAATCTAAATTTCAAGTATATGACTTTTGGCCTTTGGGGAATGGAACTAACCTGAAGATACAACTCTTATTCCAGAACTTGAATGGTCCTTGGGGATCATCAATGACTCTGCCCCAGACAATGTCAGCATTGCCAAAAGATGAACAACAGAAATCACCTCAAACCAAACACTACGTATGCAGCTATCCTGTTAAATTGCATTTAACCTGGTTAACACTGAACAGCACCACAAATTCTCAAATATTGAAAGAAACTCTAAAAATGGGTGTTGAAACTTTAATTCCAGAAATAGCTTTGCTCAGAGTCATACTTGTCGCCCTTCTTCAAAGTTCTTCCACTTGAACTCTATCAGTCCCTCAAGACCACTCTCTAACATAACCAGAAATCCCAAGTTTACAATCCATTTGAGAGAAAGGAAAAAAGAAAGGAAGAGAGATGCATGTTACTTTGCAGAACCTTTCTTAGTGAGTCCAATCAGAACAGCCAAGTATTCATTCAAAGTTCGCTGCAGTTCTGCTATTGCTGATCCTCCTGCAAGATATTTTAGATTTTTATGTGACTGTTTGTGATTGTAAAGGGATATTATTTCATCAAGCAAGTTCTTACCAGTATCCTCAGCCACCAACACTATCTGATTTCGAAGTGAAGACAATTTATCGGCTAGCTCGCGTGGAATTATCCCTCTAAGAGGCCTTTGAAGATCAGATTGTACTGGAATTCTGATTGATGGAACAAAGACCGCCACTTCAGGGATGCTCGACGAAGACTTCTTCCTTCCAAGTGCATATGCAGAGTAAGTGCAGCCCATGTCTTTTGGATTAGGAATTTCTGGAAGCATACCATGCTGCACAAATCAACCATCCACGTTCATTTATAAGTAAAAGTCTGCGAAAGTGGTTGTGTGGTGCAACAAATGAGCATTGATAGTAGAGATATGGGCAAGTGCAGGACTTAAATAAGCATAGTAGTTGGCACATTTAAGTTTCATTGCTATGATTGAACTCTTCTGAAGTGGGTGAGAAACTACTCTTACTTCTTTTTATAACACTACTCATAGTTTTTATGACAAGCTTTGATTGAAATTTCTGACCGGAACTTGCAGGTGAAAAAAAAATCAGTTGAAGAAAAATCAGAAGCTCAGAGAAGCAGATAAAAGAAGAGAGCCAGTGGAATACAAAAGAATAGTGAGTTACATAGCGAGAAGAGACAAGGTGATGATTCTGATGGAATTATTTAAGAGAAGAAAAACTTGTAATTCATGACTTACGGAGAAGAGGAAGGGAAGAAGCAGAGATAGGAGGCAGCGAATGTTGGAGGAGGCAAAAGAGCATGTTCATATGGGCAATCAAGCGGCAAAGTGAAACGCAGAGTCTGGGAATACAAAACGCAGGAATCGAGGCATATCTCACATGGCAATAGCGTACAACACTCTCAAGTTCCTGCTTCGTTAAAAGGAGCAAATCACTTCTGTGACCGATAAAACTGGGGGAAAAGTGAGTTCTATAACACGTTAAGGCCAATAGTCAATGATTCAATTCCTATGTTTAGAGATTACCAAATTTCAAAATTTTATAAAATAACTAAACTTTCACGTCAATTCATTGCATGTAAACTGGCAGGTGGCACTACCATTCTGCAGAAACAGACGCAAGTGAGTCCTAATCTTTTAAAATTTGCAATAACAAGGATAGTAATAATATCATCAACCACCGACTTAGATTAATCTATAGAGCCACTTCTTATTTTGTCTTCATGCATGCCTCGTCATGGGATCCAAAGTCAACTTGTAATTGCTTTTAAAAAGAAAAATTAAAAAGAAAAAGAAAAAGAACAAAAGATGGCATTAAAAACTAAGGCTTTGCCTAATTATTGATGGTGATACAACCTCCCTTCCTTAATTTCGAAGTCATTTAACTGCATGAAACAGAAATTAATGTTATATGCCCATTATCTACTTGTAGTTAACATGAGATGTCTGAAACATGCAACCTTTTTTATTCTTAGATTGCAAGAAATATACTTGGGGGCATGTTTGTGGCGACTTAGAAATTAGTTCCCTATGCGTCTTTGAAGTTTTGTAGGATGATATACCACTCTGGTCTTATTTATAAGTCTCTTTTGACCAAAACATTTGGTCTATTTATAAATCCTCTTTCGGAGGTAATAAATGAAATTGTGACAATTTTCGTATTAATTGTCACCAAATGAAAATAGAGAGAGAAGAAAGAGTTGAAAGATCTTTCAATGAAAATAGAAAGAGAAGAAAAAGTTGAAAGATACCCATTAATAAATAAAGGTAAAGTTGACAATTTACCCCATAATCATTGAAATTACTAACTCTCCTTGTATCGTGTTTTGGTCAAAAGGGACTTATAAATAGGATCAGAGTGGTAATATGTTTATAACTTTACATCATTATTGTGAAATTTATATGAGTGATACTATTAAGTGGAAACTCTGATTTTAGTTGACCATTTAATGATTTTGATGATTATTAATAGTCTTGAATTGTTTCAATTTAGACTAGATGCATTATAAATTAAACCTGCTTTGAGAAGTTATAATGTTTAGACATATGGACATTATTTACAATAAGAAACTAAATAAGAGAAAATGATAATTATTTTTTGATATATAAATTTTAGGAAAAGGGTTGAATTTCCATGATCAAAAAGGTAAGAATTTGGGCTGCAATCGCATAAGATCGCGAGAAAGATACACGTGTCTTCACTTCTACCAAAGCGTTTCGCTTCCTAGATCCCAGGATGCCTCCTCCAGCCTTGACCAACGCAGGGATCGAACCCCCTCCCTTTAGGTGAGGAAGTCTGACCCCTTTGCCAGTTGAACCAAAAAACGAGGGTAGAAAATTATAATTATGAAGTCGCATAATTATGGGAATTGCGAGCATGTCTCATGTTCATGAAAAGAAGCTCAATAGGCCCAATGATCTTTCAACCCAACTAATATCTTCTTGTGGCTTGGTCCATTATCTTCTCTTTCAATGAAATCGTGGCTCCCCACTTGATCCCACAAAAAAAAAATTCTTGTGACAAAAATGTGAGTTTATCCGCACATGATATTCCCCTCTCGATGCACATGATGGGTCTGCACTTGCCAATCTCTGCTAAGTAGGTCTCTGATCTGGTTCGATATCAACAAACGTGTCCCTGAATTTGTTTGTCGCCGTTAAGTTTCCATGACCACTTGCTCTGCATCATATTTGCCATTAAGAGAGTTGCAAGCGGTTCGCTAAGCGCGTCGATCTTCACTCTAAAAAGAAAGAGGTTTGATCATGATGATTGATGTGAGGGCGCTGTTAGTGGGCGTTCGTAGCAAAGCGTTTTTGGCGCAGGGCATACCCTAACCCACGTGTGAAGTCGGTGTCTACTCCACGTAAACTTTTTTTATAAAAAAAAAAAGGTAAAATATTTGCTCTCCTTGCTCTCCTTTTCTCATCTCCATTATCCATTATTGGAAGAAGATTTCAATAGGCCAAAATTTTCATCTTCTAAAAATATTATTACAATTTTAGTGAAAAATACATAATAAATTTTAATTGCGAAAATTTATTCTAAACCGTTCATATCTGTAGTGAAAAAAAGGAAATAAAATTTACTGTATAATAATAATAATATACTTCGTTTTAGATTAATCTTAACAATTTAAATTTATTTATATATTTTTAAGTAAAATTAATAATATTTTTATATGATGTAAAATCTTCATCATTGAAATTTTCATCAAATAGTGAAGATGAGAGAAGGAGAGCAAATGAGGAGAAAAAGAGAGAAGCCAATTCCCAATATACACATTGGCTTTCAACATGAGGATACTTATACCTATTGAAACAAATGTTTTATTATTATTTTTAATTAGTAATATATTAAATTGATATTTATATAGATGTAGAGAGACAGTTTAAAGGGATAGGATATTGTCACTACCAATATCACTACCACTTTTTCACTGTTAGATCAAAATATCATCTACCTTTATAATTTATTTCTTCTATTGAGATTCTGATCTAACGATGAAAAAAGTGGTAGTAAGCTTGGTAGTGGCCAAAATTGATAGTGACAATATTAAATATGCAAAATAAGGGAAAGATGAAAGAAGCAACGAAAAATTGAAAATTAACAAATTTGGGTTGACTAGAAATTAGAAGAGTTTTTTTTTTTTAACAACACAAATTCTTTAATTTTCTGACCTTTAATTTTTTTATTATTTTGCCTGCAACAGGACAACTGCACATATGAATGGACCGAATAAATTACATTTATATGGCCTTTTAATTTTAATTTAAATATAATTCAGCTCAAAAATAAATTTTAATTGAAAAATAATTTTTTAATGGAAAAAAACGTGTAGATCATTTCTAAACAATCTAGCTGTGCCGGATCCACGTGGAGATCCAAACCCTAGAGTCTTTGGTCATAAACACGGTCTAAAAACAGATTCAACACCCAGTCCCACGATTCAATTCACATCGGAGCCGGAGTCACCAACCCAGAAATCTGTCAGATGGCCGATCCAATCTTCAAATCTCTGGTTGCCTTTGCGCTTTTTGCTTCCTTATTGCTATGCTCATCACTTGCCGATGCTAGCTCCGATGTCCCTTTTATTCTGGCTCACAAGAAGGCCACCCTTAACAGGCTCAAACCTGGAGCTGAACGTGTCTCCGTCACCATCGACATCTACAACCAAGGAACTTCGTATGTTCCCCTTTTTTAACCTTTTCTTGATCCGATCTGTCTCTCTTCAGATTCTTATGGATGTTAATTTCCTTAATTCTTTTTATCTCAATTTCCCGACCCCCTTCATGCTTTGGTTGATTACCAGAAATTGAGCTTTTATGTTGTTCAAATTTGTAAGCATTTGGTGGATTTTCCCCCACGCGCTATGAAAACAAAATTCGGAAATGATTGGTCAATTGGGGAGAAATAAACATGTGAAGCGCGAAATTCAGCTCTTAAGCTACTAGGCATCGTGATCCATGCATGATTCTTTTGTTAGCACCAGCTTAGAACTCGATCGGGGAAAAATATTTTTGTCTCTCTCATGTCTCAGTTGGAATGTCAAATTAAATTGTATTCTAATGGAATGTGTAAAAGGCCCATATATCAAATAGAGTAAAACAATCTGAAACCTTGAAACTAATAGTGGTACAGAGAGAGATATGCGAGGCAAGTATGGAGTCAAGGAATGCTCTTTTAATCCGTCTGATCTGCAATTTGGTCCATTTTGCACTTTCTTATTCTGCTTCTGCTGTTAGTTTAAGAGAAATTTTCTTAAATTTCGCGTACTTAACAACAGAGGTGAGAGGTCAAAATTTTTGGATGAGTTGACACAAGTGAATATTTTGATATGCTTATCAAGTATATTGTGGATTGTCGCTTAAAACTTATGTTGACCTTCAAATTTTTTATTTCTACTTTTCTGTTGAACTTACCCAGTTTTTATATTTTTTTGAAAGGACGGCGTATGATGTAAGTCTAACGGATGATAGCTGGCCAAATGATGCTTTTAATGTAATCACTGGTAGCTTGTCAAAGACATGGGAAAGGCTTGATGCGTGAGTTTTTATATTGCCGATTATAGCCTTCACCATTCTAGATAAGCCTTCTCTCAGTTCTACTCTTTTATCCTTCTATCTTCTGAAAAACATACAATGCTGCTTTCAGTGGTGGCATTCTGTCTCACACATTTGAATTGGAGGCCACACAAAAGGGAGTCTATTCTGGTGAACCAGCTGTTATTAAGTTCCGTGTACCCACAAAAGCTGCTTTGCAGGTTCTCCGTCTTTTGGTTCTGTTTCTCTGTTTTCTTTTCTGGTGGACAAACCTTTCTCATTTTTCTGTTTGCTTTCCTTTAGGAGGCATATTCAACTCCTATTCTTCCTTTGGATGTTCTTGCTGACAGACCTCCCGAGAACAAGCTGAATTTTGTATGTTTCTTGTACACTCGTTAGTTTCATGAACCAATGTCAATTTACATGACAATTCCTTATACTGACTGAAATATTTTTTGTGCTTTCATGGAATCATCGATTTGACCCAATTTCTCAGGTTAAGGTATGGACAATGTTTCTTTTTCTGGGGCCTTTTGAAGTTGCAGTTTCCAAACTTATTGTACAAATCAGTTGACTTTTTTTTTAGGATATATTAAGGAAGCTAAATAAACTACTTAATCATATTATATGATGTACATCATTAAATCATATATCAGTTTATAAGTTTATTAAATTAGTTTGAAGACGAAGGATATATATAAATCCTTTAATGTAAATTAACTTTTTTAATCTCTAAAAAAAAAAGTCTGGCTCTTTAGGACCGGAGGTAATAATTATGAAGACGTGCTGCCCCTGCCTATTTTGGTAGTGAGTGAATATTACTTTTTGTGAGTCAAGCAAGCATGTCAACATTAGCAAAATGATCTCATTTACCTTTCTGGTGCCCACACGATTTAGACGTGAGGAACAAACTTTTATTCACATGTGGGGAAGAGTATGTTTTTTTTGCGCTTGATCTTTCTCTCCCGTGTGGCTGAAGAGACGCAACAAACTTTTATTTTCATTATGTTATTATTCTTTTTGATATCTCGCTTGATGAGTCATTTTTCAAAATTCATTATATTAATGTTTCAACATTTAATGTGCGCAGAAATTGCTTGCAAAGTATGGATCTCTTGTCTCGGTGATCACCATCGTGGTTCTGTTCGTGTACCTGGTTGCTACACCATCAAAATCCAGCTCCAAAGCAAGCAAGAAGAGGCGTTAATCATTGACAGATTAATACATTCGCAATCATACATTTTGAAGCTAGAGGATGCTTACTCTGTCAGTTGTTAGACTTTACCTAGAGCATAAGATGTTGGTCTCTTCTTTTTTTTCGGTTGGTGCGACTTGTTAGAATTTTGTTTTTAAAATGAGTAAATGACTAATGAACAACGAGTTATTAAGAGAACAGATTAATTTATCTGCATTGCCTGAATCGGTGCTTTCAGCTTCCACTTTTGGATGATATCAATATTTTTCTGGCTGGGTGGACCTAGTGATCACCCGATTTGATTGACTTTTGCTTTGATGATATTGATTCCTCGCCACTTCTGCATTAAGTAATGAGGTGTTTGGTGAGGAGGAGAGGTCGAGGAGTTGCATGACGGTTCGGAGGGAAAAATATTTACGGATTCAAAGTTATTATTTTGATGCATTCTTCATTTTATCCCATAATTTTATATGCAAACTGACCGATTTTGTATAATTTAGTCAAACTTACAACTGAAAGATCATAAATTTTGGATTTAAATAACAATTTAAGATTTGTATCATTGAGGTGGTTAAATTAAACTTTACCTAAGAAAAATCATAAATTTCAGCAATGCTCTTCTTGAATATTAAAGATGATTTGGTTCATTTAAATAGTAAATTTTTAAGATTTTTAAAAATAATCATTGTTCCAGTTTTGAGTTCTCTCATTAATTCGATTTTAAGTTTGTATTTTACTAGACATTTATAACTTACAAACCATGTAACTTGTATAAAAAAAATGTCTTTTATCATAATGGCCAACTCTAGCCTTGTTAAATCTATTTTTATCTCCTCATGCTCGAGATTCTCACAATGTCCACGTTGAAAGTTATCATGTTCATCTGGTAAAAGAAGAAGTAAAAAACCAAAAAAAATAAAAATAGACTCTTTCTTATTTTATCGTCCTGTATCAGCCAAGACCATATAACACGAAATGTGATCCGCTGTTACAACACCACAAGCATAACCACAAGCATACGACGACGGTTTCGGGGTACAGTGGCAACTGGTAAGGGGTTAGTCAACCTGCCCCATATCGGAATTTGAGACGATCCCATCGTGATTCGTGATCTCCCTCCCAGGCCAATGAGTACCTACCAGAGAGTCCCTCAAGAAGCCTACCCTCCTCCAGGTAAGATTCCTCCAAACCCCTGCCCTTTATTAATTGACAATTCAAACTTTCGATTCTGCTTTTCTCCCGTCGAATTTCGATTCCAATTTGATCCTCCATCAACGAGATTCGCGAATTTTATACAGGGTACGGATCTTATGGTCCCCCACCACCAGGTTACCCATCGGCGCCACCGCCGCCACACGAAGGGTACCCTCCACCGCCTCCACCTGGGTATCCAGGGTACCCTCCGCCGCCGCCGCCCCAATATCCGCCGTATCAAGGTTATCAGGGTTATTTCAATGACGGGTATCCACCGCCTCCTCCTCCCCCTCCTCCAAATTACCAACACCATCACTGCGAACATCATTATTACGACGGGTCCGACGGTTGCGCCTCATTCTTGCGAGGCTGGTATGCTCTTTTATTTCAATTTATTTTATAGCATTTTCTGGTCATGTATCGTTTGATATGTGTATTGCTTTTGAACAGGGTGGTGTTTATACTTTTATCTCATAGATGCCTCTCATAAAGTGATCCTCCTTCCTCTATTTGAAAAGCTTATGAGAAAGACATGATACTTGTTTATTAATGATACCAAAAAGAATAACAAATCTCATAAATGTCATTTTCTGTACATTAAAAGTTGATTCACTTTTGCTCAAACTTGCCAAAGGTCCTTAAGATAAGAGTTAAATGGTATTTGCCCATGAACTATTCCACAAGGAGCACGGGACATCCTAAACTGTCCATTGGAGCAATGTCGCCCCTCAAATGTCAAAAGGGTTGTAATGTCTCTCCTTAGTGTTGGCCATTAACTTCAAATTAATTTTGGATTAAAGAACATTTCTGTCACCTAAGGTATTCATAAAAGAGTAACTAACACCCTAAAGTTTAATAATGGTTCCCTTGCTTTTTTCATTGGAACATGTGGTATTGTATTTAAGGTGTCATTTGTCTTAGGGTTAAGTAGCAAATCCGTCCCAGAAGTCGTGAAAAAGCAATGTTGCCCTGTCTAACTTTGACCAATAACTTTTTTTAATTTAACTAAAAATATACATATGGCATGCTACCTCATCATCCAGCCACTTCTTCCCTCTCTTCCTTAACCATGACTCTTCCAGCTCCTCCCCTTCTCTCCTGCTCCCATCGCCTCTGCCTCCTCTGTCCCATCTTCTAGCAGTGGAGAGCAAGGAAACCAGGAAAGATGAAGGCGAGGCATACTGCAGAGGTTGATCCCATGAACTGAAAGAAGTACCAAATATCAGGGAGAGCTATGGCCATGACCCATGAAGTAGCTGAAGAAGATAAGAATCAGAGTGAGGATCACAAATCTTTTGTTGTATGTGGCAAGCAGAGGCTTCTTGGGGAAAATAAGCTTGTCTAAGTTGGCTCTCAGAGAGAAATTTAAGAGAGGAAACACCAATATGATGTGGAAAGCATAGCTTAAACGGACCAGAGTGTTGAGCAAGGTCCCAGTTGCAAAACCAGAAGTGTTCTGATCAAAGTTTATTAGTATGTCTGATTGTGTTGAATCCCCAAAGAGAAGATACCCAAATAGTCCTATCAAAAAGTATATGGCATCACAGAGAACTAATGCTACTCGAACTGCTACTGCCATATCAGATGGTTTCGCAAGTTCTAACCCAATAGGATGCACTGCAAATTAATTAAATTAAATTAAAGTATTAAACCCACATGGTTAGATAGTTAGAAACTTTCTTTGTAAGAAAAGTTAAGAAGTAATCAAGTACCATTGAAGAGCAAGGTGAAGGCAGTGACTATGACAGGAACAGCTGTGAATAGATCAAAAAGGAGGTGCGGCGGTTTAACTCGGAGGAATCTTGGAGGATGTGTTTTTCCAGCGATCAGAGCAGTGATTGCCATCCCAGAACATATGCCCATGAATACCACTGCTAGAAGTGTTGATATTGCAGAACTGAATCTTAAGGATTCTGAAAACAACACACCACTGCTAGAAGATGGGGACAGAGGAGGCAGAGACGATGGAAGCAGGTGGGGAGGAGGGGAGGAGTTGGAAGAGTCGCGGTTGAGGAAGAGAGGGAGGAAGTGGTTAGACGATGAAGTGGCGTGCCGTGTGGATATTTTTAGTCAAACAAAAAAAAGTTAATGGTCAAAGTTAATTATATTAACGGGAAGGGCAACATTACTACGTTTTGAGACTTTAGGGGTGACATTGAGACAAAAAAACTTTGAGAGCAACGTTGCTTCTTCACGTATAATTTCGGGGCGAATTTGCTACTTAACCTTTTGTTTTATTAACTAGGTATTCATTGGTAAAAAAAAAACCTAGAAGAAAAGTCTATCTATTGGGATTAATGATTGATTAGCATGGTCGCAGGTTATATGTTTATCATGACTTGTTAACTATACACTCGTAGGTCGAGAAAAAAAAAGAGTCACAGCCTGTACTAATGATCAATATCAAAATATAATGCACATTTTTTTTTTTAATAAAAAACAGAGACATCAGTAACAAAATTCGTCCGTCCAACACTGTGATGTGTACTCCAATCCTTACCCAATGTCACATAATGACATGCTATGAATGTACAAGGTTGTCCCATTGAAATTTCAAATTTGCTTTTCCCAATGTCAAATGTGCATGTATAGATGCAATGATGCATGTACATTGAAACTGCACTATTTGATAATTACTATCAGCTTACTTGCAGTTGGTTGGTACATTTCACTGATGTGTGTAACAATTTCATACTGTTGTTTGGTAAATTTGCTGGTCCTGAATTAGTCCCTTGTCTGTCAAGAAGCTTTGTTTGGAAATCAGTTCGAGAACTTCTCATCATCCCTGGTTCATGGAGAATTATTCCCCGTCAATAAAATTATCCATAATGAACTGAATAACCCAGTACCTCTTACGGAAACACCATTTAACACGATTTGATAGATTTATTTTGTTTCAGCTTGTGATGTCCCCTACTTTGACAGGGGATGTAAAATCATTTACTAGTCTTACTCCATTTTTTCATGACTATTTTTGGAATTAAGTGAGGCTCTTCTATTGTCTGCTTTCCCCATTTGTTTTCACTGTGGTAACTAAAGTCTATAATTCCTTTTTTTTTTTTTTTGCATGTGCAGCTTGGCAGCTCTCTGTTGTTGCTGTGTGCTAGAGGAGTGCTGCTTTTTCTGATGATCAGAGAGTTGTTTATTTAGTTTGTTGATATTGATTATAGCTCTCTGGAGAAATGTTGCTCTATGGTCTGATTGATATGTGTGGGATCTGATGAGTCTTTGGTCGTTCTTGTAATTCTTGGTCTGTTGAACCCCCCCCCTTTTTCTTTTTTTCAGCTGTGTGCATAGGTTGTTGTGGTGGTGTATGCGAGTCACACTGAATGAACAGTGATATTTATTGGAAATTTAAACTGTTCAAAATACGTGGATTTACAGCCAAGGGTGTGGTTATAGATTGTTCTCATCTTTACAGACCCATCTTTTACCATACTACTGGGTTTGACAGTTTTAAGGTGATTTAAAAATCACACTTGCTGGAGGACCTTAAAGAAGGTAAAGAGAATTAGATTGAAATATAGAGTACTACATAACATGCTTGGCGTAGCTGTTATTTAAAGAATCTATATAGGAAGTTTATATACCTCGTTGTCACCGGGACTCTATTGATGACAGTCTATCGTAGCGCAGGAACCTCCCTAGCGGACTGCTTAATTTATTTTGAGTTTTGTTCCCTATTTAGAAATCCGGCCTGTGGCCCATTCAGGCTGGCTTGTATGGAACTATGAATCGATTTTTGACAGAAAACGGAAAAACTGCTTCAATGATTCATTTAATATTTTAAAGATAAGTTTTTGTGTAAGTTGTTGCCTAATTCCCCTTTAACTAGGGATGAAAAAATTGCACATATTTTTTATGCTTAACAAGGAAAACATTACTCGTGGTCAAGAGAAGAAAAAAAAAAAAAAGGAAAACGTTACACACACATCCATATAGATTAATATATAATGATAGAAAATCACACCGCAAATGACATAAACCTTTGATCGGACAATATAGTTTACTTGTACTTGTAATTTTACCAATTGCCCCCGATTGCCAAGAATCTTGTCGCACCATCAAATTATTGGATAGAATGAGATTTCTCAAATTTGAGGGAATTGAATTGGAAGTTGGATATTTAAGCTGGGTCGATTTTCGGGAATTTCTATCTTCCCCAGGCCATGCACAAGAATTCCTGCTAACTTCATTTAAATTGCATCGACTCAATACATTACTATCCTGCATTTGCATCATGGAGCACTACAGAACCTATTGACGAATGGTACACGTGCAGGCCCGTCTTCTGACCTCCAATTATGGAATATTTTTGAGGTAAAGTCAAGATACCAGACAATCTTACCTACGCATGAAATAGGGGAGGACGTCATGTAACAAACTAATTAAACAAAACCACTACACCAGGCTACTATATTGCCTTTGATTAGTCTCTGCAAAAATAAAGTACAAACTGCTCAATAACCAGAAATTAAATAGCCTAAGATGCACCTACAAGGTCCAGACGAAGTCTGGAGCATCCTTCCTCTTGCCAGTCAATGAACGATACAAGTACATCCTATCTACTTTCTGTGCATCATCCAGATTAAACTCCAGCTCATTTTCGCTCATGATCTCCACATTCAATCTGGGCATCTTCCTTGCTAAAGTCTTGCAGGCTCCCAAGGTCACTTCGCAGGACGACATCCAAAGGGATCGCATTGTCTCATACTTCCCTACGTCGTTTAGAAGTGCCTTGTTGCCAAAAGGGCTGTCTCTTATCTCAAGCTTGCGAATTTTCTTGCATCCATTCAGCACATAAAGCATTCCCTTGTCACTTTCTCCGGCAAATGCAACAGACAGCATTTCAAGTTGCTCAGCATACATTCCAATATACAGGAAAACACGATCAGTCAGTAGTCCAGACATTGACAATCTCCTGAGACGCCGGCAAGACTGAACGATTGCTCCAAAACCTTCATCTAGTGGCTGCATTGTATCAGCGTCAGGTTTTGTGGGATCAAGGATACACAGCCGAAAGCGAATGAAATTTGGGCAGTTTTTTGCTACTGTTATGAGAGCAGCATTTGTCATCTGCTGGCAGAAATATAGCAACGAGTGAAGCTTAGGACAGCCCATGGATATTGCCACCAATCCGCGTTCTGTCACAGCTGAAGGTCCAGCTTCAAAAGCAAGAGATGGAAAAACCCTCAACTCCTGCAAATCTTTACATGTGGAAGCCACGACACTGAGTCCGTCATCCCCAATAGAATCCAATATCTGCAAGATTATAGATATTATTAGCATCTCCTCTCTACGTAAGGGAAAAATATGAATGGCAATTGAGTTAAACATACTTACCCATAAGCGCTGAAGCTTCACACAGTGGCATATTAGCTTCATTAGATCACTTCCCTGAAGCCCTACTGCATAGCTCAGGTTTAACGATGTTAAGTTTGAGCAAAGCGGATATACAGCAGGTAAGCAATGAGGAGCAACTTCCAAAAACCCAGACAAACTGGTTATTGATCTGCACTTTGAAATTGTATGCTTTAGCTTGAAGTAGGCCTCAGAATCTGGCTCATCCGCAAAGGAACCAGTACCCAGGTCTGTTAGTTGAGGTGTTCTCATCAATATCCTCTGGAGCGTGTCAAGGGGCACAGCGCGATTTAACTTTAAGCTCTTGAGATTAGGAGACCTCACAACAAGCCTCTCTAAAGCTCCCAGATTAATATCCCCTTTCAGACAAGCAATGTTGAGTGAGACAAGTGAAGTACAACTATCAGGAAAGCAATTCAGCCATTGGCCTCTGTGATCATCGATTTCATTCTCTTGCAGGTCCAGATCCCTCAGTAACCTGCAATTTACATACAAGCACAAAATAGATAGTCAGGGACAAGCTTATTATTATGCCAATTGTTGCCATCAATCGAATGCATTTGGTGTTACTTTTTAGAAGCAGCAAAACAGATTACTCAAACACATCCCTCCCTACTACAAACCACGCCACACAATAGAATACACCGTAGAAAACCATAGCTACAAGAAATCCTACATACAAAGAGTTGACAAATCGATCAAAATAACCAACTATTGACTATTTACCAAACAGTACAAAAATACAAAACATACTTCCATAGAGCTCAGAAAAATAAATACCAAAACACAACTCACACAAGACACAAGACAGACAGCAAACAGCATCAAAAAGTAATCCGCTTTATGTTATAACTTAGAGAAAAACATGAACTAAAAACTAAAAAATACATATGATAGGATACATTTGACTCAGTAAATAGGATAGTAAAATATTGATGTTTATAGGAGTACATCCTTTAATCACATGAAAAAGAACGATTTGTTCGTAAAGTAGTGAGCTTCCTAAACAAAAACAAGAATCAACCACTACCTACAATAAACAAAATCCACGAGATAACCTCCGCAAAAAAAAAAAAAAAAAAAAAAAATCAAGATGACTCATCAAATAATACTCTTCCAACATCAACATCAGATCAAGGGTCATCATATATGATCCAGTCCCAGAAATCCTTACCTGCAATTTGCAGCTATGGCTGCTAAACCATCAGTGGTAAACCCTTCACAGCTAACAAGAACTAGAGACTTGAAATTCGGGAACGAACATGAAAGTAGCTCAAGGCTATCATCCGAGACCACCATCCTCTTCAACTTGAGCTCCTCCAATCCAGCCTGGCTTTTCGCCAGCGCTTCAATCCATGGATGCACATAGCCTCCCCATTCATGAGGAACCAAATTGAAGTCCGCGAAATGTGGTTTTCCCTTCAGCGTTAGGGACTTTAGACCAGGAAACCTTTGGATCACTCTTTCCGGACTGATAGAGTAGCAATTCCCTATGAACACCCTCTGCCGACTACATCTCTCCACTCTGTACCAGCTTTTGCACACTAAAGACACGGCGTTCCGGTCCCGGTGAGACGTCACGTAGTCAAAAACGTGTTCTAACACCTCGTCAGGAAAATAATTCATCGCTTTCCTCCGCCTACCGATTTCCACAATTTCTTCGTAGGGTTTTCATCTGCCGGCCCGAAAGGTTGCGAGGCGAAGTGCAGGCAGAAAATCTAGTGCTTTCGATAGTAAGTACTGCAACAACGTGAAAGAATTTCAGATCTAACACTGATATTCCCCAGATCAAGCCCCCATAGCAGAGAAAAAGTCAAAAACGTAACAGGGAAAACAGATCTCCCCAAAAACAAGAGTGAGCAAACAAGATCTCCAAAATAAACCTTAACGATACAGCTTCAAATCCCAAACACCATGAGAGATCTAAGAGAGGGTAATTTTTTCCCTTTCACATTGTCCAGATTGGACATGTGCGGAAGGATAAAAGAGAACAAATATCCTCAAGAAAATTACAAGGACAAAGGCCAGAATCGTGAGGAAGAATTCGACAGAAAATTATTTCCTCAGCGATACTCTGCAAATCAAAAGGTGATGATTACATCCGATTTATATAACAAAAAAGCCTTGAAGAAAAGGATAAATGAACTTGATAGATCTCCGAATCTACAATCTATGATTCCTACATATAGTAATTTACATGCCAAACAAGATGAGAGGCGAGCCTAGAAAACTAACCCGAACCCCCTCTTCTCCTTCCTCCTGTCACCTACATGGCTGTGTTAAAGCTGAACTAGGGTCAGACCCAGGGACAAACCCCAACCCAAGGGCCTGAAATAAACCTAACCATGGTTGAGTTAAAGGCTTTGAATCGTACGAAAGACATGGAGCTTCATGCCGGGATTAAGAGATTCTTGACCGTTGATTGCGTGAACATGCATGCGTCCTTGTCACTGCTTTCGAAGTGAGCCTCCCCTGCTAAGGTATTGCCCTCTGTTGCTGGGAAAAGGGCTCTTTTTTCTTGCCAGGATTAAAAATAAGGGGGTTAAGGGGCAAAAATGTAATGAAATTTTTTTCTGATGTGGATTGGGAATCCGAAAGTCTTTGAAAGTTTGATTTTTGGGTTAAGTATTAAATCTATTTCCAAAATTTTCATTGACAAGCAATATTATTAGAGAGTTTTTTTTATCTCATGTTGTCCGGAAGTTTCAAAACTTAGCAATATTATCCATTTCTATTAAAAAGTTAACAGTCAACGTTAGTTTTTTAGAAAAGTATGATAATATTGTTACGTTTTGAAACTTTCAGGCAACATTGAGATAAGAAAAACTTTCAGAGCAACATTGTTCCTGAACCTATACTTTTAGGATGAAATTGCTACTTTACCCTTAATTTTATTCCGAGAGTTTTAAAATAGGGCAATTTTACCCAACCCTAACAGACCTTGACGTCAAACGTTTGCTGATTTATTTTTTGTTGAGTTGGGATCACCTCACTTTTTTTCCAACTTGTATATGTGAGGTGGCAAAAAATAAAAAGGCATTATCCCTCCCTATGCTCAGCGTTGGTTGCTCGGTCTCAATCGCTCTAACGAAACCCTCTTCATCATATTGAGTCTGTTTGGGTTAACGATGCGAGCGATAACTTATTTTCTATCCGACTTTTTTATAAAGTCAATAACAAAAAAGATTAGATTATAAATATAATTTGTATTTGGATTGATTGTGGTAAAAAGAGGCGGGCCCATTCAAAAACTTAAAACTTTTTGGAAAAAGCTATCCCATGAAGCTTTTTTTTTTTAATTTTTTTCTTATGAGCTTTTTTTTTTAAAAAAACCCAATGAACTTGAAGTTCAATCAAAATACTTTTCTTCTGCCTTTTTTCTATTGCTGTTTCTTTCTGGTTTTAAGTTTACTTAAAACTTTCTCCAAATAGGTCTATTATCAACAACCATGGAGGTAAGAATTTTAAGGGACAAAAATCCTCTTCATTCTTAGTTCTTAGTAAGAAGCATCAAACAATTCACAGTGGCGGCTTTAAATAGTTCAAACCGACCCAATCTAATTCTTATAAACAAATAAACTCACCTTATAAATTCTCTTGGATTCTTGTTTTTCATATCCACAGATAACAGAATTCAAGAATTTTCCCTTCTTTTTCTTTTCATATACACAAAAAAGCATGAAAACCTCTTCAAATTTGCAATATTGGCCATACTCTCTTTAAAAGTTTTTCAGCCCTCGATTTCACATCATGTATTTATACGCTTGAGTTAGCGGTAAAAGCTGTATTTTCAACATGATTTATAGTTTATGAGATAAGTGTATGAGAGGAGTTTTATCTCAATTACGTGCTTTTCTACCATCAACTTAAACAGACACCACTAGATTGTGGATTAACTGGGAATTGGGAATAATTCTGAGTCTACATTAAAGGTTGCAACTTGAGCTTGCAACTCACTCGTCTCTCAGTTTACGAGATTTCACCGGCACCCTCCTAGCAATGCTGCCGCCCATCTCATGCCCGCAATCCATAACCTCACGGAAAACCCATAGCGATCGCCAACGTTCGAGCATGTTTATGATCATTTTTGGGTCTCAAAAGTTCTTATTCACGTATACTTTTAAATGTCCCAATTGCTATTCCAAATAAACACGAGACAAAGAGATCACTAAGTCCAACATAGATGTGAGAGATCCGTGGGTTTTGTTGGAAAGATTCAGCCGAGGATATTTTGGTACAAAGAAGGATAACGCTTTTTTTTTTTTGGGTCATCTCATATATGAGTTGAGATGCCACATGAACATGCCACCTCAACAAAAATGAGGCAACAGACATTGACCATTTAGACTTATTAGGGTTGGGAAAAATTACCCTCACCCTACCAAATGCTGAAAATTTTCAGGGGCATTTTTAGCCCCTTAACCCTAAAAAGAAGTATAAAAAAGATATCAGACGAATGACCTCATTTTTAACAGGAATTACACAAATGGCAGTAAAAGTCATAGGGCATAGCATAGGTTTAGATAAGACTCACAATGACCCCCACTTAAGGGGAGTGAAGTAGAGTCGGGGTTTTTTTCACCGTGCCATTACACGTGGCACGCACAAGAAGCGGATACAAGTTTTTCATACTCCCCCGCGAATTTTTATCTCCAATGATAATTATTTTAATGAATATTCTGTGTAGTAATTCTTTTGTTAGCTTTTTTCCGCCTTTATTTCTTTTTCCTGTACAGATATGAATGAATGATAGCAATCTAATGATTAAGGAATTCAGTAATCAAGAATAACATGATAATAATATCAGAATTAGGCGGATTTTCTGTTTATACTTATGATTTTCTGAACAATGTATTCCCAGGAGTAATAAATATTAAATGAATTTGGATTGGTTTTTGGGGCCCACTGGGGTGAGGATTAAAAAGTGAAGTGGTAAATGACAGAATCAATTGCGTGTGAGGAGGGGATGGTAAAGGTAAAGGTAAAGATGGGAGGGCATGATCGGGTGTGGTAGGGTGCAGCGTAGTGAGAGGAAGAGGTTTCAAATGGGAAAGAAGACCGTACAGTACAGACAAATGGCAGGGAGGAGAAGATGGAAAAGAGGACAGTTTTGGGGTAACGTTTTTGAATTGTTGGCCTTTGACACAGCCATTTCTAGTGGAGCTTCCATTACCTCTTTGCACAGTTCATACATTATACTCCATAAAAGTACAAATGAGATATATGTTTGTTGAAACTTGAAATGTAGAATACAAGAATAGAATTGGGAAATGGAAGGTGGGGTTATTATTGGGGTATCTTCATTCAGCTCTTTGGCTTATAGTTTGAGTACAGAGGCTATTATTGACTGGCAAAAAAAACAAACGAAAGAATACAAAGGGCAAATGCCATTGTGCTCAAGGCACAAACCATGTTTTGTTTCTTGACTCAACACACAAACCCCACACACAGTCCTAAAGCAACCCGCCATCCCATCATCACCGTCCACTTTCACTTTCATAACCCTTTTACTGCTAATTTTCATGTCAGGAAATACTACCTGCGAAAATAAAACAAAGAAATGTATTTTTGAACCATAGCCGATAACACTGTTTTTGAGGAGTTACTATAACGCAGGCAAATTAAGATGCAGGAATCCCCAAAATGAAAAGAATTCAGCAAGGCAGAATACAAAAGGAGAAAAGAGGAGTATGCCTGAGAGCTCAAAGCTTTAAACTCATGCCCTTTTATAAGCCACATATCATAATATCATAGGCACATTTAAACACGTTTAATGGCAATTGATTCACCGATTGATGCATATTAAGACATGCAATTAAATGGACAATTTTTGTAGTCATTAACGAGGACGAAAGTCGAAGTTACTACTAAATATATTAGGCTATTAATAATTTCAATGGGTAGTTCCTCTAGTCCATATTATAAGACGCCAACTAACAATTGTTTTTTATCTTTTTTATAAGGCATTTGCTTGTTTTCAAAGCGTATTTTTTTTTTCTTCCATATATACCAATAATTAATAAGGATAGTGGGTGAGAGTAATAATTGATATAATATTAGAGTTTAGTGCACTTAGTAGGGGTAATATTGGAAGTTACTTAAATTATATGACAACTTTGTTGACTTTAACTGTTTTTATTGGTTTGTGAGAATTGTTATGTGCTAGAGCTAAAAAATCGGGCCTAGCCCATCGTCGCTTCGATCTTTAAAGTCGAGCTTAAAAATTAGAGGAGTTAAATGAAATTGGTCCATAGGGACCGACTTTGTAAAAGATCGGCCTTAAAAGGGTTTACCGCCCTACGACCCTTTTTTATTTTTATTATTATTTTTGGATGCATTTGGAGTCACATATGATGTTAATTTACTAATTTATATGTATTTTGTATTTGTTATATAGTTATTTGTCCATTTAAGTACAAATACATAATAACTATACTCTTATTTTATGATTTGGTTTATTATTTGTTGTAGATAAAGATTATGGATGTGTTCAACTGTTCATGATGCTGGAGAAGAAATTCATGATATTCTTACTCATGAAGTTAGCCTACCACTCAAAGTGAAACATAATCAAACGCTTTGAAATTGATGATATTGGGAAAGAAGACAATGATGATAGTCGTTTCTTAATGTTCTTTAGTGGTATACATCTTATGTTTTATGTGAGTTATTTATTGACAATAGTTTGCTTTTTATTATGAATTAGTGAATGTGTTTATTTGTTGGATTATTCATGTTATTTGAATACTAATGTTGACAACATTTATTTGATAAACTATAACTTTAATTGTTATAATTTACTAATTATATTTCTTTGAAAAAAAAAGGAGAAAAAATAGTTAAAATTTGGAATAGTAACTTTCGGATCCTATAGGGGCGGGTTAAGCCCTTTGGCCGCTCTCGGTAGAGCTTTAAAAAACAAATGTTTTTCTTATCTTAGATCTTGTAGGGTCGACCCTAATTCCCAACTCTATTTGTTGCCTTATAATAAGAACCAGATGGAGTATTTATCAATGGCTTGAAACTCAGATCGAACTAAAACTGGTTAGAATCGTTAGTAAACCTGGTCCATTCAACATCAACCTAGGTTTGGTACTTTTTAGAAAATAAAATAAAAAATCAATGTTTTTTTAAAAAAATCTTTGAAATTTTATAATAATTACTCTAAAATATTTTATTTCTTACCGATTTAACTTTGAGTTAACTTTGATTTGACTCACTCACCTATAACCAAATAACCAACCAGTTTGTTGGCCTGATTTTCAGAATATTAGTATTTATGGCGTAAGAGTAGTACTGTATTTGCCAAGTTGTGGCGGTGTGCAGAGTGTGGTGGGGAGAGCGCTCAGGGCAAGTAGTACTTGTTTTGCATCATTGGAAGGCAGAGGAAGTGTAATTTCGTGGTTGAAAATGATGGTTCGGTGCAGTTATTAATGCTCAATCTCAAGTAACGATCCCCCTTACTCATTATCTGCTATCTAGTCGTCGTTTGCTTAACCTTAAAAAACCCATTTTACTACATCTTAAAAGGAATTTTATTAAAAGCATAAATTATCTCTTATTTTGACTACAGCTATTGAACAATGATTGTTGTTTACGTCGTGATATCATCGAATATCTCCGTTTATAAAAAAAAAAAAAAAAAAACTTTATTATTTTCTTATCTTTAAAATAAAAAAATATATATATACTTGATTATTTAGTCGCGTTTTGCTAATCATTTACCAGTTTGACTAAACGACAAAAGCCAGAGACTCATTTCCGCTCTAATCTCTCTCAGAAATCACCATGTGTGGTCCACACAAACACGCCACTCCAACTCCATTTCTTTACACTCGATCACATCCATTTTTGTAAACCAGATTATAATCACTACGCTTTCTGTGATTAGGAGTATAATTAACTTAATCACTCCTGCCCAGATCCAATGTGTACTTGTGTCTTGTCGTCTCTTTGATCTCTGCAGATTCAATTCATTCACTACACTCACTAGTATTTGTATCATTATGTTATATGTGTGTGTGTTTCCTTTCCTACTCTCTCTTTTCACTTCAATCCCCTTCTCAATTATTGCTCCTCGCTTTCTCCACACATTCTCTTTCCCTCTCGCAATCACTTTTTTGTTTGTTTTTAGTTTACTACATATCATTAATGACCCATAATATTGTTAAGCTTGAAAGTGTCTCGCCCCAAACCCAATCTGTGTGTCTTAAACAGGTGCTTTTGAGGAACTTCAATTTATCCCTTTTTAAATCAGACCACTAGACAATGAATAAACCCGTAGACTTCACTGTTGTGAGGACTGAGGACTGAGTATGATGAACACTTTGTGTACAGGTGTTTGGATTTTTTAGTGCAGGTAACACTCATCACCTTTGATATTATTGATAATGCAGAAAAGGAGAAGGGAGGTTTGTGAGGGAAATGCATTATTATTAGTATTTACTGTGGCATAAAATGGATGGTGGGTATGATCTGGGAATTAATAAATAAATGCTTTTACTGTCGCGATCAGAGTGGAGAAACATCAAAAACATGGACCCTGCAATCCCAAAAGCATCTTCAAGATTCAACGGACACTGCCTTGTGAAAGATGACCACTCTCTTTTGGATTTTGTCATTTGGAATTTAAGACTCTCTCACTTATTTATTCTTTCTTTTCTTATTTTGCATCTCTAAGTCGCAAATTTTTCTTCTTCACGTATTCTGTCTCCGTCCGTATCAGATTCCACCCCTCCCTTGACAACTCCCAAACCTAACCTTTGACTCACATTTCTTCATCAGCATTTATTATTATTTTGTTAATTTTTTTCTAGCCTAATTTTAATTAGGTGGAATTAAAAATTTCACATCTTTCTACACCCCATCCCAATCTCATTACTGAATGCTTCTGTTTGAACTAGTGAGAAAAATGACACCAAGAACGGGAAATTGATATGAAAACGTGAGCTTATTAGTTACGTCTAACAGTTAGTAATTATCTTGTCTTTTTTGATGCCTCTACTCTTCACAATCTTGTTGTTTGCCGCCTGTGGACCACCTCGTTTTCCCATGTGCTTGGTGGGTCTCCCTCACTACCTCTTGCCTTTTTCCCACTTTTCCCCTCCCTACATTTTCTCTCACCCTTCATTATTTCAACTAATTGTTTGAAATCTTTGGAGCTAACAGTAGAAGGACGCACTGTTATTCACCAAATTTATATAAAATGTGAATCCAATACATCATAGTGATCTGGCCATCCTTGACGTCTGAAGCCACCCAACCCATTTTCTCTGTGTTTTGTAGAAATTGAACTGATGATGCCAATTAGGTCGTCGTCGTCGTGTTCTGCACGATGAGGAGAAATCCAATTTGGCAAGAAACAACCTGTTAAAGGAGCCTCTAGCTAGCTTATTACCAAACAATTTCTACTTCATTTTGCGCTCAAACCTAGAGCCTTATCTTCTTTCTTACCTTAAAGTGCCTGAATAGTGAATAACTAAATACTGACCCATAAAGTTCCTTTTTTTTTTTTTAATTCGGCCATGAATATTTATTGAATGTGCGTTTCAAGTTAAGAAACAAAACCACTTTTGTTGTGCTTGTTTATTATTTAATGAAAAAAGGGGTGGTGGATCATGGAAAGTGGCAGATTTTGGTGATGAACATGCAAAATATTAGTATTCCACGTAATTAATATACGTAAGGAGGTTAGCTTAATACACAATTAATATATATATATATATATAATAAGCAGCAGCAGGAGTGATGCAATTTGCCTCTGAAAAGGAGTGGTTTGGCGAAAAGGAGGAATAATAAAACAGACATGACTGTAGCTCCACTTGAGGTATAAGATTGAGGTAGAAGCAAAAAAACAATAATATTGAAAAAGAAAGGGGAAGAAGATGAAGCTAGCTAGGTAGAATTAATCATAATATTTGTTTATTATTAATATTAATGAGAAAGGATAGAGAGAGAGAGGGAGGGAGGGGGCATGATGATTTCCATTATCATATTGGGGGTTCAATGATTAAGTAGAATTGCAGGCATGTGAAGTACATGAGCAGCATTACCAGATTATCCCACCACTACGTAGATTCCTTTCCATGTCCAAAAAAAAAAAAAAAAAAACTCAGTGGCGGGAAAACAACAACAACATAATCCACCCAATAATGAAGCCAAGAGAAACCTGAGTTTTGACGCCTGGATGGATTTGTTTTTAAATATAAATATATATATAAAAAGGAGGGATAAGGTTGAGGGAGTATGAATATTAATATATATATTGATGTGAAAAGGGAGGCTACAAAATATATATGGTGAATGGTGAACAGAGAAGAAGGGGAATGGGACAGCATGCGGTATGATAGCGCATGACATGGAAATGTGGTCCACCCTTTGATGAGCCACATCATTCATTTACTCTACAATATAAACTTAAACTTTTTTTTTTGATAATAAATATATACTTAAACTTTTTTTTTGATATTAATATAAACTTAAACTTGAATGTGTTTGAATTGTTAGAATAAGCCTGGGCTGTTTGACGAGGCGGTGGGGGCTGAAAAACAGTAAGGTAAGAAGGCAAAATACATTGTGAGAATAAAATGTGAAGTTTGAGTTGTTATTTTTATTTTTTTTTGATACAACAGGCCGGGGTCGAACCCTGAGGGGGAGGGGGGAGGCCAGACTCCTAAGTCTGACACTAGTGCCAACGCGCTACAAGGCGCTTGGCATTTGAGTTGTTATTTCTTTAAATGGGCTTTTAGAATATAAACTATTTTTAAGAAGAAGCCTCTAAAACTTGGTTTTTACCGTGTAAATAGGCTTGTACCACTATCAATTTAAATATAAATCGTATTTGTAATCTAACTTTTATCATATCTTAAATTCACAAAAAGTCATCAGGACAAGGCTACTCCAAACCACAACTAATCTAAAATGGGCCATATGAAGCTGCTATATTAAAGTTGCTTTCGTTGGTTTTTAAAAGCCTGAACCTATGCTTGCCCCGTTTTGTTCTCAACTGCCTTGTAGCCTTGTGCTCTCTCTCTTATTCCTTCTCCTGCTTTTCTATTTCCAATTTGGACCGTTCATCTTCTCCCTCCTTCTCTATTTTGGTTAACAGTAGAAACTATTTTTACAACGTTATTCACAATGTATAAAGTAAATGTGTGAGATGGGTTTTCTCTTAGTTTGCGTCAACATACTTCTCGAACGCTAACTCAAACAGACCCACAACTGTTAAAAGAAGAGAACACTCTAAATTGCAGACAAATATAAAATGTGGATTTTAAAAGAAATTAGTTTAGTAAGTTAGTTGTAACAAATGAGTATTGATTTTACTAATTATGTGTATTGAAACTACGCTCCAATGAAAATCTCCTCAATATATGCATTTAATATTGATACTTTAAGATAAAAATTATAAATTCGAGAGACAAAATATACTAAAATATTGTTTCTATAATCAAAGTAAATCTCTGGTGTATCTCTTATGTTAGGGTAGGGAGGGAGTATCAACAAGTGGATTCTTTTATTACTATTATTTATTTATTTTTTAGATGATTAAATAAATCCATTACTTGAGATCGAGGAGCGTAATATAGAAATTTGGAGATGGGCGCATGAGGACAGGCTGCAGAGATTAATTATCATATCGGGCTCATGCTTCTAACTGCCACAGTTTTGGCCCAAATGACCAGAGTCCATGAGAACAAGACACGCCAGTGCTGAACTTTTTTTTTTGCCATCTGAACTGTATCATATCTGGGCCTTGACTGCAATAATAATTATTGGGCATATAAGTTTGACCCGTCAACATATCAGGCTGTTTTTTTAGAGAAATTTTAACCATTTCATAATCTGACAGTAGGGCGAATGATTAGTCTCGTGACTAACGACTGAGGGATACCTGCGTAAGAAAAAAAAAATCTATTCTCTGACTTATATATATATATATGCTCTCTCTCTCTCTCTCTCTCTATTTTCTAAATGATGGGGGCTATAAAAATAAATAATTACGTCGAATCAATAACGCGTCCAATTAGGGGCACAAGAAGAGAAAATCATAATTGGACGCGGTGGTCTCCTCCTCCACAGGGGCCAGATATCCCAACCATTTACAACCGCCGTGCAGGGAGGAATAGATAGATTTTAGGGAAAATATTAGTGAGGTCCCAAAGAAAATAAAAAATATAAAAAAAAAAGTTTTAACCCCAAATCCCCTATCAAAAAAGTCCCTTGATATTAATTATGGAATCCAATACAAAAAAAGTCTTATTCTCAAAATGGTTTTTTCTGTTGTAAAATTTTTTCCAATTTTTTCTTCCGACATGTAGAATTTTAGAAACGTGGAAGATTTTTGGCAAGAGGATAAACCATTTGACAACGATATTTTCATAGGGAAATATTTCAAGAACAAGAAAAGCCTGATAATATGAAAAGTTATTTTAAGAACGATATTTTTTTAATATTGAAATTTGGTAATTAATATAAAAAAAGTAGGGACATTTTTTAATTATAAATGATTTGGATTGAGATTTTTTTGGTATTTTTTTCTTTTCTCTGGGACCTCATTGATATTTTCCCATTTTAACCGTGCGGATCTCCTTTTGGCCTATTCCCTATTTGCTGCCTCAAATTCATATATACTTGAGGCTTGAGCAATGGAGACTCCTTTTAACACACTCGAATAACTACCGGAAGAGTACAAATAAAACCTAACGCCCAGAGTACAAGTTTTTCATTCCCTGCGTCTACAATTAGTATTGCTTCACCCTTCTGGTTTTCATCAATTTTTTCGGTCATGTACTTTAATTTCCTTTTGCTGCATGTAACTTAAACTTCTCAAACTCTCATTTTATCTAATACTCTCCTGATTTTTAATGCATGGCTTCCTCAATTAATTTGATTATTATTCAGAGATGATTAATAGGAGTAATATTAAAAAAATTGATAAATATGAGAAATACATAGCATTTAAGATTAAGATCAACTCCATAATTAATTAGGGCATACATTAATTAAGAAGAAAAGGAGTATCATTTTGTTGTCTTATAGAAAAAAAAAACACGTGCAGAATATAATAAATACACAGCAACGACGACCACGACTATAACTAGCTAAAACAACAGAGCGGGATCACCTCCGATCCAGAATATATCAACACTGGATATTATCATCTACACTTGCCGTCTTTAATTTGGTGGATTCAAGAATAATATGATTGCCATAATTTAATTTGCTCTCTGCCTTCGCTCACATTCCACATTTCTTCTCCAAAATTCTGGGCTATTTTCTGCTTCATCAGCTGCTTGAGGTTTGTAATGGAATAATCTAAATATTATTAATCCTTCAGAATAAAAGTGAGTATAAAGATAACTTTATATAAGCAAATAACTAATAAGCTAACCATAATCCCTAATTATATGAATCTAACCACAACCCCTAATATATTTCCTAACAAGGTTTATCATGTTTCTCCCCTTCTCTTTTCGATCCATGCATGGTTTTTGCGAGTTGCTTCTTCTGTTACCCATAGGTACGTAGGTTTTAATTCTTGGTTGCAAGCTGCAGGATGATTACGCACCCATGTGTCAAGGATTCAAAGACTTCTATATCTTCCCCGACACTGTATTTTCGCATTCAGGTATATATAATATAACTACTGTATTTGGAGTATGTTCGATTCTTGTGTATATAAATACTGCATATCTGGGATGATCTTTATATACGTTAATTTCTTTCTTTACTTTTAGGTCGCTGGCAGGACTGCTTTGAAAGACCAACATACATCAAGTGCTTCTGATGCGTGGTTCGATGTTGTTGTTGGAGTCAAAACACGACTCAGCTACTGATCTGTTGAGTTACAGGCTAGCTAGCTGTGTTTTTCCTCTGAGGATTATTTGAAATTTTGTTTAGGGAAATTTATTGCTTATTCTGCTGAATCATCTCAAGTTATATATCTGAAGTTGGCATGCAGGCGAAAAAGGAAGACAAGTAGATAGCCCTGAAGTTAGGATCGTACAACTATCCTGGATTTGGGGCAGCAGATTATCAGTTCTGTACGCCGCGAGTTGTTGTGTCATTGGTCAAATATTCTGCAAGCACATGCCGTAGTCGCCCTGATGGGGACATGTGTGGGCCCCTAGGGCAAGCCCAGATCACCTGTTGCTGGGGCTTATTTAAAATTTATGTGAAGCGTCCTGCGCACCACATATTCCTTTTTATTATCAATATTTTCATCTTTTTTATTTGGCATATCTTTTACTACTAGACCCAAAGGTCTTGGTCAATATTTTCATGTTTAAACACTCGTTAGGATATTATTTAGTGTATTCTCAGGACTCATTTAATTATATTGTATTGCTTAGGAGAGGAAAAATAACCGTCGCTGAACATCACGATATCCCTTAATTATATTGAATAACAACTTTATATATATAAAAATAATGAATAACAACTCGAAATTAGCTAGCTTGAGAGAGAAGGTATAATATAAGCTTATGTGCTTGTTTAGGAACAAGAGGAAAGTGATTTTTCAAGCCGATCAAGACAAAACTCTTTTTACACACTACCTTTAAATGTTGTAAAAGCATTTTCAAAAGGGTCAAGAATAATTTTGCCCTAAAAGTATCAAGTAGCTAGGGAGCAATTTTCCCCCGGTTGTTATTCTAATTAATTTTGACTCTTCTAGAACCAAATATGTTGAGCTGACAATCTATATGCCATCCACATCATTTTCGTTAAAGTGCAATTTTACTCCGTAAGTCCATTTGCCATCTACTTTATTTTTTACAAAGTTAGATTTAAAATTTCTAAAGCAAATTAAAACCTTAGCAAAAATGACATGTGGATTGGTATCTCAGCATATTTTATTAATTAATGGTGAAAATTAACTACGATGACGGTTAGGGTATTTTTTTTTTGACACAACATTTTCCTTCAAAAAACTTTTAAAATAAAATTGCTCATTGGTGACAACTTCCTTAACAAAATTGTTCCTCCTAATTAAGCCTTTCCAAAAATTTAGAACAAACCGGCACTATATTAGGAAATAAAAGCCAAGGTTCATGTGTGTGTAGATTTGGAGTGAGATGAAAAATATTTTGCTTTTGACGTCTTTGGTTTCCAGGCTTCTATTTACAGGTATGGTTTATGAATTGTGATCATATATAATGTGATGTTGCCTTTTCTATACATGTACGTACGTGTTTGATGTTCCTGGATACAAAGAAATCCTCGTGTCCCCGACGAGAAGGGAGTGTCTTTAGGCAATTAGGCTTTAATTTTGTTGGAAAGATCATGTTTTGTTCCTTCCACCTGGGGGACTCCATTTCCACCATATATATCATGAAGAGGGAAAAGTGATGGAGATGCGTTGATAGAAGAACTAGAAACATCTTTGGGCTGAACTGTGTCCAAGCATCAAACAATAAAAGTCGCCCGTTTAAGCATCTTCCAATGAAATATATGATTTTTTTTTTCCTTTGCTAAGTTTATGTATCCTCTTATTAGAAGTAATATTGTCTGAAGCACGCTCGATCAATAAACATGGACAACTCTGTTAACATGGATTAAAATCTTGATTCACTACATTGTCAAAGCTAGCACTTTCTATTGGACCCAACCCGGTCATAGGTTACATTTGTTTTCAGTATAAAATCAGCAACAGTTCGCAACGTGTGCTTGCAAGTTGCACCATCTTTGATGTCTATTTGTTTTAATTTTTAAAAGTGGTTTTGGCTCAAGAACAGTGTTACTGTTACGTCTAATGTAAGTACATGTGATGAGTTTTACCTTAACTTGTACAAAAGTTATTATAAATTTCTGTTTCCTAAACTAGCACAAAAACATTTTAAAAGTATCAATTCTACGTCAAAGTAGTTTTGATGAGAACAAAAAATAAAAATCAATTAAGATGGGATTTAATCCAGATTCATTTTCACGTCTATTGCCTGATCATTTTAGCAGACGAAAGAAGTTTTCGGCCAACGAGTCCAACGGACTTAAAAGGAAGCAACAATCCGATGGCCCAGTCCAGGAATATTTCTTTTTTAAATTTCCAGATCAATTAAGATTTCATAAAATTAATTCATATATTTATTTGTTAATGTTATATTTAATAATCATAAGAAAATTTTGGTTGAATTATAACATTTATTACTTTGCCCAAATGTACGAGCTGAGTGAGATTGTGTTCGAAAAAGTTTCTCGTTGGCTGTTCATAGCCTAACACAATCATCAATGAAGTATGCACATGTTAAATGGATAGAGGAAAATTGAAAAGAAGGCTCAACATAGTTATTAAACAATGATGTCGTACAATATGATCATATATAGCTGACACCACATAGTGTAATAAAGTGTTTTATTGTTCTTGTTTTTCTTTTTCTTTTTTTCTATTTTTGAATGGAATGGTATGTGATTCATTTAAATATTTACAAATACAAAAGGCTGTAGAAAAACTAGGCTCATGAAGAGATAAGCTTTACAAAAAAGTTCTTGTAAGTGAGAAACTTTTCTGAGTATGGCTATAGCTATGGAACTAACTTGTGTGATAATCCCTATGGTCGTATAAGTTTCCTGTCTAAATAATCTATGATTTCTTGCTTCCCATAAATTCCAAGCTATGATGCATAATCCAACCTTTCATGAGGTGTCTGTCTTTGTAGACTTCAAAATTTGACTAAGCCATTGGATAAAATCCCTTCCAAAAAAAATCTGTGCTCATATCTATGGGTAGTATTTTCCTCTATACTGATGATGCTAAGGGACAATCCTTAAAAACATGATTAATGTTCTCTATGCCACCTTGACAGAGAGTGCAATTCTGGTCTTGTGTCCTCCCCTTTCTGTGGTGTTCGGTATTTGTCATCAATCTGCCCTTTAGGAAGAGCCATGTGAAAGTCTTCACCCTTTGTACCATAGGAAGCTTCCATAGTCTTACCCATTTTCCTTTTGGATTGTTCCAGTTTAGAGACTCTGATGCATGATATGCAGACTTTGTTGTGAATTGTCCAGACGATGTCAAATTTCGTAGCAAGATGGTTCAGTTTGTGTAAGCTCAATACTAGTAGCTTGGATAGCATGAAGCACAGTTGGAGGTAGTAAGTGCTGAAACATATCCCACTTCCAAACACTATTTTCATCAATAAACTCCAAGATTGGTTTCGATGCTTCTGATTCAATCACATAGGAGTAAGATATATTTTTTAGAGGTCCATAATCGCCGACCTAGTAATCAGTCCAAAATTGAACATTGTGACCATCACCTGGATTCCATTTGATGTGTAATGTTGTATCCTGCCAAACTTTTGCAATATTCTTCCAAAAGTGGGAAGAACATCAGAAGTGTGACCAAATATAATTAAATCATCTGCTTGTTCTTGTTTTTCTTTATTGAACATTAGCAATTGTCATGATAAAGAAATATAAGTAATTGGAAATTATTATTTTTTAGAAGCAGCAATTAGAAATTATTACCTACCTTTCATTTTAAGCTGTAGTGTGTGTAAATTAAATAAATATCTATTAAATATAAAGAATATAATTATAGATATCTATTTGTGTGTGTGGGGTCTATGTTGTTGGGAAAAAAAATGAAGCCATCTTTCTGAAATTTTGCCAATTGTAGGTAGATGTAACACACACACACATATATAGGTTTCATAATATTAGATGCCTTTCACTCGGGTTGGATTTCTCTCATAATCTCTTTCTCATTATCCCTTATTATCTTTAAATCATATCCATCCAATCAATCACAATACCACTTTAACTTTTCTCTCATCTTCCTAATCAATGACCCAGATGAGCTAATGAAGGAAAATGAGAAAAAAGATAAGAAGAGAATCCTCTTCCCTTCAACTCTATACGATGGTCAAGGTATCTTCTGACTCGTATCAAGAACTAATCCCGGTCTATATTTTTTATGGAGTGAGGAAATTAAACTTGAATTAATATTTATTTATGTGTGTTTGTTTTACTTTATTTAAAATAATATAAATTTACGGTTATAAAACTCATTAATGCATAGCATAGAAAATAGAGTTTTTTTTTTTTTATTAAGGGAGAATCCTACAAAAATACATTTTAAAATTCATAATGACAAATACATGATTTTACAATAAAATGAGTTGTTAATTCTATTACTGTTTTTGTTAACATGATTTTAAAATTCAAATGATATTTTTCTTTCATTCTCCTTTTTTATATTACGTTTTTTTTGTTAAAAAGAATATAATTATAAGTATTTATATAAGAACAGAAAAGTTTTTAGCTGTACTTAGCTTGTCCCCTTTAATTTTCCGAAATTGCAGTGTTAGTGGGAAGTTGCCAGGTAATTAGATGGTAATAACCTCATTTATTGACACTCTTACAACACCTCTGCATGGCGTCCAGGTGGAATGGCGAGCGAGGCTGGGAATCCAGCTATGATCCCCATATCACTTAAAATAACAATATTAGTGTAGCTCAAGCAACAGCAACCCGGCCCCACCACCATTTTACTCTGCTTCTCACCCCCACCATAACACATACACCACCTCACTTCCTTACCCTACGTCAGATCCAAACTACAATCTTCCAGTGGATCGGCGCCTCCACGTGCACAGCCCATCCCGCTTGGTTCCACAGAGCGTAGCAGCAGATAATAACCCACAAGGTTCCGAGTGGTAGAGCGCAGTTGAACGAAGCCAATTATGGCAGTTTGTGTGTTCCCATGCAGTTGATGGTTTCAAATACAGAGCATCCTCCCCCAAACCCAGCACCTTCCTTCTTCCTCTCTCCCTCTCCCTCTCCCTCTCCCTCTCCCTCTCTCTCTCTACTTTAGAGAGAGAGTGTCGTCGTTTTATTAAAGATGAAAGAAAGAAGGAGAGCCCAATACAAAGCCAAAAACGCCATTGATTTCTGTTGTAACTCCCAGAACTTTTGCTACACCTGGAGGTTCTCTTCGTCGTCCACCTTTCCTCTTTATTCACCCTCCATCCGTCTCTCCATGCTTGGCCACTCTCCAACCATATAACACCGCACCAACCCAACCCAAACCCAATCCCTTAACCCTGGTTCACCCTTCTGAACGCTACTTTACAATGTGACCAAACAAAGAGCCAAGGCAAAACGCAACCGTCAATGAAAGCTCAACATTTGTCACTCCTCCCACCATTCTCATCTGAGACTAACCCATTGCCCACAACCCATTTAGGGATAAAAATCTGGCAAAGGGAATTATATTATATTATATGCGTGAGAATGGTAAAAGTAAAAGGAAGAGAGGGGAGATGAATAATGCAGAATGCACAAATGTCATGAAAACCAGGGAGAGTAATCACAAAAACGCTTGCCAAAAATAGAAAAATTCCAAAGAGGAGGGGGAGGGAGGGAGGGGATAGTGTACTTGGGGGGAAAGAGAGAGAGAGTAGAGTCCACCGTTGAACTCTTTAAAACACACAACATCAAACACAACCCCACAGCCATTTCGTGATTGCCGAGCGTCCATTGCCCCCCGGTCTCTGCACACACACTGAGGACTGAGAGATAGGGATACAGTGGAATCACAGAAACCAAAAGCACTGTGAGTTGTGGTTTGTGTTTGGAAAAACCCTAAGCTAATGATGATGGATCAGGGAAAGAAGCTGCTTCTTCGCAAAAACGAGGCCTCTGATTTTGTGGCAGGTGTTGACGCTGAGCTTGGCCTCGTCACCGTGCCACCAGACATCCACAATATTACTCCTCCCGGGTCGGGTCCTCCTTCTCCGATCCGAGACCTCGGCCTCGTCGCTGCCTTCCGCACCGTTCATCGGAAGAAACGGATGGTCCGCCAGAGGAGGTCCTCCGCAGTCTCCATGAATCTCCCTCCGCCACCTCCTCCTCCTTCCTCCTCCTCCTCCTCGCACGTGCCTATCTCCCCGCTTCGATCTTACAATCCTCTCCCACCCCCACGTGTGAGTCACCTCTCTTTTCTTTTTTCTTTTTTACTGCGCTGTTTTATTCTGCCTTGGCGTGGAGATCTAGTCTCTACAAAGTTTGATTCACTTGTATCTATTCATTATCATTTTGCCTTTGCTTTGCTGATCATCTTAATTCTCTCTCTTCACATTTGTTTTTCTCTGATCTCGATCGTCTCGGATCTGATCAAACACTCAATAGTTTTCCTGATCTACATTGTGTCTTTTGTTTAGATCACCGTGTACCTATTTGTTTCGTCGTGCTCGCACAATGCAAAACTTAATCGGTTTTGCGGCTGAACTCTGAACTTGTGCGGGCAAGTCTTTATTTTTTCCCCGATATTGTATTGTGTAATGTGAGTTTTAAGAATCACCTTATAGTTTATTCGCAGAAACCCTGCGACACTTGTTGATGGGGTCATATCGTCAAACATACTATAAATGGAGGATTCCTATATAGAGTAGGAATATATATATATATATATATATAGCGCAGGGGCATATATATACATTTAAGAAAAAGAAAAAAGACAGTCCTTTTGGGCAATTCATTTTGCAATTAATTGAATCGCGTAGTTAACGAGGTGTATAAATAGGCACAACTCAGATGTATTTCGAGTTTCAAGCTTGTGTGAATCTGTTGAAGTTGAGTGGAAGCAAGAAATTAGGAATATACAGTTTATTCACAAACACAAAAAAAGGGGCAACGTGAAATAATAGAGTCCGCGCGCTTTGGATATTTATAATTAAATGGGATATTTTACGTATTAGTGTTGGTAGTGTTGAAGGGCTCTGTTAATTGTCATGCTGTCTGCTTTACACATTTGGGAAAATGTGTGAGGGACAGATAAGAGCATGCTGGACAATATACCTTGGGCACTCTGCCCCCCCTTTATTAGTATCACTATAATATATTAACTCGACCAAATATGTTGGGCATGGTGGTAACATTTTATTCTCATCAGTCCCAAAAATTTTGTTTGCCATATATAGTATGTTGTAGCTAGCGTGTTTGGAACCAACCGTACTTAGTGGTTGCTATATATAGTATGTTGTATCATGACGTATTTGTTGTATGAACATAATGTGGTTCTAAACTTTGATTTGCCTAAAAGCGACAATTAGTTGTCGTTTCTAAGAGGTTTCAATGTATTCTTGTCGTCAAAAAATCAAATTTGCTTTCAGTTATATATGTTGCTCCACAAAATTTATTACTTTTAGTTTTGCATGCCTCTAGTTACAATAATTAATGCTTTGATTTCAGTAAAATTTACTCACAAAATTCATATTTATGTGCTCTTAGGAGATTGATCACCAGAGGTTGAGATTTCTTTTCCAGAAGGAGCTCAAGAACAGTGACGTAAGCTCCCTCCGAAGGATGGTGCTCCCAAAGGTTTGGGTTTTTCAATTAATTACTAATGATTTAGCATTTTGGCTTCTAAAGTTTTTTTGTTTAAAAAAATTGGGAGGAAATGATTTTATTTTTTTTAATGAAATTTAACCATTCAGCTAATTCTACACAAACACACACAATTTTAAGTATATAATAAAGTTAAATTGTTCAAGTCGGGTGAATTATTATAATTTATTAAAAATGAATGTTTTCTCATTTAAAATTAAGATTTTTTTTTTGAATTCTACTTTGATTGTACGTTTTCTTAAATGTTGTCTTAAACTGGCTAGACGTGTAATATGTATAATGCACATAATTTGAAGTGAGTTTACATTGTTTACAGCTTGCATATTATATAGCTCTTGTGTATTTTATTTATATATATAGAGATCAAGATAAGATTATATTGCCTTAAATGAGCCTAATTGATAAATAGTAGGCAACTAATCCAACTTTGCAGAAAGCAGCAGAGGCTTTCCTTCCTATCCTGGAGTCTAAAGAAGGAATTGTTATAAGCATGGATGACATAGATGGTCTTCATGTCTGGAGCTTCAAGTACAGGTCCATTATGCATACCATATTTATTCCATTGATGGCTAAAAAAACATAGATCATTCTTGAACAAAAAAAAATTGATATAAGTTGGATTGCAATTCAAGGATGTTTGTATAGAGTGACATATATATGAACAAATATCCAATACAGTGAAAGTTCTCTATAATATAAATCATGCAGGTTTTGGCCTAATAACAACAGTCGGATGTATGTACTTGAAAACACTGGTACATCCTGAGCTCCTCATTTTCAATGAATAGTTCTATATATGTGCTGTGATCTTTATTAAGATTTTGATTCTACTGCTGAATTCTTTGCAGGGGAATTTGTTAGCACACATGGTTTACGACTTGGAGATTCCATAGTGGTTTATCAGGATAATCAAACCCTTAATTATGTATGTCCAACAAATTGAACAATTTTATGATCATCGATAATCTTCTTTTAATTAATGTAATGTTTGTGTGAACATTTAGGTGATTCAGGCTAAAAAGGCTTCTGAGCAAGATGATTTTATGGCTATATCTGGTGACAACATCAATGATCTCTTTCTGCAAGACTATGAGGTTAACAAGTCAAATGGTTTGAGTGTGATGACCTATCCCACAATGAATATTGACACAGACATGTCATTCATCTATGACACTACATTCTCAAATGATTCTCCATTTGACTTTTTGGGTGGATCGATGACCAGTTTCTCAAGAATTGGATCCGTCGAAACATTTGGCTCTGTCGAGAACTTGTCACTCGATGACTTCTATTAAGTCTGGACTGATGACTGTATTTTGATTATATATATTATCAAGACACTAATTAACATATGGTACCGAGACGAAGACAAAACATTATTGAGTGCTGAGTGTATGGGTTTCTTCATGTTTGGTGATGAGGGAACTTATAAAAGTGTGTTGATTTTGATGTCGATATGTGTAGAATAAATGAGTAGTCTCTTGACCATCTCTTGTGTCTTTGACCTGAATACATGGCTACTATATCATGTATTACTTCTTATTGTTGAACTGTACTCATAATCAAATTGCCATGTGAGCTACATTTGGTTCTCACATCCAAGTTTATGTGGTTACTTTGGTTTCAATTATTTGAAAATGTTGAATATATTAAAATTATAGTATATATAACATCATATGGTTTGAATGTATGCATAGAATATGCACAAACAGTGCACAAGCATCAAGTATCACAAACTTATTTGTAAAAACATATAAGACCAATTACAACTTATTATAATTGATATTGAATAGTTTGTCAATATACCTTGAAACAATAAAAAAATTAAGCAGGTACGGTATTGAAGAATATTCTAGGTCTCAACAGATTATATGGCATAGACTTTCTCTATACTTATATTTTTTAATATGGAATAAATTGGTAATAATATTATTGGTTCATCCATTTAGACAAAAACAAAATTAGAACGAATAGGAAATGAAAATTCGTGATCTTAACTCAAAACTCTTAAACTCAAGAACCGTCTGTCTAATGTATATCCTATCATGCTCCCTCAATATCCATTATAACGACAACCAAAGTTTCAGAATGCGTGGTTGCTTCTCAACTGCGTGATGTGTGATTTATTAATTAATATTTGAAGCATTTATAGTAAATCAATCATCAATGTGTTAGCAAAAATAAATCATCAATTTGTGAGCTATAAAAAAATCATCAATACATATATAAAATTAATAGGATGCCACGTTAGTTTTTAATTATAAATAAATTTTAATTATAGGAAGATGTGTTCAATTTTTTTTAAAAAAAATTAATGCATTATAAAAAGGATTTTATTTAAATATCATGTTTTTATTACGGATTTAATTTAATAATAAAACCCATAGAAAATACAACCTAACATTTAATATGACTCATTTTGCACATGATGGCCCACATGCAAACGAATCTGGTGGGTCTGGCCCAGGGAAAAAAACCACACTTTACAATTATGAGATCATGATTCATGCGCGCATCTAATGACTACCAGCTTATATTGATTTTATTTATAAAGTTCATTTTAACTAAATCTCATATATCAAAGAGATGTAGTTAATTAATAATTATGAGGGTAAATTTTTAACTTTACCCTCATTTATGATTAGATATTTTTAAACTGTTTCTTCTCTTTATATTTTTATGGGTGACAATTAATATAAGTAAAATTTGTCACAATTTCATTTATTATATTAACTAGACTTATAAATAGAACCAATTTTTTTTAGTGAAACTAAACTTATAAATAGGATCAAAGTGGTAAAAACGAAATGGAGAACTACATGGCAACTTCTTCAACTTTAGGAAAATCCCTTTAAAAGCTTTTTAAAATATCTAAATTTTTATTTGGGTTACTAAATTTAAGAAATCATTAATTAGGGCATATGATTCAAATTACAATTTAGAAATACTGTCAATTTAACTTAATCCCCCAGAATTATTAAAAAAAGAAAATACCTAAGCACTAGTCTCCTGAATGCCTGATAGGAAATATTGTCGATACAGTTAAAGTCTAGAGTCATTGCAAATTCTTTCACTGAAATGGAATTAACAGTTCTTCGATATTCAAGGAAATCATGTTTGTTGCTGCATTTTACCGACGACAGTAGACTCCAAATTCTCATTCAAATCCACCTTGATGAATAAAAAGTTCTTATATACTACCTCCAATTCTAAAATAAGAGTTGATTGCATTTTTCTTTGAGAGATTAAATATACTGAATAAATTATTTTAAATATCTATCGTTTTTTTTTTCTAAATAAATTAGTTTAACTTATAAACCGATATATAATTTAATGGTATATAACATTTACGATAATTAAATAATATATTTAACTTCCTTAACCTCTCTAAAATCATACTTGAGCATGAGCCAAGGCCCGAGCGCCACCCATCAAGTGCAAGCACAAAGAAAGAAACAAGGGAAAATTTCATATAGGTCTCAAGGAACAAAAAAATTACAAAAAATTTCTCAAATCATCAAATTACGCTTGGGTCAAGGGACTTACGTGTAATTATTTGTATGGAGGTTTTTAAATGTTGTTGTTAATACACGATTTCGTTGTAAATACATGCATTTTTCATTGTAAATAATCGGACTTACGTGTAATTATTTGTATGGAAATAAAATCCGGTTTTTAAAAGTTGTTGTAAATACATGCATTTCGTCGTTGTAAATACACGCATTTTTCATTGTAAATGACCATATTTTAAATTTTGTTGCAAATGCAACATTTCTCGTCAGTAAATCTATGTTTTTTTTTTGTAAAACCTTCTATATTCAAAATCTAGGTATTTAAATGTTGTTGTAAATATATGCATTTCCGTTGTAAATGATCAGGTATTTAAAAGTTGTTGTAAATATATCGATTTCGCATTGTTAATACAAATAATTACACGTAGTTGGGACCGAAGCGTAATTTAATGATTTGAGACTTTATTGTAATTAATTCCCTTCCTGGGACCTGAGGCGTAATTTTCCCAAGAAACAATACTTACAAATAGTTGGACGGAATTCCCAATTAGGTGCTGACACTTATCACCGCAACCTGCATCCACCCATCTTGACGTAAGTTCAGATTCTAAATTGGAGGAGCCAATGTGTCTAACACTAATCGTATTGCTTGATCTTGAATTTAATTCTTCATTTGAATAGAAACCACAGACTAGATTATGAGTAGAGCTTCCAACAACTACAGAAACAGGGTATATCCTAGATGAGGAAAACAATTAATCTACCGACAGATCTACAAGAATTGAACGTATTTCTGGTTTAATTATGATAAGTTATTCATAGATTGATAAAACACTGGGAGTTGAGGCATGTGTAACGTGACCAAAAAATATGAAAACCTGCGAAACCAAGTTGTTTTGGAAATTTGCTCCAAGTTATTAGGTAGTTGGTTCGAATCAAACTGTAAAAATTCTTTCAGTTAGTGTTGTTCTAAAATCGATAATCCTGGAGAGATGTGAATCAGAGATCTGAATACAATTTGGAGAAGAGGAGAGGAGACATAGGGAGAAAGATGAGAGACAGTAGATGGAAAATGTAGACGGAAGGAGAAGAGGACATATATGTAAAATCACTTAGTCTTGAAATTTTGAATTGGGCGGATTAACTTAATTTAGAATTTGTCAAATTAAAAAGCTTGATTCAGAATTTGGATATTTTAAGAATACAGGGTACTCAAACGTAAATTATACCGAAGATTTGACGAGGGAACAAAGGAAAATGCATGTTATGGTGAATTATATACTGCATTCTTCAAGAACTAACGCTCCACCCCTCATGGAAATAGAAGGATTGGTGAGAAGAAACGGTTTCGGGCTCTAGTTCCTCATTGTTTGTAATTGTAATCGCAAATCGTGTGGCTCTGCCCCTCTTTTATTATTAAAACATTGAAAATCGACCAATCGAAGCTTCACTATATCCGTCTCGCGTCCGATTTTTCGATTTTGTGGATCGAGGTGAAAAACAGGGCTTCCTGAATCATTTTGGAGATCGTACGATTCAAATAAACGTGCTTGACGAATCATTGTGGGGTTGGTTAAGTTTGAGTGATCTCATCCTTTTCTTCCTTCTCCTACTACACCTACCTGCTACTAGCAGCATTAACACTCCCCTGTCATTTTCACTCCTCCGACGGGTCCATACTCCGACGCTTTCATTGGATCTCCGGTGCTGTTTTAGGCATTTCTATTAGAATTTCTACAATTTAAAACCAGATCCGTGTGTTCGCCCTTGATTCCTGCTTTGGTTTCTCTTTTGGTGGAGATTAACGATCAAAGATGATTGCAATTCCATACTTGACTGCATTAAGCACCTACTTTAGCTATGGTTTGCTCTTCGCCTTCGGCCAAATTAGAGATTTCTTTAGGAAACTTATGGACTGGTTCAGCTCTAACAATCTTCAGGTTTCTCCGGTCTCTCCTTCTTTTATTATGCATGCTTTGCGATATGCATTTTGTTTTTTTCAACACATTTCTTCCTGCAAGCAGGGTTACGCACCTATATGTTTAGGACTCGAAGATTTTTATATTCGTCGACTGTATCTTCGTATTCAGGTATATAATTAACAACTTTACCGGTTCTTTTTTCATTTATACTGTACTTTATTTCTGTAAGCTTGATTGTATTCAAATTGAGGTCCCAATAACAGGGCGTGATGTTTATACGTTATGAGTTTGTGCACTGACATTGGTGTCGAGCTAGTAGCATATGGGAAATCATTGAACTGTGCCACGATTGTTTGACTCGTTCTTCTATACTTGTTGAACGTTTTAGTTCTTATCTTGCATTTGCAATACACTTGATTCTTAAATGCAAAATAAATTGCTATATAACATACAAACACAAGTACTGCTTATTCGCTGTAGTTCATATTCAATTATATCCTCAACAAACTCACAAAGTGTTAATGTTTTGATAGGATTGCTTTGGAAGACCAATATCAAGTGCTCCTGATGCGTGGTTTGATGTAGTGGAGCGCTACTCAAACGATAATAACAAGACCCTGAAGTACTAATTTCTTAAATTACAGGGATATTTTTTTATGTTTAATTTTTCTATACGAAAAATTTTGTACTCGAGTTATTGCGTTTTAAATTATGCAGACGAACGACAAAAGTAAGTAGATGCCTTAACTTGGGATCGTACAACTATCTTGGTTTTGCTGCGTCAGATGAATATTGTACACCCAGAGCAATTGAGTCATTGAAGAAGTATTCTGCAAGCACATGCAGTAGTCGGGTAGATGGGGGTATGTGTATTAGTTGTAGTTTACCTCCAAGCTAAAAATTTGTTTGTACATATATTCATAAATTATGAATACTCCAATAGGCACTACTGCACTGCACAATGAATTGGAGTCATGTGTCGCCAACTTTGTCGGTAAGCCAGCTGCTATAGTTTTTGGAATGGGCTATGTGACGAACTCTGCTATTCTTCCAGTTCTGATGCGGAAGGTCTGCAAAAGATGATTAATAGTACCATTTACAGCTGTTAGGTAATTGGCTTGGTTTTGATTTATTGATATAACTTTCCTATGCAGGGAAGTTTGATAATCAGTGATTCATTGAACCACAACTCCATTGTTAATGGCGCCCGAGGTTCTGGAGCCACTGTTCGTGTTTTCCAGCATAATAGTGAGTATTTTTCCTGCATGCCAAATGGAGATCATTATCATGATATCTATCTGGCTTTCAATTTCCTGATACGTTTGTAGATATAGATGTCACTGAGATACTTTGATTTCTGTTCTTCAACTCCACATACGTTGAAGAATTTGTGCGGGTGTTGCTCTTTGAATTCTTGTGTATTCCTTTTCTCCCTCCTTGCTGTTTTTTTAGTATCATGATACTTCCAAAGATGACAATTTTATTCATGTACTATTTTCTTGAACATGTTATCTGCAGCTCCATCTCATCTTGAAGAGGTTTTCAGGGAACAAATTGCCGAGGGACAGCCAAAGACCCATAGGCCCTGGAAGAAGATAATTGTTATTGTAGAGGGTATATACAGCATGGAAGGAGAGATATGCAAACTCCCAGAGATCATAGCTCTCTGCAAAAAATACAAGGTAAGCTATGATGGTAGATCTGATACGGAGCAAAATTTTTCTGCACCTGTATCTATTAATCTTATGCTTTTTTGTCTAGGGGGAGGTGATTGCTTTTAGTAAGCAAACTTCAGTTTAAAAATTTAACTCATGAAAAGTCCTCATAAACCTGATGGGGCTTCCATAAATCTTTCATAAGATAATGTCATCAGTAATTATTCATGTCTGCATGAATTCATTATTTTCCCCCATGTAAAATGCAAAGAGCGCTGGATCTTCAAAAGTTTAACCCAATAACTCAATTTAGTAAATCATGAATTATTGTAAGAATCTTCTTGGTTGGATTATAATTATGAGATTAACCTTTTCATGTGTGGTTTTTGACATGACGCCTGTGTTGGTAATCTAAAGAGGTTTGGCATCAACTTGTTCTCATCAAGTTCTGTTTGGATTTAGTTTTGCTTTCTTCATTACTTCATTGCTTAATAGGTATATACATATTTGGATGAGGCACACAGCATTGGGGCAGTGGGCAAGACTGGAAGAGGTGTCTGTGAGCTCCTAGGGGTGGATACGGCTGATGTTGACATCATGATGGGGACATTCACCAAGTCATTTGGATCATGTGGAGGTTATATTGCAGGGTCTAAGGTTTGCTATTTTTTTGTGTTTAAATGTTATTTAGTTTATTTATAGCGTGCTTTAGTTGTATAAGAAGAGAAAAACATATAGAAGAGAAGGGTTTGGGATGTGAGGAAATTGAGAGCTGCTTATTTCATTTTATGCAACCAAAGTAGTGTTGTGGTGCTATACTGCTATTGATGTTACATGTGGCACAACTTTTGAGTTTGAAAATTGTTTTTCTTAGGTTAGTGTTTCATATTGTGTCGCACAATTTTGATCATTGTGCTATTGAATTCTGGTGATGCCAATTATTTGAAGTTGTAGGAATCATAGAGAAAGATTGAGAAAATATACTCTCAAATGGATGTGTTTATTCATATGCTCAATAGGGTATTTATACATAAGAGAGAAGACAAGAGAGTAATGACTCATTATGATGATTGATTCCCTAATCACTCATAATTCTTATAATCTCTGATTATGTGCGATACGAATTAATTATAATATATTTGCACTAATATATTTCCTAACACTCCCTCAAGTTGGAGTATAAATGTTAATCATGTTCAACTTGTTACAAGAAAACATAAATAAATCCAAACAAACTAATTTTTTTTTTAACCCTATCCCTTAACATTCTCAACGCTCCCCCTCAAGCTGGGCCAAACACCTAACCGGAGGCAAAGCAACGAACAGGTCACACATGGACCCCAAACAGTAAATAATTGCCAAACACTTTGCTAGAGGCAAAGCAACGAATGGGTCACACAAGGACCACCAAACTCCTCACCAGAGGACGCAAAGCACAACAGATGCCAACGAAATTACCCAACCACAAGCACGACATTCAAGACAAAATAGCACTTCACGAACGTGCTGGAAAACGTAACAAACGAAGAACCCAACCACTAGAGACAAGTGAATGTGCACGAAACAAATGCCGACTGTGCTGAAATAGTAAAACCAATTGAAGTCGGTCTCACAACGCAACCTTCGAAGCAAAGAACCGGCCTACACACACGGCGGGAATGAAGGCTCGACATCGGAGAACATCGCAAGGCCGAGAAAATAAGTGCAAAGCAACCAAATGACATGCTTGAAACCAAAGAGAACAAGCAACCAACCCAATACCTCGTATTGGACTAAACAACTCAGAAGAAGCCATACCAAAAAATACCAAACCTCTCACCGGGGCGAACGAGAACCACGAGTCAGCAAAGCCAGTGCCAGTCAGAGATAGCAAAGCCGAAGCACAAACATAAGCAGGGGTAACCAAACAGCACCAAAAATAGAAGCAAACGACGTTGAAGGTCGCCTGGAAATTCACAACCCCACCAGAAAATTCAAAGTTTTGCCGGAATCTGGAAATTCACAACTTCGTCGGAAAATACAAAAAATCTCCAGAGAGTTCAAACATTCCTTTTTCTTCTTCCTCAGGCTTAAAGGAGCCACTGCTGGAAACCAAGGTGACACGAGCTTACACACGCCGGAGACAGACCACTGTTACTGTTCACGCTACAAAGAATAACAGTGGCCACCGAAGAAAAACTCAAATTGGCTAAGAACAATCCCTAAGCTCGATGCCATGTAGAAATCATAGAGAAAGATAGAGAAAATATACTCTCAAATGGATGTGTTTATTCATATGCTCAATAGGGTATTTATACATAAGAGAGAAGACAAGAGAGTAATGACTCATTATGATGATTGATTCCCTAATCATTCATAATTCTTATAATCCCTGATTATGTGCGATACTAATTAATTATAATATATTTGCACTAATATATTTCCTAACAGAAGTCTTATAGTATTATTGAAAATGTGAGGATGCTATTAGGAACTTATCCAGTACTTGAAGTACACCTGCCCTGCTCATCTTTATGCTACTTCAATTTCACCTCCAGCTGCGCAACAAATTCTATCTTCGATAAAGGTTATTCTTGGAGAGGATGGTTCCAATAGAGGTTGGGCTGGCACTATGCTGTTCCCTTGCTTTTTACTTCTTCATTTCGATTGTTCCAAATTCTGTACATCTAATTGCTTTGTCTTTTAGCACTAAAGTTTCTTGTTTGACTTGTTTCCTGATAGGTGCCCAAAAACTTGCACAAATTCGTGAGAATAGCAATTTTTTCAGGTCAGAATTGCAGAAGATGGGATTTGAGGTTCTTGGGGATAATGATTCCCCTGTAATGCCCATCATGCTTTACAATCCAGCCAAAATCCCTGCCTTCTCTAGGGAGTGCCTCAAGCAGAATGTGAGAACATCCAACCATTAAGATCCTTCTTAATGCTCCCCAATTTGGATATGCAATTTATTTTTTCATCAATTCTGCTATTCCTGTATAACACTTTCAGGTTGCTGTTGTGACGGTGGCATTTCCAGCAACCCCACTATTGTTGGCAAGAGCCCGCATATGCATATCTGCTGCTCATTCAAAAGAAGACCTTATCAAAGCCTTGGAGGTATGCATTTTGACTTTCACTCAATGACTCAGGAAAATGCATCATTTCTGTGTTTTTTTAAAAGAATACCTTGTTAGAGCCTATGAGGTAGGATCATGAGATTTTGACTTTCATTCAATGGTTAAACTTGGGGTGTCTTGCAATGCTATGGGTTACTTTACTTTTGATAGGCTAATTATTGAGTTTGCTGCGCCATTATTTCCTTTTGTTTACTATATTTGATTTTACAAGCGGGGAGTCAAAAAAGCCGTTGTGTTCAAATTATTTTGACGCCCCACGCAATTTTGTGAAATATTGTTAAACTATATTACTTTCATGATATGTGTACTGTTGTTGCTTGCTGAGATTGTTCTTCTTTGATAGGTTATCAGCAAGGTTGGTGATCTAGTGGGTATAAAATACTTCCCTGCTGAACCAGCGAAGCTGCAGCAGGGGGGAAGAACTAAGGTGGACTGAGAAGGTACATTGTTCATGCTCATATTCATAATAAGAGCCAAGGTTGATTTGGACTGGTATGATATGCTCCATGGTGTAATGTTGTCATTCTTCTAGGCTTGTCATTAAAATAGTACTATCTCCGATTCTTAATATAGAATCTATTTTGTAGTTCAATTTTTTATTAAATTGAATCTTATATTAAAGATTGGACGTAGTAGTTATTTTTATTTTTCACTACTACAATAGATTCAGTTTTAAAATCTATTGATGGGTAAGGGTCTAATTTCATTTCGAGTCCACATTAGGTGCCCATTCTTAGGTGCTCAATTATTTGCTATGAGCATATTTTTTTTATATATATATTGTATTTATTTAGATTTAAATTATATGCTGTTTTTTTTGAAATTTTTTTACATACAATATCTCAAATTAATTAGTTTTGGTCTACTTGCATTTATCCGTAACACCGATCGCTTTAAATTAATTAATTTAAGATATTGGGTGCAAAAAAAAAATCGAAAGAAAGATATAATTTAAATATAAATAAATACAATATATATAAAAAATATGCTCATACCTCTAATTGAGATATGAGCAAATAATTGAGCACCTAAGAATGGGCAACTAATGTGCACCCATTTCAAAGTCGTCTTATTTTGCTAAACTAAAAAAGGGAAGGGTCTGTCTTATGCCTGGAGAGCAGCGACATTTGAAGTCATAAACTACGGACTCAGTAAGTCAGTAGTAGAAATGGGCCATTAAAAATAAGAGGTAAAGCTGATTCTTCTATTCCTCCATCCGATACTAAACATAAGGTAAAATTTACTTTTGAGAGAGATTAAAGAAATTTATAAATTACTTTAGAGTATTTTATTTTTATTTTTTCCCCTAAACTAATTAGTTTGACTAATAAACTTATATACTCCCTCCTCCGGTCCTAATTATAAGACATAATTGACTTTTTTGGAGAAATTAAGGAAGCTAATTAAATTCCTTTAGAGTATTTTTTTTTTCAAACCAATTAGTTTGAATAATAAACTAATAAATAATCTAAAGATACACAACATATGATATGATTAAGTAACTTATTTAGCTTCCTTAATCTCTCCAAACAAAGTCAACTATATGTCTTATAATTGGACCGAGGGTAGTATAATTTAAGAATACACAATATATGATATGATTAAGTAACTTATTTAGCTTCCTTAATCTCTCCAAAAAAAGTTAAATATGTCTTATATTTTTAGGACGGAGGGACTATAAGACAAAGATGACTTCTTTGAAACGATTAAAAAAGTTAAATAAGTTACTTAATCATATTATATGTTGTGTTTCATTAGATTATATATCAATTTATAAGTTAAGCAAAATAGTTTGAAAAATAATAATCATAAATATGAATATTTTAAGGTAATTTAATTAGTTTTCTTAACATCTCTAAAAAAAATTAACTTTATCTTATATTCAGGTAGAAGTACTCCCTCCGGTCCTTATTATAAGGCATCAACTAGTAAGTTTATTTGGTCATTTACTCATTTTTATAAGACACTTGCATGTTCCCAATGACAATGAGCAATGATTATTTTTTTCCATGTCTGCCCCTTATTAATAAAGGTAGTGGGTGAGAGTAATAATTAATATAATATTAGAGTTTAATGCAATTAGTAGGGATAATATTGGAAATTACTTAGATTTTAGGACAACTTTATTGACTTTAACTACTTTTATTGATTTGTGAGAAAAGTTAGTTGGTGCCTTATAATAAGGGGATGGAGTAATAAATAAGCATGTCAGGGCCGTTGGAACTTGGAAGATCAAGTTTTCCCCTTTCTGAAGGGATATTCCATTTCGTCATGGAGAGAAAAGTAATTCTAAATGGCTAAAGAGAGTTGGCATAGATGGTAAGAGATTTGTTCAAGTCCCAAAGGAATGTGTGTTCGATCCCATTATTCATTCTTGGGACTCTTCTTTGGTAAGCGATCTCGTAAGTCCCATTAGCTCTCAAAGAACCTGCGTCTGCCGCAGTATGACTATACGCCGAACCCTTCCAAAACTTTTATTTTTATCAAAAAAGAAAAAGAAAAAGAAATTCTAAATGCAAATCGGTGGAAGCCATCCTGCATGAGAATGAGTTGACACTGGCGCTATTTTTGGATGAAAAGAAAAGTGAGAAAAAAAAAAGGAGAATGAATACTAGGTAGAAAAATTTCAATAAAGAGTTCTCTTTTAGTTTTTTTTTTTCCTTCTAATTTTCTCTCTATCTAAATATAGATTAAAGAAGACATAATTACTTCTGGACTTCAAACTTTTTGGCTGCTCTATTTCCTCCTATTGTCTCATGTCACTGTTGTTCACAGTTTTCCTTACCATCATAAAAATGGGAAAGTATTGTCAAGATTTGATAAGTACGACCCGTTGTTCAATTCAATCACATAGGAGGATTCAGGAATGTCCTCCGGACAACAACAGCAACAACATATTGTTATTATTGTTTTTTGTAATAAATAATAATTAGCAAATATACAACTTCACGTTGAATAGTTTTGAAAAAAAAAAATCAGATTTAGATTAATTCAATTAAATAATATTTCAGATCAATTTTCAGTTTTTCACATATTTTGCCCGATTATTACAAAATTTATTGAAATTGAATTAAAAATCAAATTGGAAGAAATTTAACAAAACTGATCACAAATAATGTTAGGATAAGTTTTTATGATGGCAAAACCCATTTGTTTGGTTTGGTTTTTGGTTTGTTTTGATTTGGATATGTTTCTAATATTCAGCATGCACCAATGTATTTTCATTGTGAGACTCTCAAATTTTTTTAAAAAAAAAACAAAAAAACAAAAAAATCTAATGCTGCACCGCTGCAGTTGCGGCTAAGGCAACTTTTGCACCATAAGCTATACACATTATCCTTTCTCTGCAGACTAAAACATTAAGGGACCCGACCAGGACGATTACCGAAAAATCGGTCCTTTAAAACCTCCTAGCTACCAACCAAGCACCATTCAGCCCCTGTAAACGTAAAAGAACAAAAATGGATAGCTAAGCATTGGATATTATAGACAAGAAAATATGTATTGCCAATTGAATTTTCACCGGGGGCTGTAGTGATCCTCACGTGCAAAGATATATATCAACAATAGAAAGGATGAGAGCAAAACCATCCTTCCAAAAATTTGTAATATTCCCATGAAAAATGGACTGAGAGTCCAAAATCCAAATATGGAAAAGAATGTCATCCATCCGAGCTTGAGTGGAATCGCGCAGCTTTGCCTTTACTATCTCTGTTTATGCATGGTCCACAGTACCTATCATTTGTAACTTTGAGTTTCATTGGATAAAACTTGTACTCATATTTTGGACGCCACCCCTTAGCAAGCTCAGCAAGGGCAGCAGCGGGAGCAACAGCACCAGTAGTTGGCCTGATTAGGGAACCAGAATATCATTACCAAGTTTAAATAAAGATAAGGAAAATGACAACAAGGTCCCAATTAAAAAAAATATCAAAAAAGTCACATAACTTATTAACGGTAACTCCTTTACTTGTCAATGATTGCTTCTTTACTTGTCATTGACAAGCTATAAGACTTTTCTGATATATATATTTTTTAATTGGGACTTTGGCCTAAAGATAATGACATAAACCAACTTGCAGTTATATATACTTACAGTCCCACGGAGACTTTAAAAGCATCGTATATACCCCATTGAGCTCCAGTAAGAGTTCCAATCATAACAATACGGAGAGGGAGACCGCGGGTACATAGGCCCCACCAACCAAGCTTCCTCACAGCCTGCATCAGGGAGTCGATAACACAGGGTGAAACTATGAAACAAGCCCAAGCCTTCAGGCTTCCACCATTAGATGCGCTATATTTAAATGATTTATTATATAACTTCTAATACATTTAAATATTATTTTAAACCACGGGGTAAAATGATCGTTCACCCATCAGAATGAACCCTTCACCAGGTTTGGTACTCACATCACCAACAGTTGCCCCTTTCGCATTGTTCAAGAAGGAGACGAGGTTGTCAGCAGGATGGGACACTATTGCACACAACACACCAGCTAGATATCCCCCAGCAAAACTCACACCAAGTTGCAGACTTTTGCTGCACTCATTCTTTGGTTTGGGAATGACGAATTTGTAGATCATCTCAACAGCGGTCTCGAAAGAAGCAAACTTCATCATAGTATCTGCAAAAACAAAAGTTCTGTCTGAGACTTCTCATATCAGATGTAAAATTTTTCGGCTTCAACAAAAGTCATCCTCATAATTTTAAGTAAACCACAATAGGTAAGGTTCAAAGAAAAAAACAAGTCACACAGAATAAGTTGGACATATTAAACCATAAAATAAATAAAAAGTCAGAACCAAAGTTCAAACTTCAAATGGTAGGTTTTTCCCACCTCAAAAGTTTTAATACTTCAGTTACTTGGTGATATGTTTGTATTTCGTTTTGTGGGAGGGGATAAAATAAAAGGATGAATAAATATAAAGGGAAAAGGATCAAGGTAAAAACCTAGGGTCCAACAGTTACTGTAATATGACTAAGTTTTGGGACTACTCTTCATCCACAAGAGATGACACTTACATGGAATCTGACGTCCCCAAAGAGGAACTATGCCTTTGTACAGCCTGAAATCACCGGATATGTCATTATTTATGCATCTTAGCAAGCAGCAATAATATATACAACTCCACACTACACTCTACCACAACAGTACTAACTTATTTATAACCATACCCTAATGTTCCTTCAGATTTCACAAATTTTGGAAGCCCGTCTGCAAGACCTCTAGCAAAACCAGGCTGAGTTTGAACTCGAACCTTTACTGCCTCAAATGGGCAAAGTGCAACATCGGCGATAACCTCAGCAGATGCTGAACTGGCAAGGTAGATCAAGGTCTTGTATTTGGTGGCATACTCTGGGCCAGCAATATCAGAAAAGCATTTTTTGAAGAACTCATAGAATCCAAATTTGCAGGCACCCTGAGCACTGTAACCAAACAAGGTCGGCACCCAGCCCCTGAAAAAGCCCCCTAACCCCTGCTCCTTGAGCAAAACTCCAAATCCAGATAAGATACTCTTGTACTTTGTAGGGTCAATCTGAAATTAACAATAAATCAAAGCCAAGATTTAAATCAGATTACATAAAACTGTTTGTTCTGCTGTGAATAAATGAAATTCAATGTTTTGAGCTTTTAAGTACATAATAAAATGCCATATTTCATAAGCAAGCAATAAAATCTAAGGTAAAAGACTGGTGCTTCAGGAAGATACCAAAGGTGATATTCAAAGAACAGATGCACAACATGCAAGAAACAAAGTTGAGTAAAATTCACTTAAAAGTAATGTTAAAAAAAGCGGTAAGAAACCCAAGTTATTAATATTTAATGTTACTGCTTACACCATGACTACTCAATTGCGACGCAATACTTCAATAAGCTCCATAATATGACAAAGATAAACGAAAAAACCAAGTCCTCTCATATTCAAGCGTCCACCATGGAGGATGCTTATTAATGAAGAATGCGAATGGAATATTAGGGTAGATATTATTAATTTTTAAGTATTTGTTAATTAAGAAATAAAAATAAGGTTAACAATTAGAAATAATTTAAAGATTATCCTTGATTAATAAAATTCTCTAGGCTCATTAGTGCCTTCACTGGATGTGAATTCGTGACGCTACTCTCTCCCTGTTCCTTCTTTCCCCCCTCTATTTCTCTCTACTACCTTCTTCTCTCCGCTTTTTTTTTTTCCTCCCCCCCTATTTTTCCTGCTGATTCTACATCAACGTTTTTACAGAGTAAAATTAACAATCACTGGAAAAAAGCAAAACACCGCTATAAAAAAAAATAAAAATGAAAACCTTAATCCAAGTCGCCAAAAAAGAAAGGCCAAGATCAGCAATCTTGAGCATACCCCTGAAGCTTAAGAAAAGAAAAACGAAATTTAGTTGAAAAGAATCCTTACATCCATCACAGCGATCATCACTCGCAATGAACATGCTAGTTCGTAATAAAGTAAAAACAAGGCGCCGATCTAAATTACCGCGAAAATATTACGGACAGACCAGAATGCCATAATCAAACACAAGTATAAGTCGAATTCCATCTGAATCATAAGACAAGAGGAAATCCTACCTGCATATTACATTTGACTAAGTCAAGAGGAGTGGCTGCCATGTGAGTGAGTCCACAACAGAGGATTCCACCAACGGCGCAAGTGACAAAGTATACTGGTGAGTACATCTCAATCTTGCCAGGTTCACTAGGAGCCGGAGTCATGAAGCTCTTACTCAACGATCCTGTTTCAAGATTCGAAGGAGAAGAGTTACTGATGCAGGAGGAATCGAGCATTTTCCACAGAGACAGATTTTTCTGAGACGAAGCAGAGGAAAAGAAGAGGGAGTTCGGGATCAGAGATTGGCGGCATTTGCTATCTGAAGAGTCCATAGTTGAAGCGCGAAGAAGGAGAAAGCGAAGGAAAGTCTGAAGCGTGAAAAGAAAGCGGGAGAGGATAGAAGAAGGGTCTCTCCCGCTTCGTAACGACTCGTCCCGCGCCTGACAATACTGTAGCTGCTTCCAGCCGAGCGTGCTCGAACTGAAAAACCGCAAAAAGGCCTTGCCTTCTTTTGCCCTCCTTACGTTCTTGTGGGCCTGTGGCAATGAAATGGCAAAAGTAAGAGTATTTTAGAGCCCTCTTGTTACTTAAAAAGGTAAAGATCCCACCACGTTAGGTAGGTTGGGTCTAATGGAGGTTACCGAACCAAGATTTAAATCCATATTTTTGTTAGGAGATGTGTCTATATTTAGTGTTTGGACGATATTACTTTCAATAGGAGGATACCTATGCTCAGGTAAATAATAATAAAGGTCAGAGTACAACATATGAGTTAATAGTAGTGAGTAAAATATAAAGTAAAGATAATTATATTTTTTGAGTATGTTACAAGTAGTATGATTTATTTTAAAGTTTGTATCAATGAACGGAGGTGATATCAAGTTTTATATCAAATAATTAATATTCATATATTTTTTTTAAAAAAAAAAACTAAGTAATAATAATCATGACAAAATAATGGACATTTTCTATTTTCTTTGCTATTCCCATCATACAAACTAATTTTCCTTTATGTTTCTCTTGGTCGAATGTTATCGGACTATCGGTAATAGATTTATGATAAATAGTTTGGTTTGTATTTAAATTAAATATATATTATAATACTGATAAATAAAAAAATACATTAATTTTTTTTATGCAATTTAAAACTGAAATTGTTAAAATTTAAGATATAAATATTGAACTAAGCAAAGCAACGTAATCTTCTTTGAAGAAGTGGAGTCTGATCGTGAATACTCTTCCTTTTATCGCAACTGGCGCTTTATGGACATCAGAATTATTTTCCATGACTTGGAAGCATCAATCGTGGTCAGGGCCAAGTGGCCAACCTGCCTCTTCCGTACAGTGACCAGCTAGCTAGCTCAATTCTTAAGCACAGGTTTGCTACCCTCTAAAGGGTTATTATTGACTAGATGATCACTGAGAGAAAGGTGAAATATTAAGAAAAATCAACGTAAGGAAATATATTCGAATGAAGACACCATTATGAACGGTCTCTGCTCTGGGTCGTGAGGTTTTATTTAGGCGTTTAATCACATTGATTCATCAAAGGTACAGCCTCTGGGAATGTCCACAGATATAAAATGAAAGCAATTCAACTTCAATTAACCAATGATGAAATAGCTAGAGATATCATCCAAATTACCAATGCAAAGGTCAAGATATGGGACAAATTGTTCCATCACGTAATTAAGCAGGCACGTCACTAAACATGGATAAAATTGAAGGGAAATTAGTATGTGAAAACTAGAACATCCTTGAAACAAGGAGAGCCTCAAGCCACAAGCAAGCTTGTTACCAAGAGATTACAAAGCAGGATGCCAAAAATGGAAGCTTCGGGATCCAGTCTAGCTGAACCAGAAGTCTTCTTACCAAGAAATTCACCCGAACTTGGCGCCAATATCGCCGACGAATCTGCCTCCGGCTGACCTGTAGAACTCACAGGTCGATCGGCGGTCGGAGAGGGAGAAAACGAGGAAGTTTCTGGTGCAGCGGCATATGGTAAAACACCTGGAGAAGCTGAAATCATAGGCTCAGTAGTTGAGCTCAGAGCCAGTAAATTGGCAAACAAGATAGCCAGGAAGGCAGAGGCAGATAACTTGGTCGTAATAGCCATGAATAGCTGAGAGCTTGAGCTAGACTTGTAATTACTGGAAGCAAATAGAGGAAGAATGAAGGAATGTGGGTGAAAATGGGGGAAGATAAGCAGTAACTACAACACCAAAGTAATCTATGGGATTGTCTGGATGGGCAGGGTCACTGATGAGGGTCACGGGATTGCCCGGAGCTATAGTGCTTTCGTTGTCCCTTTGCATAGATATTTGTACCACTGAAATCTTGTGCATGTCCTATTACTGCTTGTGCGCAGAACAGAGAGTAACACAGTTAAAAATAAATGTCATGAAATTCAATTTGGAAAACTTCATAGGAGCTGACAATTTTTATTAGTTGAGTACTCATCATTCAAGCCAAAGGAAAAGAACACCATATTGACATATTCACTCAAATTTCTGACGAAATTTAATAATCGTCTTATGTCTCAATTTTCAAATGCCAACATGTACGATGTTCAAAATTTCATCGTACTGAGGGGTAATATTTGAGGCTACCTGGTCTCAAGCAGATAAGCTGACTGCGACTTACAGGTAGCCCTCAACTATTATCCCATAACTCACAATGCATTTGAGGAGTCCAATTAGGAACGAGATCTAATCGTTATCTATCTGGGGTTGACAATATTTGGGGGGGGGGGGACTTGAATTTCGAAACAATATTACCCTTTGAAGTACAAAGAATACAAGGGCGTGTCGGACCCAAAAAATACGTAGGCGTGATACGGCCAGTGAAGAACAAAATCAAAAGAATCGTTACAAGTAACTATCTGACTCTGGCATCATTTCTCATTTGGAATTGACTGCAGATATAAAAAGTTACAACTTGCAACTTACAACGTGCAAATTCGTGTAAATTTGTAGATAGTGCCAGCTACCAACCAAGCTAAAATTATCAATCCAATCAGTGCCAAAATCGAACGTCTGTGAATACAACTTTAAGTGATTATAGAAGCCTAAGATGCGCTGTATCATTCAGCCTCTTTATCTGCCAACCAGCTCTTGAATGCTGCAATACTGTCACTGAAGAATCATCTATACATATCATGTGTGACATCAGTGGGCTGCATCCGAGAAGTCCGGTCAGAAGACACTTTATAGGCAAAGAATGACTAAAAACGCCTATACAAGAAGCAGATGCAGAATGGCTGCTGAAACTCGAATTATGCAGGGAGTTCTGACGGTTGACTTCACCAGGAGAAAGTTCATCTTCAATTTCATCTCCGCTGGTTGTCACAACCTGTAGCCTGCTCTTACCAGATTTTTTCCTTAAAGGTGCCAGTCTTTGAATGTTGACCCAATTCAATGTGTTTTGATGGGAAGAAGGTCCATCTTGTTGATCAACTGAGTTGCTCAGAATTTGGGAATTGTGCCGTGAAAACGCCTGGTTCTCATTTTGATGCAAGGAGCAATCTAATCTCAATTTCTCAGTAAGTCTCAAGACAGTTTCGTTTAAGAAGTGAATCATTCGGAATTCAACTTGTCTAAGTGACTCCCCAGATGGAGCAGTAAAATCCGGCTGAAACCTGTCAATGATACTCAGAATTTCAGGTGTGTATATTTCTGAGCAAAGGCAGCCCTCCCAATTCCCATGAGTCATATCTGCCAGTGCATCTGAGGATTGAATCTGTTCCTCTGAAAAATTAACTTCCTGTCAATTGAAGCTACAGAGGATGAGAATTCAATCGCTAGATTCTGTTAAGAATATGTCCTTTTCTCATTACCATTGTTGCATCTCTCAGAACTAGAGTTCTAAAGGTTCATAAATTCAGACTAAAACCTTCATATAATCTACAACAAACTGTCATTTTGCAATTACATGTGTCATTAAACTGGCGTGTCAAAGTTAAACACACACCACCCCTTGTTCTATGCTACAAACCAAAATTTCTTTCTTGACATTCATTATAAGATTCAAGAGAATTTTTTTACTCAAGGGTCAAAGTCATTCAATGCATTCAACCACATTTTTCTAGACAAGTTTATTTAGTGCTTAACCTTGAACACCAAAAACATGTATGTTCTTGAGTTTATAAAATTTTCACCTTATACCGCCTTCTTTTTCTTATGTCCTTTTTTCGGAGACATTATCCAAGCTTCTTTGATTAAAAGAACACACTGACTTTTATGATTTATTCAACAAAGTGATCAGTCCACAATAAACAACAGCAAGAGTCTGGCTAATCTTCTGCATGCGAGCCCTTAATTTAACCAAAGCATTCTGTTTCTTCTGCCTCGAGACTTGCCTAACAACTGTTCAACCTTAGATTGCGAGTATTCAAAATGACTATGTAAAATAAACTTAAGGATTTGCGTAATTATCCAAGTATTGAAATGTAATCATGAAAATATCAAAGGCGTCTAGACCTAGTTTCAGTTTATTTTCCCTCATGGACTTGGTCAAATGCTTGGTGTCAATCTTTCATAGGCTCAATACACCAGTTAAGAATACAATAAAAAACTAACTTGTAAATAGAGTACCCAACTTCCCATTATCATTTTCCTCCTCTACAATTATGTCTGCTATTCATCAAGCCAGAACCTTCAAGACATCAGGAATAAAAATATGTTGACAGGAGATTGGAGCTTCAATTTTTGTTATGAAGAAACTATTTGAAGAAAATGTAAGTTTATTAGGTAACAAAAATGAAACCAACAAGCATCACAAGAGAGACTCTCAAAATCTCAAAAGACCACTTTGCCCTGGGGTCATCAAGGTTACCCAACCATAATTATCACCACCCTTATCTTCACAAATAGTTATCAATAAGAAGATGCAATCCTGTTCATGTTAGAAATGTTCAAAGGAAGCAAATATGTTGATGTAATAATTAACTGGCATGTACCATGTTCAGTTGGCTATGACCATCAGCCAAGATGCTGTCTACATCTATGACCATTCAAGGTTAGTGATAAATAGTTTTCTATCCTGAGTATATCCCTAGGTATAAATTTAATTTCATTTTCTCGCATTCAAGCTCCAACATATTAAATCATCTAACAGTGGTCACAAGGTTATCACTAGGGGTTATCTAAACTCCTTGAGCTTTATTCTAGACTTCATCATAGTACGGCAATTAATATGATTACCAAACTGAGTATATGAAAAATATGAAGTACCTTGCAGACAGAGACAGCCGTTGAGCGTGCCCGATCCAATGGCGACGAGTACACAGCATTGAACCGAATACCTTGAAACTTCAAGAACACGGCCATAGCCCTCGCTTGTCGCTTCCCATTTGGCGTTAAAGCCGCTTCTGGGCAACGACCGCATATCAAATCGGGCCTCAAATTCAATTCGCACTCTCCATGGCTGACCAGAAACACCTCTGTCACCGTCCGATCATCGTACGACGCGTTCGCGGAGAAGCTCCTCAAGAACACTGGCCCCGGCGATGGAGGCAGTATATTGTAAGGATCCCACATCTTGATGGTGGGCCCATTCCGCGGCGTTCCCAGGGAAGAAGGCTGGGGGGAAAGCGGCGACGCTGATAATTGCAGCGGTAGCATCTCCGGCTCTTGCTCCAAAACCCTTTTCAACAAATAAGAATCCAATTCGTACCTACTCCTCTCATCGATTATGTGTCCTTCATCATCTTCTTCTTCGTCTTCCTCGTCTCTCTCTTCGATCACTTGCCCGGATTGGTTCGAACCCATTGCCGCAAATTCAATGAGCTAACTAATGAAAGACAAAATATATACAGTTATAAGATTTGGAATGCAAGGCATTGTGCAGGCACACAGTGAGCCAACTTTCTCTCATTGAATCCTCAAATCCCGTAGAATCATAATTGAGAACGTTCTCGGCACAAAGATTGGAGATAATACAGAGGCTCGAGAACAGGGAAAAAGTGGGGTTACGATGCAGAGCGAGAAAAACAGAGTTCTTTTCTGATGTCTTTTGTGGTGAATTTTCACTAATCCGGGATTCGATCACAAAAAAGAGAAGAAATTAGAAACTGCTTATCTCCACGGGGGGCAAGCTGCTAACGTAGATGAAGAGTCCGATATTTTTATTTTATCAAGCTATCTGTGTTCCTATATACCACGTCCTATTTATAAGTCCACTTTGACCAAATCTCACATACCAAGGAAAGTTAGATGACACAATGATTATGGGCTAAAATTTCAATTTTACCCTCATTTATGATTGGTTATTTTTCAACTGTTTCTTCTCTCTATCTACATAGGTGCAATTAATATGGGTAAAATTGTCACAATCTCATTTATTACATGAAACTGGACTTATAAATAGGACCAGAGTGGTATATATATTTGGACCCATATTGTCTCGCTATGTTTAAATTTTGAACATCGTCCTTAAATTAAATTATGGGTTAAGTAGCAATTTTGTCTTGGAAGTACACCCACAAGAGCAATTTTATCCTGGAAGTTTTTTTGTATTCAATTTTGCCCAATTTTTTTTTTGAGCAATGTTGCTCCTCCATTAACAATCCTAACAGTCAACTATTAGTTGACCGTTAGGAGTGGTTAATGAGAGGGGTAACATTGCCCAAACAAAACTTCCAAGGCAACATCTTCTGGCCATATGACAAGCAAAAAGCAAAAACGCTACTTAACCCTTTTTTATATTTAATATTTAATTTTGCAATAGTGACTCGTTAATGAAGATGCAACTTTTTTATCTCTTATTGATTTATGTAATTACTTTGTTTGAAGTAGGACTTGCTTTCTGAACGGCGCGTGGCCTGTTAGCATAATTATAATTTTTAAAAAATATAGGTCTCCTTAACAAGCGCGTAAATTTCGCCAGTGAAAAAAAAAGAGCTTCTAACAGCCAAGCTCGCGCCACTTTGTTCTTGAAACGCTTGGCTTGCCATTAAATGTTAAGGTGAAGCACAGGTTAGCGCAGCACACGGGGTAGGCTTAGGATGAAAAAAGAGCTTCTAACAGTGCTCGCGCCACTTTACGAAACGGCTTGGCTTGTTAAGGGTGAAGCACAGGTTTACCGACTGTTCCACCTCAGATATTATATAAATAAGAATTTAAAATATATGATATCATAAATAATAGTTTTAACATTTTTTTGAGTTAAGTAGCAATTTTTGCTTTACTTTCAATCTAACAATCCTAACGGCCAACTGCTGCAAACATCGCTCCAAAAAAAAAAAAAACTTCCGGGGCAAAATTTAACTCAAAAAAACTTTCAGAGCAAAATTGCTCACTTTTGGGGTAAAAATGCTATTTAACCCTTAAATTAATTGAACTGAATTTCTTAAAAGGCAAAAGGTTAAAGATATCTTTTAAATTTTTAAATTTTACGTAAGTATCTTTTGGCCCCTTAACTTTTATAAAGTATAATTTTAGTCTAAAATTCTAACACCGTTAATGTTCTTAAACGCTAACGCAAATAACTCAGTGATGGTAATAAGATTTAACTACACAAATTTTAAATATTTTTCAATTTACCGATATTTTACATTTAAGCTAGTAGCATTTAATTACACAATCATAACTAAAGTTTACACCGTTATCACTGAAAGTTTGTATTAAAGAAAATTAACGGTGTTAGAATTATAGGACTAAAAGTATACTTTATAAAGTTAAGGGACCAAAAGTATACCTTATGTAAACATAAAGGATTAAAAGTATACTCTAGGCAAAATTACAAATAAATGGCATTCAAACACATTTAATTAATCGTTTTCTTTTTCAGCAACCTCTTGTCCTATTGGAAGAGGGCAGTTTCTACTTCAAAAATCAGAATCCAATTGACCAGAGGAAAGTTGCATTCTTATGAGATGGAACTTCCAAGTTTCGGAGAGAATAGTTGCATCTTCAAAAAGCTTAACATCAACGTAATTTTTCATTCTTCAGAAACTTAAAATTATGGACTAAACACAAGTTAAGAAGTTACAATGATTCCATCCAAAGATAAATTCAGAGTCGCCGACACTTTTAGTAGGGCTCGATCCTCCAAAGCTGATTATCACCTCCGTTCCACTTCGAGAGCACTACAATAGTTCCATCAATTACACCACCACACTTCGGAATGCCATCGAAGGCATCCCAATTAAGATGGACATTATTTACCATCCTCATAGATCTGTAACCATCTCTACTTTTGCCCTGCGTCCACAAAACAGAGACGCCATGACGATCAGGGTTGAAAGGTATCAGGCCTACCTGTACACAACGCAATCATGAAACCTTTCAATGCGTAAACACATATTTCAGATTCAATTTATTGATAATTCTTCGTTTAACTTACGGGCATGTTTGGTTGGAGGTGGTTGGAGGGGATGGGATGGAAGGAGAGGAAGAATCTGCCTTCCCTCATTTAGTTTGAAATTTTAGAAGGGTGAGGAGCCAAAATCTGCCTTCCCTTCCCCTCCAACCTCTCATTTTGCTCCCCTACGAATCAGGGATCTTTTTGGGGGAGCCAAATATCTGGACTAATTTGCCCCAATCCCATCAATGCCCTTAATGGGAAAAAAAACATAAAAACATTAGGTCAAAATGGTTCCGCTGCCTCTGAAAAATCGGGAGGTTACTGGTCTCGCACTCTTGACTTTTCTCTTCTCTTGTGTCCTGACAGCTTCGGCAGTTAAAATGATAAGGAGGTGGAGTGTCACCGGCGACAAGGTAGCGACGGAGTTGGAGGAGGAGGAGATGGGAGAAAGAGATAAGAGATTAGCGATGGTGGTTGAAGAAGAAGAGTGACGGATGAATCGAAGGTGACGGTTTTGGGGGCGGAAAAAATGGAAGACGAATAGTGGCCTTCCATTATCCTTGTTGCCGATCACTGCATCTTTGCCTTTTACCCTTCCGCCGTCGCACCAAACCATCGCTTATTTTCTTGAGCTCCGCATATCTTCGTTTTTTGGCCAGAAGCTCCGTATATCTTCTTGTTTGGTGAACTTTGCCGTTTGATTTTTCATATATATTATTTTATTAATTAAATTAAATTAAAATATATGCTAAAGCTGGTGCAGAAGAAATATCTCGAAGAGAAGCATAGAACCTACCGGATGAGTGTCACCGATTGAATGCTCCAGTGCCTCGCCAGAAGCTTTGTTCACCAGAGAAAACGCAGGGTGTCCAAATTCATCCTTCGCCCATGATGAGCTCTCGTTCTTGTACCAATGCTGCAAAATTGACAGGCAGGTTTCACCATGAAGATTAAAATTCAACGCATGAAAAAGAAGCTTTGTTCAATATAAGCGTACTGAACTGATGATACAAGAGAGGAAACTAACACCTGGTATTCATCTCCGGGATCAGATGGTGCAAGAATGACCTTGCCGTCACGAATGGTGACTGAGTAATTTGGGTCAGCCTTGGTGAAGATCCTCACAGTGCGATTGATCATGTTACGAGACGCACCAATTATCAGCGACACAACTTGTCTCACGTCCTCTTCTATTACCAACATTTTCTTTTCTGATCCTTGATATCGAAGTTTAACTCTGGATCCTGCCTCATCAATTAAGTCTATTGCCTTGCCGGGCAGGAAACAGTCGCTAAATCAAACAAACGCAACTAAGTAAATCGATCAGATAATTATATAAGAGCAAAGATTAAAAGAAAAGTTTAGCTCAATGTTTTAACCTTGAATGTTTCTTGGACAATCGCGCAGCAGCAACTAATGCACTTTGTTCATACCTAACACCATGATATTGCTCATATTCACTGCTTAATATTTTCAATACCTCGATGGTTTCATCCACAGCCAGTTCAGGTACATTCACAGCTTGGAAATGACTCCTCAGAGATGAATCCTTCTCTATGTACTTCCTGTACTCATCTGGAGTTGTTGATACTATGCACTGCCATTCATTCAGTCGGTTCAATTTATACAATCAGGGGAATAATAGTATTAGAGTAGCTTAGAAAATATAAGTAAAAACCTTAATTTCTCCTCCAGCCAGAAAAGATTTCATGGCGTTAAGGGCTTCTTCACCAATAGAAACTGCTCCTAGTACTGCAGGAATCTCATCAATGAAGAGAATAATTGTTCCATTGCTTTCTTTAATTTCCTCCACAATCCATGTCATTATGTCCTTCAACTCCCCTGGGTTTGATGAACAGGCAGTGATGACACGTGCCATATCAAGGGCAAACACCTATATCATACTTTCATAATCAAACTCAGTTTTTTCACTCTACTGTAGACTTTTTCAACATGCATAAATTATTGATGAACATTACTTGGAGTGCTAATGGAACAGTAACATTTGCTAGTCGCTGTGCAAGTCCTTCAACAATACCAGTCTTTCCTACCCCGGGATCCCCAACAAGGCAGGGATTATTTTTCTTCTTCTTGCACAGTATTTGCAGAATTCTCTCTATTTCGTTCTGCCTTCCAATCACTCTATCGAATTGACCTTTAACAAATGCCAAAATGCCGATCATTACCATGTCACAAATTGCAAAACTAAAACGAAGGAACCTAAAAATCTACATATTACATAATCTTTCATCAAAAGTACAGATTTTCTTGGCAAGAAAATATTCATCTTTAAGTAAGTTGCGGGTGTGTGTACAAGTAAATGCTTTGGCTTCATCACCTGTTTGGCCATCTCGGTTAGGTCATTGCCGAAACACTTTAGCTGCTCCATTCTGTCGACAAGACTTTTCATTGCGAAGCTTTGTTTGGCCTTGGGCCAATTACTTTCCGTCTGTTTTCTTCGCCGTTAACTTGAAGCAAGGTTGCACCTTACACAGCTATGAGTAGAGAAGATAACAGCACATATTATATATTCTTGATGGTCTATGAGTAGCGTACGTGCTCAGTAAGAAAATAGCAGCCCAATTAATTGACTAATTATGAGAATTAAACCCAGACAATGCATCATACTACGCACTATTCTCGAGATAATAATTATACATCGCTTCACAACCTCACAGTGTAACGTCTGGTTGGGAGTTACAGTTTCCCAAGAGCCCCAGAGCAGCATGTACATTCATAAAAGAGAGTAATATCTCAGAATCGTTTCATGAACTTCTTATGAACGTAAATAGCTACTATTAATGACAAGACGCATCGATTTAATATAGTCCAATACCGCAACCAGCCCAATAGCCCCATTGCAAGTAAACGAAATATAACATGACTAATGCCATGGCCACATTACCAATAAGATCGGGTCTAGTGAAAGAGGTCAATAATTCCTGACAACTGTAGCAAACTAAATTTTAAATTCTATTATTTAGTGTCCAACAATGCTTAGATTGTCTCCGATATGAGAATACCTATGCTTTTAAAAAAAACATTGGTCATGTTAAATTTTTTATTTGCCGTCAGCGCCCGTCGAATGTAAGCCCCTTGATTGTTGATGGTTCAATTCAACCCCACTGAAAGTTAAAAAGCGAGTCTTTAAATACCGCAATTCGACGCTAATAACTTCTCATTTGCCCGCGCAATAATTGCAACTTGCAAGTTAATCCTCTATCTTGGATCATTCTGATCCTATTTATAAGTCTACTTTGACCAAATCTCACATACTAAAGAAAGTTGGTTGACACAATGATTATGAAATAAATTTTCAACTTTGCCCTTGTTCATGATTGAGTATTTTTCAACTGTTTCTTCTCTATATTTTCATAGGTACAATTAATATAGGTAAAATTGTCACAATCTCATTTATTACATAAAACTGGACTTATAAATAGAACCAAATTTTTTGATCAAAATGATTTATAAATAAGAATCGTAAGTGATCGCGTAATACTTACATATATAATTTGCTGTTTAGTATTGATTCTATCAAACAGCAGCAGCTCTCACAATTTGTGGCTACAAGAGTATGTCATTTCTTGATTTACTAATTTAAATTTAAATCCTCTTATTTATATAGGAAAAATTCAACTTTAAAATGTTAAAAAAAAAAAGTGTTACGGATATTCATAATGTCAAAAAGGTGTTAGAGCCTAATTCATCATTTTCAAATTTTTAAAAAAATGATAGAATTGTTTCTTGGAGTTTAATTTTTACTTTGACAAAATTAATTATGAAACCTTATTAGATCTTATAAATTTTGATTTGTAACTTATAAAATTCTTTAAGGAGGTTGTGAATTTTGAGAAAATGTAAAAAACCTTACCCAAACTTGTGGAATCTTTATCAAAACTTACGAAACCCTTATCGACATTTGAATCAAAATTTACAACTTGTGAAATTATTTTGAAAACTTGATGAAAACTTTATCTCGAGATTGTGAAACTCTTTTTAAATATTGTGAATTAAAATTTACAACTTGTGAAACCCTTATCCGAACTTGTAAACTCTAATTAGATATTGTAAATTTTAATTTGCAACTCATGAAATCCTTATGAGAAATTGTGAAAAAACCCATATCAAAACTCACCTCATCTCTATTCTTAATTTTAAACTTATAGGAATATTGCAAATAATTTGCAACTCATGAAATCCTTATGAAAAATTGTGAAAAACCTATATCAAAACTCGCCTCATCTCTGTTCTTAATTTTAAACTTAGAGGAATATAACTATCATTTTCTTTAATTTTAAAAAGGATGAATCAAACCCTAACACTTTTGGTATTATGAATATTTGTAACAGCTGTTTATCTTGACATTTTTAAAATTCTTTTTAAGGGATTTACCCATTTATATATTACATTTAAAAAGAGTATAAAAATGAATATAAAGACAAAATATAGCTTTAATTTAGTTGTTTGGCTTGGCTTCCCAGTGTGTTCAATACCTACTAGAGAGTATAAGATTTGTGATACTGTTTACACGGTTTTGGGGACACGGATTAAAACTTTCTAAGCAAGACAGCCATGATAGAAACGAAAAAATATTGAGCCGCAACGGTGGAGTCTCATTCAGCATTGAACCACACTAATTCTTATCTACCAATAAATTTTAGTATTTTATATTACAACAGCATACAGACTTATCCCTTACCTATCACTAGAATGAGGATCTTAATCAATCAACCCAAATGGGTTCTTTTAAAAAAGAGAGTGAAAGAAAGACAGGCAAAATGAAAAGTATTTCAAGCCTCATTAGTTGGTCTCCGAAGACCAGAATAGACAGCCGCCAGAAAAAGAGGATGCGCATCTTCTGTCAATACCTCTGCGTCCAACTTTTCAATGTGGGGCCAAATCTGCCAGCAAAAAATTTAACAAAAAATTATACAGCAGCACAATAAGCAAATTACGGATTTGTAATCGTGCATTTGTAGCAATGAGGTTTCTTATTCCTTCAATAAGCATGAATAAAACTTATACGTGTTTAATACATTTGAACACAAAAGGCTCAGAAACATTATTTAGGGAATGAAAGTCATTTATGGCACACCAAGAAATACGTAGCAGCAAATCCAGAGAGAGCATGCTGTTCAATACTATAAAACTCAGTCAGACTCCAGAACGGGAAGTTGCACAATACCTCAGCAGCATACTGCCTAGAAAAGGTCTTTACATATCCCAAAGTGGTGATACACCACTGCTCTTTTTCACCAACATTATAAGCCTTCTTTGTCCTCCCACCATTCGACTGACTGCAGAAAAGAAAATTGAAAATAAAAAAGCAAAATTGCCATATTATCATCCAGATATTTCACATAAAGAAGAATTGAGGTATCATTCAGGCAGGTGCTGAAACCTGTTTTGATTTGTCTCATTTTCATTGTCCAAGTCCATAGCTGATTTCTCTTCAGGGTCAACAGACATCTCATCAACTTGCATAGACTTTAATTCATTGAGTGTTTGAGCTGCCGAAGCTTCTGGAAGACGCTCCATCAACACATTTGAAAAACTTTTGTACAATGAGAGAAATAATGCCTGTACGTGTGAACAACAAATGCCAAGAGAATATAATGAAAAACAGGAGCAAATGCATGTTAATCAAGTCAGGATTTTATGCATGATTAGGCAAACCACAAAATAAGTACTATAAGAATTCATAATCTACCTCATTTTCATCAGCTGCCCGAGCAAGTAGAGCTTCCTTAGCTTCTAAGGATTCTTGAAGAGACACCACTTCCTCCCTTGCTTTCTCAGCTCGAGATTTCAATCGATTCAACCGCATTGGACTTTCCCAAGAACTGGTTCACCATCTACTAATGTAAGTTTTGACTCCGCAGCATCTAACTCTGCTTTTACCTTCTTGGCAGCTTCTTCAGCTGGGGCAATACTCTTCTTAAGAGATAATATCTCTTTCCTTAGATCAGAAATACGATTAAATGTCTTGCTTACTGCATTCCTAAGAATCTGTTGGAGGGAAAGCAAAGGAGGGAGGAGGTGTTATTAATAATCATAGTCCGAGGAATGCATGGTGTAGACTAAATGTAACCTAGATACAAAGAGACATTGTGATCTGTCCACTGTGACAATAATGCCAGCTATAACAAAATGTCAAGTCTTTGACATTCTAATGTTAAAAAAGAGAGAGAGAGAGACCTATCTAAAGCCAACAATGTCGAATAACAGTTTAAAAGCTTTGAAACAAAATCAATTGAAAAAGGCATAGAAGAAATATCTATGTCAAATTATTGAGAATACCTCCCATGGACGATCTGCGGTATGAAATTGCTCAATATTTTCTGGAGAGAAGACCCATCTGACAATGGCTAAATTTGATACAAGCCTATAACCCATCATCCTGTCAATTGCTATAGCAGTCATTTGAGTATTACTCTTCCAGAAAGAACTCACTTCAGCTATCAACATGACTTGCTTATCTTGATCAGGACATACTTTTGCAATGACTTGCCCATATCTCTCTAAGACTGTTATTAAATGAGTAAAGCTCTTAGATCCAATATTTAGAAGAGTTTGTATGGTCACTCTGAGGGTAACTTCTAGACCATTATTGGGGAGAACATGTTCATCAATCCATGCAATTATTTCACGGATAGGCACCCTCCCTTTAACCATGTTATTGAGTTCTCCAGAGAGTACATGTTCAGCGTTTTCTTTATCATCTTCCACACCATACTTGAAGTTTGGTCCACCCTTTGGAGGAAGCAACTCTTCCAAACCCGGTGCATTCTCAATGCTCTATACAAAATACAATAAAAATACATCATAAACTCCAAAATTTCCAACTAAACAAAGAAGAAATTCAATTAATCAATAAGATAGAAAGCGAGCACACTGTCAACATAAACATAAAACCAAGTTACTATTTTCTTTTAGTTTGAGGCAAAACCAGAACATGGTATAACCCAGCTATATAGTAATACCTGCTTAACTTTGTCCCAATATGACAACCTAACTTCTCTATCCAAAACTTCCTGAACAAACACACGTTGTGGGGCCCACTTTGGGAGGTCTAGGACAAAAGCCCACTCTTCCCATGGCCATATGAACTGGAAGTTTGATCTGCACAGCAGAAACCATCAATCAAATCAAATGCTGATATTAAGTTTTCCCGTCTTTCTAATTATACAAGTAAATTGCTAAACCTATTTGCAAAGGGGAGATTGTAAAGACAGACAAAAAAAGGGTAACCAGATGGCACTGCACCTCATCCAATAAGTTTACTCTGCAGGAATGTTGTTAACACTAATTTGTGAAAAAAAACAAAGCATAAGTTTGTTTATAAAGACAGGCAGAACAAATAGTTAGCATGTAGCAGTTTCCTAGTGGCAAGACCCACAATTAGATTGCATCAATGGCCTAATTCAAGTGTCGGAGCAATAATTTTCCAGCAATATATTATCAAGCAACCCACACAAATATTTATATGAATTTACATATTAGCTTGATAAGTTCACCGTAACATGACAACAGAAGATTATATTTTAACTCAAGACAAATTTTATTTGATAAAAAGACTAGTGCTAAATCCTCCACCATTTGCTACACAGCGCCCAAAAATGTGCACTACAGAAACATATCAAACCAAATACTCTTCAAATTTTGCACGCCCTGTTCAGCAAATAAACTCAACACACACTCATGAAAAAAGTCATTATCTTGAACGTTACGCCCACATACATAATTACTCAAATTGACTTAAGATTTTAAACTCACAAATGGTGAGAGAACCAAAGAATGAGGCGGATCCGACACTCCATATCCAAATCAGCAACCTTCTCAAACAGAGCACGAACTGCTCCTGCTACAACTGCAGGGAAAGCTCCAGGAAGAGCCTTTTGGTGTAGCCATATGATTATAAAGCAATGAAGATGAGATGAAAGCCAAACATCCGTTAAAAAAACACTGACAAGGGCACCAATAATCACTCAGCAACTAATTAAAGAAGCAAGCATGATTGAGTCAGTTCAACAATACCTTGCATAAGTCAATAATAACCAGTGTGTAATATATTGGCTTGAAAGGGGGCTGAGGTAGCATCAGCAACTGCAAGAAAAACACATCCATCATTAAAAAGTCTGCCAAAGTTCTAAGGCATAGTATTTGACTGCTGAGTAAGAGTGATTTCATTTGGTTAGGATTAACTGTACATAACGAGGGAAATCTGAAAACCATTAGCCATTATTATGTTGCCTTAGACTCTCACCAAGTCACTATAAATAAGAAACTCAAAAACAATCACAAAGTGGTAGTATACGCGAGTTTGTAAAGTTATGTTAGATACATAAAGTGCAGTAGAAAAAAACTCTATTGATATTAGGGAGGGGGGCCCGGGGGTTGCAGGGGGGAATACTAAACAAAATCAAGAAAAAATAATAATTCAGCGCACCAAATTGATGCCAAAGAAGCAGTTTTTGTCTTAGATTTGAAAATAGCAGCATCCCTCACAACTCATTAGTCTTGACTCGTATAAAGACATCTTAGAAAGATCAAACAGTTCAACCTTCAAATATGGGAAATTGTATCTTTTTTCACACAATCAAAAACCCTAAAGCAACCGCCAAAAGGTTGTGCGTAATGACTAAGGTCAACAAACCCAAAACGAAGATCACTACAGATATAACACGTGGATATCCTTAAGATAATCTCTACTCCGTACCCCACTTTGGATACTTACCAGATCAAATGGCATTTTCTTCCTACTAAAGACATCAACCATCAAGAGATAGGTGGAAATGATTCCGTCTTATGGTTCTATAAACATTAGATGCTACACAAATAATGTTTCAGAAGCAGTATAACTTGGAAGCTTCGACAGATAATTTGGCAATGCTAAAGGTTTAGAGTATCTGCATCAGAATACATATAAGATAATGTTTTAATTTACAGCATCAAACCTGAGAGAGAATTGTCTCTGCCATGAGATACTCATATCTGAAGGGCACTGGTAGGCTAGCCATGAAAGAGGCACATTCCTTTCGACTAGCTTTGCATGAACCCAAATATGAGAACAGTTAAAATTTAGCCAAACAAAAGCAAAGCACTATAGTCATTACACCTGCACTATTAAAATGCTTGACAATTAAAGTCAACTGCTTGATTTTATTTTTTGGATCAAAAAACTATTGTTCAAGAGAAAAGTAATGCAGGATAGATGTACTAATTTGCAAAGATAGTGAAAAGGTAAATTTTAATAATAACAAACAAGCTGTATTGAGAAAGAGAACGAATGCCTCTGCATATGACCCAAGACTGTCATAAAAGGAACATAAGCAGAGCACTAAGGAAGAAGCCACAAAAACTAATCTATCCACAACGTGGTCAAGAATAACCATCAACAACTTAATTTGCACGAACTGTCAGAAACTCATCAGTCATAATCAGGTGAACAGAATATCTCTCCTCTCCCAAGCAGCAAAATGAACAGAACTATGCCTAGTTTAGCTCCATCTGTGATTTATCAACTCCAATATACCAAATGATTTATTTACTAAATACCATTATACTGAGAAAAAAATTGAAACAAGTGGTTGTATACTTAGGTGAAGCACAATAGACCACAAGCAATAAAATTGATGAAATAAAAAATAGTAACTACAAACCAGCCATTGAAGAACAGAAGTACATCTAGGAGATACTCTTCCACAACAAATCGATCTATTGGCTCTAGATCCTGCAACCCATAAGATTTTAGTAAGTTTTTCAATTGAATCTACATACATGATTTCAACAAATTTGAAAGTTTGTAGAATTAAAACCTCAAGAGCTAGCTTAATTAGTAAAAAAAATGCAATGTATAAGCTGATAAACTATGTTTACTATAGGAAGTAATCTGCAGACTCCTGAAGGGAAAAAAAAAAAAAAAAAATCTGGTGGAGAGCCAACATACCTCAATTTTACTAGGAGGAAATATGTTAAGACGACGTATTCTTTGAGGATATTTTAATTCTGCTTCATGCTTTTGTTTACCATAAGCTATGCCAGAAGGGATTGGGGGTGGGTTCGGTATGTCCGGGCAGCTGATGGGACCCAATTCATGGGACTTCCCGCCAACCAGCTGGGCTTCAAATGAAAGATGAGGCCTTGGAACTAGCAACGGAAACAGTAAATGTAATCAAATTCTAAACAGCACAAGAAAAGTCAAGGTGATTGAAAGTCATAAATCATTAAGTATAACCAAACGAGGGGAATAAAACATGACAAGGCAACATAGGGTCACAATGCACTATAAGCTTCCACTTAATATTTTTTCCTATCTAACACTTTGCAACTTGTTGGTGCAACTTATGAAAGATGCAATTTGGTCATACTAGCTTCACATTGATATGTAAACTGTAAAGAATTAATTAGGTTAGTTAGTTGGTTAGTTGTTAGTAACTAATAGTAGTTAGTTGGGATTAGTAGGTCTAGTATTGCCTATATAAGGCATACAACTATCCATTATATCACTATGCTTGTTATGATGAATGAATGAGCATCACCCGAATTCTCTTCTCGGTCCTCTGTTCTGTGTGTCTCTCGTCTCTCTCCCTTATTTCTATAATTTCTCTAACACACATTACCACAAAGTGAGAGTTACATTCAAATAGAAAATGTGAAACAGTAAAAGAAAGCAAAACTTAAAAACTATGTAGCACCGATACTCTTAAAAAAAAATTCTAACGTATCGGATACGCGTATCGGGAATGTATCAAAAATGCCATATCGGAATTAAGCATAAGAATCAAGCCAATATTATTTGAAGTAATGTATCGACGTCCCATATCGAAAACGCCGTATCGTTATCGGTGCTACATAGCTTAAAAATAGGTATCTACTTAGAAGGCAAAATACCAATAAGACAAGGAAAAAATACATAATAGAATAATGGACACCAAATAAAGAAATGAAATCACTTCGGGAATGATACAAATCCTCCCTGCATCCCCAGAAAACAACAGCTAACTCTGTCCCAGTTTCCTTTTTCATTCATAGCAAAATTAATAACCGAGTGGGTAAAACATCCTCATGTCCCTTCTATCTGAAGTAACTCCAGTATCCATTTTCACCCTCCCCGTGCCCTACAGGTGGTAGGGAAGAATACACCAGCATGCCTAGAAAAGTCTAAACACATTCGAAGTGACAATACACAATAGGCTTTGAGAAGGTGAATGGTCAATATACTTCCTTCGGGAAAATGCTATTAATATATGTGGCCATTTAGGCTGTGATTGGTTGGAGGTTTGGGAGGTACCCCTCCCTAGGGTGAAAAGTAAGATATGCCCCTGATGTGACGTACTTTCAAAGTTAATGCACGAAAAACGATACAAAAAGCTATGTAATTTTTAAAAAATTTCAGGGGTAATTTGGTCAAAAAATTTCCTCCCCTCCCCTAACCTTCCTTCAAACCAATCAGAGCCTTAGGGAAAACTGGGAGTCCTTCAATCCAACCAAACCCTCCACCAAATTCATGAAAACCAAACCTGTCAGGGGTCCTAACAAAACATAAGTACTACGAACTCTATTAGAGGGTGTCTGGATATCAACTATCTGTTCCAAATATGCAATCCAGGTTCATGAGCAAGCATCATCATATACACAGAACCAACTTAAGATGTGAAGCTAGGAACCCAATGGGCAGCAAGTCTTGAGTATTTTTTTCATAGCTTCAATAAATACGATATATATTTGAAGAAACTACTTAACTTTGATTAGCTAAACCTTATCAACTCAATTCAAAATTATCTGTAGTCACAATGTGGATCCATAAAATAAAGGGCAAAACTTAGATTCAGCCTTTATATGAGCAAAGAAATAATGGTTTTTTCTTATGTAGTTCGATAGTAAAGATAGCACATCTAATGCAATTTTCTCCAAGAAGATTACCACTGTCAACTTTCCATCCATTGCTAGATAAAGATTGTACTCTATCCCATAAATCTTCCAAGAAGTCCTGCATAATTGCTCTGAGAAGATTAGAAATACAAACTCACTTAATGCCTATACAACAAATTTTAGGAGGAAGAATCAAGATAAAAACATAAAAGATAAAATAACATCTGTTTCAGGGCCTCAACAAAGTCAATAATATTACATGCATCTTTTCTTAAAAAGAAAACAATAATTCATTGATATAAAAATGTGAATAATCAATCCCTAAGGAATATTTAACCCCTAAAAAACTGCCTAACATAGCATTGACTCCAGAAAGTGGGCCCTTGCATTCTAACCTATGCTACACATCTATAGTATGTAAAATATTACACTTTTTCAGACACGGAGTAGACTAATCTCAACAAATCAGATTCCAAACAAGAAGAATGGGAATTCCCAAAAGAAAAAAGGTACTAAAAAAAGGATAACATATGCCTGTTTGGTAACTAATAGTTTCATCAAAAAACCTAAAATCTCACATCAAGGTTTCAATAAAATCTCTCAAATTCTTCCCCAGTTTTTCATGATTACCAAAATCTGTATAATCTAATACAGAAAGAACTTTATTCTGCAGGCTTGAGTCTAGGCATATGTTACCTTCTATCTGGCACTAACATATTTCAATTCCTAATCTTAGCCTTCCACTTCAACAAGTAATTTTCAACGGTTAATTGTATAATAAACTTCAAAACTTGGAATTACTGCAATGCCTTAGCTCATTAATAATTGACAGTAAGACTCAAATCATACAAAATATAAGAGGAATACACAGATATGATATGGTTAATAAACAAATCTAGATCAAGTAATAGCTAAGAACAAGCCAACCTTGTCCCCAAGACTTCTCTCAGTTTCATCATTACTGTCGAAAAAGGATAAACCGGTGTCAGAATTGTGCCTTCTGATGCTCAAATAAGCTTCTATGCCAACCATTACTCTCTCAATCTCTTCGGGAACTTGCTGCAAATAGGCATACGAAAGAAGACGTAAAAAATAAATTTTGATATTGCCCTTATGATATGTAAATTGTAAATAAATAAATAATTAGGGGAAATTGTTAGTTAGTTGAATGAGGATTAGTTAGTTAGCCGTAGGGTCAGTTAGGATTAGTTGTCATTCTGTTATTCTGTTATGAGTTGTATTAGACAGTTGCCTTGAGAGTCAGTCTCTATCCTATATATAGGTGAGGCTAGGCTAACAGAAGGGGATGTTCAGATGGATTGTGTTGAATATGATGAATAAATGAGCAGAGTGCAGCCGTTCTGCCTCTCTCCCCTCTCTTTCCCCCATTTCTTCTACAACTCCCTTATCAGTGGTATCAGAGCGGGTCATTCCCGACTCCTCCGCTGTGAAAATCTGACTCTCTTGCATCAGCCATAGCCCTTCTTCCCTCGGCAAGGCTGACAGTCAAGAGCAATCAAAGAGACGTTCAAGAACAAGCGCAATTCTGGGCTGCGGGAGTCATTCTCTCTAGGATTCAGTTTGGCAATTGGGATTAATCAAGAGCGTCTAAAAATCCAACCAAGAAGCAAGTGCCAATTTTTTATTTCAGTCAGAGTCATTCTCTGCGGAATTGATTTGGCATCTGAGAAATAAACCAAGAAACTCAAAAAAAAATATTTCAAACGCCAAGAGAAAGCCCAGAATCAATCAAGAATTCTTCGTTTTCAACCCAGAATTGGTCAAGACAGATTTGTTTCGACCAAACCCAGAGTCATTATTACCCAGAAAGTCACGAAGCTGAGACGCGAACAGCGACATTCAGAATTCAACTAAATAGTGAGTCCACTCTCGGTCTTATTGCTTCGTCCAGTCGGGTTCCCAGTATCGACACTCTGTTTCCGGAAATTCAAGAAGTGTCGACGTGACTAGTTGTAGCATTCGGGTTCGAGGATTCTTGATTTGCTTCGTCGGTTTGTGCGGTTCTTTATCAGTTTGGTAGACAGGTTCGTGGATTTGGGTTCAGTATTGTAGGTTACGCTTATTGAATTGCGTCACCGTCGTTCGCTTTTTCGCCGGTGTCGCAGTGCGGGGATTATTGCGTTGCGTCTCCATTTGTGCACCGCTTGCATTCTGTTTCTTTGACAGGTGTCGACACATCCTCTGTTTTCTTTGAGTCATTGTTTGTAGCGACACTTCAATTGCATCCAGTCGAAGACCCAGGTTCTAATTCAAGACAATTCTTTCGACCAGAAGCGACAACCATATCTCTTTTTCGACCAAACCCAGAATCTTTATTACCACTCAGAATATCACGAAGACTCTGTTTTGTGTAAGGTTTTCACTCGTTCACAAACCTCAAGCATAGCCATGTCAAACGATCTGAATGAACGTTGTAGAATCTATTATTATTAGAATATTTTATTAGTCCCATAATTATAGGGATTAACTAAACCTAGAGATTATAGTTAGGAGATTAGCTTTCAAATTTCAAATCTAGATCTCTATTTTGTCTATAAATGTAATCGCTCTCTCATGTGAATATACATATCAATTATTCTCTCTGTATTCTTCATGGTATCAGAGCACTAAGAAGAAGAAGAGATTAATTGATTAATTCAAAGAACGTTGCCCACTGCAACGTCAAATACTCGATCGGGAACGTTGCCCACTGCAGCATCATCAACCTCGATCGTGAACTCCGTCACGTCGACTGCTCTCGCTCCATCACACGTCCGTGACTTCTCATCGTCGACCGCTCAACCACACGTCCGTGACTCGTCATTCGTCCGACAGTCACTCTCAAGACTCGAGCTTCTCAGACTCCGTCATAGTCCAGTTCGAATCAATCTCTCCAAATCCTCGTCGAACGCTGTCTTGTCCGATAACGTCATTGTCACTCGAGCTTCTCAGATTCTGTCATAGTCCAGTTCGAATCAATCTCCCCAAAGCCTCGTCGTCTCGTCATTCTCGTCCGACAAAGTCTTCCTGTACGACGCCGATAGTCCTTCGGAGTCTCGTCGCCTCGTCATCTTCGCTCAAGATTGTCGTCCTCTTCATCTCGACGGCGTCACCTCGTCAAGTTCAACCCGAATCAGTGTATTCATCGGTTTGCTTTCTGTATCGGGTATTTCGGTTTGTCATTGTGCTTCCTGTTTTTGTCACGTTTCTGTTTCTCTTGGTACTGGGCCCAACTTGTCACTGTTCACTTGCTGGGCTTCATTTGGCCATTGGGTTTTGTGGTATTATTTGGGATGTCACTACTGCTGAACTTTTTTTAGACCATTGTAATTTGAAACAATTTTTTTATTACTTGGTCACTATGTCTTCAAAGTCTGATGCCTCGTCCTCAGTGCCACGATCTGGGCCTAGTGATATCTCTACCGTTCTTATTGTTTCTGAGAAACTTACCAGTGATAATTATCGCGAATGGTCTCAATCCATGATTCTTGCTCTAGATGGAAGGAACAAACTTGGATATATTAATGGTGAAGCTGAAATGCCCTCCAAATCAGAAACCCAGGCATTTTGAAAATGGAAGTCAGAAAATGCTTTGGTTTCCTCTTGGTTGATTAATGCTATGTCCTCCTCACTCAAGAAGAGCTTCATGTATCTTCCATCAGCCTGCAAGATTTGGGAGGCTCTCCGTGAGACATATAGTACTGTAGGGAATCGCTCCCGCATATTTGACGTGAAGAAGAAATTGTGGCTGCTGAAACAGGACCACATGTCACTTGATGAGTATTATCTAGAAAATCAGCTCTGTGGCAAGAGGTTGATGCCTTAACAAATAAAACTTATCATTGCGGGGCTAATGCTAAAGAGGATCGCAAAGAGAAAGAAGAGGAAAGAGTCTACGAGTTGTTGGCTGGTCTTAATATGATCTATGATGATGTTCGGGCACGGATTCTCAGTCAAGACCCCTTGCCTTCTGTGCGTGAAGTCTATACCACTTTGCGTGATGAAGAGGATAGGCGCAAATCAATGCTTGAGAATCGAATAATTAATTCCGCTACTCATGTACCTTCCGAATCTTCAGATTGGCTGTTCGATCCATGGAATCCAAAGGTTCTAAAGTGCGACCATTCTGTGATCACTGTAAGAAACCAGGGCACACCAAAGACACCTGTTGGGATCTTCATGGTAAGCCTGCTGACTGGAAGCCAAAGAAAGGGAGAGGAAAAGGTTATGTGGTTGAAGCCTTCAAAGAACCAGCGCAAAATGATCAGCTAAGCAAGATCATGGAAATGTTAGTCACACTACAGACTACAAAACAACCAACTGCCACAATCGTCAGGAGAGGTAACTTCTTCCAAGCCTTAGCTGTAATTAAAGGTCGGTGTATAGGGAATTGTTGGATTATTGACTCAGGTGCCTCAGATCATATGACTGACAATAAAGCCCTTTTTTCATCCTATACACCTATCACCAAGGGAGTGACTGTGCGGATTGCTGATGACTTTCAGTCTATAGTGACCGGAATTGGTTCTATCAAAATCTCTACTACACTTACTCTTCACTCTGTATTGCATGTTCCAAAATTGAAGTGTAATTTATTATCAGTGAGTAAATTAGCTGATAATGAACGATGTCAGGCTAACTTCTTTGCCACTTACTGTATTTTTCAGGATCTGCTGACGGGGATGATGATTGGGAGTGCTAAAGAGCTTGATGGTCTTTATTACCTTGATGAAAGCGATAGTCGTAGGATTAAATCTTGCAATAAAGTGTCTCTCCCTAGGAGTAGTGACTTGGAGTTATGGCACAACTGTTTAGGTCACCCAAATTTCAATTACATGTCTCAAATGTTTCCATCTCTTGTTTCCAATAAAATTGCTTTTGATTTTCAATGTGATTCATGTGAAAAGGCTAAACATCATCGTACTTCATTTCCAAAAAATCAGTACCATGCATCAAAACCGTTTTCCATAATTCACAAGTGATTTATGGGGACCATCCCGAACACCAAACCGATCAAAATCCAAATGGTTCATCACTTTCATTGATGACCATACGCGTGTCAGTTGGGTTTACCTGTTGAAAGACAAAACCGAGGTGCATCAAACCTTCCTCAACTTCCACAGTATGATCCGAACCCAGTTCCAAACCAATATCCAGATCCTACACACTGATAACGGGACTGAATACTTCAATTAGTCCCTATCTACCTTCCTATCTGAAAATGGCATTATTCACAAAAGCACTTGTCCCAATACACCCCAACAAAATGGCATTGCCGAACGAAAGAATCGCCATATTCTTGAAACTGCAAGAGCCATCATGTTTAGTAGTAATGTTCCTAAATATCATTGGGACAATGCTATTCTTACTACTACATTCCTCATTAACCGAATGCCAAGCCGACCACTATCTTACAAAACACCACTTCAGCTCCTGCATCAATACTATAACCTCCCATACCTCGAAAACACCCTGCCACTTAGAGTGTTTGGCTGCACATCCTATGTCCACCTCCATCACACCAACAAACTTGACCCTAGAGCCCTTCGTTGTGTATTTCTTGGCTACTCTAATTCCCAAAAGGGATACAAGTGTTATGACCCGGTTTCCAAACGCCTTTTCGTTACCTGTGATGTCACCTTTCATGAAACTACCCCTTATTATTCCCTGTCCGCAATTCGGGGAGAGAGATGGTGAATTCCGGACACCAAAAGATGACCAAACAGTTACAATCTATACACCTATCCAAAACGAACCGAGATGCCTCGATAATCCCGATAATGTGCCAAGTCTAGGGGGAGACACAAACAAGTGGGGTAAGACCTACGTACGACAAAATAAAAAGGGTAATGAGTCACAAGCTATTAGCACTCACCGGGAGTCGAACCGCAGGCGGAGTCCGGGAGAAACGGTGGTAACAAAGAATTCCGACCTTGATCTTCCCATCGCAAATGACGGAAATATCCCAGATCATGCACTCGACATCCTATTGAGCAGTTTGTCTCTTATAAAGCCCTTTCATCTAAATACAGGGCATTTGTTTCTCACTTTGATAGCCTAAGGGTACCAGACACTATTGATGAGGCCATGGCTATACCCGAGTGGAGGCAAGTCATCTGGAAGAGATGGAGGCCCTCAAAAGAAATAAGACATGGGATACAGTAGATCTACCTCAAGGAAAGAAGCCCGTTGGATGCAAATGGGTATTCACCCCAAAGTATAGAGCAGATGGAACACTTGAGAAATACAAAGCTAGACTAGTTACAAAAGGTTTCACTCAAATATATGGGGAAGATTACACAGAAACGTTTGCTCCGGTAGCCAAATTGAATACCATCAGAATTCTCTTATCTATTGCAGTAAACTTAGATTGGGATCTGCACCAACTCGATGTAAAGAATGCCTTTCTCAATGGAGACCTCAAGGAAGAAGTATACATGAAGTTACCTCCAGGGTTCCTAGGAAAAAAGGCTAACCAAGTCTGCAAGCTAAAGAGGTCATTATATGGGTTGAAACAATCTCCACGTGCCTGGTTTGACAGATTCACTCGAGTTCTGAAGAGACACGGGTATACTCAGGGGCAGAGTGACCACACGTTGTTTGTCAAACATCACAAAGGTAAGATGGTTGTTTTAGCCATATATGTTGATGATATAATTCTTACTGGAGATGATGAGGTAGAAATTAATCAAATCAAGGCAGCCCTAGCACGAGAATTCCAAATCAAGGATCTTGGGGAAATGAAGTATTTTCTTGGGATGGAAGTAGCTCGATCCAAGAGAGGAATCTATATCTCCCAAAGGAAGTATGTGCTAGACCTCCTAAAAGAAACAGGGATGACAGGTTGTAGACCCAGTGACACACCTATACAGGTTAATAAAGTAGATGAATAAACAGATCTCGGTAAAGCGGTGGATATAGGGAACTATCAACGGATGATAGGCAAACTAATATATCCGTCGCATACCGGACCGCACATTGCATTTGCGGTAAGTGTTGTCACCAAAGATTCACATGATCCTAAAAACGAAACATTTAAATGAAGTCTACGGGATCCTCCGTTATTTGAAGGGATCTCCGGGACGTGGTTTGTTATTTAAGAAAACCGACAAACGAATGTAGAGTTGTTTGAGATGCGATTGGGCGGGCGATCAAGATGATAGGAAATCGACATCTGGGTATTGCACATATGTGTGGGGTAACTTGGTCACATGGAGAAGTAAAAAAGCAAAGTGTAGTTGCAAGAAGCAGTGCTGAAGCTGAATACAGGGCTGTAGCACTGGGAATCTGTGAAGGCATATGGATAAAGCGTGTCCTAGAAGACTTGAGGAAGTGCATAAATCTACCAATCAAGGTCTATTGCGATAATGTGGTTGCGATTAATATTGCTCATAACCCGGTTCAACATGACAGAACCAAGAATGTTGAGATAGACAGGCATTTTATAAGGGAAAAAGTTGATGAGGGTATCATTGATCTAAGATATATACCTTCTAAAGAACAGAATGCAGATATCCTCACTAAAGGATTGCCCAAGGACACATTCGAGTATCTAATTGGCAAGTTGAACTTGATTGACATCTACAGTCCAACTTGAGGGGGAGTGTAGAATCTATTATTATTAGAATATTTTATTAGTCCCATAATTATAAGGATTAACTAAACCTAGAGATTATAGGAGATTATTGTTAGGATATTAGCTTTCAAATTTCAAATCTATATCTCTATTTTGTCTATAAATGTAATCGCTCTCTCATATGAATATACACATATTGTTCTCTCTGTATTCTTCAAACGTATACGAGCATTGGAGTTGACAATAGTAGACCTTCCGAATACAATTCAGACGGCCATTACCAATCAATTCGCTGACATTCCGAATGCTATTCAAACAGCCATTACTCACCAGTTGGCAGCCCTCACCACTGCTCAAGAGCGCTGTCATCGGGAGGAGGATGTCCAAGAAAACAATGGGGGTCATCACAGAGGCCCTTATCGGCCACGACAGGTAGCAGAGTACACTCCTCCAACGCGGCAGACCAAAATTTACTTGCCACGGTTCCAACGGCAAGACATTGAAGGGTGGCTGTATAGTTGTGAACGTTACTTCGAAGTCGACAACACCCCTGACAATTGGAAAATCAGATTGGCGAGTGTCAATCTAGATGACAAAGGATACATATGGCACCAATCCCTTATGGATGAAGAACAGAACAGAACCATTTCTTGGAATGAATACAAAAGGGCTATCAAGACTCGGTTTGGAGCACCCTATAAATCACCGATGGCTAAGTTGAAGCGGTTATACCAAATGGGCTCAATGGACGATTACAAGGATGATTTCAAGAAGGGCCAAGACTCGTACATCGAGAGTGTCTGCTGTTCGCAGTCTGACTTGAAGACCTTGAGCATTCCGAAGTCGAGTCATCTTCCATTGTCGCCGACTGTTCCTGATATATTGAAGGACGTGGTTTCTGTTTGCAGCATACCGTTGGGTTCTTGTATGTCGTCGCTATCTCTTTCGCTTGATCGGAGGACTGAACTGATTATGGGTAGTGACAAACTGAAATTGCAAGAAGATGGTGCGCAAGCTTCAAGTCAGATGGAGCTGGTTATGGGTAGTATTCAGAGGTGTACGTGGGGGTTAAAATCTGGTGTTGAAGGGTCAAAGTCACAGCTGGCTTCTATTTTTAGTTATTCGGCAGATTCCTTGGATTCCCTGGATTTTCTAAGTTCAGATGAGCAATTGGGCTTAAGTGGTGTATACATGAGCCCAATACCTTCACAATTGGGTCTCATAATTCCTATGGGTATCATAAGCAATGGGATGTTGCAAGGAATTTCATGTCTTCAATGTTCTCCTACCCACATTTTGCTGCACACTTGGTTCCGAGGCAAGTTAATTCCAATGCTGGTTGGGAGGGTCTATTCTCGATTGGAAAAGCAAAGACAAGGGAGCAATATCTTCCGGGTCAAGGTTTCAAGTTGCAGATTTTTTTGTGATAAGAAGTCAACGAGAACTTGCCAGAAGTTTCAAAGTTTCAAGTCTATGTTTTTGTTTCAGCTTTGTATTTTTAAGGGTCGGTTTGTGTCAACCATCCTTGAGGGCAAGGATGTTTTTGGGAAGGGAGTATTGATATGTAAATTGTAAATAAATGAATAATTAGGGGAAATTGTTAGTTAGTTGAATGAGGATTAGTTAGTTAGCCGTAGGGTCGTTAGGATTAGTTGTCATTACGTTATTCCGTTATGAGTTGTATTAGACAAGTTGCCTTGAGAGTCGGGTCGCTATCCTATATATAGGTGAGGCTAGGCTAACAGAAGGGGATGTTCAGATGGATTGTGTTGAATATGATGAATAAATGAGCAGAGTGCAGCCGTTCTGCCTCTCTCCCCTCTCTTTCCCCCATTTCTTCTACAACTCCCTTATCACCTTCCAATACAATCACTCAATTACAGAGCCAAGAAGCAAATATGGTATTATATGATTGTGTTTGTGTGTTCTTCAGATCTTGCTCTATAATGGCAAGCTGCAACCAATAGCATAGTTGGAACCATATTGTCCGCAATTGTTATATCATACAATGGGCATCGATATGTTAATCCAGGAGTTTGATTGACGGATAATTAGTTTCTCTGTATTGAAAATTTGGGTTACAAATTATTTTTAACAAAATTTACAATCTAACAATTTTCAAGGTAAAAGTTTCATTACAATTAAATAGTTTTCTTTCCTCTCATTTCTCTACACAATCAGAGAAAATAGTGTTGCCCATGGTTTTCTTTATCCTTTCGTTCTCTTCATCCACACAGGAGAAGGGAAAACATAGTGTAGTCCCTAGCCTTTTAAAAAGAATTATTTCCTTCCATTTTTTCTCAATCCGAAGTGAGGTCCAAGGAGGGGAATAGAATTCTTAATGGAGAGAAAAACAGTTAAAGCAAGAATAGAACAGTTAAATACACATTAAAGTATGTAAAAATTGAAACAATTATTTGATCCTGGCTTGTGTGAGTTTTCTGAAGTTTCAGAAAAGATATTATTTTGTCAAGAATAGAAACATTACCTCCACAAGTTCTGCTCCACCCCACGGGAGACATGATAAAACGCAAGTAATGTAAAAGTCAGCACATGGTTGCCAGGAAGGATTCCCTTTTTCCTCATCGACTGTTGTGGCAGCTGATGATAACAACGTTTCAAAGACAACCACCAAAGAACTTGGTTGAAGAACTTTACTGCACATCTAAGGAATACAGGGTAGCTTAAATTTTCTTTAAAAAGACACATTAAACCACATGACAATAGTCCACCATACAATAATGAGATAAAAAAATAAAAGGGGAATAATTATGGAAGGAAGAGGAATGTGAAGAAGCAGAAGAAGGCATTGCATATGCAATTAAAATGAGGAAACAAGACGGGGGGTTTTGTCTGAAAGGAAAGAAGAGGTTAAATGGGGAAGAAAGAAAAGTGTGAAAGGTATGCGCAAGAAAAACCTTACTCCACACAGGGCAGTGATTTAATGTAGAATGATGAATGAACTTTAATAATATAATAATTTGTGAATAATTAAAATTCCTATCTACCCATATAGCCAAAAAATACCCGAAAACAACCATTGTGTCATCATGGGTAAACTGCTTTCATTAACAAGAAATAACAAGAATATACATACCATGACAGTCATGAGCCGCATTAAAAGGCGTACCCTGTTGCAGTTTCCAGAGTCTAAGGCATCCTATTTTTTTTAAAAAAAAAAAAACATGAGATGAGAAAAAATTAAGATATAATGAAGTAAAGAGATTCTACAAAGGAACTCAGATATCAAACTAAACTTTGAATGACATCTTTCTATCCAAAGGTAAAAAAAAAAACTCCCCTGAATGGCTTCTCATATCTGACACACCAATCCTACAGCATGGCAAAGCTTTATTTTTCATTCCTTTCAAGATTTTCATTGCAAGGAATTATTTACCAAACAACTTAAATAGAGTTTATTGTATAAATAAGAGTTCTACTTTCAATAAAGCTAAAAAGCTAACTGATGATCGCATCATGAATACATTTATAGAAGTTTAAGCAAGTTGCAGCGTTCACAAACCGTGAATAATGTGGCTTAAGCAGTCACTCCCACTATACGATGTTTTATGTGACTTGAGGTAGGCATTATAACTCCAACTCAGTAAATACTTTAAATTATTCCAAAATAAGAAACCACGTATGAGTCTCTACAGTTAGGTACACATGGAAAATATTAATCTTTTTTTATTCAGAGTCCAGCAAAACCACAGCAAGTCAACAAATTTCCCTCATAGTCATCAAGTCAGGAAATTTCTAATCAGTGCTAAACTGATTACAGAAAACATATTCACACGGAATAAATCCTATCCTTCCATTGAGTTACATGCTAGCTAATGTAAAAGAGGGAGCGTGAATATAATAGCAATAGCAAAAAAAATACAGCTCAATTAAGATGCTAAGCGGCTTACCTGAAAATCAGTTTGAGTTTTGTCCACTAGTTTCCTTACAAAGTCCTCGTTTTCTAAGTTAATCAAGCCGATCTGAAAGCAAATGTATAAATAGGAAACCAAAAAAATTATTAAAAAAAAAAATCAATAAAAAATTAAACCATAAGTATGAAAATTCTCATAAAAGATAATTGAGATAGTATTTTAATTTTAGAGAATACTGTGGACCGTGAATTATAAATTATGAATGCAGAATGCAGGAACAACAAAAGTACCTTAGACTGAAACATAGTTTACATTAATTCAACACTATAAAAATACAAATACAAAAACAATATAGTACTTCAGATTAAGACATAATTAACTCAATGTAACAGCCCCTAGTGCCTAGTGTTACGTCTTCATGTGTAACTTTGCAAAATCTCATCTGACAAAATAATTATTTTGAAATAAGATATCAGCAGCTCCTTGAAAAGTTTGTGTAAGAAAAAAGGATAGACAAGATGAAATATAAAAGTTGGACCCGGCAGATTACCAAAATATGAGTGAAACATGCTTCTATAAATAATTAAATATATATATATATATGCATGCATGTCCCATTGCAGCATGGAAAAAATAACTAATGAGAGGCACTAGCAATTGAAGAGAGAAAGAAAGGCAGAGAATCCATACCACAGTTCCATATAAAGTGATCTTGTGAGGCAATTGCTCAGCACAATCAAGAAGGAACTGCATTAATACAGTAAAGTAAACGTCTAATGATACTGAATATGTTCATATAGTAGACACTCAAGTTTCAGGTCTATATCATCCAAAATATTCAAATATTGGAAGAAAAATACCACATAGCAATCAAAAGAGGCCATATCTCACTTTTTATATTGTTAATCTAATTAAGTTATCATATATAAGAGTCAAGCTAAAAAAGAGATTCAAATGGAAGAAATTGAATCATCAGAACAAATGACAAAGACCTAAATAGTATAATTAACCAACTCATTGCTATTTACAGTATAAATCGCAAGTCATGAAATTTTTCCGCTTCTCAAAGTAAGCACAGTGCAAAGCAATGATTAATTAAAGTTTGCAGATTGAAGGTTTCTTTGTCTACAACAGTACTGGCAGTCAGAGTAACGTAATTTGAGGAAAATGATATGCATCCTGCATTTGTTCTTGATCTAATTGGTATTCAGGGTTTGTAATTCAGAATTTGGGGTAATTTAGAGTTCAATTATCTATATCAAGTATTTACGGTTCAAATGAAAGTCTTTGGTTTAGGCAGTTAGGGGTACCGGGTAGGCGGGTACCTTATCCTACAGTAGAGTTTATAAGCGTTTTTTGATAGTATATTTCCTAAAATCATGATTGCTTGAACTATATTACAGTTCAGTTAAATTTGTTTAAATTGGTTGCCTACAAGTAATGAATAAAGATTAATAATAATTACGATCAGAGTTCTAATAAAAGAAGAATGTTGTCATATAGAAGGTTCGGTGACCGAAAATTCTTCAAATACAAGGGATACTTTCAATTTCCAAGAATTGTATCCAGGATCTTAGCAATGCCCCTAAGTAACCATCTCACTAATTGATCAAAGAAAAGAGAACTCTTGACTTTTCGCCTAACAAATAAATATAGCCACTCAGTATGCATCTGAAACACAAATTTGGGGTTAAAAAAATAGAGTGAACTTTACTTGCAATACATCAGTTTCAGAGTGCTCTATCTCTCGTCGAAGGGCGCCAAAGCATGTTTCCTGGAAATTAAAACAAAAGGCAAGTACCGCCTCATGAGTAGAAATGTAAGAGGAAGAAGCAGAGAGAGACGGATACTATGTTACGAACAATGTGATCTTTGAAATCGGATGTTCCATATTCAGGGCACTTGTCACCGATTCGTAGAAGAAGACTCTTCCAGCTGCTCATGGTCTTCTACTCCGCGAGAGGGATGGAGTTGTTCAGCAGGAGCTGATGTAAATTTTATGGTAAGACGGAGAGCAACAATTCGATTCCGACTACGCGAAATTACTTCGAAAGAGCTCAACGGTTTACTGGGTTTTTAGTTCTAAGTTCTAACATTCCACATGACTGGAGTCACTGGACTTCATTCAGTTTCGAACCCTAACCAAGCGCCCATGGTACTTTTTTTACCTCTGAGGAAAAGAGGTGTACTAGTTTTTTTTTTTTTTTTTTTTTTTTTGATAAAATACTAGTTTTCGTACATGCTAATGGATTTTTGAGTCCAGCTCAGAAGAAGCAAATTAGAAGAGGCCCTTTGAGTTATACTGGGACTTTGGGCCGGACATAAAAGGGAGGTTCCGTTCCCTCCCTACTCTATAAAAAAATAACAAAATAAATACAAATATAGTGCTGTAAACTGTAATTTTCAGGGGATTGGTTTCTCAAAAATGTAAGATTTACAAATAGTATGATTGGAATTAATACTGATGAATTCACTCAAGATAATTTTATATTGGTTTTTATTAAAATTTAAAAAATGTACTTAATATATTTAATTTTTTTCAGCCGTATGTTCTATGTTATACTTCATCGATTTTTTTATAAAGTTTTTTTATCATGAAGAAAACAATTACACTAATCGATTAACTCAGTTTGGACAAATAGTAACCTTTTTCCATCAGAAAATAAAAAGATAAATAATAGTCTTGCCATTTATTTTTTCAAAAATTTAATGTCGGGTTCAAAACCCTACCCTACAATTTACGATAAAATGATTTTTTTACGGATAATCTGTATTTATACTAAAAATAAAATTTGCATAGATATGCAAGTTGAATGCTCACTTAAATATTACGACCTCCTCATCAAATCCTAATTATAAAACCTAGTTGACTTTTTTTTGGAGAGATTAAGGAAGCTAAATGTGTTATTTAATCATTTCATATATTTGTATTCTTAGATTAATTAGTTTATTAATCAAACTAATTAGTTTAAAGAAAAAAAATAAAAAAATACTCTAAAGTAATTTAATTAGCTTCCTTAATCTCTCTAAAAAAAAGTTAACTGTGCCTTATAATTGTGACTTTGGGAGAATATTTGATAAAGTTCAATGTTGGATAAATTAAACTATTTAATAAGGTTCAGATTTTTTTACGTTTAAGGAAAAGATTTTAAAAATGAATAAGGAAGTTATAATGATATATATATATATATATATATAATACTAATAATAATATATTAAATAGTTTAATTTCTCTAATACAGGTTCTAGTAAAAAAAAAAATATATCTAGGGCAGGATATTGCAATGAGATCAGAAACGTATCTGCCCTAGAAATATTTGCATGCCAAAGCAGGAGGCCCAGGGTCCCACCTCGATTGGTTTCTCTCACTGTCCATCAGTTGCATGTGTGACACGTGTGGCATCCAAGACACCCGAAGCGATGTCACGTGACCTGCGAGGGGATTATATCTCTTTGAAACGCTAGCTGCTAATTATGAGGTCTTCTGGTGTGGCCGGAGAGTATTATAGATGAAGATGGAACCAGAAATATCTACGTTGGCCACCTCGCAATCATCATCAGGGAAATATTCGTTTCTGTTCAAAGCTGGAGGTTTTCCTGAAACCCCATAAAAATTTAAGTTTCTCCTTGAAGCCCTCGCAAAGGATGCGATTGTGTAATCAATTCCGGAGTAGTCAGTTAAAAAGTATAGGTGCTTTTGTTTGATTGCTTGTCCTCTACTGTATACTGAAAGACCTTGTGTGGCAAAACAAACCTCAAAAAAGGAAAAAAAAACATAGTTGTAATCAATTCCATAGTAGTCAGTTAAAAAATATACGTTCAGTCATGTATTCTTCAAAGAGAAGCTTGATTATATTAGACTCTAAATTTTGCTATATCACTAATTGATATTGAGCCAGTATTATCCACCTAGCTGGAGTAGCCCTCTCAGAAACATTATATTATATTATATTCACACATGTTAAAACTTGAGACATTATTTTTGTTAACAAGAGTAATTAGAGAAATATTATGAAGAAAGATGAAGAATAGTGTGTTATTCATATAAGAATTGTAACCCATTAGGATTGTTACTAATCTACCATCATTTAAGGGTAATTAATGACCCCACTTAGGTTATTGAGAGAGACCCCTCTCTCTGTAGAGATCTAAGTTATCATCTCTTTTAACATGACGATGATTTCATTATCCTATATATTCAACACATTAACTATGACCCTTTATATAGACTATGATCACTCGACTAACCAATCAATATGTCTTAATTATACTTCTAACTATATTTAAGCTGCTAAGACATTTTTTCACTATGACCGGGTGCATGTTGGTAATTGGCCATTAACTAGTAATATTGAAATGTTAAGGGTGGGAAAGTATGGGTGGAGTGTTGTAGAGAGAAAGAGGGCGAAAAGTTTCTTAAACCCAAACTGACCACCAAATCGGTAGAGTGCGAGTTAAGGTTCAGTGAGTCATACCAGAATTAAACCAAAGCTACTAAGCTAAACATGTGAGAAAATGAAGATTTTAGGGTTATTAATATGAAATTATAAAGAAAATTTTTAGAAGTCGATTTTTTTAATATATATATATATATATATATATATATATATACTGAACCCAGTTGATGCCCAGACCCAACTGGTTCGCCAGATTTCGGTCCGAATTTCAAAAACCTAAGCCAGTGGAGTGACAAGTGGAAGGGAGAGAGAGAAAGCGTTGGGGAAGGGGGAATTGAAAAGTTTGGAGGATAAGAGTTTTCAAGATTGATTGAGGGGAAGTTAGGTGCGGTGAAAGGAGACGGGTCACGAGAAGCTTGGCTCTCCTCCTCCTAAATTTATTCCCAGACACTTCCCTTTTCAATTTGTATGGTTCAAATCACCAACTTGCATTCTGCTGCTTCTGTGTTCAACTCACCAACCACATCTTGATTCAATAATTACTTCCCAATACTACACACTAGACGAAATTAAATTTCCAATGTGTTTACTTTTTATTTTGTATGTCGACTGAGATTTGACGGACTTCTTACATTATATGAGACTTTAATTTGATATATATGTAGCGTACGTTCTTGTGTGGTATTGGTCGACTTCACATCTCACGTTAAAATTTTCGAAATGTTCAGAATACTCGCATCAAATGATGATACCGCATCCATATTACTCTATTTAATTCTTAATATAAGATATATTTACATAATTTAATTAATAAACTTAGAGTAATCAGTTAAGTGAGTTAATATAACATATATTTTCTAAAATATCATAATTACATTAGTTAATTCCCTCTTCTACTTGAATGTTGTTGATGAAGTGTCAATAAGAGTAAATTAATAAAAAAATGACAAATATTAAAAATATAATTAATAATATGGCTAAAATCAACTTCTTAAATATGTTTTATATTAAGTTCATGAGGGTGCAATTCTTTTCATGTGGTCAAGTAAAATAAATCACGGATATTAGTGTGTGAAATAGATCAAGAATATGTAACTCGTGTAGTACCTAAAAGTTTCTTCATTCATATATATTATTCCTTTAGGTACTTAATAGTATAAGGCATTTTTCGGAAGTTGGTATTTATTCTAAATATAAAATATTTTTTATATTTGTCAATATTTTCCTAATTCATCTCTATTTATTCAACGACCGTATTTTTGCTCCCAAAACGTAATGCGTGTGTCTTTTACTCCAAAAAAAGCCCGTGATCTTTAGCGCTCCCGAGAAAGCACATGTGTAAAAGTGCTCTTTTACCCTATATTATGATATCATAAATGATGATGCTACTAATTTTGTATATCATCGTTAATTACCAGGTACTGGCTAGTTTTAATTTGTTCTGAAATAACGCTCAGATGTCATGTTATGTTACAATGTTACATGATGAAACCGCATTTCTTCTCAATTGACACTACTAGAAAAAGAATAAATAGCGACGGAATTTGCTACGGAAAAAATTCCGTAGCAATCGTGAAGGATATTGCGACGGAAGTTTACTTCCGTCGCAATAAGGACGAAATTGCGACGGAAGTTTACTTCCGTCGCAATAGGACGGAAATTGCGACGGAAGTAAACTTCCGTCGCAATGGGCGCAAAAATGGCCGCCATTTCCCAATTTCGCGACGGACCGTCTATCCGTCGCAACTTCCGTCGCAATGGGCGGCAAAAATGGCCGCCGTTTCCCGATTCACCCGCGACGGACCGTCTATCCGTCGCAAAATTTGCGACGGATAGACGGTCCGTCGCGAGAAATTGGGAAGGGGTTGCGACGGATCCTAGATCCGTCGCAACAAAGCGGCCAAAAAGGCCGCTTTTTTTTTTGGGGGTTGCGACGGATCTTGGATCCGTCGCAAAAAAGGCGCCAAAAATGCCGCTTTTTTGCGACGGATCGGATCCGTCGTAAATCTGCGACGGATCCGGGATCCGTCGCCGCAGAATGTTGCAGCTTAAAGCCGCAACATTCTCCCCCCCCTCGCGATTTCGAGACCACCCCCCTCCCCATCTCCGGCGACCCTCCCCTCCCCGGCGACTCTCCCCCTCCTCCCTCCCTCATCTCGCGCCTCTCCCTCCCCCCTCCGCCCCTCCCTCTCCGGCCCCCCCCCCCCCCCCGTCCCGTCCCCCCTCCCCCCTCCCTCTCCGGCCCCCTCCCACCTCCCTCTCCGGCCCCGTCCCCCTCCCCTCACCTGGGAGCTCCTCCTCTCCATTTCGTTTTTTTTTTTTTTTGGTATGTATGTTTTTTTTTTGTTTTGTATTTTTTTCCCTTTTTACAGTTTTTTTTTTTTAATTTTCATTTTTTTGCGGGTTACAAACATATCCTAGCACTAAGATCTTCGAAGGGAAATTATCAAACAAATCTTAGCATTTCGATTTTACGGGTTAGCTTGAAGTATATTTTTTTTAATCACAATTTGATATTTATGTTATGTTTGATTAGTTTGGAATATTAAAAATATGTATGTTAGTCGAAGATTATCGAGTACACGAGTTTAAATCTTTTTTTTTTTTTAAATAAGATAAATTTTAAAAGTATTTTTTTTGATTTGTAACACGGTTAAGAAACGTATAGAATTTTGTTATGTAAAGTATTTTTATCTAGCACTTTTTAGGAATTTAGAAATTCCAATTCGATTTTGGTGTGATAAAATTAAGATTTTGTATTAGATGATATTGATACATAAATATTTAAATAGGATGATGTTGAAACTAGAAAAGTGAAGTGTTTGGAAATAAAATTTAGGGATAAGACAATTAATTAATTAATGTCAACGAGGATGAGGAAGGTGTGACATTGAAGAATAATCACATTTGTATGTTTTATAAAAATTAGTAGAATAATTTTTTTATTTAAATTTTTTATTTCAATCTATGTTTATATATATATATATTTGTGGTATGTTGAGAAGTTAATTAGGGTAGTAACTGAACTAGCTAGGAAGTATGGAAGGCAGCCATGATAGAAGTTGGATGTACAATCGTCTAACTGATAGAAGAGAACTAACACAAGCATTCTTGGCGGGTTTGGAAAAGTTCATCAAATGTAATTGTTTAAGATTTACAGACGCGGACAAGGTCAGAATTCATTTGTGTCAAAAGGGATTCATTAGAGATTATGAATGTTGGGAATTTCATGGCGAAGTCCGACGGACACCGAGTGGTTATTACAAGGACGGTAGTCATCGAGAAAACCTTAATCAATATGAGCGGTTGGTTATGGATGCCGCGGGACCGTCGATCGGCCAATATTTTGATCCGTTACTCATGCCGAACCGTCATACATGGGAGAGGAGACCGGTACCCATCCTCAACCATCAAACATGGGTGAGGATCCTCATCCGGAAGCCGCTAGGTTCTATAAAATGCTTCAAGAAGCACGGCGTCCGTTATGGGAAGGTTGCGAACACTTTGAAAATAGTGAATATTCATCGCTATCGGCTACCCCTAGCAACACTAAGCTTGAAGACCGATCACCATATGAGCGAGAGGAATTACAACGAAATGATGCGAGATCATGAGTAAGGTTGTTCCCAAAGACAATAATTTGCCGAAGGACTTTTACCAAGCAAAAAAAAGGTGAAAGAGCTTGGGCTTGGATGTGAAAAAATCCATTCACGCCCCGGAGGATGTATGTTGTATTACAAGGATGACGCCGAAGTGACCAATTGCAAATTTGTGGAGATGACGAGATATAAAGTTGTGGGAAAGGAAGGAAAAACACCCGTCATGCAATAAGCAAGATGTGGTACTTTCCTCTCGGTGCCCGGACTTACGAGATTGTATGCATCCGAACAAACATGCCGCTCATGAGATGGCACCGGAGCATCGTAGGGATGAAAACTTTGTGACGCATCCATCGATGCCGAAGCTTAGCGTAAATTTGACGAGGCGAATCCTTTCTTTGCTATGGATCCCGTAATGTTCGTCTTGGTCTATGTTCGGATGGGTTCGCTCCTTTCAACAATACGGGCGGGAATTATTCCTGTTGGCCGTCATTGTGACTCCGTACAACCTCCCACCTTCTATGTGCATGAGAAGAGTTTATCTTCCTTAACGCGTTAATCCACGGGCCGTCGAACCCAAAAAAGAAGATAGATGTGTACCTCGGGCCTTTGATAGACGAGTTGAAAATGTTGTGGAGTGAAGGTGTTCTTACGTATGATATATCATTAAGTCGAATTTCACCATGCGGCTGCCTTAATGTGGACGATAAATGATTTCCCTGCCTATGGGATGTTGAGTGGCTGGCAAACGTCGGGAAAGCTCGCATGCCCGGTATGTCTTGAACAGAACATGGGTTTTAGCTTGGAACACAGTCGCAAGGTCAGTTGGTTTGACAGCACATGACGATTCCTACCCCGATCATCCGTTTAGGAGAAATAGAAAAGACTTCACGCGGAATCTTTGTCGAACGAGCGAGATCCACCTCGTCGTTTAAGTGGAGAAGAAATATGGGACAGGGTCGAGCACATTCCGAGTGTCGAAGAGGGTCTTTGCTTCAAGCGAACCGGAGGGTACGGCATTGATCATCATTGGAACAAACGCAGTATCTTCTGGGAACTACCATATTGGAAAGATCAATTGTTAAGACACAACCTCGATGTCATGCATATTGAGAGGAATGTGTTTTGCAATATTCTATACACGTGATGGACACCAAGGGCAAGACGAAAGACACGGTCAACGCAAGATTGGACGTTGAAGCGATTTGTAGAAGGCACGCTTTGCATTTGGTGGAAAATGGCACTGGACGAATTTCCAAACCCGGAGCGCCGTACACATTCAATAAAGAGCAGAATTTAGAATTGTTGCGGTGGGTTAAAGATCGAAACTCCCGACGGTTATCGTCAAAGCTGGAAAAGATGTGTCGACATGTACGAGGTGAAGTTGAGCAAGATGAAGAGTCATGATTGTCATGTTTTTTTCCGAGAGATTGTTGCGTGGGCCTTCAAAGCACTACCGAACCATGTATGGTCTATTCTAACGGAGTTTTCCATGTTCTTTAGAGAAATTTGTGCTTGAGCTTAATGTTGAAAAGTTACGACACTGGAGGCGAGCATGCCCATAACGCTATGCAAGTTAGAGATGGTGTTTCCTCCTAGCTTCTTTGACTCAATGGAACATTTGCCCGTTCACTTGGCCTATGAAGCAAAGGTAGGAGGACCGCAACAATATAGATGGATGTATCCGTTTGAGAGGTAATATATATTGATTTCGCGTTGTTATTAATTGACCGACATGGTACTTGAGTTTATAAATACCCTCGATATTCCATTGTAGGTTTTTACGCACACTTAAGCACAAGATAAAAAATACAAGGTACGTTGAAGGATCTATCATTTGAAGCTTATCTAGTCGAAGAGGCCGCAAAATTTGCGTCATACTATTATCCCCCGAAATGATGTCAAGATGGAGAGGGGTACCTCGTAACGATGATCCGGTGATACGAGGGATCAAAAGTCAATATTTAATTTTCCGGGCGAGTCGTGGGAAAACGTTGGAAGTCAACTCTTGACGGAAGAGATAAAGCGAGTTCTTTGAGTGGTACATTCTAAACAACTTGTGAAGAGGCCGCCAAGTACCTCGAGTAAGTTTTTTTGTTTGTTTACTATTACGGTAAGTATTAAAGTATTAACTTAAGTTTTTTGTTACGATTACTTTTCTAATTGGGTCCAATCGGGAAATCCTTCAATGCGGTGTCCCAAGTTGATCAATTCACTAGTTACGAGTTTCCAAAATGGTTTCGATCATATTTCTTGGAAAATCCATCAGATCCCAATGAAGTTGCGTGGAGTTTATCTTATGGGAGCTTGCAATGACGGTTACCGATGCAACAAATATATAATCAATGGGTATCGATTTGCAAGCTGTGACGCGAACGCAGTAGTACGCTATGTTGCAATTACGGTGTATGTTGTCGAGGTGACCAAGTTGACGGGGTGGAGCCCGGCTACTACGGGAAGTTAGTTGAGATAATTCGGTTAAGTTACCGGTGGGACAAGGTGGTGACCACTGTTTAAGTGTGAGTGGTTTGATAACTTGGTCCGCGTGGGACAAAAGTGGACAAACTTGGAAATATTGAGGTCCATTTTGGACAAGGAGATATACGGTTAGTTATGACCCATTCATCCTTGCTCAACGGGCGGAACAAGTTTACTATACACCATACCCTACATCTCGCCAAGGGTGGACGGGAGTTATTAAAACCAAAGCACGAAATATTATACCAAAGTCGAAAGAGCCGGAATCAAATGAAAGTATGGTTGAACCTTTCCAAGCGATGTGGAACATGTGCCGCCCATAAACATCTTCGATGACGAAGTACCAAGCAATCTATTTGATTTTCGTGTGGAGTTAGAGTTGATTCCTATACAAATTGACGATGAGAAATCGAGACGATGAGGATGAGGCGCGAAATGAGCTTCTACGATAGTGAATGCGAGTTCGACGACTATGAGAGTACGAGATGAAGACATGCAAGTAGATGTCGATGAACATGAATCGTCCGGTTGATTTGTGTTAGTTCTTTGTTTATGACGATATGTTATACTACATACTTTGTAAGTACTTTTGTCATATTAACCAAATATCTTTCTTTTTATATTTTTTTGACATTATGTCTATAAGTGTTCGAGAGATGGAGCATCAAGGAGGACGTTCGGGTAGTGGACGTGGCGTGGTCGATCCCGGCCCCGTACTATAAGAGGGGGTAGGGCAACGCCAAGCTGCTCCATATGGGAGCGGAGGGCTCGGCTCTTCTCCGGAAGGTGCCACTATTTGATTTTTCGTCGTCACCATCGGGATATTTGTCATCTTCACCGTCACTTTATACATCGTAATCGGCGGCGGCTACCCCCCGATGCACAAAGCAAAGGGGACAATGAGTTTACTTTACCGTTTCGATTGATTTACATATGTTTAGTTTCTTGAAACCATCTATGTACAAAAATCTTCAATATTTCACATTTCTTCCTTAGCACACCGTCGCCTCGAGCCACGTCGGGGAAGCAGGTAGTTCCTCCGATACACCTATCTGGGGCTCAAGAGATCCTGAGACAGGGTTTCTTTGGATCTGCACTAAAGGCAACGAGTAAGTCATGCGAAGTACCTGTAATGAACCAATTCTCTTTTGAGATTGGTTTGTATGCTAATATTTGCATGATAATCTCTTTTTTCATATTTGTGCTCGATAATCCGGTGGCGACTTTCATGTCGACCCAAATATTCCGTAACTACACTCAAGCGTGGACCGCGTGGACGGAGATTCCTACGAGCAACGAGATATGTGGTTCACGAGTTCTTGGTAAGTTATTTGTTTTATGCGTGTTAATTAAGTACTTTTAAAATTTGGAGCACTAATTGTTCGTTATTGCTTTTCGGGAAAAGCATATGACATTGCTCGAGCATCATGAAAATCGAAAAAAGCTTTTAACCACAAGCGCGTCTTTGGTGCGTCGAAAAGCTCTATTCATTGAGAAGGTCGAGAGGCAAGACAGTTGGCTTCCACGGGACACTAAAGATGAATTATTTGGCACTTGGGAAAACAATGAAAAGTTTAAGGCCATAAGTGCGAAAAATAAGGAAAATAGGGCCAAAATGGCGGGACCGTCATATCTTTGGGGCTCCATATCCATTGCGAGCATCGACGCAAAGTTGTAAGTACACGTTATTTTCTATTTACGTATTGAATATTTTGTACTTTGAAGTAATTAATTAAGGTCATCATTTGCGTTTGCGGGAAGAGTCGGGAAGCTCCACTTTGGATCGGTTGAGTGGGTTACCTTTCGGCGGACCCATTCCGACGATCTGAAGGGAGTGAGAGGCAATGGATTAACCCAAAGGCGAAACAAATAGCGGTGAGACATTTATTGCCTTTATTACTTGTTTTATGCACGTTATTTTCTTATTTGTTATGTATTTGTTTGCTTGTAGGAAAACTTTGAGAGGCATCGCGGGAGAGAGCCTCGCGGCGTGAGACCGACCCCCTCATCCTCTATATCCGATAACGAGAGTCTTTTCTTTGAGGCCTCGGCGGATTTGACAAGAAAGGGAGGTCTTTGGATACGGTGAGTCTGCCCGGTATTTGAAGCAATCAAAGCGCCTCTCATCCGGCACGCTGCAGGGTTCCTTTAGGTAAACATAATACATTTGATATTGATAATTTTCATTCTCTTGTCCATTCAAATGAAGTACAAATAATAAATGTACTAATCAATTTTGTAGATGAGTGAAGAGGATGAAGTCGTTGGTGGAGGAGCAAGCAACACGAGATGACCCGGGGAACGAGAGATGATGAGCCGGCGGGCGACTCGGGAAACGGAGATGATGAGGCGCGAGATGCTTATGGAACAAGAACGAGATGAAGCGGGCGTTGCGGCGAGAACGGGAGATGATGAGACAAGAGATGAATCGGCGGAGATGATGAAGGCGGAGATGATGAAGGAGATGCGGCTTCAAATGATGTCCCTTACGAAGAGAGAGGTTTGGGTGGGCCGACTCCTGGTGATGATGACCATCTTGGTGATGATGATGATCACAATTTCTTTTGTTTAGCCTACTTTTTTGTATTTGTTTGTTGCTACGGATTATATATATATATATATATATATATATATATATTGTGTTTTCACTATGTAAACTCTTTTTTATCGTTAATATATTCATGATACATTATTTTACTATTTGTATTCAATTTTTCTATTAAAATTTTTTAAAAATATAAATAAAAAAATAAAAATTTGCTACCAGTAAATTTGCTACGGAAAAAAAAATCAGTAGCAAATTTCGAATTTTTGAAATTTGCTACGGATTTTAAATCCGTAGCAAAATTTCAAATGTGTTTGAGTTGTTTAAAGTAGCAAATTGCTACGGAAAAATCCGTAGCAAATTTGCTACGGATTATGAAATCGTAGCCATTGCTACGGATTGTACAATCGTAGCAATTTTGCTACGGATTTTACAATCCGTAGCAAATCCGTCGCAATTGCGACGCCATTTTGCTACGGACAAAATCCGTAGCAAAATCCGTAGCAAAAACGTTTTGCTACGGATTTTTGGGTTTTTGCTACGGATTTTTTCCGTAGCAAAATCTGAAATTTCTAGTAGTGTGATACCCTTATCGAGGTAACCAACTCCTCAACAAATTTCAGTAATAAAATGAGTATTTATTCTAAATTGTTTAAAAATCTTGCAGTGTGTATAGTTGAAAAAGGAAGTGAAGTATGCGCTTTTGATTATACCTTAATTCTCGAGTAATTAACACTCACAAAGTGATTATCTAATTTAAGTGTATGAAGGTATTTATTGCCCAACTTATTATGAAGTTTCACGTCCAAAAATTAAAGTGCAACTTAAAGTAACATGAATTGTATCAGTACTTGCCATGCATACGAAACACTAGCTACTTTGAGAATTCAAAATATAGTCGCTTGTTATATATATCGTGACATCTTGAATCGCTATACGAGTATATTATATCCATCACAGTACATTATGGTGTTATTCTACTTGACTTTAGAAAGAGTTGCTTCTAATTATTAGCCCCATCAATACTTATTTTTCTCTGCACCGTTTCATAATGGATACTAGTATAGCTTTCCTCCATCATCTAACAATTATGACCATATACTCGTAAATGATATCAATTATTCAATTCATTTTTCTACTATTTTTACATTAAAAAACAATGGTCAGCACAATAACTTAATTATAATAGCATCACTTTTTAATTTTTTATGTGAAAAAAAATATAAAAGTGAAAGAAGTTTATGTTATAAATGACTAATCTATATAAGGCGAATAAATTATGATAAAATTTAAGAGCGTCTGCACGATAATATATTGAAATTAAAGGCACTAGTCAAAAGAATTTTAAACTGGAAAAAGGTTATTTTTTAAAAAAAACATTTAAATAACCTCCGAATTCATGTTTCACTGGTTTTTTTTTATAAACACGAGTATTCTTATTACACTAAAGGCAATAATATTCAAGATATAAATGAGATCTTCCAGAGGATTAAATGCTTGTTTAGATTAGTGGTAGAAACTACTTTTCTAACGTGATTCCGATATACAAAGTAAGTTTATGAGAGGAGTTTTATCTGACCTACGTAAACGTACTTTTCTAATACTAACTCAAACAACCCTAATTTTTCTTTTAACTATGAGAATCAATCCTTGTTGGTTATAGGTTTTTTTTTTTTTGTTGGGTTATCAAATTGAGCGAAACCTGTGATGATGTAATTGGATGAGGTGGATTACAAGTTCGAAAGGTGTACAATTTAGGGTACGTACGCAAGTGGTCCCCAGGGATTAGTTAGGGGGCATATCATGTTGCTTGGGGGATGGGTTAGATTCTCTGTCATGAGTAATTGGAAGTAGAAATGCATGCATGCCACTGCCACACCCAGAGAGAGAGAGAGATGCTTCAAGATTCAAATAATAACAATAAACTAGAGAGGCAAAAGAAAAGAAAGCAATTACAAGGACGTGTTTGAAGCCTGTGATCTCATTTAATGGCTACCAGCCGCCTTCTGCTTTTGCTTCCCCTTCCCTCCATCTCTTTTCTGACTTCATCGCTTCAATCTTCAAACTGAATTCAAAACCAAATCGCACTCTCAAATCTACAAATCTCTTCCCACCACCAAATTATATATATACATATGCAAGGGCGGATCTAGGTACAAGATTAGGGCGCAAGTGCCCACCATTGAATTGGGCAACTGAAGATTTTTTTTAAAAAAAAATTAATACATATTTGAATGATTGTCCACCCTTAATATATCAAGACTGCACTTCGTAATTGGATGGGGATGAATGGTTGAATGATTGTTTAGTTCTTATATTGAAAAAGATGTATTTGATAAAGATTGATAATAAGCGATTATGATATAATTCCAAAAAATAAGGCCAGAAGAATGACATTGTAATTATTTTTATTGTAATATATTTTTGTTATTAAAATATATGTATTTGAACTTATTAGTGTGTCCATCCTTCATTGTAATTTATGAATCGTATTTCTAACAAAGACTTAGTCTTACTTTTCTAAATGACAGGTTTGTAAAATAATTGTTTTCTTATTATACCATCAAGTATTCACTTGATTTTTTTGATATTTTTTTCTTGTTTATATTTTTTTGTTTTTTAATGCATTTAAAATTTTCCTTAAAAAATTTTTTTGGCAAACTCTGCCCTCTAACCCCCGAATCCACCACCTGGTGCCCCTTCAGTAATTTCCTGAATCCGCCCCTATATGGATACACACATATATTATGTAACATGTGAAAAATTGTATCAGCAGCCATGTTGTTCGTAGTGCATGGACATTTTAAATCTGATATATATTATATTGTGATAGCATAAATTCAGGTCTTTTTAAATTTATAATAAATCAGCGATGGATATATAGTGATATAGAGTGATGTTTTTCACTTATGATTATAGTGTGTGTGTGTCTATATATATATATATATATATATATTCCCTTTATTTTCCGGAGTCATCCAACTGTCCAACTATATAGATACAGGCACGTGTTTAGCTGTATTATATATATTGCAGCAAAAGTTGCAGGATAACATCCCATTTTCTTTATTCTTGATAAAATTATATTATCTGATAACTTGATGGTTGACGTAACTGAAGAAACAGTAATTTAATTATATATGGCATCAAAATCATGCTTATGAAGCGGGGTAGTAATATTTATTAATAGTTTCACAATTTAATATTTAATAAATCAAAATATTGCAAGATCCTGTAAAACAGATACTGTTCAAGCCGGGTCATTAATATAAGTCTGTCAATTAACCATTTAGGAAGTGAATTACAAATCAAAGGAAGCGTTAATTGACCACATCATGAGTAAGTTGTTTTATTTAATTTTTTTCCCCATCGGCTTTATTTATTTAATATTCATGACTATGTTTCAACATGGAAAAAATGATAGTGAATGCAATCAAGAAGGTGAATTACTGGGTGCTATTTGAATCTTTGACCAAATATTAATCCAGAAAAGTGACTAGATCATAATTATTGTTATGTTAAAATTTACAGCCAAGGACGTGGTGGCTTATTTTATTTAGAGCCTGTTTGGTATACAGAAAGTTCGAAGAGGAAAAGAAAAGGAATAAAAGATTGAAATGGAACTGAATGAAAAGGAATGGAAGATTGGAAGGGAATTTAAAGGGTGTTTTCTGTTTGGTATACATAAAATGGACATTGGAAGATGATAAGAAAAGGGTGAAGATGCAAAACCAAGTGTTTTACCTGGAGGATTTTTTTTTTTTTTTTAATTAGGGGTATTTTGGTATTTTCATGAAAAAAGTGTAAGTCTTACCCCTAAAATTAACACCGTTAAACCAGATTTAACGGTGGTGTGACTTTTGCACCTATTTTATAACCACATGTGTATTTTTGCCCCTAAAAAAAGCACTTGGTGTTGGGCGCTCCTCCTGATAAAACACATGTGTATTTTTGCACATTTACCCTATTTTTTTTTAAATATAACATTTAAAATATCCAAAATACCCCTTAACCAAAAAAAAAAAAACTCTCCCTCCTTTTTCATCTCTCACATCGTAGACATAGACATAGCGACACAACACAAATTGAAAAGAAAAAAAAAAACCAAATCAAGGAAACAGTCGCGAAACAGAGGAAGAGGAAGGAACAATGGTGGTGGTTTGATGGTGACAGCGCGTGATGCCAACAATTTTCCCTCTTGCCATTGGGAATGTCCCAGGACGGTGCGTTTGTTGGCAGAGAGTTTAGTGTTGAAGAAGGGACAACGGGATTTGTATCAACGATGTGTGTTTTGAAGATTGTGGGTTAAGGGTTTTGATTAACTGTAGTAGGAGGAGGCGGAGGCGGCAACAATGACAAAGGAAGACATAGATTGATTGAAGAAGAAGAAGAGGTTATTCTAATTTCTTTCGTGAGAAGATTGTTTCTCATCGAAAATGGAGGAAACAGTGCTCCCATGAATGAGGGAAGATGGACCGCCGTTGGAAGATTGGTTCCCGGAAGATGGAGCGTCCAAACAATTCTTGCTAAGGAAGACGGTGAATCTTCTCTCTCCTTCCTGAGTCTTCCATGTAACAAACAGGACCTTAGTTCATAAAGCCTCCCAATAAATTAATATATTGAGCTTCAATACCTCCTTATATTATTCACTGTGAAATCATATGTGCCTATTTGGATTAGCGGTGGAAGTTACTTTTTCGATGTGATTTACCGTATACAAGGTAAATACAAGAGAGAAGTTTTGTTTTAACTTGCACAAATGTGGTTTTTAAACATCAACTCAAACAAGTTCAGCTTCTTTCTATTTTTTATTTAATTTTTGAATATGACCTGTTCATTAATACCTCAATCTATTTCTTTTCTCTATATTTATTTTGAACATCAAGGCTCCATTTGGTTTGAAGGGAGGAGAGCTCCCCTCCTTAGTGTAAAAAGACATATATGACCCTGATTTGCCTCATTTTTCGCACAAATATTTAAAATTAAGGTCATATATGTCTTTTTCATACTAGGGAGGGGAGCTCCCCTCACTCCCCTCCCTTCAAACCAAACGGAGCCTAACTTTCCATTACATTTTTTCTCTCCTCTCCCTTCCCCTTCCCTCAAACCAAACTTACCCTAAATGACTAAATGTGAGTACATTATTGTATTTACATGAATTTGAATTCAAAACTTATTCTTCAGTGCGGCCGCTCGGTTCAGTATTACTTATTATCTGCGCTCAAAATATTGAACCGATCTTTTTAAAAGAAAATTTTTACGTGGGTTTGTTTAAATCTTTCTCAATGACAGAACATTAGTTTATTTTTTTAAAAAATTGGGAGGGATAAATTTTTTAAAAAAAGAAAACTTTATATATATTTTTATCTTGTAATAATCATATTTTATTTACGCACGATGTAAGAAATTTGTTTTTGTTTTGTTTATACTAACAAGGAAGGTGTAATTATCTCAACCTGAGGAGGGCCGTGTGGTCTATTCAGGGCAAGAGTCTTCTAACTAACAGAGCACACACAGATAAAAACCACACACAATACCGCGGTGTACTCTCACCATTCATCTTCGGTGCATATACATAACGTTCAGACTTCGAATCTCCTTTCTATTAAATTCTTAAAATATTAGGCCATGAGAGAAAAGCTTCTTGCCTTTTCCTCTCTGCCTCTCTAACTGAAACTCTCTCTCCCCCCCTCCTACTCTCACTCCAGCGCCATGGAGAGACATATGCTGCACAGAGCTCCCGGCGTGCCTTGGATTGAAGAAGTTGAAGACGCAGCATCTTGGACCAGAACTAACAACGAAGGTGAGTCCAAGGGCCAGGACATTGCTTTGGGAGGTCCATCAACGTCCTTCAAATCCATGCTTGAAGGTGAATGGTACATGGATTCTGCTATCAATCCATCTCACCAGGATCTCCTGGTCTCCCAGTTCACCAGGCAATCAGAGATATTGGTTTTTGTTCGAATCCAAATGATAATTTCCTGTTGCAGCAGCATATGGATTCATCTTCTTGTTCACCGTCATTCACTATCGACCTCGCGCAGTCACAGTCATTTTTACCTCCCAAATCGTGCTTCCCTCCTCTCTTCAACTCTGTTTGCAACAATCCTTTTGAGAATAATGGCTTCGATTTGGGCTCTGAAAGTGGATTTCTCGGTCACTTCCAGGGAAATCAAAATCAGACTTCGAGTTCCCATGTTCTGATGGGATTTTCGGGTTTGAATACTCAACCACATATGGGCAATCTCGAGCTTAGTTCTAACACTGAATTCCCAGCGACTCGGTTGTTGCCTGCTGCTGACAATGGGGTCACAATCGGTGGCGGATTTAGTCCAATGGGTTTAGAAGCATATGATGGTTCTGGAAATGCTCTGTTTTCTAACAGGGCTAAGGTTTTAAGACCACTTGATGTTTTCCCTCCAGTTGGTGCTCAACCCACTCTCTTTCAGAAGCGAGCTGCGCTTCGCCAAACATCTAGCGGTGCTGATAAATTGGGAGGTTTGGAGATTTCTCCGTCTGGATTTAATGGTTATTTAAACATGGAGAAGAAGAGGAAGTTAGAAGACGGCGAAACCGATGAAGCCAGTATCGATGCGTCTGGGCTGAATTATGATTCTGATGATCTTAATGAGAATAATAATAAGCCGGAGGAGAATGGGAATAACGGCGGAAGCAATTCTAATGCAAACAGTACTGTTACAGGTGGAAATCAGAAGGGGAAGAAGAAGGGATTACCTGCGAAAAATCTCATGGCCGAGAGAAGGCGCAGGAAGAAACTAAATGATAGGTTATACATGCTTCGGTCGGTTGTTCCGAAGATTAGTAAGGTATCAAAACTTGATCAGAAACATTTTCTTCTAATAAAAATGTTTAAAATCATGTCAATAGTTCCTTCATCGTTTCCCCCATTTTTTAGGACATCAATTTGTATCACTACAATAAGTGTGCTTTTACTCGATGATTTGTCCTGAACGATTTCACGAACTACCTAGAACCATGCATTTATTGATTATTTCGACGATTTTCATAAGTTTATGCCGGACGGAGCAAATAATTGGATCTTAAAAATGATAAACTACGTGGACGCCTTTTGCTTCTTTATTTTCCAGAAAAATTCATCTACAGAAGTTGGAAGCGTGTGTTAGTTAGTTCATGCAATGAAAAATGATGTGTGAATGTGATCTCTCATGTTTGAGAAACCTGATGAATTTTTGTGTTCGTGACAAGTTTGAGTCAGCAGATTAATTCTTGAAAAGAAACTCCAATCTCTCACCTTCTTTCATTTATTTACAGATGGATAGGGCTTCCATACTTGGGGATGCAATTGACTACTTGAAGGAGCTGCTTCAGCGGATCAACGATCTTCATAATGAGCTGGAGTCAACCCCACCTGGTTCGCTGCCACCACCTTCTACAAATGTTCATCCTTTGACTCCCACTCTCCCAACACTTCCCTGCAGGGTCAAGGAAGAACTTTGCCCTACCTCTTTGCCGAGCCCCAAGAACCAACCTTCGCGAGTAATTAATTTTTGTTCGCATTCAATTCGTCATGTTGTTATTCTTCACATTATGGAGAATGTTGGTAATGGCAATTGATTCATCTGTCTATTTTTGGTCCCATCGCCTAACCAAAATGTACAGGGATGATTAGTTGGTGATGGTCTACACCCCTGGATTTCAATGGTTATATACATTTATCAGCATATTCTGCATATTTCATGAATGCTATATATTTTTATCTAATATAAAGATTATAAAATTAACCCTCTGCTAACATGTGCTGCACTGCTGCATATTAGGTTTTAAAAACTTGCCAAATTTATTACGAGTTGTCAAAGCATAAACAATGAGGTTCTCTGTATTTCTTATACATATTCAAAAAAAAAAATTGCTAGATGTTATTATATATATTCAAACAAAATTGCTAGATGTTGTTAGTGTAGACCGATGATCATCAAGTAGAATTGGGAAGAGTATATTTGTTTGCAGAATCCATTTGGGATGTCGTTGAAGAAATTGCTCTGACCTGTGTTTCTGAATTTATAGGTGGAGGTTAGGTTAAGGGAAGGGAGAGCTGTGAACATCCATATGTTTTGCGCCCGTAGACCAGGTCTTCTTCTTACCACCTTGAAGACTTTAGACAGCCTTGGATTGGACATTCAGCAGGCTGTTATCAGTTGTTTCAATGGCTTTGCTTTAGATGTGTTCCGAGCTGAGGTATACTTCTCTCTCCAACGTCAATCGTCTTAGCACTATTTTTCATCTGTAGATTTTCCAATGATATGATTTATAAATTCTTGGTATCTGGGGCTTCCTTGATGTGATAATACATGCTGTATATTGGGGTCTTTCATAATTTGACGTGCAGTTTTCCATATTTTGTTATGTAGAGAGGTTCTCACCCAAGGAAAATTAAGTCATGATATTTGAATCCTAGAACCTAAACTTGTCTAAATAAACTACTTGATGCCTAACAGGTTTCTATTTGACCTTTTGAACAACAAGCTTAATGAGCCAACCCATATGCTCTAGTGGTCTCCATTTTTCTCTAGCTTCCCTTCCCTTTGCCTGGTTGAAATTAAAGCGCATTTGAGCCTGGCTTGTTTTGCCAAAAAAAAATCACTGGCTGGTGAAAATCAAATCCAGTATGAGTTCTTGTTTCCGGTAATGGGATAAGGCTTCTTGTTCTGAACAAGTCATTTGTTGCCGTTAATAAACAAATGGTATTGCAAATAAGTAACCGTAAAGACTAGTCTAATAATAACTGTTGTTCATTTTGGAACCCAAAGCTCACTAACTGAAAGCTTAATGGCAACATGCTATCAAGTGTTGTTTATAATTCTGCTTTCTTTATTGCCTTTAACCAGCAATGCAGAGAAGGTCAGGATGTTCCACCCGAGCAAATTAGAGCAGTATTGTTGGAATCAGCGGGTTGCCATGGAATGGTGTGAGTGAAATTCATGAGAAGGTGGTCGTCGTCTTGCCAAATAGAGGCACCAACTGCGTTGCGGAGCTCCCAGTAGTTCGAAAGTGCCAGGTCTTGTATCTCCTTCTGTAAAGGTCAAGGTGGCTTGGCTAATATATATCTGTAGGTTCAATCAGCATTTTTCCCAATTATGTTTTTGAGCAGAGCAGACCTGTGTCTTTTATCTTGAATAATTATGGAATAACCTCTTTTGTTTCCTAAATATTTTTGATTCAGGTCCTTTATTCTCTTCTTCTTCGCCTGTTTGTTGTTCAATTTTAAATATCCTTTTGAAGAAATCATGGGCTCTAGATCCGCTTAGTCCGTGTAAAGGAGGATAATCTACCAGGCATATGAAAAATATATCATCCGACATCCTGGCCATGGAGAAACACTAAGCCAAATATTAAGACAAAATGTTTTAATTCATACTGCGTGGTAAAATAAATAAAATTGGTTAAATACTACTTTCTTTCTTTTTTGATAAACTGATCATTTTTTCATAGATAATAAGCTATAAGTACAATAAAGAAGTACAAAAGTTAGAGTACATGAAAAAGGGATTATCCTATGTTCTTGATAATTAAGAACAAATTAGCTGAATTAAAATTAAAGAAGCAAGAATACTCGCCACATCATGAAGAATAATGCTTGATGATGCCTTCAAATACGAGTCCCATTTATTCTCCTGCTAAAAAAAAAAAAAAATACTACTTTACACTATCCTTAATATAAGACATATTTAGAAAGTTGATCTTAGTCCTAAATAAAAGACATAATTTTTATATTTGTCTATCTTTTCCTAATTTACCCTTATTCATACTCTTTAAAAAATAATCGAGGAGGAGATGAGATGAGAGAATTAAGAAATATGATTAGGGTGTTTTAAACAAGAGTTTAATGTTCCTGCAGAAACTTTTTTTCGGCAGCACTCACATAAAAGTGAGTGAGTTCCACTTTCTCTCTCATATCTCTACAATGGGACCCACTCACTTTTATGTGAGTGCTACACATTAAACAATACATGCCATATTAACAAACTTAACTAACTTCTTTAATCTAATCAAATTAGGTAAATATCTTATATTAAAAGCGAGGAAGTACCATTTATTCCTGTAAGGGCCTATTTCCAAGGCTTTTTCAATAAAAAAAGCACTTTGCAAAAAAAATGTTTTTTAAATTAATTTATGTGTTTAGATGATAGTTTTTAAAAAAACCAAAAGTCACAAAAAAAAAGTCAGAATACTATTTTTTTTAAAAGCTTCAATTTGGAGCTTAAAAAAAAATAATACAAAAAAAAAAACACTTTTTTTAAAAGTTCATCCAAATGGGTTGACAGTGAAGCCAATTTGACATTTTTTTTTTTTTGCAAAAAAGAAAGAACAATGAAAACAGACATCATATATTATCATTATTGAAAACGTGCCTCTTATTCTGTCAAAAAGCAAAAAAAAAAAAAAAAATCTTACAAAATAGGAAAAAGAAAAAAATCTTACAGTATTAGTGGATGGCCAAGAAAGAAAGGCTTTATGAAAAAACTTTTTCTTTACTAATCAACTGTTGAGATGACAAGGTTTCACTCTTATAAAAAAGAAAATATAAGTTCAAATTACGTGAAGTATGTTACCTAACAAGCATTTGCGCGCTTGCATATAATCAATCTATAAAGAGGGAAAATTCCATATAGAGACAATTGAATTAACTAAATTTTACGGTGTAACCATTTTTGTAATTTTTTTAAACCCTAAGTCATATGAAATTCCTTTCTTGGCAAAAAGTCATATATTGAACATGTTTTATTTCCGGTGACGGAGAAATCCTTTACTCTTCATTAAAATCTATATTTAACTTCTTCAAATCTTTAGCCGATTTTTTTGTATTCTAATTCACGTGTAAAAATTTTGACCAGAAAAATTTACATGTGAAAATTACTATGACAGTAACCAAACGGGATCTTCGCCGTTTGTTTCCTGGTTCAACTGAATCTTCAGGACTTTCTGCTTCTGGCGGAAATAAGAGGCGCACCAAAATTAGAGATACGTTTTGGCGTTTTCCTGTGTGACTTTCAGCAGCGGCGAGCCGCCGTAGTGGAACTCGTTCTTCTTGCCATTCCTTCAGAGTTGGGTGCCCGGGAGGCTTGTGTTCAAAATTGAAGCTACCGTAGAGCCTCTCCCTCTCTCTTTAAAGGAATCTCATTGTACCGAAAACCTGACACTTGTTCATTTTTCTGCATTTGGTGCTAATCTAAAAGAAACTCCCTCTGCATCTTCACCTTCTAAACCACTTTCTAACTAGGTATATTCGTTTTCAATTTCTTTAGGCCCTTCGTTTTTGGGTTCATATTGGTATCCCTTTTGCTTCACTGGGGGAACATAAGGTAAAAAAATCTAGATTTTTTTCCTCTTATTACGACATCAGGATATTGTGACTCAATTAAGCGATAGACAACTTGCAGATCGAGTTTTATGAAGTTGAAACGATTGACTGATGATTGATCCTGATCTCCGACTCTGAGAGTTCATTCGGCATTTGTCTTATTTGTCGAAACAACTTATTGGAATACGACATTTATAAGCTCAGTGACTTGCTTCCCACTTGTTAACAAGCATGGCTAGCGTTTTGCAGTTTGATGGTATTAGAAATGCCTTCCCTGTGATTAAGTGGAGAAGTTTCCAGAACCGGCCACTGTTGTCCCAAAAAATTGGTTTTGCAACATCGGTTGCTTCTGTTTCTGGGTTATGTTGTAAAGGAAGTTTTACGAGTAAAAAGGTGGCATTCAATGCCAGCTGCAAGGCAGTAGACAGTGATATACTTGAGAAGAATGAAAATGAAGATGGGTTTCTTAGTGGAACTGAGAAACCATTCACCTGCGTCATGAAGTTTGGTGGCTCATCGGTGTCTACTGCTGAGAGGATGAGAGAGGTTGCTAGCCTTATACTGACCTTTCCAGACGAGAGACCTATAATTGTTCTCTCTGCGATGGGAAAGACAACTAGCAAACTTTTATTGGTAATGCTTTCCATTTTGTTTCACGCTAATACTCTTTCCTTTCTGCTAATTGAAACATTGAGAAAGAAATGCCTTTTTTTTCTTTTTTGCGGTAGGCTGGAGAGAAAGCTGTAAGTTGTGGGGTTACAAATGCCTCTAGTATTGATGAACTCAATTTTATAAAAGACCTCCATATCAGGCAAGAGCAATGAGCTTTCTTGATGCCTTTCCATCAGTAGTAAAAGTATTAACAAATTAAAAAAAGGTTAAAAAAATGTTAAAAAAGAGATCAGTTTCATTGTGTGTTCTTATTTTATTCAGGACCATTGATGAGCTTGAAGTGGACAGGTCTGTTATTGCAAGTGAGTTACCTTCTTCCACGCTGGATCAACTATTGGTTTGATTGCATAATTTGAATATGCCCTATTCATCGTAATTAAATTTTCATGAGACCAATTTCACAGAAAAATTCTGCCCATTCATTTAGGTTCTGCATATCCTTGCTAATCCATACTGATTGTTTGATTATGCAATTCTCTTTCATTGAGAATTATGTTATTGGTATTCAAAACGATGTAAACGTAACCTAAAGTAGTTTGTATCATTAAAGAGCTTTCTCTTGTATGACTGCCTCGAAACTGAAGATGCCAAGTAACCTGAATGGAGGTAACGTCCCTGATTTTATTGTCCTCACCTGAAGGCCGAAGCTGCCATTAAATCACTTACGCATGTCTTTGCATTATTACATGAGACTGTAAAATTGGCCTTCATAAGAGCAAGTTGAAAATTTCATACCTGATACCAGTAACTGTTATTTCTGTCACAGAAGAATGCTGGCATATTACTGTTTAAGCTTGTCACATACGTCAAACACCACATGATGAAGTAATTGTTCACTATTTAAATTTAGAAAAATGGATCTCATTTCTATGGATGATAGGGGATTATAACATTGATTATGTTTAGGCATCGAAAGGGGAATTGATCAAATTTTAATGTTTTTTTGATTGAAAATGATGTTATTTTAACTCTTACTCTCCTGTAAATGTAATGATGAGCAATTGCAGACATAAGACTGCAGCCTCTTCATGTTTTACAAATATTTTTGGTCTGCTGCTTTTATTCAGCAATTCATTTCAGATTATACAGCTGATCAATATTTTAACCCCTAAACTCTTTGTTTTGGTTTTTGTTGTAATTCTAATCTTCATGCATTGTGTTCTAATAATATTTAACCAGTGCAAGTTCTTCAATTTCATTTTGTCAACTCATGAATTGAACTAATTCTACCAGGTTTTCGCTTCTCTCTTGTCAGTTTGACTATTCAATAATTTTCAGATGTTCCTTCTCATATCTGTTGTTGAAAAAATTTCAGAGCATCTCGAAGAATTAGAGCAACTGCTGAAGGGGATTTCTATGATGAAAGAATTGACTCCAAGAACTCAAGACTATCTAGTTTCATTTGGAGAGTGCATGTCTACTAGGATATTTGCTGCCTATCTTAATAAATTGGGTGTTAAAGCTCGTCAAGTATGTTTTCCTATTTTGCTAATCAGGATATGTATATATTCTATTTTTACTGTGTGAGCATTGGTTTTCTTAAATTTTTTTTTTCCTAATTTTATGTATGGCAGTATGATGCATTTGAGATAGGTTTTATAACAACTGATGACTTCACAAATGCGGATATTCTGGAAGCGACTTATCCAGCTGTTGCAAAGAGGTTGCACAGTGATTGGGTTTCTGATCCTGCAATTCCAATTGTTACAGGCTTCCTTGGAAAGGTCTTTATGATAAATACTTTTCCAACCTTTTTTCCCTAACCTATCCTCCCCAAATTCTTACTTCACTAAAATGAGTGTTCTCAAATCAGAAAAATGGTGTTACTCTTATTTATTCTTGCAGGCCCGGAAATCATGCGCTGTGACAACACTGGGAAGAGGAGGCAGTGATTTGACTGCAACAACAATTGGGAAAGCGCTAGGGTTGCCAGAAATACAGGTTAGTATGTTAACAAGACACCTAATTATTTGTATAAAACGCTAGTCAGTAGACAACCTTTGCACATGGAATGGCATGTGTTTGATGATGAAATGAATTGATTAGTAGGGAAAGCAAGGGACTGAGTTCAAATTTTATGAATTATAAGAATTATTCACTGCAACATTTTCTTCATTATAACCACAGCATGTTCAAGATTAGATGGAGGCCAAAAAGAAACAAATTAATTTCATTCCTCTGGACAGGTATGGAAAGATGTTGATGGTGTTCTAACCTGTGATCCAAATATATGCCCTCAAGCACAGCCTGTGCCATTTTTGACATTTGATGAGGCAGCAGAACTTGCTTACTTTGGTGCTCAGGTATCTTCTTAATAGCTTATGTAGTTTATGGATAATGCACTATAACCACCCATACTTACAATTTTAAATTTTTAGGCTGCATTTGTTGTTCTGGATTAGCATTGAATCAATTCTTGTCTTTGCTTTCGTATGAATCTGATTGAGTGATATTCACATTGCTGTTAGCCATCCCATCCTACCCATTTTACTGTTGTTCAAATCAAAATGGAACTACATAGGAGTATGGGACTGATGCTTCACCTGCTGAAAATTGTTGAACTGAGATCTCTGTTTTCTGTAGGGTGCTTTTAATTGCCTTCTATACCCCTGACTCTACCCCAAGTTGTTAAAAGAATCTTTCGGGCCTTCAATAGGTTCTTTAAATAATCTTAGATCAATATTGTTGAGATTTTAGAAGCTTGGTTAACTTGGTGTTTCTGTCTTATTTACTTCATTTTTTATTTAGCTTAGTGTCAGGGATGTTATCACCCTTAATGCTGTCGTGAGCAACTTGATTGTTAGGTGTTTGATTGACAGGTCTTGGGCCGTGGGGTATGGGAATAATATATTTGTAGGTAATTTTAAATTATCTCTCTTGTGGTCCTTTCCAGGTCCTACACCCACAGTCTATGAGACCTGCTAGGGAAAGTGACATTCCAGTTAGGGTTAAAAATTCTTATAACCCTAAAGCTCCGGGCACTCTCATTGAAAAGACAAGAGATATGAGCGAGGTTTTCTATCTACTGAGTCCTGTCATTTATAATAAATACCACTATGTTATGGGAAACCATGGACATTATCTGTTCCGTTTTCCACCTTCAGGCAGTTTTAACTAGCATTGTTCTGAAACGTAATGTGACAATGTTGGATATTGTAAGCACCCGCATGCTCGGTCAATATGGCTTCCTTGCTAAGGTGAGAAAACTAATGTCTGACATGTGTTATAGAGACTAAATCCTTCTCAGACTCAGACTCCATACTTCCATTTTGTTGCAGGTCTTTTCAATCTTTGAAGATTTAGGCATATCGGTTGATGTTGTAGCTACTAGTGAAGTCAGTATTTCCTTGACATTGGATCCATCAAAATTGTGGAGCCGAGAACTAATTCAGCAGGCAAGTGTAATACTATGTGTTCTCTTTGTAATTTTATTAATGTTATTATTAATTTATTATTTTTGTGTTTGAAGTTTCCTCTCTTCAACTATGCATGACGACCTTATTTGACAATCTATCTGTTTGTGTTCTTCTGGTTTTCACTTAAATACATGCTTGCTTAGAGGGATTTCTGTATTCCTGCCTGCCATGGTATTTGGCTGTCATACTTTGTCTCCTTGGAGCAGGAACTTGACTTTGTTGTTGAAGAACTGGAGAAAATTGCTGTGGTAAATCTTCTACAGAGCAGATCTATCATCTCTCTTATTGGAAATGTTCAGAGGTCATCACTGATATTGGAGAAGGTTTTCTATCACGCTCCCACAATTTAAATATAGTTCCCTAAATCCTTAAGTTTTCTGGCTGCAGCTTGTATACTTTGTTTTTTCAGACACATGCACATCTATTTGCAAGCTTCTATTCTTCTGCAGTCAGTCTATTTTTAGTTTTCTACCAAAAAAAAGGATTGATTGGCACATTGTTGCAGGCATTTCGTGTTCTTCGTACCCTTGGTGTCACTGTTCAGATGATATCTCAGGGTGCTTCTAAGGTATTAACCTGATCAAATTCACATCTTCCTCCGTTTTATGTGCTTTTAGGAATTATCAGCCTTTTCTTTACCATATGCAATTGAAGCTTTGCATATATGATTGGACATCTAGCATATATGCAAAATTTATTAGTTACATTGGCATACTATTGACTGATCTTGTGAAGCACCTGTATGTTTGCCTCTTCACTAACACATGTTGTGGGAAGGACTTAGGGAGTTCTGTTGTGTCGAAATGTTTGACTTGAGCTAGGCACTCATTCATAGAATCGAGAAACTTGGTTTTTTCCTTTCATTATGTGCCGCTTGTTCCTGATTTGTTTCTGGTCAGGTGAATATTTCGTTGGTAGTAAATGACAGTGAAGCTGAGCAGTGTGTGAAGGCTTTACACTCGGCCTTCTTTGAGAGTGAAGAATATGCGTTTGGAAATGGTTCTGTTCCTGCATTATCTAGCAACACTCAGGGGCCGTAATTTCTGTCATGGCTATGTAATTCACTCTTAAATTATATCAATCCAACATTTTCAGTCCTTCTCCCCATGGATGATTGAGATGTAGCAGAAAAGGGAAGCATATGGTGAGAAGAAAATCTTTAGCTGGGTAAAATCAGGGAAGTGAGTACTTGTTCTGGAATTGTTGGAGTAGGTATTTTATTATTTATTAGTCGTCTGCAGAGGAGTTGAAGGGCTGCAATTATTTTCTATTTTGTTGAATAGAATCTCCTGCAAGATTCAAATATACTTCATGTCATTGATACGGATATGAACCAATGAGGATTGGGAAATATTTTTGATCAAGTTGTCTTGTATCAGAAAACTTTTATATTTTGAAAGTCTTTGTAGGATATATGTCAGGATTATAACTGATCGTTGGAAGTATATTTTAAGAGTATTCTCATGGAAATAATGGAGATGAACCATGTACAACGCTCTTAATTTTGTCTAATCTGTACTTTGGATATGACATTTCATTGCTTGAGATGCTATGAAAGTGTACCGGAGATAATTGGCATCTGCTTGAAATGAATTTGGGTTCAACTCGATGCTGAGTCTGCCAGTAATTTAGGAGAGGCTTCTTATAAAGGTTTGACGTGTGATTCTTTGAACAATAGCATTAAGGCTTTATGAGCAAGATTTGTAATATTGATGGGGTTTCTATGAAGTTGAGTGACGTTTTACAGGGTTAGAAATTGATGTGATCGTGAAGTTGACTTCCAAAATGTGATAATTATTTTTGAAGGGGGTGGTGAATTGGTGTTGGAGAAAATGTAGTTGAGCTTTGTCTGGAGAACATGATGGAGAAATCCCTTGCCTTGGATTAGAACATCAAATTTGATCTTTTTATATTGTGAGGCCAGCAAATGTGCAGTATTTGAAAAAAATATATGATAATATAGTGATTTCAAAGAATAGCTTTTGAAATAGTAAATGATTTTCTTATAAAATATAGATTAAACGACTATTTGGGCCATTGCTTGCTGGATCAGCATGCAAAACAGTGTTTTCTAATCTTAAATTTGTAGGAATTTATCTCAAAAGTTTTGCAAAACTATACAGTGATTTAATTGCCTAAAGTCCAAAATTAGGGGAGAAGCTTTCAAACCATGGGGAAAGTGAAAAACTTATGATGAACTAAAGGATGCGAGTTTATTATTATAATATGGTGGATTAAATTGAGGAGGTTAAGCAAACTAAATAAATTATTTTAAAATATTTAAATTTATCATTTTTATTTCAAAAAATGATATAATATATACTATAATTAAGTAATTTATTTAATTTTTAAATCACCTCAAATTAATCAAGTTCTTATATTAACTTATTAAGCAATACAGCTAGTAGTCCCTCTGGTTCTAAATACTCGTATAAGATTTAATTGACTTTTTTGGAAAGATTGAGAAAATTAATTAAATTAGGGAAAAATATGAATAAATACCATTTGAATTTGTAAAACCCTCGTGCCCATCGAATTTGTAAAAAAACTAAGAGGTGACAAAGACTTTTGAGGGTTATTCAAATTCATGGAAAAATGACCATAATGCCCTTCTTCTCCCCCTTTGAACCAAGACCCCGAGCAGGGAGACCGATTCATTCACTCCTCCGCCGTGACTGCCGAAGCGAAGCGCACATTCACCGTCGTCTACCTCCGCCGCCAACGCCGCACCCGCCACCTTGGACGCGCACTGGCACCAATGAAAAAGAAAAAAAAAACACGAAACACACACAATAATTTTTTTTGATCTGTCGATCGCGGTCGGTGTTGAGATTTGGAAGAAATTGGAAGAAGAAGACATGAAGGAAGGAAGGAAGGAAGGAAGAAAAAGAAGGAAGAAGAGGAAGAAAAAAAAGTCACTGAAAGTGCACTCGAGTGATTTTTCCCCTCTTCTTCCTTCCTTCCCGGCGGAGGAGCTGAATAAATTTGGTATCCTGGTTCAGAGGAGAGAGGAAGGGCATTATGGTCGTTTTAGCGAATTTGCATAACCTCAAAAGACTTTGTTACCTCTTAGTATTTTTACAAAGTCGGTGGGGGCAGGGTTTTGAAATTCAAATGGTATTTATTCGTCTTTTTTCCATTAAATTACTTTAAAATATTTATAGTTATTATTTTTTCTTCAAATTATTTTACCCAATTTATAGACTGACATATGATTTACGGATATAAAACATATGATTATGTAACTTATTTAGTTTTTACTTTTTTTTTAAACTAAAAAAAATGAACTTTATCTTATTTTTAATGGAAGATTTATTATTTTAATTATCATTCTATTAAGTATTAACCCCGGGGATGTGACTCGGCAAAATCCATATTGTACATAAACTGTGCTCTCTCTAACTTCCTCAAACCCGAATACTCTAGGGTTTGGTGTCATCTCGGGGCAGATCATGGCTTGCACAATAGACTTTCGGTGCCTCGACGAGGGGTTTGGCGGCAAAACCTACAAACGCAAAAGAGAGGCCAAGGCAATCGACGTCGCTGAAGCTGACAAAGATGATAGCGCCGGTGCTTCCATGGACATCGACGACACTTATCCTCCCCAGCAAAGAGATCCGCTTTGCCGTCCGCCGATGACCCCAACAAGCCCGTGTTCGGAAAGCCCAGTTACGACGGTGTGATATCAGGGAACGTTTCAGGTCGTAAGTGGAAGCAGCCTAGGAAGAATAGGGCGTCGGCTGTTCATGTGACTCGGAAGGGCACGACATATGAGCAGAGGGAGAGAGAGAAGCAGTTGAAGAGAGCCTATAAGGAAAGGATGACGGAGTTGAAAGAAGAGATTAGGTTAAACAAAGTTGAGAAGAGAAAGAAGAGAGAGGAGAGGGAGAAGAAGAAGCAAGAGAATATTTTGAAGTCGGGTACTAAACTCCAGGTGATTTCCAATCCCAAGACGTTGAAGAAGATTGCTAAGTCCAAGCAGAGGAAGCAGCTCAAAGTTGTTCCTGATGATATGGTCAAGAAGTAGCCTGCTCTTCTTTTGTTGACATAGGAGGATGCAGCTAATAATCCAAGGTCTATGTTTTTTGTTATAAACGAAATTTTGCTCGGTATAGTGATTTGGATTCTATACTTGTTGAGCAGTGATTAAAATGATGTATTATCTAGGGGAATTTTGCTTTAAGATTTTGTTTATTGCAATTCTGATTGCTGGTGAGTTATTGGAGTTGTCCATTAGGAGATTTGATGTTTGGCTACAATACACCCTGTTAGAACTCAAATTAAAGTTCAATGAGTCCAACATGATATTATTTTAGCATAAACATGACGTCAAGAGAGTCTGTACTTTTTGGCCATTTATTTTGCTTTCGGTCAGTTGGTTTAATTAAAGTTAGAAAAGATACTCCACGAGACCAGGAACCCTGCAAACGAAATCGGTTCAAAGGTTTTTCTGCTCTTGCTTGTGGAATCAGACGGCCTCTTCAGGAAAAATGAAAAATCCGGCCAGCAGGCTCAGCCGCGAGCAAATTTCGTTTTTCAAATGATTGAATCCACTTGATCGTAATAGGTATGCTCCAATTTGTGCATAGGCAATGGCAATTCTCTGATATTTGGTAAAGTAAATTAACCGCCTTTGGATTGATTAGTTGCCTGGCACAGTTAGTTATGCCCGTTTGGTTTTATATGATACTGTTAACGTAATTTAGTTAGAGTATTACTCAAAAAATGTTATCCTAGCATTCTAAGTTGTTGGGAGTTTTTATAGCAATGTATCAAAAGGGTCATCTAAGCATGAGTTCGATGCCATCCAACTGTTGGATAAAGAAGGAAAGCACCTTGTTCGGACCAACTGTTATGGGCAAAAGAACAGAAGCACCCTTATGATTTGAGTACTAATTCTATAGATAGATGTTCGTGAGTTTCATATCTTAATAGATTTAAGAAATCTGGAATTCCCAATGACTTGCTTTGTGAACCTTCAAGGGTTCAATAATCAAGATTAGGTTAAGCCATTCGTCTGTCCAGGATTAAGGTTTAGATATCCTTACACCACCCTTTATGACTGGTCCTTTGAAGTTAATCAAAATCAAACCCCATATTTGGGATGACCACGTTCCAATTAGTCACAGCGCGCGCTCACTCTCTCTCTTACCATTCTCTGTTTTATTTATTCATCATCATCTTCTGCACTTGGTTACTAATTGAAACTTGAAAGTGCCATCATAGCAAAAAGTAGAGCAAGAGCGTATATATTTAAAGTGTACTATTTTTTTAGAGAGAAAATTAAACATGGTTTAAGCAGATGTCTATACTATATACAACCATAACTATTACAAGCGGTTGAAATCTAGCTGGATTCGGGTTAACAGGAAGCATTTTTATTCTCTAGTAGATACCCTTCTGATACTCACGATCGCAGAAAATTCCTCCCAGATCATCACAAGCCTCTCCTTGGAAAACCCTGCAGAACAAATCAGTATTAATTAGATTATAATGCTTCCACTGTAATCATCCACTAGTCGAGTACTAATAATATAATCCAATCATATGAAAGCTTACGTCTTCGCATCATCATATTCAAGATACTCTCTTTCAACGTTCTCTGTTCGTGGAGGGTCATTCCTGGGGAAGTGGCTAGCGTCCACTCCCTTAATATCCACTTCCGGTCCACTCCCCCAAACTATGCCGTTTTTTTGCACAAAATTTGTGAGGGCAGATCCTTCTTTAAAAAAAAAAAAAAAAAAAAAAATCGAGGTTCGACGCAGATTAAAAAAAGATACTTCAGGATATTGATTTATACTGGAAAAATACTTGATGATCTTTAAAAATTATTTTAGGATCTTGAAAAATATTTCAAGTCTTGATCGATTTAAGTCTTAAGATACTTTAAGGACATTGACCAGAAAAAATATTTCTTGATCTTGAAAAATTATTTTAAAATCTTTAAAAAAATGTCTAAAGTATATTTTTAATACCAGGTTAATACATAAAATATTTTTTCATGATCTTAATATAATTTTTCAAGATCATGAAGTAGATTTTTTAGGTTAGTATCCTTTAATACTCCGTCAATAGCTTGAAATATTTTTTCAAGATAATGAATATTTTTTTATCAGTCGGTATCCTCAAAATAATTTTTAGATTAGTCAAGTACTTTAATTTTTTTCCAAAGTATCAGTCAGTATCCTTTTAAACCCGTTAATATCTGAAATATTTTTTTAAGATCCTAAAATAATTTTCCAATATCATGGAGTAATTTTTAAGATCATGAAGTATTTTTCTGTACTATTCAGTATCCTCAAAGTATCTTTTTTAGACTTGGTCAGACTGCGAAATGTTTTTCAAAATCCTAAAATAATTTTCAAGATCATGAACTATTTTTCCAGTATAGATCAATATCCTAAAGTATCTTTTTAGTACCCATCAGTACCTGATTTTTTTTTTTTTATTTTTTAAAAAGAAGGATCAGCCCTCACAAATGTTGTGCCAAAACGGCACAGTTTGGGGAAGTGGACCGGAAGTGGATATTAAGGAAGTGGACGCTAGCCACTTCCCATTCGTGGATTGTGGCTCCAGCTTCACTTCAGGGTACACGTCTGCCATACATGCTTCCCCTCCAATGGTTTCACATGCTTCAGCAGGGAACACTCTGAAGAACTCAAAAACAAAAGGGGAAAAAAAATCTTTCACGTTAAAGCAATTCTAAAAGAGAAAGATCCACTTCAGTATAATGAAGACGAGGCAAAAGAAGGCTTACGATCTCTGGGAGCTGTAATCAACAGTGGAAGTGTCATATGAAACGGTGGCAACTTTGATCGGAGAGTCACGTTTGGAAGTAAGGGAGGCAGTTACTTTAGGAGGAAAGCTGGCCACCTGCGAGATGTTCCTTGAAGGTGTCGAAGGAACAAGGTTTGGGGCAAAGGTTAGAGCTGCCTGCATTTTTTGATTTCGTCAAGTTTTACTGATCTTTTGGTGGTTATATGATATAACTTCGGAGAAATGGAGCTTCCAATTTATAGAGTAGGGTCTTTTTCCAACGGAGTGAGATATTTTGTGGCTCCGGATAAGGTTACTTATCTCTTTGTGATCGTCATGCTTCCCCTGGTTCCATCCATTATGAGATATTTATGAAACTCTTGTACTATACTTGTTGATTAGTCACCTAAACGGAGACTTATCTTGTGATGATATTTGACTTTAACGAATACTAATAAAAATCAAGCGTGGATATGATCTTGATAACCCCCCCCCCAAAAAAAAAAAAACTATGAAAATCATTTATCAGAAAACATCCAAACTGATTTATCTGTCGTGCTTGGCCGGTGGCCCACAGGGGAGCTGTTTGTTCAACCAATTGTTAGCAGGAGAGTAATCTTAATTAATGCTCATTTGATGCTTATTTGCACATCATTGTGAAGAAGCCTTGTGAATTGTTATTGCTTCCAGAAGGCTAAGCGTAGAGACCGAAGATCTATCATGATTTACAAACTAGAGAAAAAATCTAAAAAAGCGCTCTCGAATTGAATCCAGAAAAGTGGCGCTTTTCTGTGATTTTCGTAATCTACGTGAGTTGTTAGCGAAGATCTTGATATAGTTGTTAATGGGGAAATTTGATTTAGTTGTTAGAAAATTATTGTTAATAAAATGATTTGGTTGTTAATTAACAACTATATAAGATTAACAACTCACGCAAGATTATGAAAATCCCGAAAATGATTTTAGAGATTCGGGGCCTTTTTGGGATTTTTTTCTCCAAAAAGGGCCCTGAAAAGGATTTTCCCTAATAATAATATCAAGAATCAGCTAAGCTATGTCTCTCAGAGTTAAAACCTGAAAAAGGAGGCACAACAAAAACTCTATAATCAGAATTTCTATATTGTGATTTCTACATCACTATTGTGGAATCACCAAAGAATAAACCATCCAGATCAATGAAATTATGCATAGTGACTAGCCCTGGGCAGGGTTGAGATTCTTGTCAAGCTGTCATTACTGGACCATCTGTTGGGACGAGAAATCGTTGATGACCTATAGCACATATTACAAGTCAACCCTGGAAAGCCCATTTCATTCGAGAGATACTTGGGCATGATCGGAGGATAGGAATAGACAAAATGGAGGACATTGGAACAACTCTTTACGCCTCAGATTTCAAGGAATGTTTAACACACACCAGATCTTCCAACTTATTGCCATCCATTTTATATAGAGAGACCCCTTGCATCTGGTGATAGTGATCCAGAGCTTCTTTCCTCAGACTCTCAAAAGGCATAACTTCCCATTTATTATAATTTGAATGTTTTCTTCTATCACTCATGTCTGGAGTTCCTGAGATAGGACCAACCTTGTCTGGGTCCACATTGCCCCATACCTTACAACTTCCAAACTGCCCCAAATCATCAGCGTGACCAGTTTGGCTCCTCTTCATGCGCAAAGCTGCTGCGTGAGCCTGGCTTATCATTTCTCGACTTGGCACATCTGACCAGTCTTGCACCCTCTCAGCTCTCATGGGGGAATGAATCCTGATTACCTGACAACAAAACCCAATGTCAAAGAAGAGATTAACAAAAACATACAAGGTATTTATTTGAGCATATTTGTAATTAATTTAAATTCATTTAGATACCCCAAGGCATTCCAGAAGCTGGTAGTATGCCCTTCCTTGAAGTGGATTGTGTCCCTTCCTAGGAGTAGAGAAGTATCTTGTCCTGCAACAAAAATAGTGGAGGCAAAAGATAAGAAGTATTTAGCACAACAGTCTCGCATGCAAATAAGAAGCTGAACAAGATGAGGTGAATCAGTGGAGGAATCTATACAATCAGAAAGGAAGTCAATGACAAAGTTTAAGATATCTGATCCTCCACTGTTCCACTCCAATATTTTTTTTTTTTGGTAAAATTGTTTTATTCAAACGAGAGGAATGAGATGCATTAGTCAATGATAACTTGATTCAAACTAAAACCCATAATTCTAAGGCAGAAACCAACCATTCAGTGTATCCTGGATCGACAGTGAAACCATATATGTCTACAATATCACACATGGAGAGCGCTAACTCTACAGATTTCATTCCAGTTCCTTTGGCACCTCGACGTAGAACTATACCTTGGAAGAGATAGACTGGATTTGGAACGGTCTGTCATGAAAAGCAGCTCATATAAGTTTCTTCTAGCAAACATACAGTTCTTGGCTGTAATGAAATTTACATGCAAAAAATCACAAGAGATTTGCGTTTTAAGAGCAGATTTTCACCTTTATTATTGCATTGATTTCTTTGTGTGTTACACTTTTGATTATGAGTACCTCATCATCTGGGAAAAAATCAAATCGTTATATGCCATGAAGAAAATATATAATATAAAGCAGAATTAACATCTGATAACGCGTATCAGAGTAAAGGTATCCCAGTCCCCAGTCCCCTCAGGATTTTCTTGGTCTTGAACAGTTGATACCATCAAATACAAGATAGATAAACTAACTGCCCACATGTTGAAAATTCTCTTCTCCTTGGATTCAATCCCTATGCCCATATGTATATTACCAAGGTGCATAGCACTTGTATCTTATGAGCTAATGTGGCTAAACTTTCAATTTATAGTCTTCAATCAGCATTTAAGATTATTATTATTTTTTAAATAATGAATAATAACTTACCAGATCCATTGAGAATAGGGACCATATTACGAGCCGCACCCCTTACGACCAGACGGAAATCCCTCTTAAGACCAACGTGCTTGGCATATTTCTACACAGTTCATAAAGAGTAATAAGTACTTGACACATATGTTTTGAATAAGTAAATCCTTAATATTGCAAAGTAGAATAAATTCCACTTAATCCTAGAAAACAATGGTTCCTTAAAGAGTTGGGGAGAAAACAATGCATAGAACTAAGAGGTGCCCAGTTTCATCCATATAAAGACAATCAAAAGCTCAACTTTGAATAGAAGGAAAAAAATTATCACCATGGGAATATTTGCTTTGTCAAAGAATATCACTTCTTAAACGCATGTGTTATTTTAAGTTATTATATGAAAATCCTTGTTGGAAAATGGAAAGGCTTACCTCATTAACTGGAGCCTCGTTGTCTCGAAAAACTGCGTCATGGCTATCAATTTCTTTTCCAAATTCTGTCTTTAGAAGATCTCCAGAATTTCCAACAACAGCACAAGTGCGGAACTGCCGTGGATGGAAGGGGGGTTTTGCTGGTAATAAGACGTTGAGGTGTTCTTCACAGAGAGTCTTATTATAGCATTTATCTGTCCCCCTAAAAAAACACAAAGAAAAAAGAGATGGTCACAAGTGCTTCCTAATGAGATGATCAAATTCAAACCAACCAATTTAAACACAACAATATAAGAGATGACATGAATTAACAGGAGAAATAATGTCTAGATAGTCTTACAACTGTGCTATCCTTTTAGCTGCATAATCGAACCATCCATCTGGGCGAGCATCTAGATATTCTCGGGTCAAAACTGTAGTCATGTTACGGTACTGCAATATCTCGAGATATCAGTACAGTAGCAAGCATCCCGAAAATGTAATTTGAACAAGGGGAAAGGACAACAATTCACCTGTTCCCATAATAGAATTGCATCACACACATCATACTTGTACTCCAAAGGCTCAAAGATTTTAAACTGCTCATTGTACTGCAATTAATGCAATACAAATAGTAAGCACTTGGCTATTATTGAAAAATTCAATAAAAAAGAGGAGTCAAGAAATACAAAGACAAACCCAGGTACTGTTGGTGCCTTCAGGAAACTTAAGGATCAACTTGCAGTGGTCGATAATATGTGCAGTGAGCCCGAGCCCTCTGTTTGCCTTTTCTCAATGCCAGGTTTTAAATCATCAGTACGAAGTAATTTATCAGACATTATTCTCAGCTGAAACGAATGCATTTGAGGGAAGTGGAAAATGTAACACTAGTAAAATTCAGATCCAACATAAAGTATAAACCCATTTGACAGGGGGTGCAAATTAGAGAATAAATAAGGATTTACTCAAAGAAAGCGAAAGCAGTTAAAAACAGCAAATTTCAGGGAGGAAAAAATTGCAAATTTCCAGAAAAACTGTGAACATAAATCCGTGCTTACCACACATTGCTGAACACTGGACTGAAAATCAGACAATATGCGAATTGTTCCTGAGTTTCGATCTGTGCTCAAAGACCCTGAAGATGCATATTGGATATTGATAAACAAGAAAACATAATTAAGGGGACGCACTAGTAACTAGGCAGCTACCTAATTAGAGTTCGAATCACCACTTATTTGTCATTTACCTGCGAAGAAAGAGGATTGGATTGCGAAAACTAGAAGCGAGAAGAATGCAACAGCACACACCAGATACAGAATCGAGGGTCGCCTGTTCTGGCTGAAAGACGATAATTTGTGCTGTCTCATTGGGAAAGTAAGAATATAGCGGACAAGAATGAGTGCGTCCAACAAGGAAGAAATGAGGACTAGCAGGCCATGAAGATCTTGCTTCTGATCATTATTTTCATTCAAAAAAACAAAAAACCTCAACGACAACGATCTGCAAAACGACACCGTCTCCACCCTCGCCTGGTCCGCTGGTCGTACGGTCGCTAGCCCTACCACCGACTTTGGGTTATATATTTTTTTTGGCCATGGGATTATGGTGATCCAAGCGCGCCGATTTACAATTCAGAAGGTAAGTGTGATGGAGGGGTTCACATTAGGTGCTATTTTTTTATGTGCTTTTTAGGTGCTATTCTCTTTAATTAGAGGGATTAGGAATTTTTTTTTTTTTTCTATTTATTTAGATTAGATTATATCTTTGCATCTTGATTTTTTTTTTTACATCCAAGATCTCAAATTAATTAATTTTCAGTCCTGCATTCAAAAATATTTTCCGTAACCCAAAGATATTCGGAAATTAATTAATTTGAGATACTAGGTGTAAAAAAAAAATCAAGATGCATCATATAATCTAATCTATATAAATAGAATATATAAAAAAATTCATAATTCCTCTAATTAGAGGGAATAGCACATAAGAAGCATCTAAGGGAATATCACCTAATGAGAACTCGTGATAGAGAGTCCGGTTTCTCTCCATCCTCCGTCTCTCTGTCCATCCCTTATCATCTGTAAATCCTGACCGTTGAAATCTTGATCCAAAAGCCCAGAACAATTTTAAAAAAAACCGCATGCGGTTTTTTAAAAAATTGGTCTGGGCCCTTCGATCAAGATTTTGGATGTGATCAAGGATGAGGAGAGATGGACAAAAATGGATGGGCAGAGTATTTTCTTCCATCTGATAGGAGTAGCTTTCTCAACGGAAAAGCACTTGAAAGTAATACTTTTCAGCTTCTAAATATAAAATGGGATAGGATATTGTGACTAAAAATTTTAATATTATCAATCGATGTCACTACCACTTTTTCACCGTTAGATCAGAATCTCATCTACCTTTATCATTTCTCTCTCTTATTGAGATTTTGATTTAACTGTGAAAAAATGGTAGTGACATTAGTAGTCACCAAAATTTGTAGTAACAATATTTTATCCCATATAAAATAATTGATTTTTTAGAGAGATTAAATAATCTAATTAAATTATTTTAAAATATTTTTATTTTTTTCAAACTAATTAGTGTAACTAATAAATTGATATATGATATAAGAATACATATGATATAATTAAGTAATTTTTTTAATCTTTAAAAAAATCGACTTTGTTCTATATCTAGATCTGAAAGTACTTTTTGATTTTTTAAACAAGCCCTAAACCCCAACCATTGGATTTTCAGCCCGCCCCTCCTTTTTTCTACCGTTAGTACTCGCCCAAAAAATAAATTAAAGAATAAAAATCACCCGACAGGGAAAAGGCACCAAGATTCAAATTTATTTTGAAAATTTTTAGAAAAAATTAATTTTTTAGTCCTTAAAGACTTATCTCCCTTATAACACAATCGTTGGAGTTTGATTCAAAATAACTCAATTCCTGAAATCTTAACTCACTTACAACTCAATCTCTAATCTTTCTTAGTCATCTTTATTGCAAAAATGTTAAAAACACTGTTATAAATTGCTCAGGCAAATTTTACTTACTTTTTTAAAAAAAAAAAAAAAGTACCAGCATGATTTGCATCCTCCTCCACGACAAGTTTATATGAAGTCCACAGTTTATAACATATTTTTGTCATATAAGATGACTCAGAAAAATTAAGAACTGAGTTGTAAACCAGTCAAAACTTTAAGAGCTGAGTTATAAATGAATTAAAACTTTAAGCACTAAAATATTAATTTTTCCAGAATTTTAATTCTGACTTCTAATGATTTTTTTTTTATATATATATAAATTTTATAGAGAAACAGATTTGCCCAAACAAGTCATTATTATGCCCCAAGCGCGACAAGTCCTGGAAGTGAAGTACCATTGAAGTTTCACACACAAGTTGTTAACTGAGACCACTGTCAGAACAGAGATTCCTCTCTCACTCTCTCTCTATCTCTCTTCTGTACAATCCATTCCGTTGGAACTACTTTGGTCACTGGCTGAAACTCCTAGATGTAGAATGGCATTAAATGTGAGTGTTTAAGGCTTAAAGCAATGTTGAGGTTATAATTTACCAGAAAGAACCAAACTTGGAGAATGAAGAAGACTACACGAACAAGAACGAATAAATTCTGTTTCTCAGTAATTTCCTTTCAATAACTAAGCGTTATATTAAATATCGATATCTACCCCTCTTCTTTCGTTTTGACAAACTCTGTATTCACTCAACGAACGCTTTCAACGTTTCTTTCTTTCTTTTTCTTTGTGCTTTTGTATTTTCTTTTTCAAGCCAATTTAACTGCACAAAACTGAATTTGATAGGAAATCCAGTAGTCTCCAGGAAATATGGATGGCATAACGCCAAAGGACTGCCAAGAAATGGAAGCAGTTAAGGAAATGTTAGCGAGGGATGATCACATAGCTGCTAGAGATAAATTACTACAACTACAACGACAGTTTCCAGCCATTGATGAATTTTCAAGTATGATCACTGTTAGTGAGGTTTTAAACTCAGCAAGTCATGATTTCATACCCAGCGAAAGTGACTGGTACTTGATTCTTCAAGTCCCACAAGCAGCTTCCAAACAAGATGTGGAGTTCCAATATAATAAAATTTCAAACATTTTAAAACCCATTAAGACCCACTCCCCTGCAGCAGAATCTGCTCTGGAAATCGTTGAGGAAGCATACTCTGTACTTTCAAACCCAGAAAAGCGAACAGAGTTTGATAAGAAGAGGAACGCCATGTTCGAAGCTTGTGAGGTCCTGAATGTTCAGAAAATTCCTTCAACTCCAAAGTCAGATATGGACAACTTGTTCAGTTACAAAAATTCTCGTTTGAACATGTTTAGAAATGAAAAGGCATGTGTTAAGGGGGGTGTCAATTTTGCAGCAACAAGGCCTTCAAATAGTTCTCTTTCCTTCAAGGGTTTCGACCAAGGACATTTTTGCCTCAACAGCATTGAAAGTTCAGAACTTTTTAAAGTTGGCCAAGTCTGGGCTGCAAATGATCATGAATGCATGCCAAGAAACTACTTTCGGATTAAAGAGATCGAGAAGAGCCCACTAAGATTACATGTTAATTCTTTAAGAGCTGCTCAACTCTCTTCATACGAGTTGTTCAGAAGCGAGGTGTGCTTGACTATTGTTTGTGGGCAATTCAATGTAGATAAAAGTAAGGATCAAATAATTATTCCAGCAATTCTTTCACACGTTGTTTGTAGTTATGCCGATGAGCAGGTCCTAATCTTCCCAAAAGAACAAGAGGTTTGGGCAATGTACAGAGAGTTAGATCCTATGATAAAGTGCTTAAATGATGAAGCTAGGAAAAGCTCCAAGCTAGAAGTGGTTGAAATAGTTACAGGATATACTGATACAGGAAACATGCTTGCTGCAAGATTGGTCAAAGTAGATGGACAAAAAAATGTCTTTACAAGACAAAAAGAGAGTTGCCAAGAGCAGTTTTTATCATTTCCTTCAGATAATCTATATAAATTTTCTCACAGGATTCCGGTACACAGATTTGTTGGGGAAGACATGGATGGCATGTTTGAGCTTGATCCATATGCAGTTCCCTCTGGTCCAGGCAGCCCTCAGTCAATGACAAGCAAGGAGCGATCAGATTCAGAATCAAAATCAAAATCATTTGACCCTGAAAATAAATTGTCCTTGAAAGATTTTGCTTGCAATCAAATATGGGCTGTGCGTAATAATGTAGAAGTTATTCCTCGGAGATACGTTAGAGTGAATAATGTGGCTTCAGAAGGTGAGATCTGTGTGACATTCTTAGAGCCTAATCCCACTTGTACTGATGAGAAACACTGGATGGAGCAAGGCCTACCAATTGGCTGTGGTTCATTCAGTGCAGGTAAGACCATTAGAATAATGGGGCTATATCACTTTTCTCATTTAATAAAGTGTGAGCGAAACCAAGAAGATTTCTCCTTCGTAATATACCCACAGAAAGGTGAGGTTTGGGCTAGGTACAAGAATTGGAATGGAAAATGGGACCAATCAGATCTCGTTTGTTGTCAATATCAGATTGTTGAGATTATTTCAGATTTAGCTTATGGTTCTGATGAGATCGCTGTGGTCAGCTTAATTGAGGTGCCTGGTTTTATGACTCTGTTTCAGAGGCAACATTATAATGGTTATGAGTGGATTCCCAGAGCTCAATTTCTTTCATTCTCTCATCGGATTGTAGCTTCTTGCGTTCAGGCAACAAAGGACAATGGCGGCTCTGCGCCATTTTGGCACTTAGAATCAGACTCTTTATATTGTTTGAATTCTGCTTGCTCACGGAATATTTTATGATGATTTGATCATAGCCTTTCAGCTTCAACCTAGTTAATTTAATAGTTATTGGAATTACTTTGGTACTGAATACAAATAAGAACGTTTCCAAAAGGGACAATTGCTCATTGTTTTTGTTTTAGCAGATTGCTACTGTGCCCGGTGGATATTAAGAGACTGTACATGACTTACTACTTTCTTTCGGGCCACTGATTTGATTAGATTAAAAAAATTAATTAGGATAGTTAATTTGATATTCTTTTTGTAAAATATTACTGTATAACCATCTCCCTTAATTCTCTTTATATCTTTTTACTTGATTATAGTTGAAGGAGTATCAATAAGGGTAAATTAAATAAAAATAAACAAATATGAAAAGGTTAAAGGGTAATTTTGCCTCCAAAATGTTCAAAAAGGGGCAATTTTCCCTTAACTGTTATCTTAATTAATTTTGACCGTTAATTGACCAAATATCTTTGAGTTGATGATCTACCACACGCTATGTATCCACGCCATTTTTTGTTAAGCGACAAATTTGCTTCAAAAGTCGTGTTATCTACTTAATTTTTTTCTCAAGGTTGGATTTAAAACTCTTGGGACAAATTTTCACATTAACAAAAATGATGTATGATGTAGATGACATATAAATTGTTAGTTTAACATATTTAATCAAAATTAACATAGATGACAGTAAGGAAAAAATTGTCCCTTTATTGATACTTGGTGACAAAATCAGACCGAAAAACTTTTGCGCAAAATTACGACCACTCGAGAAAACATCCAGGGCAAATTTGCCCCTTAAACCAAGATGAAATGTAGGTTTCACATAAACCCAATATCAACTCCTCAATTAGGTCCAACATCGGTCAACATCAAGACCAAGGAGTAGTACTTCAATGTCAGCTTCTGCACACCAATGTTCAATTACCATCCTCTACATGTACTTAAGTTCTAACACAATAAGTTCGTGAGTGTATTTCACCTGTAACAGAAATAATTCATCACTCAGCATTTGGGAATTCTACGAAGAGGATAAGAATAAAAACTTAAGCCCTATTGAAGTCGCTATTAATAATTTTTCAAGTGAATGTTAGAGTCAATGCAATCCCCTACTCCAACCAAGAAATGAGCAGATTGCCCGCCAATCCAACCCGACCACATTTTACCCCAAATAAACAAATCCCAACAAATCATGGCTGGATTTTCACTCTGCCTGAAAACTTGCACACAACCACACAGAGCGTTTCCGCCCTTTTGGACTCCCCACGCGCCGGGCTCAACAAAATCAAGGCTCTGTACTAAAAACAGTACTGAAAGATAATTTCTGGAAGCACGGCTTTAGGAACACAAAGACCCGTTCAACTGAAATGAAACTTCCACGTCTTGTATATTGATGAAAACATTTATTCTTGTTTGCAACAGTCTAAGCTATCTACAAGTTGACTTTTACACAAATCCATTAAAACTGGAAAGATTGACAAGTGATACTCCCAGCGTGACAAACTCTTTCAGGGCAATAAAACTGGCAGGATGATCAGTAACGCCTGCCCCCGGCTGTTGACAGAAGAACTCTAGTTGCCTTCTTCCCCTTCTTACCCAAGTCATTTGTCTTGGGTGCATTTAAGCTATTAAGAGACTCTGCTCTAGATATAACATTGGCAAATGACGATGTCTCCACATTTCTCAGACCTGCATAATAGTACAAAATGAGGAACAAAAAACACATTTAGACATCATGGAAGTAGGTTGATTGTTAGCAATAGACAACAAACTATCATCAGATAATACCTGTCAAGCCAGACGAATCAGTTGTCATATTATGATTGCCATTAGTTTCTTGAATATTCAAGGATGGAGAATCATGACCAGCAGCAAAACCAAGTCTTGTGACACTTGAAAACAAACTTCTTCCCCCAACAACAGGAGGACTTGAAGATGCGGCCGAATTCCCCAAAGCTAAACAAGGGAAAACACATAAATTAGCCTCAGCCCAATAACTAACAAGATTGGATTAATATCCCATGCTCAGTCTCAAAAACTACAGTGCACAAAGATCACTCGTTTTTCACATAATCAAAAGCCAAAATAATAGATCTCACAAATGCAACCTTGAGTTCATTCACTCTAAAGCTACTTTTAACCAACTTCAAGAAAGCAGGATTACCTTCAAAATCATCCATGGAGAATGGTGGAGAATTGTCACGAGACATCAGCTGTGAGCTGGTTGGTATGAGAATAGAATGTATAGAAGCAGCTTCAGCCTTGATTTTCTCTTTTTGTTCCTAAAAATAAGAATAATATGATTCTGAGGAGACGGTAATATGTATGTTAAAACTTTGACACCAAAAAACATAGGCAAAGAAAATACACATATGATCATAATGCAGAACATTCACCATGAAACCTGCCCCAGGGCCATGCAGACAACCAGTACAGACAAAATGTGGAAGCTTTAAAAGAGGAAAACAAATAATGACAAGGAATTTAGAAAACACTTTTCCAGGAGAAATTTCCCATACTCACCTTCAGCCTACAACCTTATTTTTTTGGTGTTTGGAACACTATCTATATAATTGAGAAGCATTTATAGAAAATCAAATGATTAACAAATCCCATCGGAGGTTGTAGGGCATAGTTATGTATAATCAGATACCACATTCAACATGATTTTTCTATTAATAAATAGAATAAAATCAATTGAACAACTTTCATATAAGAATTCAATTCTAATAGAAATAAGATTCTATTTCAGCAGAAACAAACACACTCAGTTTGGTACATATCTTTTCATACATGCATTAAGAATGCCACTCAATCATTTGTACTCCACTCTCCAAAACCATATACTATATTGAATATCACATAATCCGTATATATTAGAGCTCAAAGACACCTTCTTTGCAAGTTGCCTCCTCTGGTTTGCACGCTTCTTCAGTTCGTCCATGAATGGGGCCAGGGATTCAGAGGGCAGCATCTCAGTCAAATCAATTTCACAAAGCTGAAAAATTCAGGCAACCACCAATTAGAATTCATAGCATCATAAACAATTTTTTCCCCAAATTGGAAAGGGAAAGGAGGTGGACTATAAAGCACCTGAAATGTTGTTGTCAAAGGAAAATGACTCAAATATCGGTACCGCCTCCTCATTGCCTCTGACTGAGTGACTGTCTCCAATTGCAGAATCCTACCACTTATCCTGCAATCAATTTTAATATGGTTAACAATTTATTATATGTGGTTAAAAATCACCAAGTCTGATGTTCATTTAAAAAAGCAACTGAATCAATTTCATATAATACTTCACGGAATAATTTCAAACCTAGCACCCAGTGTTGTTAAAACGTAGAAACGGACGTTTCTACGTTTTTTGCCTAAAAATCGTGTCAGAACGATGGTAGGAACGGAAATAGAGCTGAAACGTAGTGTCAACTTGGTAAACTCGGCGAGTTTACCAAGTTGACTCACTGCTTCTTCTTCATCGTTTGACAGATCCTCTGCCACTGAGAAATTTAGAACCCCCAAAAAATTTAACCCAACGGTGAATACAACGGCAGCAGAAGAAGAAGAAAAAGAATCGATCATTTTACGACTCCGAATCACACAATCATTGCAATTTCCCTTTCAATTCCGGCGACCCTCGCAAAGACGGATGCCAAACAAATCTTGAATCTTGATGGCCGGAACCATAAACAATCAATGCCGGAAAATGAGAAGAGGAAACAAAACAGGGCGCCATCTCTGGTCGAATCACGATCTCAAAGCCGCTAGACGCAGGGGCACATTGGCTATGTTTTGAATAGCGGGTAGCGGCCGACCCCAAAAACGGTATAGCGGTATAGCGGGTAGCGGTAAAGCCGCTACTGTGAAGTTCATATAAATACTTGTAATAAATTATACCACATATATAAATGCAATATAAGATAAGAAATCACCCAAAATATTACACATTCAAAATAAGGATTCAACAAACATAAAGGAAGCCACATACTAGTTCATTAAATGTAACTAAATTAATAACATTCTAGAAACATAAACAATCCAAGTAGAGTCAAATACAAATTTTTAATGGCTCTTTCAAAGTTAAGCAGAAAACAATTAATCAGAATCATCATCAAACATTTCTTCAAGGTCTTCTTCTCCACGGAAGCTGCTGGCCTAACTTCTTCTTGGACTTGCGATGCCATGACCACAGAAAAAAAAAAAAAAAAAAAAAAAAAAAAAACCACAACTGAACAGAAAAAAAAAAAAAAAAAAAAAAAAACCAGATTCGGCAAAGAGGGAAGAGGGACCCAACGCGAACAGGGAAGAGGGTTGTTCAGAATCTGTATATCAGAAATAGAGAAGAGGTGGGAAGGTGAAAGGCAAATTGTGTCGGCCTGTCGGGGCAAATTGAGGGAAGTCGAGCAAAAAAAAAACAGAGGGAAATTGTGTCGGTTTCCCTCTTTTTTTTCCAGAGAGAAGACAGAGTAAAATGACCTACATACTGTTAGAAAAATTATAGAATCGTAGGAATATTTGGAAAGAGAAGAGAAGAGAACAGAAACGGAGGGGAAAGAATAGAAATCCAGTGATGCTCATTCATTCATCATAACAACAAGTATAGAGATACAATGGATAGGCATATGCCTTATATAGGCAATATTAGACCTAATAATCCCAACTAACTACTATTAGTTACTAACAACTAACTAACTAACTAATCCCTTCCTAACTAACTAACTAACCTAATTAGTTATTTATTGTTTACATATCACATACCCTTCATTAAGTTGACCATTTTCCCATTTTAGCCCTGATTGGTGTCAAATTTCCAAACCCATGCCATGCCTTGCGTCTGAACAAATCGAGGGAAATAGACACAGTTGCGGGAGCGATAGCGTCGCACAAGCCACCGTGACGCGACGCGCCGCCATCGCCCGCCACCGTCCGCTACGGAATCGTAGCGTTGCGGAGCGAAGTTGCGTTTAGGTGCCGCAACCCGCAATAGATCCGGTATCGCGCGCTATAGCGCCGCGATTTCAATCATAGCACATTGGAAAACGAGATTGCGAGTCCTCTGTAGGTCCTCGCTGGAACAGATATGGAAGAAAGGAATCAAGACCACACGCTGTGAATGTGGAAGCGTGAATCTTGGATAAACACCGTGAGCAATTGCCGTCTGGTGCAAACAGGAAAATGATGGAAGGGGTGTGGGCTCTGATCCTGGGCTTCCGTAGTGGTGAAAATAGGTGGAGGAGTCAAAGTCTTGAAAAAAACTGGTGGATCTTGAAAAAAAAAAACCTTTAGCGACCGTAAGAGATCAGGCAAAACAATATGCCACGTGCTTTGAGATGGCTTTGATACCATGTATTTGTGATGACTTTAATGTATTGGTGTGTTTTGGTTTTATATATGTTGGATTTTATTTTTTGTAGTACGTAGTAAACTCTTACGTTTCGTTTACGTTTTCCGATTTTACGTTTCTGCTCACCCTTACCGTTTCTACGTAGACTCTACATTTTAACAACACTGCTAGCACCTACTAGCCCAACAAATAAAATTTTAGATCTTAACAAGGCTTTGTCCCCCCAATGTACTATAACGAGCACTCAAGACATAGCACTAAGTCAAGGATTCAAGGGGCAATGCCAAAGAAGCAGTTAGAAAAAAAAAAACATAGGTCCAAGAATAAGTACTTCCATCAATACAACTAAGCTTTGGAGTTCAATACAATTCCATATACATGAAATTTGCACCTGGTAATATTTGGCTAAAGTAACTAAACAACAAAAATTGCTCTCACATGTTTAAGCCAGATGGTTTGACAATTTATAGACCATAAAAATTCCATCTTGGGCAATTGTATTTTGTCCTAAACACATCAGTAGACAAGTTCTCTTTAAAAATAATTTTTATACCCTAAAGTTTACTTCTAATACACCTTCAAGCACATGGGAGGAATATGAATAAACTTTGTCCACACCTGTGCGGAAGCATATCATAGCTTCCATAATGGTGGAGAAGACACTTCATGTTCAGGGGATGAAGAATGAGATGCTGACCATCAGCAGCCTGAAACAGAAAGGCTGAATGAGCATATGAAGAAAACAAGTAAACATCATCCTTATAATGGACAGGAAATTAAATTTTTATGCATAAAGCTATCCAGGAGAGCTCAAATAAATCTAAACTAGCAACTCTAGATTTGAATGCTCTGTTGGCTATCTCATTCATAGATGCATAAGGCCAAAATGCCAAAATCAGTAACCAAAGATTTTGCAAACAACCAAGAGATTAACTCATTCTATAAGGCTACATCCAACTTTCATGAAACTCATTTTTTTCAGTTGAAGAAACCCATATTTAATTTATAAAAAATAAATAAATAAAAATGATAATCACTGTTGACCTGATAAAAATTATACGAGTCACTCTCCTTTGAATCTCCAAAACCATTTGTATGCCTTTGAATATCATATTTCTCCTCATAGGAAGAAGATAGATTAATTTCTTGATCTAATACTTTCCTCTCCAAATCCAAAGTTTGATCTGGACAAACTCTTGCATTTGAATTATCCATTATTATACCCTTGCTTGGGTCGTGGAAATCTGTAGAGGAAGATCCTGATCCAGAAGACCGGGTTTCATCATCAAAATCAATGCCATTTACAACTGTTGATGGTTTGTGATGTCCACAATCAAAAGGCCTAGAGGATTTTCCATCAGCACAAGCCCTGTGCTCATTCCAATACTTCTTCCTCTGTTCTAATTGTTGCATCGCAGCACAAACATATGGAAGTTTCTCCAAGTCATCAACAAGACCAGAATCAGCTTTAGCAAGCCAACCATCTAGATCCGATATTGCTTGTCTCACAGAGAGATCTACATCTGATGTGAGTGTGAACTTAGAAAATGGGTCACATAAATTATTATCGCCACATAATAAGACATCCGTCTCCTTATTTTTATCAGACAGAGTAAAAGCATCCTTTTTCCGAGTTAAAAGTCTGAACTCAATGATATCTCCCACTTGATATTGCTCAACATTTTCAATGTAGATGGTATATAAATCCTTTGCAGATATCATGACAAAACATAGGGGACACCTTTTCCAGCAATCACCTTTATGATCCTCTTCACCCATCATCAAATATTGTAAGATACAAGGGAAACAAAAAATATGTCCACAAGAGGTTATTTGCGGACAAAGTGGATACTCCAAACAAATTGGACACTGAACCAAGAATGGAGTGGAATACCTCACACACACAATATCTTCCCACTGTAGCATTTTATCTGGGTCCAAAGACTCTGGTGAATAGTCTCCTGAATCTAACACCACAAATTTGTAATTTGCCTGTAAAAATAAATCTTTGTTGTATGGCTTTTTCTTCTGCTGCCTTCTTGGTGGTGGAGGAGGAGGACCCCTTGTTGGACGAGATATGGGATCATAATGAAAGTTCAGCAAGTGGTTACCATTAACCATCTGGGATTTTCTTCCTGCCAAAGGGGTGTTCCCATGAGGATTGAAGGACCTAGTATTCTGCTGATCTCCAGGAGAAGAAACTGTTCCTGTCATCTTCCCTGCTGACTGGGATGATCTAGTAGCCCTTCTTCTTGACTGACTATGGGAATGCACTCTGGAGTTTTGGTGAGATGAAATATTCATACCATTTGGAGATCCCAACTCAGTCACCTACTAAATAAAGAGAAAAAATTAGTAGCAGCAAACTTATTACTCACAAATACACCCATAGCCCCCATTAATATTATTCAACACTTCACATGTGCTTCAATCAGTCAAGCGATAGATATTAGCATCTTGATTCAACTAACAGAGATATGACAATACAAAAGAGCCCATCCCTCCACAATGAAAATCAAAATACCTTTTTGGAAGGTCCACCAGAATCTTCTGTAGCTGGAGTCGATGGACCTGCCATATAAAACGACCAATGGATAAGTTAATTGGTCAAGGCCAATAACAAGTATAGCAAGCTCGACAAACAAAAAGGTATTAGGACAATTATATTGCCGGGAGAAAATTTCAGCGACATAGCCACGCAGAACCGACAAGACAATAGCAATCAACGGTCTCTCTGGCTTATACCCTAATTCATTGTCTCTGATCCCATTAAAAATTTTAACATCCAGAAAACCAAAGGAGAAAAAAGGGAAAGAAAAGTGAAATTTGATCATGATTGCCACCAGACACCGTAATCGTTTGTTCGCCAACAGGAAAACCCCGTGAGGAATTGAACTAGATGGACTACAATTCTAAACAAAAAATAAACTTCCCCCGCAAGCACTATCAGTGGGAAATTTGGGTAACCAGAAAAGAAGTTAAAATCTTCGGACAAAGATAACTGCGTCAACACACGGACTAAACTTTTATCTTTCTTCTCTTTTAGCCACGTCGTCTTCTTTCCCCCCGTATTTTCGAGGCCCAGACGAGGAAACTCGATTAACGAAAAATGTCAAATGTACCAAGCAAACGGATCAAGCACTTTCACGTGACAAATCACGGTAATCAATGTATAATATAGATGAAATTAACACCAGCGTACAATATAAATTGATTATAGAAATCTTCTGAATCGCAAATACAAAACCAGTAAAGATCAGACTAAGACCTGAATTGACGTCGGGCACAGCGACGGGAGATGGTGAATCGGAGATCCGGAGAGATCCGAAGGATGGAACTTGAAGGGGAGGGGAGGAGACGGATGGAGGAGAATGAGACGGGAGAAAGGGGTTTCCATGTTGGGAATTAGGGTTTGGAGATATCGGAGATTGAGAAGACGAGGAGGTTGATGCCTGAGCTTGTGAGGGCAAGATGGACATGAAAAATTTGGAGGGGAAGGGGGAGGTTCGTCGGTGTGAACAGCCACAGCTACTTTACCAGCAATTGGATTGTTCGTAGTCTTCTTTATAATGTCACTCCCATACCCCGGGCATCTGCACCGGAATCACTTACAGCCTTCCTGGACCGTCCATCTTTTTTAAAATATAAAATAAAAAAAAAAAAAAAAAAAAAAAAAAAAAAAAAAAAAAAAAAAAAAATTAATGGGTAGAGAATCTAAAATAAAGATAATCTCGACTAACATTTTTTTCAAACACGATTTTTTTATTTAAAAAGAAGTTAGCTTAAAAAAAATCAAATCTGCCCAGTAAGGATCAGATCAATAGGGAGATGGTGCCCCGAAAGTGTTCCCATCTGCATCGAATATTTTCTTACTATAAAAGATAGGATAATAATTATTAATTATTTATATTCTATTTTAATTATAATTAACTATCCTTGACTTTACAAAATATATAAAATACAATAAAAATTAACAATCTAAATAACTTGAGGCAGCTAATTTTCTTTTCCCTCGTCACGAGTGAATAAAATCTAGCACGCCTTATTTATATTTACATGTCGTCTTTATTAAAAAAATGAAAAATGCCGTCAATAATTTTTTTGCACTATTTTTTTATGCAATTTAAACACATGCATCAAGCAAAGTCATCTAAGTATAGCATGTGGCACGGTTACAAAAATAACTCGTTCTTGAGAAATCGAAGAGAGGGAAAGGTAGAATCTGAAGTAAGTGGTAAAGAATGACAGATCTATTATTATTCACATTAGCTGTGGGCCGACTATATTACCGTACAACGAAGCTAGCTAGCTAACTTTAGTTACTAAACCAACCAAGACAAGAAATACATACCGGAATATTAACAGCTTTCTGGTGTTTATATCACTCACATTAATCCTACACAGGAAGTTGCTGGAAACTGGTTTATGTTTGTTTGTTTCCGTTGTTGTTGCATCATCGTATCTTTCTTTTACCCCCAAAAAAAAAAAAAGCAATCACAAAAATAAACGAAGAGAGAGATAGATGATGTTGCAGACTGGCGCATGATTTTACCAAACTTCACAAGAAAACAATACTCATCAGGTCTAGACAGATTGATTCTCTTCGTTTGACAGAGCAAACCAAGAACGGTCATTTTCTGGATACATTAGTCACTGCAATTCACAAACTATAAAACTGTTCTTTTCTTTTACAACTACATTATTGGAACATAAGCTTGCAACATGAGTTCTATTACACCACTCCATGATCTCCTCGTTGAGTAACAGCTAGAAGGGGATCAAGGTCAAGAAGGAATGTCCGAATCTCCATGGGAGCAAGTTCAACCACCAACTTGGCAGGATCAACAGGGCCTCCCCTTACCACCTTATGTTCTTCAGAAGAGCCTTGAACCTTCCACTCTAACCTCTTCTTTTCCATTTCAGCTCTTTCTTGATTAGCAGACAAACTCATCTCTGTCACTTTGATAATCTGAAAAGTCAAGGGGTCGATATAAGTAGAAGATCCATGTATACGTGGGAAAGTAGTTTGAAGTAGTCACTGCTCTTACCTTCTTATTAGGAAACAGCTTTTTTAATTCCACGCTTGCCATTACTGAATAATCTTTGTCCTCTCCAACCTATATTAGCATTAGTCACCCAATAAACAACAATTACTATATTTATCAATAGACACGAGTAAAAAGTAAATATTTGATAACTGAAGATGGTTGATGGATTAAACTACACATGCACCTCATGCATGAGAGATATCATAAATCACTTGAATCTAGCCTATAAAATCTCCTTACTGGTATGAACTTCTATTCTATGGTTGTGACGGTATGAACAACTTGCTATAGATTAAACGTTATGGCCTATATGTATAAAGTAAGAAATGCGCTTTCTTTATTTATGCTTTTATATTTTAGTTTCACAGTATAACTTAAATGCAAGCCGCAAAGGTCCGCAAGGAAAATTGAATTTATCATGTTTGAAAATGCCAGACCATAGTCCAGTGCCATGAACTATGCAAAGCAGATTATTCTGTCCTGTGTCCTAGAAGCAGCGAGTGCAGCTTCCACTAGACAAATGTGAGGGACCAAAGATTTTATTTGCTAAATCAGGGTAAGCAATTACAACCTCATAAAGGTGAGCCAATCTTATGAGTACTTTTCCGATGCTAAATTCCTGCAAAATGTTCATATAAAGGAATAAATATACATGATGAGACTAAAGATGTAGAGAAGGTACTAACAGGCATCCTGAAGATCAATCTTTTGTGTTTCCTTTTAAAATGTCCGGGAACCCCAATATCCTGAACTCTAGAGATACTTCAAAGGCATTTCCTTGCATACCTGGAGGGTTATAAGAGCAGTGTTGTTTGGTAAACTGTATGAGGAATCTGTGACAGAAAATTTTGACAAGGGGAAATGCGACCATTTGTCCTCATCCTGCAGGAAAACTCCTTATTGCTCTCTTCCCAAAAGAGTTAACTTCGAAAAAGAAAAAAGAAACTTCATTTCCTTTCCTTTTTGTTACCTGTTCTGTAAAGGCCAATAGCAGCGGCGAATATATTTCCTGGCCTACAGTACGACGCCACTTGGCACCTTCACCAATGCGGTCAATTCTAAGATACAATTTTCCTTGGATCTGAAATGCAATCATAGAATAAAGAGTTAAGTTGGTGATAACAACAACATTTGTAACATAACTGAGGAGACCTTCGTTAAACATCCAGAAAATGTCCTCGCATAGATGAGAAAAGATATCACACAATATTATGCTAGTCTGCGAGTAATAAATGAGTTGATTCATAAAAGATAGTTAACAGTTAAACCTTCACACTGATCAGCAATGCAAACTGTTTCATTGAGTACCTCACCAACACCTCTTGAATCATCATGAAGTAACCTCCTAAAAAAATAAGGAAGCAAATCAGAGACTAACATAATTCCAGTCAGTATTCACTACAATATTAATATAATATAGAAGCAATTAGTATGAAGGAATATATCAGAAATATAATCAACCTATGGAGCATAAGCTCTACTTGACCATCCACCAAGCTTGATCCTCCCATTGAGCGGTCCACCAACACCGAGAGTTCCATGCTACTATCTTGCACATATATTCCTAAATTAACCTACAAAAAAAGGCAGGGAGCATAACATGCATTAATGTTTATTTGAAGTATTGAGCAGATAGTTCAAAATGTAAATAACAGCACGAATCAAACTTAATTGAAACATTTTGATTTATTCCAGAAATATTGAAGTTTGAATCAGCATATAAAGGTCAAACTCTTTGGCGCTCAATGGACTTGACATCCATCTATCAAATGCCCCCTCCAAAAATAACAGAGAGAAGAAAACCAGTTTGCTTGCCAGGATTAAAGTTTCAAGCAATATAGTCTAAAGCTGAACATTGAACATATACAGAAACTAGATGTAGGAATTAGGAGCATTTCATTTGAAGAGCATACAGGGTAATAATTTCCAGCAATTGGTTGATTTACTTGTAGATCCCAGTCTGTCCTAAAATCTCGAACCTGCAAAACAATTGAAAATATCAGAATACAAGATAGGCTATAATCAATAAATCCATGTCTAAATTAAAGTTAGGCTTTTCCACATATATGAATTTTGCTATTCTCATCAACAAAGTCTCAAACTCCCAAGTCTCAATTCCAGTCGTTGCTTGTAAGATAAAAGAAACAGAGTTAACTATGTAGTCCAATGTCAACAACCAATTATATTATGATATAAAGACAGCAGACAAAACTCTCATACCCTTCTAATGAAATCACGTCCATTAGAATCTGTGTAGAATGTCTTTTTGGTCTTCATCTTAGTTGTAAATTGAGTAATGATTTCTTTCCCAATGCCATCATCCACAGGTATAGGCCCAACCTAGGCATATATGAATAGGTTTAAGATGCATATCAAAAACTGTTATACAGCCAATAAAAAGATTGCCGATATTAAATAGCAAGATAAGGTAACCTACTGTGAACTCAACTTCAGCATGCTCCTTTTCCTTGAATATCCTTGTAGTCTGCATAAAAAGACAACATTGGGTAAGGTTGGATTTGAAATGAAAAGCTGAGTAGATGAAAAAGAACTAAAAATACCTGAGATATCCATGGGTTGAGCTGTTGATGTATTTCATCCAACACAGGACCACGTAGAACAGTTATAGGAATCTGAGCACACACAAACAAGCATGTTTAATTGTTTCTGGATCTATCATAAACAAAAAATTAGCACTGAAGGCGAAAATTCTAGAAGAGTTCATAACCTGGAGATCAGGCTTTATGGGCACTGAACCATTTGGCCGGAAGACATAAGCCCCAGAGGCCTTCAACAAAAGATAAAAAAGGAGGTAATCTTCACAAAGATTTTTGGATCACAAGTACAGCAAAAGTTGTCGATTAAAATAAGCAAGAAGGCAGGGTCTTAAAAGTATATTTTATACGTTGTTATACACAACAAGGAACTAAACAAAATAAACATAACTACAAAGCAGGACAAAGACGAGCAATGTATATCCTGAATCAAGATGAGGGAAAGGTTTTTCTTTCTTGATAAAATATGAACCAGCGTGAACACACTAAATAATGTGGCTGAGATTGCCAAAGATAATGCACAAAGGAATAACTGGGGATTATAGGAAGTGATGCTTCAAAGTTATAAAAATTAGTACCTGAGGATCTTTATCTGTCCCATCGTTTCCAGAATAATAGCTGTACGATTGTTCAACTAATGCTGTAACCTTTAGCCATAAACAAGATAAAAAGAAGAAAAACTTATCATCACTGATTTGTTCAAGCAAAACTTGAAGAGTGTTGGCTGCACTGATTTGGCCAGAAATCTTAAAAGTCTTGAACATCAAATTAGAAGCATGCTGAAAAATATTAAAAGTAGGCAAAAAATAATAAATGCCCCTTGAAATTTACCATATTTTTGCTATTAATGTAATCAGTAAGTTTCCCTTCATCTGCAGAATAAAGTAGCTTCAGATTCCCCTGCCCAACTTCTATGCTATTATTTATAAACCCAAATGCCTTTGAGATTGTCGAACCTTGTCCTGCATTAATGAGTCAAAGAAACTTTGTCAATAATGAAGATGCATTACAGCCCTCCAGTACAACTTTTGAGTGGAAGAGGGATAGGGAGAGAGTTACGGTTGGAAGCAATATCCTTAACTTGTCTGTTTAGGCCTTGAGACTCTGTAGATGCTGAAACCAAGGGGAGGCACAGACACTGAAAATGCAAGCAAATACTTGGGCTCTGAAGAAGGAGCTTTCCCTATATGTGCTTTGACATAATGTTTTCTCATCCTTACAGTGGCATTTGATAAAGGCAGAAGCTGAGACTCAACTTCTTTCCCAGCAGAGTCCTGGACAAAAACTTTTTCTGAGGAAACCTGTGGCATTGTTTGTGTTGGAGTCAGTCACATAAGTCAAGATTTAAAAAGCTTTTCAATAGATATAATTAAGTAAAATACTATGTTTGTCTTTGAATATGTTTGAAGTATCTAAACAAATCACATTTCTGATTGGTATCATTGTCCAGTTTCTGCTTGTGTGTTTATTTATTTAACTTTGCCTAAAAAAAAAAAACAAGCAGAAACTGTATACCAATCATAATTAAGTAACATACAATCTCAGGAAAATATTTTTTTTTTTTTAAAAAAAGGAAAAACCATTAAGAGAACATACAGGAATTCGAATTACTTCCTCTCTCTTCCATGCAAGAGGATTATACACAACAACCACCTACAAGAAAACCCAGATAGTGAGAGAAACATTTTCATGAGAAAGAGCCATATATCACCATGCTCAGAGGGATTTTTTTAATGGTTGGCTATTACTAAAATATGATACAATGACAAACTTACCAAGAATTTCCTGTCAGACAAGTTAACTTCTGAGGGAGGACAGTAACTTATATTAAGAAGAGGACACTGCCAACAGATCCACCTTAAATAATTAAGTAGATAATCACAAAAAGTGAAATAACAGATATCATATTTTAAATGAAAAAGAAACTCTGCTGTGAGTATATTGTATTGCCTGCTGGAAGTCAGCCACTTGATTCCCTCCATGCAAACTTAATCCTTGGTTTACCAAAAAACTAAGGGCAGATGAAACCAACTTCTCTGCCTGCACATTAAAAATTGTAAATCATTTAAGTTTATCATGTCAAAATTAAAGCAAAAAACTAGTTAAAAAAGCACCTCCAAATAGCCTATTGAGATTCGCTTCGCATAATCAGCAGCAACATGCTGTCTTTCTGTACCACTAACTGCATCATGATGCTGAGCAATCGCCAAAGCATCTGCTAAGGCATCAGTATTCGGCCCTGATTTGCTCCTTCCTTTAAAGAATTCAAGTTGTCTTGCTGCCTAGAAGCCAATATATAAAGTAATAGATGTTACCCGAAGGACAAAAAATGATTATGATTAATGAGAGCTCATAAGGGCATAACAAACCACCCTAGAAAGTAAGAGAGGCCTGAGACTTCACCTGATAGTAACCACTCATCACTCTGACATAACCCTTTAAAGCTGGCCTACTTGTAAAGTAGCCAGTCCAATATGCATTTGGATGATCAGCGTACCTGAAATTTGGCATCATTCAAAATTGAGCTCCATGAAGTCTACGTCAAACAATGGGATGCCAAAGAGAAACTCACGGGAAGAAATCATCAAACTTGAGTGGCCATTCCTCATTTGCTGCATATTTTGCATCAGTATAGATAGATGGCGTTGAGTACAATGCATTGACACGTCCATCCTGAGGGTATGCCCCCAAAAAAGTACAATAATCATAAGTCAAAAGAAGCTGAATCTATGAGTACCCACCAGAGATGGGAAAAAGGTCCATGAGAGAATCATTTTATGCAATAGCAGTAAAGATAGATTACCAGATTTACATAATGGATAAACTTGTCCATCTGTCTGAACCATGAATTAGCATATTGATAACGGAAGTCAGTCCCCATTGTCCACATAATGTGATTAGTCCTGGTGACATTAGCCTGGAAACAGCCGTACATTTAGTTTTAAACAGCAATTCCAATGTTTTTTCTAAAACTCCATTTCTTTCAAAATAAAGCATGGCTAAATCAAGACTGACATCCAGTTTCACAGAGACATGGTGTTTTATTGTATCATAGGACCCCAAGGTCCACTTATTCAAATTCAACTTGCTCTTGTATCAAAAGATTTTTCTTGCTTCTTATACCTCCAACGCATTAAGTTGAAATGAAAAACGCATTTGATCTATCAAAATGGCAGTTCAAGAGTCATCCAGATCTTACCTGAGCCAGAGCTGCAGATACAAAGTCATTGACTCGTTCTTGAACATTATAGTCAAACAGGAGAATGTCGTCCTTTAATTCAAATGATGGAGAATCTTAGATATGAGAGGAGGGTATTGAGGGAATGGCCAAAGGAAAAAGCAACCAGGGTACTAAACATTTCCTCTTAATAAAATAAAATAAAATCCTACCTGAATAGGAGGGGAAACATCATTTATCTCAAATGTGAAACCATCAGGAGGATCATAATGCCTGGGAAATATCCCAGTAAATATCTGCACTTAAGTTAGACACAGAAGTAATCTATGTGAATTAATTTGCAGACAAGTTTATACAGGAAACTGAAACAAAATCTCATTTTTAAGGGACACCAAAATTATTAAACAACTCACTTGTGAAGAGGATCCAAGGGATTTGGAACCCCGCCAAACAACCTCAAGAGTCTTCTCCTTCAACCGCTTGGCTCTATCTTGGTAATCAATTCTTGCAAAAAGAGTGAATCAAATCCTAGCTGCAGCAGGAACAATCTCATATGATTTAGACATTGAATACAAACAAAGACATAGCAAAATGGAAGTCATTTCAGAAAAGTATCATAATTCCATCCCAGAATACAGTCATTTAAATTAATAATTCTAGGAAATTTTGAATACCATTAGATGAAGAATCAGTATTTCAGTACAAAGATATCTTATCTAAACATAAATGTACAGAAATAATTCTGCATGTTAATAAATACACACCTCGGCACCAAGCATATAAGCCTGAACTGCAGAATGGCCAAAAGGATCAATCTGCCAGCCAACTCTTGGAATCTTACCAAATTCCTCTTTGATAAATTGATGCCCCAGAGTTGTCTGATCAATTAGATCAATATAATGCGGGGTGGCCTCATCATGCATACACATACCCCCATTTCTTCAAAAGCCAACCAAAGAAAAGCAGAAAGCAAGCCTACTATCAGTCATCAATTCATGTATAATCTAAGCAAGTTTATATTCTAGAAAGTAGTGAGACAGTAGAACTCATCTTTGATCCACAAGATAATCAATAGCTACTGACAGATGAACTAAAGCATTAGATGATTACATGAATTCCAGCTGACCGGAGTTGACAAGCTCCTTCACCTTAATTTTCATCGCTTTACTTTGTTGTCTCCACCATCTCTGGAAAAATGCCTGAAAAAGGAAAAGGTTAAAATTTACCTTTCTGAAGTTCCAACATTTTGAATTAAGAATTTAAGCCAGCTCCAAAAGTGTTTTACCATCTCAACATATATGAACTTCCGATTCTTATCATCCAGTAGCGCAGATATGACTGAGTCCAATACATTCTGCACACAAGCACCCTGCCCAGCAAACCAAAACCACATTCAAACACGCGAAAATATCTTCGTTAACCAGCTATATATTTATCCTTTTTCCCTCATCTAAATTAAAGTACAGACCCGAATGGAATTGTTGGCTCCAACATAGTATTGATCAACAGTCTTGAGCCAGCCGACATCATCGTGAGAGTGAGGTACCAGATGTACATTGATTTTGTCAGGGACGATCCTATTCGTGGTATTGTACTCTATATACTCTGACTCCGCACCCAGAAATCTCACCACTAAAACTGCAAATAACACCGTTGCGATCGCCATGGCTGTTGCAGTGTTGCCTATGGAGCTCAGAATGCCCCGGTGAGGCACTGAGTTTAGAAATTACAGCATTATTGAGCCAGGATGCCAGCGAAATATTCAAGTTTCGCTACTTATAAAGTCAGCTTTCACGCTCTCCAGTCAAAATTCCGAAATTTTGGATTCAATGGAAAGGAAAAAAAAAAAAAAAAAGATAAAGCCGTAAGAATTGTTCGATCTTGCTGCTCTGATTAAGTTGAGGTCATTGATCATTCAGAGTGACTATAAACTAACGATAAAGCCGTAAGAATTGTTCATCGAAAAAAAAAAGTGATTTTTAGCAATAAACTAACAATTCTACTCAAGGCTGTGGAAGCACCGGGGTAGTACATTTACACATGCACATAATTACACGATCTACTAGTTTAAGCAGAGCAGGTGGAACTGGTAATTTTCTGTTTTGGTTTCTTTGGCTGTGTTGTGTTTGGTTTGTGCGGGAGGGAAGGGGGTGGAGTTTTACATTATTTTCTGCATAAATATTTCACATGATCTGACTTTTCATAGGAGCTCCTTACCCTCAAACTAAATACACTTTTTGGGTTAATGTCCAGATTTATTCTGGAAATTTTGGCTCATAAATAATATAATTAAAAAAAGAAAAATTAGGTTCAATTTTAATGTGAGCAATATTACCCCTATTCGATAAAAAAATTAATAGATAATATCAGCTTTTTAACAGGCAACATGAATCTGAAAATATTGTCAGAATAAAAAACTTAACAGATTGCACCTTAACCTTCTTTCGGCCTAAGTTCTGAACTGATAACAGCTCTTGTCTTTTTATGATTTTTTTTTACAAAGATAATCTTCTTGTCTTTAAACGTAAAAAGAAAGTAGCATCATGCTAAATAATTTCTTTTGTCGGAATCATGCTAAATAATGTTACACATCAACAAACCGACCGAATCATAGTTTTGTTTAATGGCCTTTTAGATATATATTTTTAATTATTATTATTATATAGCTTTTAAATTCTAATGGATAATGTCATGGATTAAAAGTATGTTTGAATTAGGCTTTTTTGAGAATAACTTTTACAATATACGATGTGAATATATGAGAGGAGTTTTTGCAAACTCGTTTTAGGTGTTACCTAGACACTCACTAAATGAAGTTATATTTAGAGCACAGCTAAAATGCATATTGTAATTATAAATGTTTTGTAACACTATAATTGTTTCTGATGACAGAAATTGAAATGTTTGATAAATTAAAAGGTTATTAAAACAAGTTTTCAAATTATAAACATATTATCTATTTTTTAAATAGGATTATACTTATATCAAGTTCTTTATATCTATTACATTAAGTTTTCTAATTACACATGACTAAGTGTCCTATTTTTTCATATGTGTTTATAGCTAGATGATAATAATTAAAAAATAAGACACATAGTCATGTGTAGTAGGAGAACTTGACAAAATTTATATAAGGAATTGGATATAGGTATTTTCTTTTCAGATATACTCCTCTAACAAAAAATGCAGGACTTTTTTTTGTTGTTGTTGACAAACATGATGGCTAGGAGCCAATACTACAAAGAGGAAAATTAAACATAAGGGGAAATAAATCTCAAGCACTCATATGCAACCCAAGTCCTTAAATATATAGGACAAACATTATGAAAACCAGAATTGGAAATACCCATCTTGGCAAGAGCATCACCAACTCTATTAATATCCTTCGGAATAACTTTAAGTTCAACCTCCCAATCCATAGCAAACATTAATTTGATATGTGAGAGAAGGTTACTTCCAGAAGTATAAGAATCATCCAGGATCAAATTGATAACCTCCTGTGCATCAGATTCAACTATAATCTTTCTAGTTCCCACATCCCAAGCTACCTGAAGACCCTCAAGTAGAGCCCATTCTTAAGCTACATTTGAATGACAAGCACCAATAGGCTTATTAAACCCCACAATCCAGTTCCCTAAACAATCCCGCAAAACACCACCACAACCAGATTTTAAAGAATGTAACATTGTGGCCCCATCAACATTAAGTTTACACCAATCAACAGGTGACTTTTCCCAACACAGATTCAGCATATTATTCTGCAGATCAGACCCTCCCATAACATCATAATCATATATAAATTTGTTCAATAGTAATAAAATAGCTATAGAAGGGGTGTGTGGCTCAATAAACCCATTCTCAAAAATACGTATATTCCTCCATTCCCAAAACTTCCATATAGCAACACCAAAAAATAAACACTAGATTACATTCCCACTCTTCCCTACCTGATGGTTCAAATTCAGACTTAACCACTCCCGAACAGACATAGAAAAAAAGGAAGAGAGGTACCTGGTTTTAATCAGCAAAACCCACATAGATTTGGCATAAATACAGTCTCTCAAGATGTGTAGAATATCCTCAACACATAATTACAAAATTCACAAAGAGTCGATGTTTGCAACCAAGAACTCCTCCATGCATTAGTGGGAAGTTTATTAAGGAAGACTTTCCACATAAAAACTCGAACTCTTTTAGCCCCATGCCATTTCCAAATATCTTTAAACAATTTATCCCAAAGCAAAATGCAGGACTTACTTCCACGTAACTCATTTTTTTCATTTAATATTTTATGTTTATCATTTTAAACTAATTTAAAAATTTGTAAATTAATATATAATATAGTGTTACAAATAAATATTTTAAACATTTTATGTCAAATATATTATAATTAAATAATTTATTTTTAGTCATCATACATGACCAACACCTGTTAACTATTAATGAGACAAAATATATTAGGTATACAAGATTAAGTACATAAACAAGTCGTCTCTGTTATACAAACAGTGTGACTTTATATATTTTGATATTATATATACTAAATTACAATAATATTAATATTTTTTGTGTAGGAAAAAAAACCCCTTCTTAAAATTAATTGAGGGCTAATAATTGGGCCTGATTATTGACAATGGGCCCCTGTTTCAACTCGTCATGGCTTCTAATCTGGGTCTTAAAGTCAGCGCACCAAATTCAAAACAAACCCAAACAAAATGCAAGGACACACGGTAATTGTATTGCTCTTGTTGCTCCAAGTCAGTGAAAAACCCGAACTTCCTTCCCTCACAAAAATTCGATTCTTGGAAACCCTATTTCCTTCACCTTCGCTGTCATGGAAGATAGTTTCAGAGTGCGAGCGGACAGGGTGTTTGGTTCTCTAGCTTCGTCTTCGAATTCGACTTCGTCCACTGCGGCGTCATCGCTCAGCTCTCTGTGGTCTCTCACCGACGATGAGATCCAGAAGAAAGAATGGAATCGAAGCAAGGGTAGCCCCGAGCCCGAACCGGAACCCTACCCGGCGACGTTCGATGATCGAGCAAGAGGAGCCAGGAAAAGCCGTTCCATTTTTCGAGATGATTTGGAGAAAGACCTGGAAGATATCGATGAAGATGAAAATGTCGAACCGAGCTCTCGTGGACCGTCGAAGCCAGACGATTACGACGACGAAGAATGGGAAATAAAGTCCGCCATTGGCCGTGATTGTACTCTGGATTACGAGGTAATTCGCTCCTTCCGTGTTGTCATTATCATCATCATTTTAATGAAAATGGATGTCATCAGAGCACATTTTGAAGTTTTAAGAATTCTGAGTTTCTTTTCATCGTGATAATGGAGGAACGCCAGTACATGATGTTCTTGGGGGCAGGGACATAAACAAGGTACAAAACTAGGCGTACTTCTAATGGAAGCAAAACTCTAAAACAGAGAAAATGCTATATAGGCATGAATAAAGAATTGTAAACTTGCAACAAAATTTGATAGATAAATTAAATAATAAAACTTAATAATCATCGCATGTACTTAGTCACGTAGATCACTGTTACCTTATCCTTCCAACATCTAAGGCTAGGTCGGATTTTATAGTTTTCTTTTTCATCTAGTTGCTGTTTTGAAACATTTGCACTGGCTCAATGCTACTCCCGGTCCTAATTATAAGAGCTAGTTGATTTTTTTGGTGAGATTAAAGAAGCTAATTAAATTAGCTTAGATTAGAGTTTTTTTTTTCCTCCAAACTAAATAGTTTGACTAATAAAGAAAACACAGTATACGAAATGATTAAGTAACTTATTTAGCTTCCTTAATCTCTCCAAAAAATATCAACTAGCTCTTATATAGTAACTCTTAACCTTCTATTTACACCAAAGCGCCTGAGTTGCATTCCTTGACATGACTGGTGCCAGTGCCAGGTGAGCACCTAACTGATGCCGGTGCTTCTCACGCTCACAGTGTGAGAGGCACCGAGCTTCTTGAGCGCCTTAGGTGCCAAGATGAGCGCTTATAACTAAACTGCCTGGTCATCAAAGTTAGAATTACTTTTCTTCCCAAACTCCTTTAAATAGACTGTTGCTCAGTAGTTATTTGTTGCAGAATTTCATGTCAGAGTTAAGCTTTTAGAATTTGATTCAATGGCCTTGGTGATAAACTCATGCAGGAAGAGGAAGATCAATATGACAAGCAGGCTGTCGGTAAAGAGAACTCTGGTGACCGTTTGTATATGAAGGATATAAATGATGATGGGGTAGAAATAAATTCTTGCAATGAGCTTCCTGCTTCATTCAGGGACATTGTGAGAGACCCACGTGCCAATCACTTGGCCGCCAAAATTAGGCTGAAGGAAGATGCTGAAGCAGCGAAAAGAATTGATGCATTGCAAGTCTCTGAAAAATCTGCGCCAGAGAGTGATGATCCACAGGGAGACACATCTCTAGATGGCATTAACCCGAAACCAATTTTGAAGAGGAAAAATCATTCTTCAGAGTCCAAACCCCAGAAACGTGTCCGGTTTGATTCCCAATATGATGATAGAAGTAAAGATGAATCTGAGGGAGCCGGAGACATCTGTATGAAGACTTCAGCGCAAGAAGTCACAGCTTTTAATCAGCCATCACGCACTGAAGAGTTCACATCGGCAGTTCCAGATTATATTCGGAACCCATCAAGATACACGCATTATACTTTTGACAGTTCAGGTGACATGGACGACAATTCTAATAAGCAAGCTTATATGGATATTCTTTCTCATCTGAAGAGATCAAACGCTGCCACTGGATCACAGGCAGATGATGAATTGGAAGATCTTCCGTCAGTCACATTTATATCAAAGAAGAAATCAGGAGATGCCAAGATGGAAGAGACTGATGCCATGTCAAAGCAAAACATTGATGGAGCGAAAGAGTTTATGCATAGAAGGGGCGTGCCACTTGGCATAGCTGCTGGTGTCACTGAAAATAATGATGTTTGTGCGATGGAGGAGGATGAACCAGAAGTAATATATGATACGAAAAAGGGCTCTCAAAAAATAAATCGCCAGTACAGGAGGAAACCCCAGGAACTGGATTGTTTAACAGTCGAGAATGTTAATGTATCATATCACGACGCTTCAGGACCTTCAAGTGGCAATGATGTTGTTGAGCAACGAGGACGGTAAAATACAATGTACTTGAATTTTCCACAACGCTTTCAAGGTTCATATATTTCAGAATACTGATGAGAATACTTTCGCTGTACATACTATTAATATGGTTTGTCTTGAATTACCTGCATCCCTTTTTCTATATTATCTTGAACTGAGAAGCCCCATACAGCATTGAATTAATATGATGTGGAACGAACACGGTTCATTGTATTCAGGAAAATTTTGTAGAGGGAGTGGCAATTTCTACACGAACAAGTTTTACCACGAAAAGATAAACAGGAATGCGGCTGGAGCTGGACGAGTTTTGGCGGTTTGGTACGCATTACTGAAATTTGAGGGACTGGGATTGGGATTGGAGCTTTATAATTACCTTCGGTGTGGAGTAATATTGAGATGGACTGTTTAAATTAATTTTATTTCATAATCATTCATAAATTGTAGAAGGACTAATAACACCCCTAATGATAAATTCAAAATAATATAATGACAATTTATTTTGGCTTCTCCAACCAGAAGGAGGGTGCCCTTTTTCCTCTCCATTGCTTCTTCCTTCATACTCTTGCTGACCCTTCGCTTCTTCCTCTCCATCGATTCTCTTCTCTCTCAGTGTCTCTTAGATCTGATCAAGAACTTTATCATCGATGGTCCTTGGTTTTTCTTTTCATTTTGCTGGTTTGAAGGAATGAAAAGAAAAGTGAATAGTCAATTTCATTTGTCTTCTTCCCTTCATTAAAAGTAGAGTATACAAATCAAAGAATACAAGCTTCTGGAAATGATGCTTCATGCAGTTCAGGCCATCTTGAAATTTCCAAATCATAACGCCTTTTGCTTTTGCGATGGGATTCCTTCCCATTCCTTTACCCTCCCTAAACCTTTTCTTTCTCCAAAAAAAAAAAAAAAAACCCTTGTGATTAACACCATTGGCAACAATCGGTCTCGTATGTTCTCCATCCCTAACATTCGTCCCAATCAAAATCATAAAGTTCAACTTCCTTGATCTATGTGAATCCAAGGGTGAAAAAAGATACTCAGTATAAAAAAGAATCATTGAAATATTTTCCCAATCTTCCTATTTTGAGAAAGGCAATGGAGAGCAATGGTGCGAAAAGGATGAGTAAATGCAAGGGTTCTTTTTGTCTAAAAAATATTATAATCAAGGATATTTGTGTCTCTACAATTTGCAATCCGGGATTAAAAAGTAAAAACACAATACCAAGGTGTGGAGGTAGTTATGCAGCAATCCCACTTTCGTGGTACTTCCAGTCTTTGATTATCATTAGTCCCTCGTACCAAACAATATAATTTGGTAAATCTCTGACTCAATCCCTTCCCACAGTCCTTCATCCCAAACAAAGCCTAGTCTTTACCGGTTTGGCCCTTGCTTGGCTTCTGGGTTGGTTTGGTAGGGTATTACAAATGAACTCCTAAAAAATATTTATTTTTGAGGAAAAGGTCATGATTTGAGTATATTCTTAAAAAGAAAAAGTTTGGAAACTTTTTGAAACTTGTCTATGACATATTTCAAAAAAGAATATAAGCTTATAAAATTAAGATTAAAAAATAGAAAAAAAATAGTACATATTGGCTCTACAACACAACGAGAATTAAACAAAATGGATACAAAAAACTTGATATAAGTATTTTTCTTGAACATATGTGTTAAAAAAAAAATTATTCAATTCTCATCATAAACGTTTTCATAAGAACAGAGGTCAGAGATTTACCAAATTATTTTGTTTGGTATTAGGGACTAATGATAATCAGAGATTGGAAGTACCACGAAAGTGGGATTGCAGCAGAACTAATCTCAATCCCTACCCATAGTCCTTCATCCCAAACAAAGCCTAGTGTTTACCTGTTCGGCCCTTGCTTGGCTTTTGGGTTGGTTTGATAGGTATTACAAATGAACTCCTAAAAAATATTTATTTTTGAGGAAAAGGTCATGATTTGAGGATATTCTTAAAAAGAAAAAAGTTTGGAAACTTTTTGAAACTTGTCTATGACATATTTTAAATATATATATATATATATATATATATATATATATATAAGCTTGTAAAATTAATATTAAAAAATTGAAAAAAAAAATAGCACACCTAAAAAATATTTATTTTTGAGGAAAAGGTCATGATTTGAGGATATTCTTAAAAAGAAAAAGTTTGGAAACTTTTTGAAACTTGTCTATGACATATTTTAAATATATATATATATAAGCTTGTAAAATTCATATTAAAAAATTGAAAAAAAAATAGCACATATTGGCTCTCAATAAAAGATGTATAACACAACGAGAATTAAACGAAATGGATACAAAAAACTTGATATAAGTATTTTCTCGAACATATGTGTAAAAAAAAATTATTCAATTCTCATCATAAACTTTTTCATACGAACAGAATATTTGAGATATTTTTTTCTTCTTTTATTTTTTGGTGATATTTTATATATATATATAAAAAAATTTAGGGAAAGAAATTTGGGCTTACTTACGTCAAAGGCAAAGGACTTAGAGGCGTCATAGGGTATATCTTTGGGTTGGATTGGAGAGTACACATGCCTCCACCTCCACCCAGCGTTTCACTGCTTCGTAGACCCCTAGGATGCCTTCCCTAGCGCCTTGACCAACTCCAGGATCGAACCCTCTCCCTTTTGCTAAGAAAGTTTGACCCCTTCGCCAGTTAAATACAAGGACGATAAGGGGTATATTTTTCTTTTCTTTTGGAACTTGCAAAATAAGCTTTAAAAGTCGTGACTATGGGCTGACCATTTAGGCATTAAAGCCCAGTTTGACCTTTGAGTCGAACCAAGCTGCTAGGTTCTCACATCGGCTGTAGAGTCCAGTCTGACCTGATGTTTCTGTTAGGTTCTCACTCCACCAAGTTTCAGGAACATCGCCTGAAAGTGAACGGAATACAAGGGTTTGCATGCGGTTATAAGTAGTCTATTACTCATAATTGTGATCAGAGACGGAGCTTAAGATAAATATTTGGGGGGGCCAAATGTATACTTATTAACTAATTAAAAGGAAAAAATATTTGGGGGGCCAAATGTATAAATTTTTGGAACAAATGTATAAAAATAATCTAATTTCCATTAAATATTTGGGATAAAAAAAAATTTTGGGGGGGCCATGGCCCCCACTTGTCACCAAGAAGCTCCGTCCTTGATTGTGATGAAGTTTAAATTTAATCTTAAATTTTTAATTTTTTAAATGATAAATTTATTTTTATAAGAAGTGATAGGTATAAGATTATCTTTATTTTAAATTTGAAGAATTTAATCTTTTAGTTATTCAACTTTCATCTTTTTAATTTTTGGTATTATTACCCTTGTCATCTATAACTCATCCTATGAGATGAGGGACTAAGAACTGAGCCAGAATAAGTCATTGTTGAGAGACTGAGTTTATGAATTAAAAGTTCAAGGACTAATAGATTAATTTTCTTTTAAAATTTTACATATATTAAAATAAAAGCTTACTTAAAATAAAAAGATTAAATTAAATTAAATTAAATCTAATTCGTCCAAAATCAATCTAACAATATAGATTAGTGATGATCACAAAATATGCTCCTGCGTCACCACGTGAAGTGTGAATACTACACCTTTAGCGTCCGTTTGGTTTGATCCCATTACATTCGGTAGTACAATGCATGCAATTGTAATGCAATGAAATATTAATTATAGGGCTAGTGTTTGGTTTGGTTTTAAAGAATAATTATTCAAAATTTAATACATCTCACAAAGTCTATTATACCCTTAATATAATCTTTGTAGAAAATATAATTAAGAGTCATCATGTTGCCTCATCATAACCGTCATGCTACCTCATTGAGGATCATCTGATGGCAATGATTGTGGTGGTGGAAGCGACGATAACTGCAATGTGGTGGTGGCGATGACAAGTGGTGACAGCGGCAACGATGGATGAGGTAGTGGTGGTAGGGGAGGGGGTGGCGACGACGGTAGTGGAGGAGGAGGTAGTGATGGCAGCGACGGCAACAATGAAGGTGGTGGCAACAGGGGTGGCGGCGACTGTGGTGGTAGAGGAGGAGGTAGTGGTGGCAGCGGCAACAACGGTGGAAGCGGTGATGGCGACATCAGTGGGGTGATGACGACGGCAATGGTGGCAGTAGAGGAGGTAGTGGTGGAAGCGGCGGCAACAGTGGAGGTAGCAACGGTTGTGATATGGTGTGGCAGGTGAAATTAGACAAGTAAAACAGAGACAAATGAAACTAAAGGTAAATTAAACTTTTTCAACTATCTAATAATATGGTAATGAATATTTACCGGAGGAGGAGGAGGCATGAGTGAAGATTTTCAATTTTTTGGTGATCATTATTACTATAGTAAACCCTATTACTATACTAAAGAACAATCAAACACTCCTAGGTAATGCATTCATAATTATCATTATATGCATGCAATGGGGTTAAACTGGTTCTTAGTCTTTTACAATGCTGTTGACTCGGGACCCGAAGCCATTAGGAGCGTTCAAAGTCATACATACAGTAAGTGCACACATTAAGTAGCAAAATGCTTGTGTATCAGAAATACAGAAAATAAAATCACATCTTTCACATAAGAACAAGAATGGGTGAAATAGTAAGACAAAAACGGGGTTTGATATTTTGCGTTTTCCAAAAAATTACATCTCAGTTGTTAAACAGACGATTTCAATCAAAAGAATGATATATCATTTTTTTTCTTGATTTGCATAAAATATTACATAATTTCCCCCATTACAATTAAAAATAAATGATGCAGATACGTGCAATGGCAAAAGGAGTATGCATGCACCAATAAGCATAATACTAGAATAGTCGCTTCCTGCAGTCAGCAGCTCCACAATAACACGCCATTTTCTTCACTTTCCCATCAGGACCCAAGACACTATTAAGGGCATAACCATAGTCATATGTAAGCTCCTGAAAGCAGTGAACTTAGATTTGTCAGGTGCACAATATTGATTTGTAGGATAAATTCAACTAATAACATAAAAGAGGCATCATTACAAATAACAGACCAACATTCCCACTGCCCATTCAGCTCATCAAAATAATTATAGTAAAAGGAAATTTTAAAGCCAAAAAAAATAATTGAGTTCAACAAAAAATAGTAAATATAAATACTTCATCCATTTTATGTGTGTGTTTGTTCAAAGCATTATCATCACATATGTGAAAGAATGAACAGCTAACCTGTAAGGGTGGTATGTTGTCTGCAGCAAATAGCATCACTCGTGCCAGCTTTAAATCATGGTGTGAGCTCAAAACACATTGAACAAATAAATTAGGTTCACAACTATGGTTTATGAATCGAGCAATATTTCCAGTTGATCCAGCATCAATACAAAACTCAGGTATGGATTCAGAATCATCATCTGCATAATTGTCCAATAGCTTGACTGCTGCAGATGTTTCCTTTTGTGATCGCCTCTGTAAGGAGACAAGATTCTGAGACATCTTAGACTTTTGGTGGGAATTTGATGCGCGTGACTAGTTTGTTTTCACCTCAAGTTTTCAATTGCCAGTTGTATCCAAAAACCAAAGGCAAAGAAAAAACAGAGATATGGAAAGACAAATATAATCTTACACTTAATTAGCTGACAAAAATATGAAAAGACAAAACATGAACTCAAACCTCTCTTCCACCAATGCCCTTCATCGTTTGCAAACAATCTATCTCAAAAATATAGTTGTTCTCGAGTGTATTCTCTACATCTTCTGTCCTCCTGAGTAATCCTGTGTATTCACAAACTGGTGCTCCAGAAGGTATGTGATCCCAAGATCTAACAGCCCATCCTTTCTTCGCAGTTCGAAAAACCTGTCACAATTTGGTTGCATAAGCAAATTAATTATACAATATTGGTAGTTGAATCTAAAAAATTGAGAAGACTAATAAACGAAGTACAACCTTGTTCAAAATCAGAGGTATCACACTCTCTGTGTTATGTATTTAGGTAATGAGGATTACAAGGTACTTATAAGAGAAGAAAGGGATAACAAAGGAGATAAAATAGGAAATACAATAAAGCCTAATTAAGACTAATAACTCAGAAAATAAAGTCCTATAATCAAATCACTAATCAAGGGATCTTAATAAATGGATGATTTATTTCCTATTCTAACACTCCCCCTCAAGCTGGAGAGTATATGTCGAGCAATCCCAGCTTGCCACGGAATCCTTCAAACTTTGTTCGACCGAGTGGTTTAGTTAGGATATCTGCAATTTGTGCTTCAGATCTTATGTGAGACAGTGTCATAATGCCTGCTTCAATTTTTTCTTTAATGAAATGTCTGTCTATCTCAACATGCTTGGTTCAATCATGATATACCGGGTTCTTGATCATTTCAATGCGGCCTTGTTGTCGCACGAGTTGCATTGGTCCTTCATGTTGAATTCCCAACTCCTCCGAATCGATGATCCACATTCCTTCACAAACTCCTTTGTTAATAGCTCTCAGTTCTGCTTCTGTGCTGCTTGTTGACACCACTGTTTGTTTCTTGCTTCTCCATGTAACCAGATTTCCCTACACGTATGTACAGTACCCTGAGGTTGACCTCCTGGTCTCTCTATCCCTTGCATGGTCTGCATCAGTGTAGATTTCGATATTTCTGGTAGTACCTTTCTTAAAGAATATTCCTCTTCCAGGATTAAGCTTCAGGTAGCTCAAGATTCTGTATACAGCCTCCATGTGCTCTTCTTGTGGTTGATGCATAAATTGACTTACTATTCCAACTGCATAGCTAATGTCAGGACGAGTGTGGGTTAAGTATATCAACTTCCCCACAAGTTTTCTGTATCTTTCTGAATTAGCTGGGACACCTTCCGGTTTGATCTGTAAGTGACATCCCTCTTCCATTGGTGTCCCTTTTAGTTGAGTGCCCAACATACCTGTCTCATGTAACAGGTCTAGTGTATACTTGCGTTGAGATACATTGATGCCCTTCTTAGTTCTTGCTACCTCCATGCCTAAGAAGTACCTCATTTGACCAAGGTCTTTCACCTGGAATTCAGTCGACAAATCACTTTTTAGTTGAGCAATGGATTCTTCATCATCTCCTGTAATGATTATGTCATCAGCATAAACAATCAATATGGTGATTTTGTCATTAACACGTTTGGTAAACAACGTATCATCTGCTCGTCCCTGAGTATACCCAAGCCCTTTCATTGCTTTGGTAAATCTACCGAACCATGCTCTCGGAGATTGTTTCAGACTGTACAATGACTTTCTTAGCTTACACACAGCGTTATTAGGAGCTAAAACTCCATCCGGAATCTCCATGTATACCTCTTCCTCCAAGTTGCAATTCAGGAATGCATTCTTCACGTCCAATTGGTACAATGACCAATCCAAGTTCGCTGCAAGTGATACTTGAATGGTATTGAACTTGACCACTGGAGCAAATGTCTCCTGATAGTCGATCCCGTACGTTTGGGTATATCCTTTTGCAACAAGTCTTGCCTTGTATTTGTTGATGCTACCATCGGGATTGAATTTCAGAGTGAAGATCCACCTGCATCCTACTGGTTTCTTTCCTTTAGGAAGGGTCGTGATCTCCCATGTTCTATTTTCCTTGAGTGCCCTCAATTCCTCTTCTGCAGCTTGTTTCCAATTAGGATCAGCCATAGCTTGTTGAAACGTGTTTGGAATAGTTATCTGTGCATTGTTTACAACAAAACTTTGCATTTTTGCGCATGATTACCATATGAGACAAATCGTTGAATTGGATGATGAGTACACGATCTTACCCCTTTTCTCAAGGCAATAGGCCAACCCGATTCTTCAGGATTTAATCCCGGATTGGATTCATGTTCGTTCCTTTGAATGGGAGAGATTGTTCTACCAGTGTCTGGTTCAGTTTGAACTTGTGAGCTGGACTCTATCTCCTGTCGTGATTCTTCATCCACCCTTGAATTGATCTCAACATGAGTTTCCTGTTCATTGGGTTCAGGTTGGGGTGGAATGTGTGTATTAGGCTGGTTCGGGGAAGCAAGTGAGTCAAAAGAGGCTATAAAGGTTAGGTGGCACTGATGATGATGTGTCAGGTGAATTTGAGGTGGTGGAATTAGATGCTTCCAAGATTAGCCATTCAATATCAGAATACTCCCCCTGAATGGGTAATTTGGGATAATATGCCTCGTCTTCTGAGAACACTGTATCCCAGGAGATAATAAGTTTCTTGGAAGACGGGCAGAAGCATTTGTACCCTTTTTGAGTAGAGGAGTAGCCAAGGAAGATACACTTGTCAGCCCGAGCACTGAATTTGTTGCCTTCTTTTTTGTGAACAAAGACAACACAACCAAATACCTTGGGAGGTAATGAATTGATGAGGGGGCAATTTGGGAAGAGCTCCAAAAGTTTTTGTATTGGAGTGGAATATTTGAGAACTTTAGAAGGCATGCGGTTAATTAGATAGGCCGCTATGAGGATGGCATCGCCCCAGAATATGGTGGGAACATTTCGTCCCATTAGCAAGGCACGGGTAACTTCTAACAGGTGACGGTTTTTCCGTTCCGCTACCCCATTTTGTTGAGGGGTGTAAGGGCAAGAAGTTTGATGATGAATTCCTTAGTGATCAAGAAACTCTTTGAAGGTTGCACTCATATATTCCTTGGCATTATCACTTCGAAGAACTTTAATGGATGTGTTGAATTGGGTTCGGACAAAGGTATAAAAATTCTGAAAGACTTTGGCAATATCGGATTTGTCTTTCATTAAGTAAACCCCTGTGGTTCGAGTGTGATCATCAATGAAAGTAACAAACCACCTAGTATGAGTGAGGGTAGTTATTCGGGCAGGGCCCCAAATATCGCTGTGAATTAGTGTGAATGGGGAGGAGGGAGTATAGGGCTGTTTGGGATAGGAGATAGTTCCTGCCATTAAACTCATGGCTAATAGCCATAACGTGATGGTCTGAAAATTCTGAAGCCATCTCTGAGGTTTTGGTTGGTACAGGGTTGCTGGTTAAAGAGGAAGAAGATGAGGAATTTTGAGTTTGAGAATCGGTACCGGACATAAAAGCCATGGGAGATGTTCCGGTTGATTTTCTGGGAATTGATCTAAACAAAGGAGGAATTGAGAGGAATCCATGATTCTGGAAGAAGAGTAGTGGCCTGAATCTGGAAAAACCTTCACCGGAGAGTCGCCGGAAAATTCAAAAACTCACCGGAGGATGTAATAAGTACTGGGTATGACCGGAATTCACTGGGGAAGATCAAAACTGGAAGTCGCCGTCGGAATGGGCTTCTCACGCGCTGTCACAGGTTCGCTGCTCGTCGGGCGCGTGTGCACCATGCGCCGCCGTGGAGGCGTCGGATGGTGGCCGGACTCTGGGCGTTCGCCGATTGGGGCCTGGCGGTTCTTTTGGGCTAGGTGGTGTCGTCCCACTCGCCTCCTATAGGGAACCCTAAACTCGCCGGAAACTTTCACTACACTGTTTCTCTCTTCCTCACAGTCACTCAGTGTTTCTCTCGCCTTTCCGGGCCTTGGACAGATGTCCTCGCTCTGATACCATATTCAAAATCAGAGGTATCACACTCTCTGTGTTATGTATTTAGGTAATGAGGATTACAAGGTACTTATAAGAGAAGAAAGGGAGAACAAAGGAGATAAAATAGGAAATACAATAAAGCCTAATTAAGACTAATAACTCGTAAAAATAAAGTCCTATAATCAAATCACTAATCAAGGGATCCTAATAAATGGATGATTTATTTCCTATTTTAACAAACCTCAAGACGATATCTCGGTCCTCTTTGAGAAGTTCGATTAACGCAACCAGGACCACATCCACATTTTGGCCCACATTCAAAGACAACATCCTTGGCTTCAATTAATCTGTCAGGTGAAAAATTATAGACTACCGTCATATACACCAAAAAGCAACAATAGCTACAACAACAACCAGCATAACCAGCACTCAGCTAACTCATTTCGATGATCTAACCTCCCTCCATTACGTGATACATAGGGGAAATCAGATCCATTTCGTAAAGCACATTCACAGGATGTAGGATCCACACATAAGCCTTTGCAATTGCATCCAGTGACAGCTTTGGGGAGCTTTACGTTCTTTGAAAGCAAAATTGATTTTTTATATTTAAAACCTATAATATTCAGGAACCCAAGTCAGTCAACTAGATCATCATAGGCATGCACAATACTAAACATAGGTTTTGAGAAACATTAGTGACAATTCAGTTTCAGAAACATCATACTCCTCCAGCCTTTAATATAGGATCTAATTGGGCAGTTGATGTTGCTCCTAAATATAAGACCTATGTCACATTTTTACTCGTTTTTCACACATCAACCTTATTGATATTGTCTCAACAATAATTAAGTATGGGAGGGAGGAAGGGAATTAAAGAAAATGATTATGGCGTTTTACAAAAAAACATATCATAGTACTTAACTCAACAAACATCCTTAATTTACTCAAATTAGTTAATTAAATTTTACATTAAGGATCAGAAGAGTATAACAAATATACAAGAGTAGATACTAATTTTTGCACATGAGAAGAAAATTATATAAGTCAATAATGTCAAGAAATTTTGAATCTGCATCCCCCTGTTGACTAGTGCTGAGAAAGCTGTGCTTATGTTTTTAGGGAAGGAAAACTTGATTTACAAAGCAAATAAATACATTCTTACTATGAAACCATACAAACACACCCCCATTTGGCATCTAGGGACCAACAAGGAATGCATATATTTTGACTAGATAATAATTTGTGTAATGATAACAATATAATAAATATTGCATATAACATTTTTTTGTAAATTGAAAACAAATTAAATTGCCTCAAACATACCAAACGAGCAGTCAATACTCCCCATGAACAACTATTGTTCATTCCTACCATAGATTCATTAGTGCATATTTCTTGAGTACACTTCTCATACCCCAATTATTAAACAACTCTATATCACCTTAGATGCTGACAATTTCTCAAAAAACCAGCCCTGCTACACCAAAAACCATTTTCATGCAGTGACTCGCACATTCAAGACAAATAGAATTGTTTAAAACCAGAGCATACCCAGCCTTATAATTGATCTGTAACCATTCAAAACATGCTTAATATTCCTCCATTGTCTAATCTCCTAACACTCTAACCTTGCCTGAAAGCCCACAGCTTCATATCCTTCAAAACCCCAAAACTCAAATTGATTCTAATGTCCATGAGGGCTCCAAAGTGCCGAGGCATTTGAGAGTGACATGAAAGGTACACAGTTAAAAATATTCAAGTGTTCTCCAGAAGAAAGAACGTGGAAGTTGTAGAACCTTTGCATGTCCCTGAGGTACTACCATGGGTCCAACTCAAGACCAGCATGAATACTTCAGATCTTTCAAATATAGTCTTTATTTTAAAAAGGTGCCATCGAGTGTCTGCTAGACTCTTAAGTATACCGAAAAAAGACAAGCATGCTTCTAGAACTTTCATCTTCAAATCGATGTGTTCCATACCTTTTAAAATCAAGAATCACATGCTTGTAATTTATGTGATAAATAAAACTGTTGGAATATTCTGAATTATTTAGATTAAATCATTATCTTATTATTAAGTTATACATTTATTATATCTTAATTATTTTTGTTTGATTTATTTTGATTAAATAGATTAGATTAGATTCTAGGGTTAAGCTCTAGATTTGCCTATATAAAGACCCATATGTATTCTCTTTTTATTAAGAGATTAATAGAGTGTGTTTTATCCCTCTAAATTCAATATGGTATCAAAGCTAGGTTTGCCTACAGACCTACCGTAAATAAAAACAAGGTCTGCCTCCAAGACCTTCGAAGCTTCCTCTGATCTGCGACATTCCTTTGTCACAAAGAGGAGACACGAAAGATGAGAGACACGATCTTCGAACCTACTAGAGGAGGCGCCGTCACACCACTACCACCACGACGGAGTCAAAGCTCGCTGATCGGCGAATCTCGAAGAAATGACGACCTAACCGAGTAGCGCACGGAGTCTCCGACGCGTGACGCCCACGCACTGTCGTACCCAGAGGCCTCTGGTGACCTTTTTTGACCATGACCATGGATCCTTCATTTTCCCTCCTTTATTCGGTTCAATACCTCAAAATTCCATTACACAAGTACAACTGGAGTCTATCTCGTGGCTTTTATGTCCAGTACAAATTCTCAAACTCAAGACTCTTCATCAACAGAACCACCAAACAACAAATAAATAAAAGGGGCCTTTGAGACTCAAAAAGGAGTACAAACCCAAACAAAAATATGGGGCCTCTGTGACTCATAAAAGAGTACAAGCCCAAACAAAAATATGGGCCCTCGGAGACTCAATAAGAAATACAAGCCCAGACAAAAATAAATGGGCCTTTGAAAGTCAAAAAGGAGTACAAACCCAAACAAAAACAAATGGGCCTTTGAGACTCAAAAAGGAGTACAAGCCCAGACAAAAAAATAAATAGGCCTTTGAGACTCAAAAAGGAGTATAAGCCCAGACAAAAATAAATGGGCCTCTAAGACTCAAGAAGTACAAGCCTAAGGATTTTGAAGATTGAAGCAGGCATTATGACTTTGTCTCACATAAGATTTGCAAACCAGATTGCAAATATCTCGACTAGACCACTAGGCAGAACGAGGTTTGAAGGATTTCAAGGCAAGCTGGGAATGATCGACATATACTCTTCAGCTTAGGGGGAGTGTTAGAATATTCTGGATTATGTAGATTAAATCATTATTTTATTATAAAGTTTGATATTTATTATATCTTAGGATGAGATATGGATATATTATATCTTAGGATATTATATTTTAATTTATTTTGATTAAATAGATTATATTAGATCCTAGGGTTAGCTCTAGGTTTGCCTACATAAAGGCCTCTATGTACTCTCTTTTTATTAAGAGATTAATAGAGTGTGTTTTATCCCTCTAAATTCAATAAAACTCAAGGATAGTGAAATTAACACCAAGCATTAAATTCCAGTTTCTATATCTAAGTGGGAGTATGAATGATCATCAGAAAACGCTAAAACTTAATTCAACCAACCTGTGGGTGCAACTGGGGGGTCATCAATCAGGTTAGTGGCAGGAATAGGCACCTCTTCTTCACCATTGGAGATGTCTTCAATTACAAGCCTAAAGTAAATAATAACAAAAGGATTCAGGCATAATAGTCAAACTGAACCTTATGGATATTAAACGCATAGTGGCTTCTCCATTACCCTCGTATTTCAGCAATGGACTGAGGGGCACGTCCATTAGTGAAATACACCTGTCATTACAACAAAATAAATAAAAAAAATCATTCTAACTTTCTTCACTACTTCATTGCAAAAGACATGAATAAACAAAACCATATCCCGTAACACATGCAAAAGGTAAGGAAATGTCCAAGAATATGGATCTAAATGGACCAATGACCAAACTTTCCTAAGATGTTGAAACAAAACTGTCATAACTTGTAGACCGTGTAAACAAAATATATGGACCTGGTTAGTTGTCAATATTGGCTGCCCATCAAGCCTTTTCAGCCGAAACTTGTAGACCGTAAACCCAGAAAATCCTTTTTCTGCCCAATAATTAACAACCTGTAAAAAAAGAAAACAACTTGGTGTGACACTGATGTTTAAGATGTGAATAACTATAATAATTGATAATTAGGTAATTAGGGTTAGTAATTACCTAATTAGGGTAAATAATAGGGGTAAATAGTGATGGCACAAGATTACTTCCATGAGGCCACACTTATGGGATTAGTTACTTAGGGGATCAGTTAGTTAGGATTACTAGCCGTTGGGAAATGTGGCCTAACTGTTTAAGTTGTCTATTCTATATATATATGGGATACTTAGACTAATATGTTGTTGACTGATTCATTGATGAATAAAGAATTATTACCCAGTTCTCTCTCCCTTCCCTCTGTTCTGTTCCTCTGTCCTATCCCTCGTCTTCCTGTTCTTCCTCTCCCAAATTCTCCTAAATTCTATAACAAACCTATCAGACACCCTTAAAACTTAACCTAGCATTACTATGACTTTCAAGAAAATCAAGCAATACACCAAAAGTAAGTTTTATGGAAAAATGCGCAAGCCAAATTGAGATTTCACACATATGATCGCAAATCTCAATCAACTAGTCAACCTTGTTAATTTGGTATATGTCTATCTAGGTTTGAAGCTTGATCAGCTATAAATAAGATTTTGAAACATTTGAAAATTTTGGAACAAAAAAATTGTAAATAAATCCCCACATATGGAACTCAAAATACCCAGTCATTTGTTGGGTCATAAGTTCTATCACTAATCACTTGTCAAACCAGTACCTTATTTAAAAAAACTTCTATAAGTTTAAAAAAAAAAAAAATTGCGTTCAAACATAATTAGCTAAGACTTCCAAGTTTAGTAATCATTCTCCTACATTTGTCACTACTTTTAAATTTTCAAACATGAAGGTAGCTTGAAGTTCTCAATAGTAGGGCATAAACTCAAATTTAAAACAATTGACACGAAGGACTTTTTTCAGCCAGAACCAAGATATGCTTCAACATAGCAGCTTCCACCAATGAAGCCCGAAAGCACCTTCTTTTAATTTAAAGGTAAAGGGCACTGGTATGTAATCTGTCCTGGTCTGTTCACTGCTAAGATTGTAGCCCCAAATTCCCCAATACACTATGTTGCAATTTCATGAACACAATACAATTTGCCCAGTTAATCAGGTCCATATCAACCTAATTTAGCGTACATTCTACTCAGTACTAACCAGCTTTCTGATCCAGTCCAGCACCACAAATGATGCTAACAGTTTCAAAATACACATTTCATAATAGTAGAACTTAAGGGATAATAATTTAGTATTCAGATTACATAGTTCCAAGCAAGCTCGCTATACATAAACCCCTCATAAGGAATAAAGGATCAATTATAACAACAACAAAAAAACATATTCCAATGACCATATGGGAAAACTACCTTATACAAGCCATCGTATGTGTATACTTTGCCACTGTAACTGCTAGAAGATTCATGTCCGCGCACCACCCTTACATACATACATTGCTCCATGCAGTTCTAAAATGGAGCACAAAGTTAGTTTCACTTGTATGCTTCAAATAAAGTACAATGTTGAGGATAATTAAAAATATATATGCAAAAAAACAATACGAATATAACCAAATCCGACTGTTGTACATATTTAACAAGGACTGCCAAACATAGTTGAACATGAATACCAAAAGCAAAACAAGTAAACAACTCTATCTTGAAGCTTGGAGTAACAGGCATTACTCTATGACCAAAAGCACACACCATCAGCAAAAACACACCCATGCCAAAACTTTTATCTTTAAACCTATGAAATATTCTGAAGTGGCCTACAAGATTTGCTAGATTCTACAGACAACCACGGGTAATCACAAAAGTAGACAAATATTTGGCTGCCGTGTATGTGATCCTTTATTTAAAGAGCCACAATGCTAACAACATTTTTTTCAAATTCAACTTTCTTCATAGGTACTAGTTTATTTTGCTGATTTGTAGGATTTGTGTCTGTTGTAACTATTGCTACAACTATAGGATTAGATGAGATTCAAATAAAGGATATTGCATCTTCCCCGTTAATATGTACTCAGTGCTCTGAGAAAAGAATAAGAAACAGAATCGATCCGTCCTCCATTCTCTATTTTATGCTTTTGGTGCTATGCTTTGCATTACAAAAAAAAAAATGCAAGTAACTCTAAGGCAAGCCACTTCAAAAATTGTATGCCACCAGTGCAGGGTGTTTTTTGTCGTCTTCAAATCTATGGTGTCAGCTAAAAGATATTTAAGAAAACTGGGTAGAAAAGGAACGAAAGCATTTATAATAGTAACACCACAGGAGGGTCAGTAACAGAAAGCAGAATTGCACAGGAAATGATGTGTAAAACAATACTATATGTGTGTGGAAGCAGAGTAATGACTAATTCAATCTCCTTTCATCAATCCCTTTGAATTTATGCTTTTATATTAGGACATCAGATTTTAGGCTTTTGTACAGGGATGAACTTTCAAAGAGAATTTTACATAAGTAAGCAATGAGCATAATCATCTAATGAATTTTCTATGCAAACAAATTGAAGCAATGAGCATAATCACAGTATATATGTCTTTTAGTGATGTGGAAAGCAAAATTGATATACAACTATCGCACAGAGAAGCAAGTTATTTATCATCTAATGAATTAAAAGATCTATGTAGTAGGTAAGCACCTTCAAAGCCAAATTACCCCGCACTAACTTCTGATCCCCAATTTGACGCTTATCACCAGTCAAATTCTGCCCACCTTGACCAGTATATACAACGTCCTCAGCATTATCAACATCATCCTCATACATACCCGACAAAACAATGGCCACAGCAAGTGGAAATTTATAGTGACTGTACTGTGACTTTCAAGAGGGAGAGAAAGAGACATGTAATTAGAAGAGCACTTAATTCGGAATTGTGTCATTCAACAGTCAGGCATATTCAAGATCTTATATATTTTAAATTATAATACAATTAAAGGATAACGGTAAAGACAATGGGGTTACCACTTTGGAATAAGCTTGACCCATATAATCTATGCCATTTAGCCAGTGGCTATGAAACCCAACAGCAGCCATTTCAGCGCGTGAATAGAATTGATGTCCAACCGTAATACCTGCAATTAAGAGCAAACTTATACAGATTAACATGGGGTACAGAGAACATAGAACAATTCTTTTAACATTATAAATATAATTGTACATATAAATAAAATCTTCCTAGGTTGCGAAGGAACAAATAGAAAATGTCTATCAGTTTAATAAGCCCAAATACTCATAAACTGCAGAAGCAATGCAAGATGAAGCCACCAACCTGGAATATCACCAATTCTTTTCTCAGGATACAATATCTCCTTATTTTCCAACATCTGCCAAATGTCCCCAATTTAAAATGTCAGGGAAGAGAAATCTGCACCCATCTTGTATCACAATGACAACCACTTAATTTTAAATAGGCAAGAAATTATAATACCAGAAAATATTTTCTAATGAATGGCGAATTTTATATAATAAAGAGTTAACGACTCTGAAATTTCTCACGTTATTCAAGGTGATAGACTAAACTATATAGGTGATAGGGAGCATATGGCAACAAATCCGCATCATCCCTGAAACAATACTACCATTAAGGCACCAAAATCCAAAAATCTGAATAAAGGGGGAAAAAGGGTTGACAATCCACTCTGTAGCATTCTGATGCTAAGTGTAGGTTTTCATCACTTTTTAGCAAGAAGGTGCAAGTCTTTTTCCTCATGCCACTTGGATGTGAAGTCTTTTTTTTTTTATAGCTTCTACTTTCTCACCTTACCTTGTAGCAACTAGCAAGGGTCTTGGTTTTGGGCATCCTCACCTCACTTTTTGTGGTGTAGATGTCTTGGTTTCTCTCAGCTAACAATCAACATGTATTTTCTCATGCTAACCACTAAGACATTCAAACTTTATAAGCTCAGATACCATGAAGAATTTCAAAAAATAACAACTCTGAAATTTCTTATTTTATTCCTGGGGAGAGAAATTGTACGGCAGCAAATGGCAACAAATTTGCCCTGCAGCAAACTTCAAGGATCTAAGAAAAAGGGGGAAAATTGACAATGCACACTAATTAACGAAAGAAAACAAAAAATAAAATATATGAAAACATGGAAAAAATGCATAATAATAATTTTAAAAAAAAAAAAAAAATGGAAATAACTTGGCTTTGATGCTAAATCACATGTGATATACAAGACTAACTAAAAAAGAATAATCCCATAATTATAGGATTTCAACAATAATTAACCATATCAATCACTAGATAATCCTCGAAATTTTAGTTCTCATAATTATGGCTCACTTTGGTTAAGAATATAGCCACTTAACATGTTAAAAGAGAAAGGACGCATAATTAAACAATCAACACATTCAGAAAGACACAAGGCGTCAATTAATTAATTAATAAAGAGAAAGAGATATGATTAAGATGAGAAGAGAGTAAAATACATATAAATTGCATGCAATTGACTAAAATAGGGGAAAAACCTAACCAGAAACTCAAAATGGAAAATAACACTGGGAGGCTTATAAACAAAATCATATAAACAGTAAGCCTGACGAATTTCCATTCACCTTGGATAATGCTTTCAAATCAGGTCGCTTAGTCATTGACTTTTCAACATCAACTGTTGCATTTTTCTGCATAAATTAAAACAATGAGCTAGTTTGTTAATTGATAATAATAGAGGAAAATAATCTATGAAGCAACTGAAATCTAAATTTCACTCCACAATGAAGCAGGATTTGAAGATCCTGATAGACTTTGAAAATCACTTCAGACAAATACCAATTTCTTGGTTTTAACTGAAGATACATTAGGGCCTAAGCCATAAAGGACAACAGCAAGTCTTGTCCCACTAAGTGTAAACCATCAAGGACAGCCAAAAGGGGGGAAAAACATCAAGGGACTCAGAAACAAATCTCAATACCTTTGAGCATATAGAAATAAAGCGTGTTCACCATGTAGGAAAAATTGTGCGGACAGTGCCAGGTACGCTATGTGAGCAAAAAAACAACGTAATATAAAATGTATAAAGGGATGAAATATGAATCTTACTCTTCTTGGCAGCTAAACCCTTAAAGAAAAGAAAGAAATGCGGAAATGTGTTACAAGGGAGAATTCACAAAAGAAGGGAGAGATAAGCCATCCTCACATGAAACTGACATAGAAATAACCCCATTCAACAGGATTTCTGGCATATAGCAGACTGAGGTATCCACAAATAAAAATCATAGGGAAACCAACCTCTAAAGTAGAACATTCTATTACTGCACACAACTGACGATGCCCAACCCAACCAAGAACATTTGAAACAAAAGAGAGAATTTGAGATGCATTTTTTAATTAATATATGGATGCCATGGAGAGGGGATGAGATAAAGATGAGAATGCAACAGGTGGTAAATCCGTGACCAACCTTAGATTTTGAACCCTTTTTAGACACTTTAGGGGAAGATTTCACTTTGTTACGCGTCTTCTCCTCCTCCTATACATGCAAAGAAGATGCTAAAATCAAAATTCCAAATTAAACCAAAGCTAAAAATGGTTAGAGAAAGATAGATGCAACAAAGCTGTGCCCAACCTTAGATCTTGAACCTCCTTTAGACACTTTGAGGGAAGATCCCACTTTGTTACACCTCTTTTCCTCCTCCTACACATGCAAAGAAGATGCTAAAATCAAAATTCCAAATTAAACCAAAGATAAAAATGGTGAGAGATAAATAGATGCAATAAAGCCTAAATCTGGTCTATCCCGTGTTGCAATTTACAAACTAGAGTGGACGCAGACATTGTACCATAGAAAACTAAAATGCCTAATTGCAAATTATCACAAAATGGTCATGAAAACTAACCTGCACGAAATGAAGATAATGCTTGTTAAACAACCTCAGCGTTTCTTTCACCTTGACGGAGTCACTTTTATCCGCCAAAGTCCCTGCCCCATTAGCTTTCGACCCCCCAGATGTTCGTTTGTTATGGACCAAGGTAGCCTCTTTCAGCTTCTTTACTCTAGGTGAATTGCCTACTCCCCCTTCCTTACCCCCATTTTCATCATAGCAACTTCTTTTGGAACACTTACTTTTCTTATCATTACCAGTGTTATCTCGATCCTCTAGTAACTCTACTCTACGTCGCACTAGTAATTCCTTACTTTGAACTCGAGAGTTATCTATCCTTTGAGCTGACGATTCATTGTCCTCACTAGGCTCTTCAGTAATTGACTCGTTCAATTTCTTAGCTTTCTGTTGGTCCTCCACAGTATTTTCCTTACAACCATTTTCGTCATTGCGACTTCTTTTGCAGGTTGTATTCTTCTTCATATCACTGGCAGACAGCTGACCCCTCCTGGACACTGGAAGCGCCTTATCCACCTTTTGCCTGGCTTGGATTCGAGGACTAGTTCTTCTCTGTATTAAAGACTCCTTAGGCTCTTGTGGTTCCTTAGTTGTTGAATTATCCAAATTTTTATTTCTACCTCCAACTACCTGTTGCTTATCTACATTTTCGTAGTTAACACTTGTTTTACAGGTACTCATCTTCGCATCACTAGATCCATTGTGCAGCTCATCTCCGCAGCGCACTGGAAGTTCCGTATCCACTTTTTGCTTGGCTTGTATTCGAGGACTGGTTCTTCTCTGAATTGGCGAATTTTTTGAACCATTTCGTTCTTCACTCTTGTCACATATATGACCATTCGATACAACATTACGCTTGGGGGTCGAAACCACGGAATGACGACGACCCATTTCAGCACCCAGCTCACCGTTAGCATTAGGACTCTCATTCGGACTAACAAGGTTCAACGATTGCGCCCCCATAAATAGCCTACAAAGAAAAATAATGAAGAAAGCCTGAGAAAAATAAAATAAATAATGACGCGAAGTAATCAGATAAAAAGGCACTAACTGGTCCGAAAGCCTCCGGTAACAGACAGGTTGGGGTACTGGCTAGAAGATAGGAAGGAAAACGATAAGGACTTCAGCACAGGTAGATCATAACTTAGGGTTTTGGAAAGAAGAGCAGTGGGAGAAAAGCGAAACAAAACGAGGAAGAGTGATGCAGTAACGGACAGTGGCTGGTTTCAACCTTTATATATCTCCCACCTCGGCGAATGTACGGACAGAGACGAATATTTTTCCTTTTCGGCTTTTTGGTTCTTTCCTCTCTTTCTCCTCCCTCTTCCCGCTTCTTCTTTGATCTCACAAAAATTGAACGGCAACAAAATTGAAATCTTTGGCGGAGCACTTATGCAGTAGTTGGCTGACGTGTTAAGAACGTGTTGCACGATATTTCAATTGCGATGAAATTTATCGAATTTGAATATAGACTGCTTATAAGGAAATGGTTCCACTAACCCCTCTTTATTCCTCTCTACTTTATTTATTTAATATTTAATTGATTTTTAATGGTTGAGATTTTATACACTGTTACAAATATTTCTTTTTATGAGTATTCTAACATTAATTCGTCATATTTTGAATAAACTAGTTGTTTTCACTAAACCATGTTAGAGGGATTAACCTATTTTCCTATGTTCAACCCATTGGTAAGATACTATATTTATTTTATCATTCCACCTTATTAAATGCATTGGATTGATAATTATTACTTACATTTTTAATCACATGGTTAATGATGACCTACATTTTGAATCAATATTTTTTTGACCTGAGTTGAATCAATTTTTTTTTTCAAACTTAATTTATATTTTGAACCAAAAGTAGTAATTATTCAAACCAGATTCACAGAACCACATTGGAGGGACTAATTCATTTCCCTATGCTCAACCCTATTGGTAAGATATTATATTCGTTTGACCACTTCACCTTATTAAATGCATTGAATTGGTAATTATGACTTACATTTTGATTCAATATTTTTTTCAAACTTTGCTTATATATTTTGAATCAGGAGTAGTAATTATTCAAACCAGATTCATCCTAAATATATAAGAGATTTATAAAATAAATATTGCACATCAATTAAGATAAAGGACCAAATAAAAAATATCCCAAGAGAGGTGGTGGAGTATTTTCAGTAACGGGCTCTTTTGGGAACTTTCAAAAAGTGTTTTTTAAGTATTTTTTTACATACTTTCTTCTTCGTAAATCAAAAAAATATTTTTAAAAGGTTTAAATAAATAGGCACTAAGTAATCATATTTAGAAGTGATTTGATTAAGTGACTTCTTCATTTGTGTCATGCACTAAGCAATCATATTTAAAAGTGATTTGATTATTTCTTAATTGACTTCATTTTCAAATTTCCTCAAACCGTGTGATCCTGTTGCATAAATAATGTCTCTAATGAATCACATTATGTAATTTGTGATTATTATCTAGAGAAATTCTTGTGTGGACTCAAGTTGTCACGCATTTGTAGTCTAACAATAAAAATGCAATAACTCATAAGCTGATTAAGCACCTCCTAAATATTAGTTAGCATATGAATAAAAATAAAAGATTTCACAAGATTTACTTTTTCATTACTTATGAAATCTTAATTAGGAAATTTATTTTTTAAGGAAAAAATGTAAATTACATGAGTAGTCAACTAGAATTAATACTAGTTAGGTTGTTGTATTTTAACTAGCTAGACCACCAATAACTTGGGAAAAGTTCATACAAGAATTTCTCTTATTATATGTGGTAAGAACAGAAATTTATGATTATTATTAATGATTGATTAACCAATGATATTTGGAAATGATATGATTATTTTTCAAATTTTATAACTGTCTTTATTTTCATATTTCCTCAAAATGCGATTCATGTGCAAACATAATGTCTCAAGTCAAACATACTATTTATAATCAATATTAATTCTTACCGTTCCTCATTTTCTAATTCCCTCAAAACATGATTCATGTCGTGCTTTGCCATGAAATCAGCACAGGAGATATCGTCCCTCGAAGTATGGTGGAGTTTCACATTCCAATCACGAAATAAAAGATCCCTAGTCTCTACGATGATGTCTTTAAGGGGGTGATCAGTAGGAGAGTCCCTCATAAGGATATTAATGGCATCAATAGAATCAGAATATATGACAATTCTCTGGAAATTCATCTGCAGACCAGTCTGAAGCCCTAACAAGATAGCATAAATTTCAACTTCAATGACAGAACGAAGGCCAAGAGTTTTATGATAACCCATCAACCATTCTCCTCAGGAATTTCTAAGCCCTCCGCCGCAAGTCACTTGATGTCATTGTCACACCAATCTATCCACATCAACGCGGATCGTATTGACAGGAGGGGGTTGCAAATTGCAACTTCAGCTTCACTTGTAGACAATCTAAATTTTGGTTGGAGAAGATCAAAACAGATAAATTGAGATAACTACTCTGTCTTAATTTTTTCTGCCGACAAGAAATATTATATTTCATTTAATAAAAACGGACAACAACAAAAGGTCCAAAGAAAAAGCAAAAAACAAAAAAGGCCATAACCCAAAACAACAAAACCCAAATCCCCAATAACATCCAGCTACAAACTCTAGGATCTGTTTGGTATGAGGGATTTTGAATGGGAAAAAAAAGTTTATGAATGGATTTAAAAATATATGAGAAGTGGGGTTGAAATTTTTTTTATTAATTTTTCTTACTTTGTTTATTTTACTTCCTATATGTATTAAAATTTTATAACACCACTTCTCCAATTTTTTTTAAATCCAACTCTTAAAATTTTCCCTCCCCCTCCCCCTCCATTTCCCTCTTGCCAAACAGACCCTAAGGTAAATATAAAGGGGAACATGTGCCGTTTTGCCGCCGCTGCCGAAAAAGAGAAGAAACACCGGTACCTATGCTGGAACTAAGGAATGAAGGCTCCGAGGACCACCGTGCCGGAACGAAAAAGAGAAGAAGGTACCTATCTTTGGAACTAAGGAATGAAGGCTCCGAGGACCACCCTATTAGTCTCATCCCTTTTGAAATCATGTTTGCTACAAAGAGAGCAAAGACACAATCCCTATACAGCCATCACAACATAGAGAGAAGCACTAACATTAGCAATGACGACGCATCCACCCACCCAAACTCAGACCAACTCCACCAAAACCATCCATCCCAAAGCCATTGTATCTGTGAAGATCTTCTGGAATCCAAAACCAACGAGCCCAAATCGAAGATGAGGCGAGAAACCAAACCAAGTTAGCAGCAGCAAGGACGGAGAGGAGACAACTTGAGAAATACCTTTAGATCTACCATCAGCCACCCATCCCTTTAGTCTCCAATCCAACCATCCTTCACTTAGGCTGTGTTTGGTTTGAAGGAAGGGGAGCTTTCCTTCCTTGGTGCAAATTCGCATCGTTTTCTGCATAAACATTTCACATCATGGTCATATCTAACTTTTCACACTTAGGGCTAGTTTGGTTTGAGGGAGGGAGAGAGGAAGATTTTTTACTCTCTCTTTACCAAAAAACCCATGGAAACCTTTTAATATTCCTAAAATATACTTTCAACAAAAAAGAATATTCCCTTCATTAATGATTTAATTTCAATTCCTTACTTTCCACTCCCTTCCCTCTCACTCCTCCCCTCAAACCAAACACACCTTAGGAGGAAGCTCCCCTCCCTTCAAACCAAACACAGCCTTAAACCCCACCCCACAAATCGCAGGAGCCATTAACATATTCGAAACAAAAAACATACCCCTTAGCTGGACAACCTCTTTTCCGACTTATGCCAGATCTCCAAGCACAACGGCTCAAAACAACTCACGATGAGGGAGAAGACGCTCGACCTAAGCGAGAGAACCAGTGCTACTTTAACTACTTTGTCTTAAATGTTCAAAGTCCAACTGGAAAAATAATAATCATATGATCAAAAACAAATATCGTAGCACTGTTCTGTTACAAAAAAAATATCATAGCACTGGATTTTTTTCTTGAAATATAGATGCTCATTTCCCTTAGGCGACTGTAGTAACAAAAAGGTGCTCAAACTTGCTCTAAAAATATCTGCATATCAATGTGCTTCCATAAAATTACAACCTTGATGAAGTCAGATCATTCTACCGAATGTCTATGGTCACCATGCTTGTGTCTATCATCTTTGTCCACCATCATAGGTAGAGATGGAAGTAATTCTGGTTGGGGAAACAGCAGTTTCAGACGAAAAGCATCAACCCCATTCAGATAGTAGTGAAAAAGCCGCTTGGCCCTAATAAAGCCAAGGCGACCATATAGTGCCAGTGCTCCCTTGTTAGTGACTTCTGCTTCCAGTGTAACCTAGAATATTGCAAGAAAAACAATACAGCGAGTCAGCCACGTTGTGGTGTGGAATAGCTTGGCCTATAGAATCCAATAAAAACAAACTAACGTAACTATAGGGGCGAGAAACAGTAACTTAGGCTTCCTGGTGTACAACTTTTCCCCACTAGAATGAACCAAAAATAATAAGTTCCGACTAATTTTGGTATGCTACTATTGGGAAGAATCCATAAAAAACAAGGAACAGGGGCTGTAATAAAAGCCATAATGTATTAATGTCCAATGACGCGTTTATGAGTGCGAATAAAAGTAACAGAAATAAATCAAGAACAGAACCCATGTTTAAAATTGAAGAGGCAAAAAAAAAAAAAAAAAAGGAACAGTCATAATCCAGAATTCGTCAATGCAAAAGTATCAGAAAAGGCAGGTTGCATTAGTATAATTATATCTTCTTCCCCTATTTCAGTTGAACATTCACGGATTACTAATTAATTATCTATGACTTTTCAGTCTACTTACATATCACACAATCCAAGTAGGCAATAACCAAAAAAAGAACCTGAGTTCCATTGTCAACTTTCTTGCATATGTCTCGAGCTCCCCCATAAGCAATTTCATAAGTGCAATTTATTGATATTATTAAGATGAGTAAATTAATTGACATTCTTTGAATTTTGCTAAACTTGCAAATACCTCTCCATATTAAAAATAGAGATTTCCTTCCTTTTTAAAAGTTGCACGAATTTTAATTTTTTTAACTAAAATACCTCCCATTAACCTATCTATCATATCAAATTTTCTACTAAATACTCTCCTTCAGAAGCATCAACTTAGGAGAAAAGATCTGATGATAAGAAAATTTACAACTGGAAGCCGCAATTATACTTGAACATATCCCAAAAAAACAGTTCACGTATAAGTCAAGCCTACACAAATGCATTAGAAAATCATAAAGGTTTGTGAATTTTGATTTACAAAAATCAACCTTTAGTTAGCCAATTTGCATAAAACAGAAAATAGAAGAACATTAAAAATAACATCTTTTAACATGGAAGGCGTGTGCGGTGTGCCACACTAATTATTGTTGTTGGTAGTTGATAATTAGTCTAAGACTCCTATTGATAGAGTAAATCATACTTGCAGTAGTTTACCAATCTCATCTCATTTTTTGGAAAACTATTTACTATAAAAGGTGACACTAGAACTTTAACAAAATGAGCATTTCTTTGGTCTGACTTCTTTACAAATATCTCGAAATAACATAGTATGTTTGATCTAACCTGAGCACGCATAAGACCAAGATCATAATCCTTTGACTTCTATGTTTTCAGTAGCAGGATGCAAGAGAGGGCAAACCATGCTTATTTTTTCATATTTTCAAACCAAATACCAGCCAAAATGAAAACTCAAAGGTTCTCCATGTCTCTCTCTTTATTCCTATCGATAAGCCTAAATTTCAAAACTACGTTGTGCAATAGCTACATACCTCTTCACAACCTGATTCCATCATGACTTTAATCGATCTAGTAACAAGTTCTGTAGCTGCAAAATTACGGAAAGGTTAAAACCTGGTAATTAAACACACAACACTAATAAGTAATAACTCCATGTTTCCTGAAGTATGACATGGACAGTGAATTTTGAAGATAAACAAGACAACACTTACCAATGCCTCTTCCTCTGTAGGGTTTGATCACAACCAGCATCGCAATGTAGCCCCTAAATGTACTGCGATGTTCCCCCATCTTACAAACCACAGTTCCCACGCATTTACCTTCGTGAAACGCCTAAAATCCAGTACAGAAAGATAAGCACATAAACGAATGCGAAAAAGATTCCCAAACAATAATAAGATTCAAAGTGAAAGTTCCTGAACCAGGAAAGAAAGCTGAGGCCAGAGATAAACGAAGTAACGGTACGTGAAGATAGAATAAGGCTCGCTGAGCTCTTGGTCGACGAGGTTCATAATTAATGGGAGGTGATGTTCACCGCCATAACTAACATATTCAATCTCCGAAGCATCGAATTCGACTTTCTCGACTTTCCCTACCCCTTCCCCTTTCGCGCTCGTCTCCATTGATCTCTTCTGCGTCGGCCTCTTGCGGCGCTTTAAGCCCGCGCCGCCTTTATGACCAAAGTAGGCCTTTCTTCGATGGCGAATTCGATCAGTGAGGGTCTTCTGGGACCTGCTGCTTGCAGTCACAGTACTATGGGCTTGAGGCCCGCAAATGCCAAATCGAACAATAAAACAAAAAAATGTTATTTTTCTTCAAGCCCAAAGTTTTGAATCCTGTGTAGGACAGCTAACAAGTGTGGCATTTTGAGCCCATCTCTCTCATCACACTGGTTAAAAACTTCATAAGTTCCACCAACGAGAGAAAAAATTAATTATAGTTCTTTGGATTGCAATTACTTTAACAAACCATGAATTGATATTTTTAATAATTTATAAAAAAAATATGAATAAATAGAGCTAAGAATCGTTTTTTCTTATTGAGTGATACGGGAATTTTTTTCCCCCTAATAGGTGTACAAGGGCAATATTGTCCCTATGAAGTAATGTTCCGGGTTTGACGAGGAATGGTCAGTATAATTAAGTAATCTCATTTCTGAAACAAGCCTGCGATAAATTAACAATACAGTGACATGCTATATTTTAAATTTATATATAATCATGGATAAAAAACGAGAGCAAATAAAAAAGACTGGACCTCGTTATATGTTTTTATGTATAATTTATTTATTTGACTTTTGTTGTATTATATAGAATAATTGCAATTACGTGTGATTCGTATTCAACGTCTAGATGCGTATGACAGGTTGGCCGATTATTGCATAAATATTGGATTATTGTATACATGTTTCGTTTGACTAACGTTACTTTGCAATTAGGATTCTACAGTATTCTCTTATTATTGTCGTGCGAGCAAATTATAACGGCATTTTTAATGGGGTCCTCACAAAGTTAAGGGTGTGTTTGGTTTGAGGGGAGAAAATTAGAGAGAATGAAAAATGATCCCCTCCCCTCATTTAGTTTAAAATTTTGGAGTGGAAGAGAACCAAAATCTTAAATCACCTTCCCCTCTTAAATCAAATAAATGATCTTTTTTTTCCCTTCCCCCTTTTTTTAAAAGACTAAACAAGCATGGCCGAACTATAAATGTAAGTAGGGGGTGAAAATTACGGAATAAAACTCAGGTTTTCATGAAAGTAAATTTAAGTCCCATAAAATTTTAATATTTTCATTTTAGTCTTTCCATAAAACTTTAAATGAAAATGTTGAAATGTCTATGAAACTTAAATGTAATTTTCTAAAAATCTAGATTCGATTTTGTAATTTTAGGGGCACCCCTTAGGTTCACCCTGTGAACAAGGTAACATACATTTACCTCCTTCTTCTCCCTCTCCTCCCCTTAAATCAAATACAACCTAAAGCATGAGCCATTGAATGTTTAAAATTATATAGTTTTGCATTGACTATTGGCACCCAGACATTGAAGTCAATTAATGAATGCATATAAAAACTAATTCAAGGTTACAACTCAGTCCAAAAATAAATAAAGAAATCAACGTTATGTACCAACATGAAATACTTCTTGCTCCTGTGCACAGAAATATTGGAAGAAAAAGGGAAACACAGAAATATTCCTCCGATGAAAAGTGAAAACTCTAATTTACCTTTAATCAGCTTGAAAATATTTACCTTGTCGGATAACAACATCAGAAATTATTTGTCGTATTCTGCAAAAAAAAAATTCTTTTTTTAAAAAATAAAGCTTTATGGTCTAATTGTCACCCCATATCACTTGATTAGATAGGCTTTTTATTGAGAATTGAGCCCTTGGTCAAGTGACTTACATGAAGGCCACAACACGAATTCGTGCAGTGCCACGTCCTCCAAAATTCTTTATAAAAATCGAGATATTGGGACTATCAGAAATTAAATCATCCTCAAATGTCTATATAACTTAATGACATATAAGTTTGGTTAGAGATTGTGTGTTTGATCTCATTTATATTGCTCCACGTTTGAAAAAACCTTATTCCCATCTTTTTTTTTTAAAACCTCGTGTGTAAATGGATGACAATATATCCAAGTTGAAAGTGAAACATTCAGGGTACAATAGCCAATAGCAGCACAGTTGTTGAATTCAGAACCAACACGAACATTATATTCATAATTTATATGAAAACTGAGTTGATCCGATCCCATGCATAGATAGAGATGATCGAAGTGCAGTCTCTATCAGAGACCCAGGCTAAAGCAAGTACACACACCAACACCAAGATGCTTTTTAAAAAGGGAAAATCCTTTTGAGGGCCCTTTTTGGTGTAAAAATCTTAAAAAAGCCCTCAAAATCGACAATCACGAAAAGTGCGCCGGCGCCTTTTACGTATTATTTTCAAATCTTAGGTGAGTTGTTAACGAAATTTGATATAGTTGTTAACGGAGGATTGATATAGTTGTTAGCAAAAAAATGATTTAGTTGTTAAAAAATTGTTGTTAATGGAAATGATATAGTTGTTAACTAACAACTATATCAACCAAATTAACATTTCGCTTAGATTGAAAAAATACCGGCGCGCCAAGGCGCTTTTTCGCAGATTGTCGATTTTGATGGCGCTTTTTAAGATTTTTACACCAAAAAGGGCCCTAAAAAAGATTTTCCCTTTTAAAAAAATTGAATGATAACCCCCGTGCATAGAAAACAGTACGTTAAAATAAAACTCATTGTCACGCTTTCACATCATCATCAACCTCTCAATATATATATATTCGCCACCTTCAAAAATGATACGTGGGGTCATACACTTTATTGCACATGACACATACATATCAACAATATCTTTTGCTAGCTAGTGTGTTACTTAAGTGCGCCTCAATTACCTTCCAATTCTCTCTCACGTTCACAATCCACCAGTAGTCCAGTGGGCATTGATTATGTGATCAAACTATCAGTATATTTTAAAATTCCACAAGCAACTAACAGACAAAAGTGAGGACTATGTTGCGACAGTGTTGCCATTTCGTTCGTGAACGGGGAGCGACCTATTATATTTGTTCTACCCTTGAACGGCTTAATTAGTACCTAATAAAATAAAAGATTGAATTCCTCACTATAAAAAAGCTGTTACTTCATAGCAATTAATTTATAGCAGTGATATATAACTGCTACAAATATCAGATTTTATAGCAGTTTAGGCTTAAACCGCTACAAATTTGTAACGATAATACTCACACCAGAATGCGCGTTGGTTAGCGTATGTATTTTGTAACAGTTGAAAGGAAATAACCGTTACAAAATATGGTGCCAAGCTGTCGCCAAATTTGCAACGGTTAAATAGCCAAAAATTTGACGTCAACTATGGCACGATAATTGTGGCGGTTTAAATAGTGTCCTTTGTCATTCTTTAGTATATATTTGCTCCTTATTTTGAACCTGATATTAAACAAGTTATTAATAAAATAAAACGTACAGATTCAACTCCGTTTTCAATTCTCAGGTCCATTTGACTGGAGTGAATTGCAAGGTTATACTCTAGCCTGCTTCAATTTTTCACTCTGTTGAAGTGAATAGACCATTTTTTCCAACTTATATTAAAGATAGAACAAGCTACATGAAGGCTCAAGCGGGACTACTTAGTAAAAATTAAAAACGACACACAAACCAGGGCGTCAGACAACAATAGAGAATATATATAAGCCCGTATAAGAGCTTATAGTAGACGATAGCGCATATGAATGAACTCAACATCATGTCTTAAATTTAGAAGTTCAAGGCAACGAATGAGTTTTGGCTTCTTCTTTTTTTCCTCTCTCTCTCTGACTTGTTTAATTCCCCTCTTTCATCAACTTATATTACACACTTAATATATCCCTATATTTTTTTAGTCGGACTTAGTGCCCGTTTGGATTAGCGGTAGACAATCGTGATTTGTATAAGTGACAATGGTTAAAGGTGTTGTTTGCCAAGTGTGATCAATCGTGATTTCTGTTTGGATTTTTTTTTCATAAGCAACTTTAAGAATTGTGATTATGTTTAGATTTCATTTATTAAAAGCACTTATGAATGTATAATTACTAAAACGCGTATAAATTTATAAAGTTATATTTGAAGACAAAAATAAAGAAAAATGTCATGACAAGGTGCATATTCAACTAAAAGAAAAATTGTATGTGTTGGAGTATATTTCAAAGAACATATTACGGGATCTATCATTATCACAGGATTTAATATCTAAATAAAAAATAAATTGATAAATATGATAGCTAATTATTTGATTAGGATTGTACCAAATTATGTAATCAAATTTATTTCTTCAATAAAAATGTGTTTACATTTTCATGAATATATTTAATAATAATGACAATTAAATAATGATTTAATAAATGACATGAATATTTAAATATTATTTTTATTATATATTATTATTTAAAATAATTTAAAAATTCATGCTAAGTCATGGGCAAAACAATTATTTGAACTATTTTAGTTGAGAAACAATAGGCAAGATATGTGTGGAGAATACTTGAAGAGAATTTTGGAAAAGTAATTAGAGGGTAAATTGGAAAAAAAATTGTTGTGGAAGTTTCATCGGGATTTTTTAATCGCGTAAGCAATCCTTTGTCATTTATGCTTAATATGTAGTTGGAGAGTGAAATCACGATTAATTGGAGTTATTACCTAAACAAGACAAACTGAATTTACAAATACTTTTTTTAGTTTAATGGAATTAAGTATGTAATTGGAGTTTTTTTTTTTTTTTAACTCGTGGAAAAGATTTTCTTTCAATATATCCCTATAATTCAGCTGCTTTTTGGGTGTTCAGCATCCTCAAGTTGCAGAGAAAACAAAACACACGCGCGCATGCCATCTTCTAAATTCTAATGGACCCGCACGTTCTTTTAAAGCACGAGTTGAAAAATCAAATTAACGTTATATATATATATATATATATGGCTTAATGGTGTCACCGCCAAAGCTTTACCTGGCAAATGTCGCCCAACGTGACTACCAGGAGGAGCTAACATTTGAGTGTTTGAATAATCTTCAATATAAATTATCATTACATATACAATCATGTAGCAGAAAAATAATTATGCGGAAACAAGATAAATTTTTGTTAAAAAGAATGCAAATGAGATACGAAACAATTAATTATATTTAAGAAATTATATATAAAAAAGAACTTATTCGATCGACGAATAGCAGTGTAAGATTCAATGTATTATAACGCGTACGACTCCTTTATGCGCTGTAGACAAATGGACAACAGGACAAGCACCCCAATTATGTCGAATTTCAAGAAAATTAAAGTCCTCATACATGAGCTGCCACGTGTATTAGCCGTCCTTAACAGAATTATGTCTGCCAAAATACTTTTTTAATATCACTTATGGGTAAAAGATACTATCTCCTAGGTCCCTAATTATAAGAGTTAGTTGAACTTTTTTGAAGAAATTAAGGAAGTTTAATTAAATTACTTTTTAGAGTATTTGCAATTGTATTTTTTTCTTCAAATTAATTAGTTTATTAATAAACTAATATATAATTTTAGAATACATAACATATGAAATGATTAAATAACTTAGTTAGGCCTTCTTTAATCTCTTCAAAAAAAGTCAACTTATATTATAATTAGGATCGGAGGTAGTAATTATATTTTATATATGCCATGATACTATTAAAACGGAACAATAAAAAATATGTAAAAATATTCTCCGGAAAAAAGAAGTTTAAAAAACATATCAACAATTAAATATGTATTTTTTTCATCACTCAACTCAAAGTTAAACTTGACTTCAACGTTGAGTAATTATTAGTTAACCATCCAAGCCAGCCCCCGGTAACTAGCTGTTTTCCATCAGCCTTTTTCTTTCTTTTTTTTTGGTTTTTGTTTTTGTCCTAATCCTATTTAAGACGACAATCATATAACATCTCCTCTTTCGATCCTCTCTTTCTCCTTGGATGAATCTTGATGTATGTCTCGAAGAAATCGCAGATCTGCTTGATCATTTCATCAAGCTGTACATGTGTTGCCTGAATCTGATGATCATCATCACCTGCAAGCTTAGTCAGAGAGAAAAGAAAAGGGAAGAAGGAGTGTATATGATATATTTGTAATCATCAAAGCATATATAAGAGATTATAGAGGAGGAGGAGGAGGAGGGAGAATTATTTGAAGCAGCTGCAGAATTAAAATAAACAAGGTGGATCGAAGGTATGGAAAGAGGCCTTTGTCTTCAGAAGAAGCATCGGAGGAGGAAAAAAAGCAAGATTTGTTCATTCCTTCTGGATTATTCCCATCGCTATCCATGTCTCACTCCCAAACACATCCCTATCTTATCGACTCCACTACTACTTCCACCTTCCCAATCCCACAAGTAACTACTACCTCTTCTCCTGCTTTGATTGACACTCAGATCACCCACAATTTACCTCAAGGTAAATTCATCACTATATATCTATAAGTATATATATTATCTAGATCTCTCTGTGTAATTAATTACCTGTCAGTATTATTTTCTGAGATTCCTTAATTTCCTGACACGAGAGTGCAATAACTAGCTAGTAACTAGTGTGTGATCTTTCTTTAGCAGTAAATAAAGTTTTCAATAATTCATAGTTTGGTCTTGATCCAAGACTTTTCCCCCAGTCACAAGTTGCATATGTAAAACATGCTCTATATATTTTTGTCGATGATGATCGGCTAGCTGGCTAGTTATTATATATGAAAAGACACTCTCTTAAGTGCGTGTACCATCTTTTAGGCCTTGAGTGTATCTGATAACGATGTGTTGAATTGAACTTGGATTGTTGACTACTTTACTCACAAGTTAGCTAGAAGTTTGGTATTTGTCGATCAGTAGGACTGGTGCATCTTTCATTATGGCCTCCCTACATTCTATGTAATTCCGTGCAGTATTGAAATAAACTAACTTTGCTTTCTTATTAAGGAGTATATATCATCGATCTCTTTAATCAGATGACACCTTGCACTAATATCTAGAAGCATTAATTTACATCTATATGATATGTATGTGAGTGAATATATTTTGTGTGAAGGGAATATAATAGAAAGGAAAAAACACTATAGAGGAGTTAGGCAGAGACCGTGGGGGAAATGGGCAGCCGAAATCAGAGACCCTAACAAAGCAGCAAGAGTGTGGCTTGGCACTTTTGACACGGCAGAGGATGCTGCTGCTGCTTATGATGCTGCTGCTTTGAAGTTCAAAGGCAATAAAGCGAAGCTCAATTTCCCTGAACGTGTAGCCAATTTTCAAACTTCATCATTAGCTCCTCCTCCTCGGCCTCCGTCTGAGGTGGTGGCGCCGCTGCCGGAATCGCAACTGCCATGGCCGCCTCCTCCGTCAGGCGAGGGGTTTCCAAACCTAATGCAGTATGCTGAGGTGCTTTGTAGTAGGGACGATGATGATCTGCAACGAGCTGCTTCGGGACTTTATAATTATCATCAGAGTGTTAATGAGTCATCATTTCTGTATGATTCTTCTTCATTCTTCTCATCTTCATCGTCGTCAGCAGTGACTTCGTCTTCTTCCACGGCTTGGTCTGATCAACAAATAATGGGAGATAATCGTGGCTTTTCGGGTTCTTATTATTATTTTGATAAGGGGACTGATGATTTTGATGGAAGCCACACGAGGTGAGCATAATTTAGTTTCAGAACTACTGCTGCTGCATGCACTGAGGGAGTAAGTTTATGCTGTTCGGATTATCAGCATAATTCTAATTAGCTGAGTATTGCCCGTCCCAATTGTTACAATATATATATACATATTTTCATTTGATTGTTCAAACAATTACTGTCTACTACGTGCGAACTTTATATGTTTAATTATCTTTTGAATGAGGATGATCCATCTCATGTATCCTTTCATACTCACTCTTTGTATATCCTCCAATCCCTCTCTCTGGCTTAACTAATTTGTGAATATTAATTAAGAAAACTAATTAATTAAGTTAGTGATTTATAGTACTACCTCCAGGTCCTAATTATATAAACATTTTTGTAGTGCAATTTGCACTATAAAAATGTTCCTATAATTAGGATCGGAATAAGTAATAAATATGTGTTGGTCCTAAAATACCTTTCTAATTATTTGCTTTGTAAATGGCCTCTTTTTAGATACAATAAATAAGGATTCTTAGGAATAAAATGATAAATTTGGAACAGGGGTTAGCATAGGTATTAAGCGACTTATGTCGTTTAAGAAATCTCAGTTGCGCTTGTGAATCGAAAAAAACCTCATCAAGACTCACCCACTATAAGTCAAAAGTGTGATCGGTCGAATTCAAATTAATCGGGGTAAAAGCTTCAGATCTAGGACGGATGACAACAACAAAAAATGATAAATTTGGAGGACAGGGTGTATTAAGATCTTGTGATTATGATAAAAGTAAACTCCTTGTCTAACTCTTATACTTATAATTGGAGATAGTAATTTCTTCTCATTATTTATTTGTTGATTTGATTTAGGGATGAAATAAAGCCTTTTATCTTAAATCAAAGTCTTAACCGCTAAATTTTATCATAACATCATGATTTGATTAGGAAAATAAAAGGCTAAAGTTTTGAAGATTTGATTAGGGAATTACTAACTGTATTTGATTTTTTATATAAGAGCTAGTTGAGATTTATATTTAAGTATAAATATAAAACTTCAATTTTAATTTGTCTTTCATGCTTATCATTTTTTCCAAGCCACGTCTATTAATAGCGTCCAAGTCGGGCTTCCAAGTCTCTAAGGGTACTTGTAATATAAATAATTAAAAAAGACAATTTAAAAAAATCAACACTTTTTTTTCGGATAACTAATTTAACTGATTTCTTAACTAGTCATTTAACTCTTATATATTTAGGATTCAATAGAATAATAGATATAAAAAATTAATATGGACCGGAAAATTCTATATATTTGATTTAATAGAGAAAAAATATTGACTATTGTGATATAATCACCATTATAAAAAGTATTATCACGCATCTTGTTTTAAAGACCGTGTAAGTATGTATAACAAATAATAAAAAGCCATAAAGTCAAATACTGGATAACGATTAATTTCCTCCATTGTATATTTGTGTATCCATCCGTATATGTATGTAAGGTTACTTAAAATAGCTGATTATATATTAGTAATGCTACCACAACTGCATTTAATTTTATGGTGCAGATTTATATTATCTGACATCGATCGTTGGCCGGTGGTGTACGATGAGTGTGGTAATTCATTGATCATAATGTATTCTCAACGAACAAGTAACATAGCTCATTAAATTACAGTAATGTTTCCAATTCTTGCGTGTACGTATTCACGGATACAGCATAAATTTATCCTCTGTGCTGACCTAGCTCATTAGCCGGTGATAGTTTTCATGTGTATTAATTGGTGGATCTAGCATATAGGACGTATATCTCTGCGTTGATATAAAATATATATAGTTTGTACAGTACAAACTAAATAATTTATACTATAAAATGTACTGTACATATTTCCACTAAACCTTCGTCATTCAATTCCTTGCCTTTTGCTAACATGCACAGCATTAGAACCTAGGTTAGGCGGATGCTAAATTATTAATTAGCTGAGAGAGATTTAAGTGTAGTGTTTGTATTATAAGACCGTCTCTAGATCTCGCATGCAGCCATTATCATGTACGAGTATTTTATAAATATACAATATAGTCATGTAGCTATAGTCTAGTTGAAGGCTTTTGGCATGTAGTGGCTTAATATATAAATGCTCCCTCTAATTCTTATTATAAGGCATTAACGTAACTAAAAATTATCACAAATCAATAGAAACAGTTAAAATCATTAATTTTGTCCTAAAATTTAAATAATTTCCAACATTACCTCTACTAATTGCACTAAACTCTAATATCATACCCCTTTTGTCCCATATTATAAGTACCATTCAACTAACAAGTGTATCATTTCACTGGCCCCTATTTATAAGTCTATTTGACCACAAAATTTTATCATATTTATAAGTTTTCTTAGGTAATAAATGAGATTATGACAATTTTGCCCATATTAATTGTATTAGTGAAAATACAGAGAGAAGAAAGAGTTAAAAGATACACACTTATAAATGAGGGTAAACTTGAAAATTTACCCCATAATCATTGAGTTAACTACATCTCCTGGAATATGTGTGATTTAGTTAAAATTGACTTATAAATAGGACTAGAGTTTGGTTTTTTATAAGGAACTTGTTTGTTTCCAAATAGTATTAAATATTTTTTTTCATGTATGCCTATAATTAATAAGGGTATAGTAGTGGGTGAGAGTAATAATTAATATGATATTAAGTTTAGTGCAATTACAAGAGGTAATATTAGAAATTACTTAAATTTTAGGACAAATTTTGACTTTAACTGTTTTTATTATTGGTTTGTGAGAATTGTTAATTGGTGCATTATAGTAAGGATTAGAGGGAGTAGTAATTATAACTCTCACACACTATTCTTATTAATTATGGGTATATATGTAAAAAAATTATTTAATGTTTTTTAGAAATAAGTAAATATCTTATAAAAAAGATTAAATATACTTATTAATTGTTGCCTTATATTAAATACGAAGGAGAAGGATGAATTGAAAAATGAAGTCGCAAAGAATAATACGACGAAGAGGACAAAAAGCCAAAAGTTATACTACTGGTTAACTCATTTTTCTGTTGCTATCTTTAGCATTAGTCGCTACTTTAGTTTGCCAAGCAATATATGTTAAGGTTTGTGGGCTGATGATGAAATGGCAGTGGTAGGGACATCCATCAAAGCATGTTTTAATTTTGATATATAATCTTAAATAACACGAGACACGCGCGCTTTTAATTTGTTTGATGTGCTAAAGCCTAAAATATGTCTTGTTATTATTTGATTCTTAAACTCTATATATGCCTCCCAATCCCATCATTTGACCCTTTCGATAAGTAATCATCATTATCACGCACAAAACTGCCAAACCAGTCACACCCAGTAACTATATTTAATTTGATAAAGTTTTATATTTCTCTGCTGATCCATATTCGTAAAAATTTGATCCAGTTTTATATTGACGGTCAAAGGCTTAACACAACTCTCATTCTTTATTTGGGTTTGGGATCGACTATAAACATAGGTAAAGTTCCCATATGTAAACTCTTTTTATCCTAATTGTAAGACCTAGTTATAGTGCAATTTACGTAGAAGCGTGTTTCAAAGTGCCTAGCCAAACGCTTTCGTCACATCCGGATCGTCCAGGCGGTTCGGATTTTATTTTTTAACTTTTTAGTTTTTTTAAAAAAATTTAATGGGTAGAAAATCTAAAATAAAAATAATCTCTTAATTGATATGATATTTTTTTCAAAAAAAAATAAATGAATTTTTACTATATCTCATATCTCATTTAAACAGTCAAGATGGGACGAGCGTGTGGAGATATGCACCAAAACGCATTCCGCAATTTGCATTATAAACTAAGTCTTTATTTAGGATATATATTTCTAGGTTAATTATAAAAACACTTTTTGTAGTGTAATTTACATTATAAAAGTGTTCTATAATTAGGAGCGGCGATAATATATAAGAATTGAGATGAGTTATTTTATATAAACGGAAGCTTCGTGGCATGCTATAGAGGTCATGAGAAAAGCTTGAAGTGAGCCACATTCCATGCATGTGTGGGAAATGATGCGATTAGGCGACATGATGCTAGATATAATATTATAGATAGATATAGGATATGGATCTATCAATAATAAAATAAAACTAGAACTGCGAGATATATATATCACTCAAAGAGATAGAGAAGTGAGGAAGATATTATTTTTATACGCTTTCGGCTGCTATCATCATCAGCTCGATCACCATGCGTCAACCTTTGCGGCTACTTATTCTATTTGTCTCGTCCAGTTGCATGCACCTTCTGCTCCAATCCTTATTTTTTCTCTCTTTTCATTATTCGTATATTGTCATTTGTAATGTAAGCGTGCTTTGTGTTTGTCCTCCTCCTTTCTTTTTATTTTTAATTCTCCACCGTTTGTTTTGTCATGAACAATACTTCATCAGTAGATATGTTCTGCCCAAAAAGAAAAGATAAACCAGATATGTATGTGTGTGGGATGAGGCACACCTTCTATAAGAAGAAAACAAAATATTAAAGGGAAAAGTGATGTTAGTGCATGTCTGCTTTGAATCCAAGAAGATTTCCAAGTGGGATATGTGCCAACCTAAAAAGGGTAAACTGAGTTTGTTCTTTTTTAGTTTTATTGGACGAAAAGAGAATGTCATCGCCGTCTATGGGAATCGAACCAACGACCATATGCGCTCTACCGGCTGAGCTAAAGACGGCGAGTCATGGTTGTAAATAATTTGGTTCGCAATTTCCCTCTAACTTTCTTTACAATATGGTATCTACACGTACGTGTGCGCGTGAGTTGCTTTCTTAGCCTAGATCGCATGCATCATGATCACAAGGGCTACCCTGCATGCTGCAGAGGATCCATTCATTGAGGCTGTTGGATGGAACTAGTAACAGAAGATCGAATGCATGGGCCTTTAAAACGGGCCAATCTACTTGGATTATGGATCGATTAATTCATGTGGTGGGCCCAATCAACACAGCATATGATCCAATTAATAATTTTAAACTGAACGTTGATGGAGAGGATTGTTAAAAGACTTTACAAGAAGATTAGGTGTTTGTTCGGCAATAAAAGCATAGTTGTGAGATATTGTTACCGGTTTAAATTTAGCCAACAAAAGTCTAAAGATTTGCAACTTAACGGTTGAATGTGATTTTAGTGGTTTGGATTGTAGAATTGAATGCACAGCATAATTTCTTTAAAACATGTTCAGATAAGGATTTTCGTAGGGAAGGTGATATGGAGAAGAGGATTAATAGTTCTCATGTAAACCAAAATTAAAATGAAGAAAACTTCATCAAAGTAACAATTGATGACTCAGTCTTGGAGGATGAAAGGAGTGGATGCAAGGTTACATTCAGGACCAAAATGATAGATGACTTGTAGATTGCAGCTCCAAACTTGATAAGGTTCCTCTGGTTTTTGCAGAAATAATTGGTTGCATTCAGGGCCTACATTTGTGTTGGTCCAAAAGGGTATGAAAGCATTAAGTTAGTTACTAATTGTATATATAGAGGCCATGAATTATATGTTGAGAGGATGTGATCAACATCATCCTTTTATTGATGCTGTAGATGATATTAGGATGCATGCTTCTTTATAAAAATTGACAAGTTGTGACCACTCACGAATATAGAGAGACCATAACTATTGCTGATCGATTAGCAAGATACTCTCATACAATAGATGATCCTATTTGATCAACCTCTTCCTTTTATACAAGAGGTGGACGTTGATGAATGTTAGAAGTCTTTGCTGAAGTTGATGTAATGTCCTTGTTGACATTTTGTTTACAGTATTGTTCAAAAAATAAAAGTGGTTTGGGTTGTTGAAGGAATCATAGAAGGTGAGCCTGTTTGGATCGGGTTTGAGCAAAAAACCCCAGTGAAAAAGTCAGGTAGAGAAAAAACCTCCTCATCTGAGGTATTTGGGGTAGCTTTTTCTTAACTGGGCTTTTACAAAACAAAAAAAAAAAACTCCATTTTGGAAAAGGCTCACAGAGGGAGCAGCAGATGCGTTTGAGCATTGTATATTGATGTGAGGTCCGCATTGTGGATTTTTTGAGCGTGTTGGCACATCCACACATAGTAGTAATGATTTAGCCCACTTTTAATGATTTTTTTTTTTTTTAAAAAAAATCCTTTTCCCTTTTAGTTTTTTAATAAATTTTTTGATTTTTTTTTATCATATATGTATATAGTATTGAATCGAATTCATGTTATTTTCAGTCATTTTCCATCTCAACTGATTTTTTAAATAATAATCCAAACATTTATTTGTTAAAAAAAAGCCACTTTTGCAAAAACAAAACGAAAGAATCCAAACACAAATCACATTTACATTATGACTTTTTTCCTATTGAGTTTCTGTAAAAATCAGATAGAAAATAAGTTACCGCTCCCACCGCTAGCCCAAACAGGCTATATAGATTCAACCTCTGAAGCTTATAATAGCGTGACTGAATAATGTTGAGTTGAAACATGTATATAGATAGAGAAGCAAACCCTTGGCTTGCTGACTTTTTAGCAAATTTTAGTTTCAAGCTTCATGAGGGGCTTGCTGTTTTTTATACACCTCCTCATGGGCTTAATTTTCATTTGTATAATGACTTGTAGGGACACAGTTACCATGTTCGGTTCTGGAATAATATGAGATGATGGGCTTTGTTCCCCAAGTTTACCAAAAAAAAATGTCAAAATATGAAAATGTTTGGAAAGTTTATTCTAAATATTAACTTCCTATAATGGAATTAGACCTCATATTTTTATTTTAAAATGTTATATTTCAAATAAATTATTTTTTTATTATGATGCAGACATATAATTTTAAAAAAATAACCATAAAAATTGCATCGAATAGTTTTTCAATATTTACATTCAGTCATAAATACATATTTATGTATTAAAGCACAAATAATATACAGGGCAACCGGTATTAATGCCATGGTCTAAAATTAGCTAATCTCCGGATTCGCAGTATCATTGCAAAGGGCTCGTTAGACCAGGCACTCGAAATACGTATACCGTATCCGCTTCACATCTGGTTCACGCTGAAGAAAGCAAGAACTAGAGGATCAAAATGATGAGGGTTGTTGCCAGGAGATTTTCTAATCTCTCTTCCTGCAGGTCATGGAGGCCCAACCAGGCCGTGACGTCGTCGGCCGACTTCGTCTCTCGAGCTCCTTCTTCGTCCGGCGACAGTAGATCCACCGCCCCTTCCCGTCATTCGTTTATAGGGCTCAATTTCCTCATTTCCTTCAGAGGTTAGGGTTTTCGTCATTTCAGGCACTGTTTGCAGTTTCTGATGTGCATTTTGTTTGATAACGTGATCTTGAAGTCTCGATTGATTAGAAGCCTCCGAAATTCTGGGTAAAAATTATTGATTTTGCATTTTTATTGGAAGAGATGCTTAACGTTGAAGCTGTTCTTTGATGTTCATATTACTGTCTACCATATATGTGTGCGCTTTCGCTGAATGATTATTGATAGCTGGTCAAATGTTATGTTTTAAAATCTTGATCGATTATGATCTTTTGATGGACATGTTTGAGACTATAACTCTTGCTCTCTGATGAAGCATCCAGATTTTAATTCACAATATGTTTTTCTAGTCTTACGAAATACGGATAGTAAATTAAAGTATTGCATGAAGCCGTGAACATTTTTGGACCCGGCTTTCCCTCTATGTGCTTATCTACCGCTTTTCTATCTAAGGGCACCCTTTTGGTGCAAAATGCATTTCACTTTTTTTTTTTTTTTTTTTTTTTTTTTTAAAAAAATAACATCTATCACCTTAATTTTTTTTTAATACTAGTGAAATACCTGAAATATTTTTTCAAGATCATAAAGTATTTTTTTTAGTACAATTCAGTATCCTGAAGTATCTTTTTACTACCATTCAGTACCTTGAAATATTTTTTTAAGGTCCTAAAATAATTTTTCAACATCATGAAGTATTTTCTCGTTACCGATAAGTATCTTGAAGTATCTTTTTAAACCAGTCAATACCACGAAATATTTTTTCAAGATTTTAAAATAATTTTTTAATATGAAATATTTTTCAATACCAAATTAATATCTTGAAATATCTTTTTAGTATGTCAAGTCTACCCTAAAATTATTTTAGGATCATGAAAAAATATTTCATGGTACTGATTACTAACAAGATTGGTACTAAAAAGATACTTCGGATACTGAATGGTCCTAAAAAAATACTTTAGGATACTAAATGTTACTAAAAAAATACTTTACGATTTTAAAAAATTATTTTAGGATTTTGAAAAAATATTTCAGAATACTAATGGGTACAAAATATATAATTTAGGTTGGTGAATGCTATTTTCTGTTTTTTTTTAAAAAAAAAAGTGAATAGTGCATTTTGCACCAAAACAGTGCTATTGGAGAGAAAAGGAGGGCAGCCGTGGATAAGCGCATAGGAGGAAAGCTGGTCCAACATTTTTCATTGTCTTTGACTATCTGCATCTTTTCTTCTATCTCTCATGTCACGTTCTTGGGACTTAGGGCCCGTTTGTCACGCGGAAGATCGGCCGAAGGAAAGGGAAGATTGCAGATCTTCCATTACCGAACACGTTTGGTAGCCCTACCTTCCGGGAACCTTCGATCTTCCTTCATTCATGGGAAAACCACTTCCCTCCATTTTCGGTGGGAAACTTGATCTTCCCTAGGGAAGAAATTCCAAATGACCATCTCCTCCTCATTCAATCATCTATCTTCCTTACAACCGCCGACGCCACCGCCGCCTCCTCCTCCATCTCGCAAATCCCGACGCCGACGTTGCAAGGATGAAAAAGAAATCTGAAGCTTTTTTTTTTTTTGGTTCTGTCGTTGGAACATCATGGATCAAGAAATCGAGAATGCCCATGGCATTCTAGAGAATGCTCAAGCATTCTGGAGAATGCTAGAGCATTTTGGAGAATGGCCATGGCATTCTGGAGAATGCTTGAGAGAGAATGCTCAAGCAATTCTCAAGAATTGATGGACAGATCACCCTTTGCTGTTTCATATTTTTCTGTCTCTTTTCGTTCTGCCACTGCGAAAATACAAAATTCAATTACAGGAATGTTTTTTTTTTAATTTAGGGGCATTTTTGGTATTTCACCTCACATTCCCACTTAACTAACACCCAATTCTTCATACCAAACCATTCATTTTCCCTCAACTTAAGTTCTCTTCCCATGTCTACCAAACAACTTAACTTTTTAATTTCTCTCACAATCTTCCATTCCATTCCTTTCCTTCTTTTAAATTCATTTCTCTCTTTAAATCTTCCCCGTACCAAACGGGCCCTTAGTAAATATTCCATGATACTACCTCTGCTCCTAAACATAGGATATAGTTTGTAGTAGGATTGGAGGAGTACTTCTTAGCACGTGCTACTGTAGGTGCTGAGTTTTGGCTTCCTCAATATTTAACCCCAAATTAAGTTTCTTAATTAAGTGTGGGTTAAAATTAAAAGACACATGAAGGATATATATTTATAGGTTCAAGGAGGCCGGAGGTTTCCATTGGCTTGATTTTATATTCATGTATAGCAAGTTGTTCGTTCGTGCATCAAATCAATCATGGTAATCAAGTAAAGCATCAAATAAAATATAGAATATAATTAAGAGAAATAAATGTGTATAATTAGTCATTTTTGTGCTTGCCCTCCTTCATGATCATGGTATTTGGTTAAGATTGCCCATTGTTCTACTATTTGTTTCTTAATATATATTTTCACCAAAGTTTCTTAATATAATTTGGAACCCCAAAAATATTCAATATTAAGCACTCTCAAATTTTAATTTCGAGAGTTTTTAGTTTTCAATAAAAAAATGGCTTTTGATGGCATATAATGAACTATTTTAAAAAAGTTTTAGCTGCATATAATCTCATTCCAGATTTTTTGTACAACTACTACAGAGAGACTTGGAGTGGTTTTTTTTTTTTTGGTGCTGTTGAATAACTGAATATTACATACTCCCTCTGTCTTAAATATAAGACATGCTTAATTTTTTTAAAGATTAGGAAGGTAAATAAGTTATTTAATCATATTATATGTTGTGTATTTTTAGGTTATATATCAATTTATAAGTTAGACAAAATAGTTTGGAGAAAAAATAACAAATATAATTATTTTAAAGTAATATAATTAGCTTTATCAATATCTCTAAAAAAATCAACTTTATTTTATATTTAGGATCGGAGGTAATACTACGTATTGTGGGCATTTTCTTCTTCCACACAAGCACTTATATTTCTAAACAAGACTAACTTTATTTTAGATTTTTAGAAATACTTTTTTTTATACTCCCTCCGGTCACAATTATAGAACACTTTTGAATCAATTTACATTATAAAAGTGTTCCATAATTGTGGGCCGGATGTAGTAATTTATAAGGTAAATATATAAAATAAGGAAGAAGAGTATCGGCTTTACAAAAAAATGTTTAAAAAAGCAGTTTTTGGATATTCCCAAACAAGACTAACTTACTCTGGTTGGCTTCATTCTTTGTTTTTTGTTTTTTTTGCCCGAACTCTGGTTGGCGTCTTTCAGGTTTTGCTTCTAAATCAGTGCAGGTTCATATAGAGGAAAACATTATTCCGGCAACTGTGGCAGCAATTAAAAATCCAAATAGTAAAATATTGTATGACGGATACAACCATGAGCGGCTCCCTCCAGGCGATCCAAGCAAGAGGGCATTTGCTTACTTTGTGCTATCAGGTGGGAGGTTTGTGTATGCTTCTCTGGTTCGCCTCCTTATCCTCAAATTTGTACTCTCCATGTCAGCTAGTAAGGATGTTCTTGCCCTGGCTTCGCTCGAAGTAGATCTCTCGAGCATTGAACCTGGCACTACTGTGACTGTAAAGTGGCGGGGAAAACCAGTATTCATACGGCGTCGTACAGAGGAAGACATCAAGTTAGCTAACAGTGTTGATGTTGGATCTCTTCGTGATCCTCAGGAGGATGCAGAGAGAGTGAAGAACCCTGAATGGCTTGTGTTGATTGGTGTTTGCACACATTTGGGTTGCATTCCCCTACCAAATGCTGGTGACTTTGGTGGTTGGTTTTGCCCTTGTCATGGTTCACATTATGATATTTCTGGCAGAATCAGGAAGGGCCCTGCTCCGTACAATCTGGAAGTACCTATTTATACTTTTTTGAAAGAGGATAAGTTGATGATTGGTTAAAATATGTGAGCTAACCTGCTACATAATTGATGAGGTTATTTTTTTCACTATTTTTTTTTAAAAAAATTTGTTGGGCAATCTAAGTTCTCGATCAGGTCCTAGTTATTGGGTTATGTTTATTGAGTGTCTATGTAACTTTGGAACGGTAACATTTATTGTTCGGCGAGATTAATCTTAATAATCACGTCTCTTTGCCCAGACAAACAAGTTATGGGCGTTCAAATTGATGACTATTTTGCACCAAGTTACGGGCTCTAAATGTCTTAGAATGTCTTCAGGTTCAGCCCCCTCCAAAAGCAAAAGCCGATGTCTTTGGGATTTTAAATCGCTTGAATTCGCAATATCGGGTTTGAGAAATACGTACATTGAACTGAGTTATTAGGAAGCGTCAGACACACCAAATCTTTAACCATTGATGAATTGAATAGGGATAAAACCCTTGAATATAACAAAATTATCAAACTCTTTTTTTTAACTGACAAAGATTAAATCATACTGAATCTTTGTCTATGTATGAATTAAAATTTAATATCAATTAATTGGAGTCTTATAGTCTAAATGACGTCAAACATCTCACTTTAAGTCTTTTTTAAGGAATGTGTTATGAGTTCGAATAACCCTTTGTAGAAGATATAATAAATGCATAAGTTATGACAAAAATAATTATATTTTGATCTTTCATCTATAAACATCCTCAGATATACAATATCTCAATGAAGCATAATAATTGAATACTACAATGACACTGACCTTCTAATTAAGTACCTTTTCTTTCCCAGTTAAGAATTGTGTCAACCAGCTTGGATCCTTAGCAAGGAATTTACAAGATATAGGGATGATTCCAAGGTCAGCACCAATATGATCATACTCCTTGAGAGCTTCCTCCATTTCTGCAGCAACAGCGCCATCATCACGTTTAAGGACATCAAAGGATCCCATCCTTGAAATATCAGCATAATGTTGCTCCTTCTCAGGGTCAGTTCTAAAAGGTTCCAAGTCAGGAATGTGACATAACTCAGCATAATGCTTATATATTTCACTATTTTCATCAAAATCATGAAGAAGAGAACCCCCGTACCAACCATTCTCGTTCTCTTCATTAATTGAGGGCATTTCCTGATACCTCAGAGTTTCTTCTTCATTCATTCCATTGTTAGAAAAAAGACAATCAAGATTATAAAAAACACTATCCTTTTCGGCTTGTGATTCTTCAAAATCAGTTTCATGAGAAGTGGATTTTCTCGTTGTGACACTTTCTTGACAGTTTCTCTGTTCGGAATCACAATTGGGGCTTTTAAGCTGTATCTCAACTGCGTCAGGTGCAATAATAACCTTTTTGTTTTTATGATCTGGTTCATTAAAAAGTCTTACGTTCCTGATTGCACTGCATGTCTTGTCAATTAGCTTATCAAATGAAGTCAACTTTTTAAGCAAGAAATCTTCTTTCCAGGCTGGGAGAGGTCTGAGAGGAGTAGCTGGATCAGTAACAAGTTTAGAAGGCTCATCAAAGATTTTTAGATCATCCCGAGCCCCAGATACATGAAGATAGTAATCTGATTCCAACTCCCATAGAGCGGGTTTTCCTTCCTGTGGTTGAAAGTAGCCTAAAAATAAGTTCATTGAGTCTTGTTTTTCACGATCCTTATACGTATTAGAGTAATATCGCTTTAAATATTTCAAGAACTCCCTTGTTCGTGTTGCTGCTTTCCACTTTCCTTGCTCTGGGAATACAGTATTGTGAGCTGCAGAGCCACCATATTGCTCAGCCAAAGCATCTCCCATCCTTCTATACATTTCCCTCAGAGCTTCGGCAATTGTACTATCAGGATCCACACATGAAGCATCAGTTAAATCCATTGCTTTGAGCTGGCATCCTAAAGCTTGAAGACCAATAACAAACTGCGCTATGTTAGTACGATCTAAGCAATCAATGCAGTTTGTACGCATGACTCCGTTCTGGAAACACGGCAAATCACGACCATTTCCAATATCTGTAACATCGTCGTTGCAACTAATAATTCCATTGCCCGTGGGGTTGGTCTTGCAGGCCATTTTTTTGATGTTGATGGGCTTGCCACTGTAGTAGAAACCAGTCATATCAACCGCATCCCTTGCCACAACACGTAACATCGCCAGAAGATTTTCATACCTATTTGCATTCTTGATCTTTGAGAACTTGTTAAAGTCCCAATGGATATATCTAAGCTGTTTTTCTCTGGGTAGAACTTTATTCAGATACTCAACTGCACTAGAAAATCCACACCTCAATATCATTTCTCGTGGTCGTTTCTCATGCGTCTTAATCAAATTAAAGATCGTAATTGGATAGCCATATCTCTCAGCAAGGTCCTCAAAATGCAATCTTGTGGCCTCGTATGTTGGATCATTCCTCTGCAACACGATGTCAGGCTTGGGGTTTAATCCGGAAGTTTCTTGAGACCAGAAAAGTGGTATAGAACCACGCATCTGCACAACTGAACTCATTTTTCCCATATAAGTACCAGCTTCTTCATCAAGAATAATCTGCTCTGTCTCAACATCATTCGCTACCTTACCCAGGTCATTAGCACCCCTTTTCAAATATCGTGTCCCTGCAAAACATCTTGATCTTCTAGAAATCAATGAAATACTAAAGTCCTTCCCAAAGATTGATAAACGAGCCTGTTCAAAATAGCCATGAACTAAAGCAACAGTCCAGGTGCTGTTATTGCATCTTGATCTTATGGCTTGTGTCAAATAATCATTCCAAACAAACATGTTATCATATGGCATCCCAATTCTGGATAACACACTCTTCTGCAAACTCTGCATTATAGGGTAGGTATGACTATAGAAAAAATCCTTCGTCAAATCAATACTAGATAAAAGCTTTTTGTACCTCTGTTCAGTTCTTGAGTGAGCTACATCGGATTGAACCGAGGCATGAGGTACTGTGAACGTTCGGCTTTCTTCTATGCTATATATTGCATGGCCACATATAAACCCAACTTGTTTGCGCTTAGTGATTAGAATCAGATAATACGATTCCAAAAACTTGACGCATCCTGCAATCCCATAAGCTTTGGCCACAAAAGTCAGGCCTCCAGTTGCTTTATTCCCATCGCTAATACGTCGGAGAAGATCGTCGATTTCCTTCGAGGAGTATACCACAGGGTCTTCGGAGATATTCAGATCACATGGCTCCAAACGATCAAATTTTAACACACGAAAAAACCTCTTCTTACTATCACTTCCGATCAGGTAAAATCTCGCCCTGGTTTCGTAAAGTCGGAACTTTTCTTGAACGTAGAGCGCCATTATTTGAGCTGAGGTTAGAATAGAAATTTCGATTTTATTCTTCAATTTCGTCATTATATGAAACCTATAAGTTTGAAATTAGGAATAAGTTTAAAATTTGAAATCATAGGATGATGATCAGATTTTGTGTATCTGATCTACCGGATGATGCATGATTGATATTATTGATAAATTATAATCAATATCAATATTGTTAGTTACCTTACGTAGAAATATTAGATTAGACTAGGTCAATGGATCCGCATTTCTTGTTTATTTAGTGGCCAACCATCTATCTGATTTAGTTTAACTCTTACCTTTTTTAAATCTTATTATTTGATTTATTTCAATATTAATCCTTATTATTTTTCTCTGGGAAGGTAATATCCATGGTTGTCAAACTTATTTAATTGACTTTCCAAGTTTACCGATTTTACATTTTTAACTTATAAAATTGAGTCCTGTTTGTACTTAAACTCGTCTTTAGCCATAAATTCAATTAAACTCACTAATTTACACATTGAATTTATTGTTTTTACGCTTTTACCTTATAAAATTACGTCAATTCGCTCTTAAATTAAAGTCATGCTATTTTTTTCATTTTGATCATGTTCAATGACTTTATTATATGTAAATTTCATAGAAAATTATTTATTGGATATGATTAATTATAAATGCTATTGGATTTAATTTCAGTTATTCATATTTAAAATATATTTAAATTAAATTATTGTCATTTTTATATTTTATTATTTTAACCCCTATTCATCATTAATAAACGTAAACTCTTCCGAGTTTACATTCTTGTCATGAGTTTAATTAAAATCGTAAGTTTCACAACCTTAGTAAAATCTATATTTTGATAATAGTGTTTGTTTAGTTGGCTTATTATTATAATTAGTTTTACAATTTAAATCTTAGCTTTCGGCCTTGCCTTTCTACGTTTGTAAAAATAATTGATGACGGGGTGGGCTTCTCTTCTGCGGGAGGGAGAAGTTTTTTCGTAGGTTATTCATATTAAAATAATAAAATTTTACCAAAGACTTCACAGTAGTGCGGTGGTATTAGGAATTGTTTCCCCTGGTCTTGGGTTCAAACCCCCCTTCCCTATCGCCTATAAATAAAAAAAATAAAAAAATAAAAAATTTAATTGACAAATAATATATCGTTAAACAAAATTTAATTATTATGCCTTAATTAAAGCTTTTAAGTTATTTATTTTATTAATTATTTAACCGTGAAGATGACAATATTAAAAGAATTAAAACAACTAAAGTCTGAAAAATAATCACCAATCAAAATTATAATAAATAAAAACTTGTTGTTAACTTTCTTTAATTAGTATTTACTTACAAATTAGGTCTCTATCCTATCCTTTCCAAAATGCATTGTGAATTTATGATTGTTAAAATAAGGAATTATGGTTATCTTGAATTATATTTTTTTGGGTTGAATGTTATTTTGAATTGGATGATTGTTGTATAGATAAATATCTTAGGAAACTTATACGGAGAATAATCTTGAATAAATAGGACAATATAAAAAAAAATTAAGAATTCATTGAATCTCCTTTTATTATCATTATAAAAATTAAAGATACTTTGTATCCAATTCTCCTAACAAACTTACCATAGAAAAAATCATTCATGAACATGGTGGCGTCCACAATAATGTTCACCTGCAAATGGTAAACTTGTCATTGTTAATTTGTTAAAATATATATATATATATACACACACACTCATAAATTCAATTATAAATATCTGTAAATATTGTTGTCAAACTCCCGAATTAACTCTTAGAGTTTATCATTTTTAAGTTTCTAACTTAACAAAACGAAAGTCGAATCATTTTTGGTAAACTCATATCGAGTTGTAAACTCGATTAAACTCACGAGTTTATACACCGAAGTTTTCTGATTTTACGTTTTTAGCTTACAAAACCGTGTTAACTTACTCTTAAATTCATATTAATTTTTTTGATTTGATCATATTCACCAACTTTATACATAAATTTTATATAAATTTCTTTGTTAAATATGATAAATGATGAATGTTGATGGATTTAATTTTAATTATATGGATTTAAAATATATTTAAATCAAATTGTTGTCATTTTTATATTTTAATTATTTAATTATACATTAGTAATATCTATTTAATAATAAAAATAATTTCTTGTGAGTTTATTGAAGTTCACGATATGAGTTTACATCATTGTTACGAGTTTATTTAAATTCGCGAGTTTGACAACTTTACCTATAAATTTGTATATCATTCTTTGCCATGTAAATACATTGTTTGTAAATTTTTAGGAAAAGTTAATCTGATAGTCCTTATACTTTCATCCAATTTTAAATTAGGTGCTTATTATGGTGTTTTTCCTTTTTTTACGCAGTCCTGATTGTTTGCACTGTTAATAGAGTTAGTCCATCCGTTCAAAAAAAATTGCACATTCCGTTAATTAAAGTTGACCAGGGATGATGTGGCACTAGGACCCTTTTGGTATACGGAATGGTGGGAAGGAAAGGAAAAATTAGCAAGTTTCTTTGTTTGGTACTACTCTGATCCTATTTATAAGTCCCTTTTGACCAAAAAAATGTGGTCCTATTTATAAGTCCTCTTTAAAGAAAGAGATGAGATTGTGATAATTTTTTGCCATATTAATTATATCAATAAAGATAGAGAGAGAAGAAAGAGTTGAAAGATACGTCATAAATGAGGGTAAAGTTGAAATTTTACCCTATAATCATTAAGCCAACTACCTCTCTTTGGTATCTTTGGTATGTGTGTTTTGGTTAAAAAATGACTTATAAATAAGACCAGAGTGGTACGTATTTTAGACAAATCTTCCCAAGAACCCATTTTTCCGAGCCCAACCCGGGCCCACAAATCTTCCCTTATATGAGGGAAGATTAAATCCCACAAAATTGGTAGGATCTCAAGTTCACATAAATCTTGTTCACATTTTTTTGACAAATTTATCTCGTTAAATTTGAATTTGGGACGTTAGAACTTGGTAGGAAAGTTCGAATTTGGCGGGAATTTTTTTTACATAAGTTTGAATTTGATAATAGCATATATTTTAGCAAAAAAAATATTTTCCTTTTTTATTTTAAATTAGTTACTTTTGAGGGTAAAATAGACATTTTTTGATTCTTTACCAACTACTACCCCTTCATTTTCTTCCTACCAAACAACTCATCTTCTTCCATCTTTTAAAATCTTCCTTGCCTTTCTCTAAAAGTTCCTTTCCATCCTCAAATTTTCGCAAGCTTTCTCTCACACAGTTCATGTACTCTCTCCCCCCCTTCATCGTTTTTTATCTCCTGTTGCAGAGCTTCACCATATGTTTCATATTTGTCTCCTCCTCCTCCTCCTCCATTCTTTCTAGGCTTGCCTCCCATGGCGATCAATCTCTCTGCAACTGCTATGAGGGAGATAATGATGAATTAACGCAATACCCTCACTGTATCTCCGAATTCCCGTCCAACAAATTTTCTTCACCACATAACCTCACAGACAGGACGGCATATCAGAATTTGTAAAGACACACAACGGATTATCCCAATATCAGAATTATTGATCGGAATGCATGCTTCTCCTCTTTCAGTCTTCTCTTTTTCTCTAACCCATTGTTCTTGATCTAGAAGTTACCATCAGGCACGTTTAAATTACTAACCCCTTTTCATTTCTTCCTTCAAAATGACCAAATTGAACTAACGGCGTTTGCAAATTTTTTGGAATAGAAGGAGTAACTCTATTTATAGTGCAAACAATGAGGATGGCATAAAAAGGAAAAGAAAATCATAATGACCTAATTTAAAATTGGGTCAGCTAATTTTTTTTTTTTAAATTTTCATATAGACACTTATTATTTTATTATGATTAGTTGTTAAAATGTGTTTGTGCATTTATAAATTTGCCTATTGGTATATGGACACTTGTTGTTTTTTTTAGTTGTGCATTTTAAAATTCTAATATTTTAAATTTTGATATATTTAGGAATAATTCCTCCTTCCATGATATGATACATTGATACGGGAGAAAATAAAATATTATGGGATGGTTTTAGCTTTCATCCTTATTTTGGAGGTTAGCAAAATAAATGACAAGGGGTGGGATCTCTTGTGATGGGAAAGAAGCAAAATAAAATATTATGGGATGGTTTTAGCTTTCATCCTTAATTATCTCTTCTCCTCTTTATTTAGATCCTCAATTCACTTGAAAAAGATTGAATTATTTGAAAATTAAAATATTCTTTAAAAAAATTGAATTATTTTTTTAAAAATTATAATCCTATTAAAATCGGATTTTTTTAACATTTTTATGAAAATTTAAAATATTTTATTTAAATTGTAAACTATAATAGTTAAACTCAAATTTTTAGAATATTAATCTCAACCTTCTGTAATTTGATGAATATATTAAAAATATTTTAATATTTTATATTCTTTGTTTTTTGCCAACAATTTTTTATATGCTTTGTTAAATTTTGAAAAATCAGAATAATATTAACCGCTAATTTCAATTTTCAGAAGATTAATCTCCGGATATTAGATACTACCTCAAGTCTTTTTTCCACAGCATTTTAAAATGGGAGAATAATATTCAGGTCCCAAACAAAGAAAATAGTTCATTAACAAATCTCATAAGTTGTTAATGGTAATGGTTAAACTTGTTTAATTCTCTGTTCACTTGTCGAGAAGAATTTTCTAATAATATTTTTTTAGTTGGGACTTCAAAGTCATTTTCAATTTTAAAATTTCAAAGCCTAATTTGATATTACTGTTTTTGAACTCCTAAACTGAGATTTTGATATTTCAATTACATTTTAATGGGATTTTTCCTTTTCCTGGCCACTTTTAAATTTTAAACTACCTCTCTTGCTCATGTCGTCTGAAGAAATTTTCCCTCCGAGAAAATCGAAGCCATGTTTTCCCCTGAACGCGTCGATCGCGTAATGGAAAGTATAAATAGGATAATTCTGCACTGTTAACAATTCTGCATTTCATGTGGAGTAACCACCCGTCTCATTTAGGTACGAGCAATCATCATTCTCAATTTACCGTAGAAGACGAACAAATCCTTTAATTAAAGCCTTCAAGATTCACATTTCAAGATTTGATTGCTACTGCTGCTTAAACAATGGTGAAAAAGAATGATGTCATTCGTTTAGAGCGCGAATCCGTGATTCGTATTCTGAAGCCGAAGCTCATAATGACGTTGGCCAACCTTATTGGTACAGACGTGGAATCTTCTTCTCTTTGTAACATGCACACAACTTTTGGGCGTTAGTGAATTGTGGGACTCCGTGATAGTGACATTTAAATTTCTTGGAAAAAAGCCGAAATGAATTGAACGATATTTCTTGAATAAAATCTGGGAACGCACATCATGTATGAAATACGCTTTGCCCCTTTCCTTTCTAAAATGGGCATTTCTCTTACATAGCAGTCTTTTTAATCTATTTGAATTATTTGGAGTTGTTATGTTGTATAGAGTTTGCTGTTCGGGTTTATATGTGTCAATATGCTATTTCTTATGGGCTTGAGTCTTTTTTTTTCTTTTGAGTACTCTGCAGAAAAAGGTTTGGACCAAGCCGAGTTCTTGAAGCTTTGCAAACGAGTAGAGTACACCATACGAGCTTGGTACCTTCTACACTTTGAGGAAATGATGGTATCCATCTTTTCTTTATCTCCCAAGATATAGATATACGATAGATACATTGAGGAGGAGGCTGACTCTTTTATTCCTTCAGCAACTCTACGCCATTGTTGACCCTGTATATGGGGCACAGAACTTGGAACAACAAAATTTGACCGATGCAGAAGTTGATGTGTTTGAACAGAAGTTCTTATCATTACTGTTTCAGGTATTGTTGCACTGCATGAGTATGTATGGACATACAGGGCTATTACAGCTCATTGACAATGGCTCTCGACTATCAATTGCTGCATTTATGTTTCAGGGCTGCGTGAAGCAGAGTAACCCTTCATATTTATTTAAATATTTGTTCCTTATGGTATCTTGAGATTACTTGGTTTTTTTTTTTTGCAGGTCATGCAAAAAAGCAACTTCAACATAGCGACTGATGAAGATATTGAAATTGCTGCGGCCGGGCAGTATCGTCTACATCTTCCCATTACTGTTGACGAATCTAAGGTTTTTACATATACTTCTATGCTGGTTGCATTTTCGATTATTGTAAGCATAATATATGTGTTTATAACGGCTGGGGTTTCCGGGGAGGTTTGGTTGTGATTTTAGTATTTGTTGATTTGTGTCTTTTTATTGAATCTAGCTTGACAAGAAGCTTTTGAAGAGATACTTTGAGGAGCATCGATATGAGAACGCTCCAGAATATGCAGATAAGGTACAACTTTAAATCTAATATGTAGACCATGCCCTCCATCTCTCTCTCTGTCTCTCTCTTGAGCTAATGCATTGTTGTTCTTTTGTTCATTCCTTTTACGTTGCATGACAAGCTAATGCCTCTTGGTTTTTTCTAGTACGTTATCTTTAGACGCGGCATTGGAATTGATCGGATGACTGACTACTTTTTCTTGGAGAAAGTGGACATGCTCATTGCTCGTGGTTGGAGATATCTGTTAAGAAAAACTTGGTGAGCAAACTTTTGGAATATATAGTTTAAAATTTAATTGTTGATTAACTTCGAAAAATAATCCAATGTGAGAACTCATAATTTTGTCTCAGTTTAATTTTGTACAAGTCTTTAAAAATGTGATTTACAGATATGCAATATTAAAAATTTCCTTCTTTTGCCTGAACAAATGGTTATTATCATCGATTCTGGATAGTGTATTTGGGTTTTCCTTCAGAAATCTTCTCAAACTACGTAGCTTGCAGGTTGGGAAGGATTTTGTCTAGGAGGCCACCCAAACGCCAGAAGAAAGAGAAAAAGAACCACATTCCAGATACGGATTCAGAAGATCTATATGTTGAACGAATACGCCTTGAAAATATGGAGCTAAGGTCTTACTGCATCTATCTGCGTACTATTGCTGTTGATGTTATCTTTCCCTGCTATATTGTTTTCGTTATGGTGTTGGGCTAGGATTCTTCATAGTGCATTCACTTGACATTCTTAATCGTACTATTCTCAGTAATTTAATTGGTGCTTCCTGCTTGTGATGGTCAGACTGTGAATCCTGAGTTTTGGCAGTCTCGTTGTTGGTTACTTTGGAATTTCTTTCACGTTGGTTCAGTCTTGTCTATTATTAGTCATGCACCACTGTTCTTTGGTAATTGAGAATATTTTGAGCTCAAAGTACTGGTTCTTTATAAGTTTCAGTCTTCAATCAAATGCCTGACATGGGGTTTGTTATCTAGATTCACTTGTAGATTAAGAAATGAAATAAAAAGACTGGAAGTTACATATTCATTCAGAACTAATCTAATTGTCCAAGATGCACAGTATGCTTCTTTATGACCATCGGTACTAGGCTCATTCATCTAAGATGCATAAATTTTTGTACATAGAGTATTCGACTTTCTGGCCACTCAAGAAATTATTTGCTGCAATTGCCAGTTTAAAAAGTCTGCTGAGTAAGACCACAATTCAAGAACCTACCTTTGACAGGATAATTGTTATCTACAGGTGATTCTCCCTATATATTCTCCCTTTCTATTTTATGGATGAAACCTATATTCCTATCACTAGAGAGATGGGAATAGAGGGTGGGTCTTGGCGTAGTGGTAAGGTTTCTATCATGTGACTTGGAAGTCACAAGTTCAAATCCTAAAAGCCTTTTCCAATTGATGAGGCGTGCGTACATCTATTCTTTCCCATACCCTATTTGGTGGGAGCCTTGTGCACTTGGTTGCCCTTAGAGAGATGGCGAACGATCAGTTCCTGTCAAAATTTCTTGTAATGCTGATTCCTTAGTTTGCTTGATATTCATAAAATTAAATTACACTGTGAACTTAAATTCTAAGGAAACTGAATTTCAGGAGAGCCAGTACCAAAGGAAAAAAAGGTCGCGGTATATATGTGAAGCATTTTAAAAACATTCCAATGGCTGATATGGAAATTGTTCTTGTGAGTTACCTCATTTAGTTCTTCTGCGTTGTCTCTACGGTTCATAGATCTGTCTCTTACCTTTTACCCCAATGCGTGCAAGTGATGACTTGGTGACGGACCTTTTTTACTTGACAGCCAGAAAAGAAAAACCCTGGATTGACTCCAATGGATTGGGTCAAGTTTCTTGGAACTGCTTTAGTTGGTCTGGTTAGTTTACCAAGTGTTTACACTTTGATGTTCTTTTCTTAAGCCCATCTTGCTCTAATGCACTTAACATGGTTGTTTTCTTTGCAGGTTGCTGTCATAAGCTCCTTGAAATGCCTAAAGCTGATTTGTGGTTCACTATTGCTTTTCTCTCAGCAGTAGTTGGTTATCTTGCCAAGACGTACTTCACGTAAATGATGCTAACTCCCTATTCCATTGAAATTTATGTTAATCTGCATTATGTTATGTGAAAATTCAAAATTGTGCCATCAAGTGACTTTTTATGATGGACAGAGCAATTTTTTAAAGAGTTTCCTTTTGTAGTGGTGTAACCTTTTCACCATTAAATATATTTTGAGATTGATGGCTTATAAATAAATAAATAAACTCAAATTAAGAACCTCGAAATGCATAGTCTTACAAAAAGTAGGGTTCTTAGCATTCTAAAGAGAGCTTTCTGCTAATTCACCTTTGTCAATCTTTTTATTCTCTATGGGTGACATAGGATTTCTTGGTACAGATAATATTCATGGTTGGACCTGTTCACAGCTATTATGCATTTATGCTCATTAAACATCTTTTGCTTTCCATAATTTTGTAGTGGTGAGAAGTAAATGCCGTTGATCAATGCTTTTATTTTAACCGGAGTAACTAATACACTTCAACATTAGGTTCCAACAAAACTTGGCTGTTTACCAGAACTTGATTACTCAGTCAATGTATGACAGACAACTTGATAGTGGAAAGGGCACCCTTCTCCACTTGTGCGATGATGTCATTCAACAAGAAGTAAGTGCTCTGTATCATTATATGCCTTTTTCCTTTCCAATTGATTGCTAGTCATGATTTTAATTTGTTCCTTATTGGACTTTTATTTGGAAGTATAATTAGAGTGTTCAGTTGGTAATTAAGATTGAAAAGCAAAAGTAAGTGCTCTGCTGCTAGCTATTATTGAGTTTTACATCTCTGTATTTTAGCTATGCACTATTGATGTACAGGTCAAAGAGGTGATCGTCTCATTCTTTATTCTTATGGAGCAAGGGACAGTTACAATACAGGTATAAATATCAATACAAAATTTTAAAAATTTTGTTTTCTTTTCCTTCCCTATTTTATAGTTATAATTATAACTTCTCATCAGCCAAGAAAACAGGGTTTAACTTCTCGTTTTATGAATCAGGATCTGGATACAGGGTGTGAGGAACTTCTGCAAGATGAGTTTGGAGAGACCTGTAATTTTGACGTGGATGATGCAGTCAAGAAATTAGAGAAGTTGGGAATTGTTACTCGGGTGAGATGCCTCAGTTTTCTTCCTACTCCAAACCTAACATTTAGTTAATTATATTGAAAAAAACTTAAAGAAGTTGGACCTCCAAGAGATAAAATGATCAAGACAATCGTAAATAGATAAATGAGCTTATCTGATTTCACCTTCTTGCATGTTGATTTACTAAATTTACTTAAGAATTTACTGTTGCTGACTGATTTCTGTTCTGAGCCAAATCTTACGATTAATAGGATTCTATTGGACGATATCAATGTGTTGGGTTGAAACGTGCTAATGAGATTATTGGCCCTACCACCGAAGAACTTGTGATGAAGGTAAGAGATGGAACCAATGAACCTTCTCAATTATAGTGTGGGTACAAAAATGGTTCCATGTATTTTTGTAGGTTTGTGATATGATAATAAAACGTTACGAAATTGTTTTGCATTACACGTGTCTAAGGTTGGAAGTCAGTCAATTGTTTCCTTCATATGCTCTTGATTTTTTTTTTTTAGTCAGACATATGCTCTGATTTAATTCTAAAGCTGTAAGTGATATGTAATATTGTCTTACCTTCTGATTTAATTTTTGGTGGACCATTTTTAATCCTTCTCCAATTGTTCTACAAGTTTATTTGTGCATTTAAATTATCAATAGAGAGATCGGAGGTCGCTTTAGTAGTGGTAAGAATCATTTGGCGTTGAACCATTTTTAGGTCAACAAAACGAAGATTTGTTGTAGGCATTGACACACAAATGTCATACCAATGTTTTTTGCTTTTTTGGTTAAGGATAGGTATCCTCTAGACAATTTTATTTGAGACACTATCAAACATTAAATGTAGATATTTCCCTCGATTTGTTACGTTGTGAGGGACTAGTCCCTCCTGTTAGACCCACTTCATTAGTTTTGTCACGCCAATGCCAGTTAACTTCCCAAAAGGCCCTGGCCTTTTGTCCAAATCTTGATTTCTTTTTTGGATTGAAGTAGTAGATAACAACACACTACAATATTAGGTCATGTTGTTATATAGTAACTTATTGTTGACTTAAATAATATATTTATATATCCTCCCAAACCAGTATGTTTTATTATTATTATATTAACTGAACCTAACATTGCGCTCTGAAATAGACATACATGCCCTTAATATTATTATAATATAAAGGGGTCCCTGCTTGTGCTGTATTATTTATTTTCCATTTGGGAGAGTGCGAATCCATAAGAAAACGGGTTTGGTTTTGGCCATCCATGCATTTTATTGAGTTTATTTGAAAAAAAAAATTGAGAAATAGAAAACGGTCTAATTATTGATTAATTTCAACAAGTAAATTAAAAAAAATCGAGAAAATTAAGTTTAAGTAATTTTTTTTGACAGACAGGTTTAAGCATAAGCGTAAAACATGTGAGAAATATAATTCTCAAATTATGTTATAACAAAGTGTACAACTCTGCTAAAAATTACACACACACACACTCACACTCATGGACATTATGTAGCAACATTATTAAGGTTTGATTTAGTGCGTGAAATCAGCATCTGAAAAGTGGGGAAAATAATTGAAGACGTGGTGATCTGCCCCAAGCCATTTAAATGAAAGAGGATAGGTCTGTGTCAAAGTCCATCTCCATCAAATGGCCATGAAGTAGGTGACATGTGATGCTGATCACAGAAAGAGATGGATGAATCAAACGACTTGTTCAGTTATTTATAATGGGTTTTGAAGTAAATACCTTTTTTGGTTCATTCCATTATTTATCTAGTTATTTTTAGGGAATGTTTTCGAGACAGGACGGGATCAGAAAACCCCAATTCTGATCTCGCCTGAGAAGGGAAATCAATATCTTTGATTCTGAAAATTTTGTATCAGGAGATAAAGATTTCTAAAAAATTCTGAAAAAAAAAAAGATTATAAAAAAAGATAAAATTCTAATAGGTATATCTATCTCTTATTAAATGCATTATTTTGCCCCCAAAAAAAAAACATTTACATATCAAATGACAGATTTAACAATTCCCCAAACACACAAAAGGAAAGGGGGATACTAAGCAATATTGACAAAATTGACAAAGACTTGACATGGAGAATTTACAAGATTGAATAGGTAAGACTAACAAAAGAATCAACATTGCACTTTCATCTTTCCAATGAGTTTTTTATGTTTTGGTGCAACATCCTCACTTAAAACCTCTAAATTTTGTTTCACTATTTGTTCAACCTCTGAATGTAATAGGACTCGCCGCAATTTACAACTCCACACACACACACACACACACATATATATATATATATATATATATTCAATGAGCATGGAGAAAACAGCAGCACATAAATGAGAATTTGAGACTATGAGCCAAAACCACTGTTACTGATATTAAGTTTCAACAATTCCCAAATTGAAATTAACCAAAGATTTCTTTTGTGTTTGGAAATAACTAAAGATATTAAGTTTCACTGGTTCTCAGTTCAGCTCACAGTCATTCCTATTTAGGGTTTTAGGTAATTTTTTTTAATGTATATATATTTGGGATGGGATCAAGAAGCCCCATTCTCAATTCTGAATATAATTTTTCCCATCCTGAAAATTTTCAGGTTGGGATTTTTTCGGGATCAGGACAAGAAGACGGTAATGGGAAAACTTTGAATACTCCTAGTTATTTTCATTAAAAAAAAACACACAAAGTAAAATCTATACTACCATATCATATGCAAGGATTTTTTTAAAGTTTTATCCTCCATTTAGATTTTAATTCAGTTTAATCCTCTATTCTATGCCTTGAAATTTGGAATAAGATAATTATGTGCTTTTTGCTCACTCTATTACCAATGGCACTACAGAGATATAAATTATACATAGAGAATTCAAAGAATTTGTTGTTGGTGAAAATACTTTCAATATAGAAATATCACTAAAAATAAGAATCTGTGTAATCAATATGCATAATCTGTAAACATACAATATTACTGCACTAAGAAGAAAACTAGAAAAAAAAAAAAAAACTCACAAGACTGCCGAATATGGTAATGAACTATGAAGAAATCCGGGCCCAACTTTCGTTGTGTCCTTAAGACAATTTTGCTCCTTCTATATGGATGCCCAAGGATGATGAGCAATTGTCTCCCAGGATAGAGTGGATTATTCGTCTTCAGAAAGATTGCTCTCTCAATCTGAAGCCCAAGCGAATCCAATGAGTCTGCTTTCAGAATCACACCGACTATGTCTACAGAATGTAATATGCATAGAGGATGAAACGATCAGATGGAGTCCCGTCGGTGAACCGACACGACTGGCGGTGGCGAACCGACACGACTTCTTATTCATAACCCAAGGGATTAGACAAATATCCAACAATCCCCCACATGGATAAGAAGTCAATCTATCGTGACCAAGTGCAAATGAATATGTATGCAAAGTGCGATTCCTCTACGAGCAGCAACTGCATCGAGAAAGGTAGGGGTTACCTTTGAACCTTCTCTAGTAAAAACCTATCGGATATACTGGTCAATCAGTGGACGTGTTGTCTTGAACCGTCGACCTTTTAATGTATACCAAGACAGTAGGAGTCACACGGTTGCTCCTCTAGCATCGTTGGTTCTCATGATGTGTCCGTTTTGGCCCTGGACACCGCCTGGTTCTGCGAGTGTTTGACAGAGATTTTCCGTGATCTCCCAAAATAACCAGATTAGAAAAGGATTTGCGTATAATGTAACCCGAGTCGTTTCTCTCAAGGAATTTGCAAAAGAGGTTTAAATCAGCAATGAGAGAAAGAGTAACAATAACAAATTGGGGGTTTTTGATTCAAAAGAGATTAAAAACTAAAATATGCGTAAAGCATTAACAACGATTAATTAGATTAAAACGATTAACCAGAATTGGGATTCCATAACCTTCATCGGACAAAAAGATAATAACCAAACTCGTGATTGATTCCCGACGAACCGAGATCTCGCGTTCGTCCAGATATTCCCTCGACTAGACGATCGTCTAGCATTTAATCGAACACGTGGCGAGCTCGCTGTGCGATCGCATAATGCTCTCTTAGAACCCGGTCCGACCTATGTCCTTGGGATATCAATCTAGGCATTAAATCTAATACCTAATCCGTAATTATAATCGGATCCGATTAAAATAAAATAAACGAATTACGTTAAGGCGATCAAGCGCGTGTCCTCGGATTCGTGGAACCCTCAATCCATGGGTTAACTACGAAACTTAGCAAGCATGGCTAAGCAAAACACGAAGAAAAGATGAAGAACACGAAGAACATTTGAGAGAATTTAAAAACTCCTATTTTGATCCACCACAATCTAAAAACGTGAATGAGAATATGTTTGTGGTTGCGACCACTTAACCTAAAATGGAAAAACGAAAATGGGGCTCCAATCCACACAATTCAGCCCAAAACGAGAAAATAATAAAAAATGGGCTTTAATTACAAATTCGAGCCCAAATAAAAATCCGACTTCGGCTCCAAAATCGACCGCCCTCTTGTTCGAATTTGCCCTTCATGTCTTCATAATAATTGTAGCTCTCTGAATCATCTGAAATATGAAACAAAAATGAGGCAAATCCGATGTCTGGTTCAAGAGTTATGGTAGGAATAGTGAAGCAATGTAAAACTGAAATTTTATTATTAAAAATGGCTAAAATATAATAAAAGGCTCAAAGCCCAAATAAGTATAAAACCCATTATTTATTAACTAAAGAGTCCTAAATTATTAATCAAGAGATAAAAAGAAGTGTATGAAATATTCAATTATCAGCGTTCTAGAGAATCGACCGTTTTAAATTCTCATAGAAGCGGCCCACACTTCACACTCACATAGGTGATTCCTTGTGATGTAAGTCAACATACATCATCTGAACACATCAGATTAAGAAACCATTAAAAGCCTAAAAGCTTACCCTTATTTATATGCACTGTCTTGTCTAAGAATGAGTATGAGTTTAAAACTCCACAGTCTTAACAATCGATCATCACTTAGTTGTCTCTTTGAACCTAGTTCGTGGGATCTCTACTTTTCTAGATAGAGTTACCGCAATAATCAACAATTGATCGGCCTTAAACCCATTCCTTTGGACAATTTCCTAACTATCTTTCTAGGAATCCCTTTAGTCAATGGATCCGCTATATTCTCTTTTGATTTCACATAATCAATTGAGATGATTCCATTCGAAAATATTTGTCTAACGATATCATGTCTACGACGTATATGTCTAGACTTACCGTTGTACATGACATTCTTGGCTCTACCAATAGCTGCTTGACTATCACAGTGTATACACACTGCTGGTACTGGCTTTGGCCAATTAGGAATGTCCTCAAGAAAATTACGAAGCTACTAGGCTTCCTCACCAGCAATTAATTCTGCTTCCAAAGTATATCTTGTAATGCAAGTATACTTGGATGACTTCCAAGACACAGCACCCCCACCAAGGGTGAATATATATCCACTTGTGGATCTTGTGTCATTAGAGCTAGTGATCCAATTTGCATCACAATACCCTTCTAGTACTGCAGAGTACTTCTCATAATGCAAAGCAAAGTTTTGAGTTTGCTTTAAGTAACCCAAAACTCTTATCATAGCTCTTAATGAAGCTCATTTGGATTACTTGTAAAGCGACTCAACATGCTTACTGCATAGGCAATATCAGGTCTAGTGCAGTTCATAACATACATAAGACTTCCAAACACTCGAGCATGCTTCTTTTGTTTTTCAGCTTCGCTAGTATTTCTCGACGACAAAGACTAGAGTCTATAGGATTAATCACAAGAGCTATGTTTAAACTCTTGAATTTCTCAAGAATTTTTAGCAATATAGATGTTCTTGTGATAAAGCCAACCCAACAGATGTTCTATGGATTTTAATTCCCAAAATAACATTTGCTAGACCCATATCTTTCATGTTGAACTTATTGGTAAGCAATTGCTTAGTAGCTTTAATCATTTGATTATTACTATTCGTTATCAACATGTCATCTACATAAAGACAGACTATGACAAAACCATTTTCAGTATTATGAAAATAGACACACTAGTCACATTCATTAATACGAAAGCCATTTGATAACATAACTTCATCGAATTTTGCATGCCATTGTTTCGGGGCTTGTTCAAGTCTATGAAGGGACTTTATTAAGCGACAAACTTTTCGTTCTTGTCCTAAGACAACAAATCCCTCAGGTTGTTCTAGATAAATTTCTTTATCTAATTCACCATTCAAGAAGGTTGTCTTACATCCATTGGATGTAACTCCAACTCATTCAATGTTGCTAACGCGATTAACATCCGAATTGATGTAATTCTTGGAACAGATGAATAAGTATCAAAGTAGTCCAGGCCTTCACGTTGTCTGTAGCCTTTTACTACCAGCCTAGCTTTGTTTTTATCAATATTGTCATCTGTTTTCATCTTCTTTTTGAAGACCCACTTAGTTCCTAGAGGCTTATTGCTAGGATGAAGGTCAACCAATTCCTAGGTTTGGTTTGACAGAATGGATTCAACTTCACTATTGATAGCCTTTTTTCCATAATGGTGCTTCCGGAGAGCCCATAGCCTCTCTATGTGTTCGAGGCTCATTTTCCAACAAAAAGTTAGAAAATCATGCCCAAAGGATGTTGAAGTCCTTTGCCTAGTACTACGTCTTGGTTCCTCCTCTGGGATTTTCACCGCTCATAGTATCCCACGGTATCACAAGTATTGTTATCATTATTACCACTTGCTTCACTTTCTTTGTTATACGGAAATACATTATCAAAGAATGTAGAGTCCCTTAACTCAATAGCCGTATTAACCAGGATATCTGATACATCAGACTTGTAAATTAAGATATGCACTACTATTAAGTACATAGCCAATAAACACACCTGTCATTATCTTAGGTTCGATTCTCAACCTTTTGGTTTAGAAATTGCGACCTTAGCCAAACACCCCCACCTTTCAAATATTTTAAGGAATGTTTCTTTCCTTTCCATATTTTGTATGATATGTTTTGTATCCTTTTGTGGGGCACTCTATTAATTATAAAGTTAGCCATTAAAATGGCTTCCCCCACAACTTCTGTGGTAAACTAGACGTAATTAACATTTCTTACAATATACAACATTTAACCACAATGATGCTATAAATTTTTTACATAATTTGGTAGTGATGCATACCGTAACTAGAAATATTAAAACTAGCAATGTTCATGTTCAATAATTAGAAAGGCAAATAATCAACCTATGTGTTGATCCATAAACTCCCTATACAAACATAACATCAAAGTATCAAGGCTATGGGTAATCACCTTAATAATTCTTTAAGAATGGACCACTTTGGTGATTAATAAATCAACCATACTCTTACCACATAGTATTTGAAATTAAAATAATTCATAAAGAATTGACCACTTAAGTGATTAATAAATCCAACACACTTAATTCCAAAATTTAAATATTTAGCATTCATATATATATAATTGCTATTCACAGTATTTAAAAACATAAAATCATAGCCACAAAATCATCCATAATTATAAAATTAAGGCTATAATCGCATTTCCTACCAATACATGAAATCATGCATCCTTATACCAAGAGAAATAATAATACTATGAAAAATTAGAGCACATTTATCTCTACGTTAGATAAATGATTAAATTTTTCATATCACCACAAAATATTTGATAATTTTACCACATTTACTTTCAAAAGAAAATAATAAATCCTTAATAAATTAAATAATGGCTAAGATATTCATGAGATATCACTATTTTTATTCACCATTATTAATTCAAAAAGCTTCACAAGATTTTAGGAAAGATTATAGGAGATTAAAAATTATCAAACAAATTAATATCTCTATTAATAATAAAGTCTTAAACAGGAATAAATTAAGCCTCTCATCTTAAAATTTAGAACTTTTAATAAAGCTCATAATTTAACTGTTAAAAATATTTAATTTTTGCAACTAGAAACCAAATAATAAAATAACACGCATGAACTTAATAATCATATCAAAATTTCATCTCCATACAATAGTTAATGTAATTCAAAATATTAATTAATAAAATCAAGAAAATCTCCGGATGAAACTAAGGCATAAGATATACATTATTTTCATTTTATTAATTTAATATTCATCTAATCCTCATTAAAATAAGAAGAGATAGTAGGAGATTTATTAACTACCCTATCAATCAATATTAATATATTTATTAACTAAAGATAATCAAATTTTCAACCGATGTAAATTCACCGTACAAGTAATCAATAATTAGAATAAATAATAATATATTGATTTTTACCGGCACATCCTTACTAGAAATGCGGCCACATCAAAGATTTAAAAGCTATAACCGCATTATTTTAAATTTTTAATACCGTTTCATTTAAACAGCCACACCTTCTGGAATTGGAGCTGTTAAATGAAAACTGTTTCATTTAAATAAAAAAGGTTAAAACAACACGCCCATGCGCATCCTGGTCCTAGAGGTGAAGGCGTGTTCAACCAAAACGTGTAGTTCCATTTAAATGAAAAAGGGACGCCTCGCTTAATCATAAAAAATAAAACAGATCGTTTCTTTTCATGCTGAAGCAGCGAACATATCCAAGTCGTTCTAAGGGGCACAAAAACAACACGCTGTTTAACCCTTCTTCAACCTCCATCCGGGTCGTACCAGACCCGTACGGATCCGTGGGTCGGGTCCTTTAGACCCAACTCTTCTTTCCTCCATAATCGTCGTTTCCAACATCGGTTTTGTTCATGTTTTTAGTATTTATCTCTTAGTTTTTTCGAGATCTACGTAATGACACCTATTGTGGCCAGAAAGCACATTTACCTAGTGACCCAACACAAGGCTTCAAAAAACGACTTTCCTGATAGAAAACAAATTTCCATCCAATATTTCTATATTATACTAATTTCATGGCCTAAAACATATATACACTTATATATTTTATTGCAGAAATAAATATTCACATAACAGATTCAAAAGGAATATGTTTCCTAAAAATAGGCTAAGGAAATTAGAATATTTAAACAATTTGCATATATATATATATATTGCACATCAATCATATATATAAGTAATTCCAAAACGCATGAAAATTACTTTTAATAATTCATATGCAAATCAGAAACAAGTCGACATATACACACCCACAGAAAATCATATCATAATATTGAAATTTCAAACTTACGCATATATAATCCATAGAAATCATAATTTTAGAAACCTTAATTTTCCAAAATCAAATCTAAAATCTTATAATTGAACACAGATTCAAAGCAATAAACAAAAAGTATCAATAATTGTTTGGCTTCCAGATGTCTCTGTTGAATTCAAATCTCAAATATATGTATCGCATATCAAAACTCATATATCATATATGTGTGTGTGCGCATCTCGTAAACATGGAAAAATCAACTTAATTCACAAAATTGATTTTCAAAATCAAGAATCAATTCAAATAACATAGATTCATCTTTACCCAAAATTGTCTTAAGATTGTTGGTGAAAATACTTTCAATATAGAAATATCACTAAAAATAAGAATCTGTGTAATCAATATGCATAACTGTAAACATACAATATTTCGCACTAAGAAGAAAACCAGAAAAAAAAAAAAAACTCACAAGATCAGAATATGGTAATAACTATGAAGAAATCCGGCAACTTTCATGTGTCCTTAAGACAATTTTTCTCCTCTATATGGATGCCCAAGGATGATGAGCAATTGTCTCCTGGGATAAGCGGATTATTCGTCTTCGAGAAAGATGGCTCTCTCAATCTAGTCAAGCGAATCCAACGATCTGCTTTAATCGCACCGACTATGTCTACAGAATGTAATATCGAGAGAGGAATGTTTGAGATTAATTTTAGATCTAGTTTTTCTATATTTTTCATTCTTAAGACATCCTATTTATAAATGATGAAACGATCAGATGGAGTCCCGTCGGTGAACCGACACGATTGTGATGTGGCGAACCGACATGACTTCTTATTCATAACCAAGAGATTAGACAAATATCCAACATTTGTTGGTGGAAAAAAAAGAATCAATGAATTTGATTGGATGAGCTTATTTTAAATAGTTCTGCACTGTAGAATTAAATATATTAAAGGAGTCTTGTTGTGTAAAGCGTAAAAATACTTATTTTAAGATAAGTAAGAAAAGTTCTTGTATCTTGGGGTTGTAACATCGACTGTGGGAAATGGGAATGGTAAAATACATGTAAAATTTTCTAAATGATAAAAAAAAAAAAAAAAAAAAAAGATCATAAATTGTCATGGTCACACCAACCCAATCTTCCCTCTTATATGAACAAAAAATATTGGTTTACAACATATCTGATAAAATTTACCAACAAAGAAAATTTACAAAACAAGAAATAAAAGAAACAAACAAATATAAATTATTTATTGGCCCAGGTAAAAATGGGGAAACTCCAACTGCTCTTTTTACACTTAATCAAGCAGCTGGATCTACCTATTCTCTGGTACCCACACAACAATATAATAAAGAAGATTTATATAATATGTAACAATAACTTATTATTTTGCAGCTTTAAATAATTGGCTTCCAAGGGTCACAGTTGGAGTTCCTTCTCCCGTCACTGTCGTCAAGTTTCTTTCTTTCTCAAGTATTCGATCCATTTCCATCACCACATAGCTCATTGCAGGTCGTCTCTCACTTGAAGTATCAATACATGGGACTATCAGTGACATAAACTCTTCCATGCTTTCTGCTGTATAATTGCTTCCCATTTTTTCATCAACTATGTTTGCTATAATCCCATGCTCTCGTTTACTTTGCACCTTCATTATACCAAAATAATATCACTCACACACACATGCATGCATCAAACATTACACTTAGGATTAAAGTCCAATTTTGCACTGGAAATATTGAAAAAAGAGTAATGTCGCTCCTTACCATTAAAAATGTTAACAGTCAACGTTAATTTTTAAAATTCCTGTTAGTTTTTCAGTAGTTAGGGTAAGATTAATCCAATAAAAACTTTCGAATATTCATAACTCCTATGATTCCATGGCAAAATTGGACCTTAATCCTTCTATATATGTATATGAATGTGTTCATTGCTGTGAAAGAGACATGGAGTTTTATATCCATGACATACCCATTCAACTAGATTCTGATTTGAGTCTGAAGATGGTGATTCAGTTGCTTCCCTCCCGCTTAACAGTTCCAGCAAGAATACCCCAAAGCTGTACACATCACTCTTTTCAGAATATCTTTTGAATTCTCTCACTCTGAATGAAGAATGTGCATTCGAATTTTAGACAAGATGCATAGATACATGACAAGAACAGAAACAAATCAAGAGAGCTACAGAGAGATGTGTGTGTGTATACATACTCAGGAGCAAGGAAGATTTCATGTGCTGCAACTTGAGAAGATGGCCCTGCAATTTCAACTCTTCCAAGGAAGTTGCGAAGCCCTGCATCGGCGACCTTAGGGTCGAACTTTTCATCCACGAGAACATTGGCTGTTTTGAAATCCTTATGCAGCAAACGAGGGCTCAAGGAGTGAAGATGAGCTAAACCTGCGCATAATAGGGTCTTAACATGAATGAGCATTTTGAAAGATAAAACCTGTTATGCATACAGGATGTAGTAGAAAATAAATGAGATTTAGGAGGGCTTACAAAATGGATTTTTGGGGGGTCCATTTTAGAAACTTGAGTAGTTTTATATATAAAGAGAAGAAAAATGATACCAGGAAAGCCACAAATGCTCACTGATTTTGCAGAGGATCACCTTTAGCTGCACCTAGAGCTATTGAAAGCCTACGCTTGAATTCCAGCTTCTCACGTGATTGCCGACCAGCTCCTACAAATAAATAAGTCCCTGGCCTTAACTTACAGAAGGAAGTATGCATTAAGCTAAAACAAGACAAAGTACAACTTTATGCTCCTCTCCGATGGTTGATTTTTTTTTTTGAGAGAGATTAAGGAAGCTAAATAAGTTACTTAATCATATTTATATTGTATATCTTTAGATTATATATCAATTTATTAGTTAAAATGATTAGTTTAGAAAAAAAATATATTAATATAAATACTCTAAAGTAATTTAATTAGTTTTCTTAATCTCTCTAAAAAAGTTAACTTTACCTTATATTAGGAGTGGAGAGTGTATAATGCAGTATAATCTAATTAATTGTTCTCCATGGTTTGACCTTGCAGATATACAATACAAGTCTTCATAAATTTTAAAAATATATAAAAAAAAAAAAAAAAAAAAAAAAAAGTGATACAGTAACTGCGCAGAGATTTACCATACAAATGACTGGAGACGCTCCCATTAGGCACGTATTCATATATGAGAAACTGTAGATTGTTTTCCTGGCAGTATCCCAGGAGAGTTACAAGATTTGAGTGTCGAATGGATGAGAGGAATTGTACCTGAAGAAAAACTCAGTTCTGTAATGCCAAACAAGAAGATCGAGTAGTAAACAATAAGATATACCCTTTATTTTGTGAATGAATCAAGACAAGTATCCTAATCAGCAGGCTGACCGACATTGTACATAGGATTCTAATTAAAATTCTAAAGCAGAGGCAAACATAGATTATTGAGATTTCTATCTTTCAGGGAGATTGCAGTGTCTAGGTTGTCTATTTATCAGACCTCATCAAGTTTAGTTTTTTGGAGCATGATTAAACTGAATATTACCTCATCTACAAATTCCTGACTGGGGAATCCATGGCGCTTTTTGATGGCTACAAGCATTCCCTCATGAAGTAAACCACTGTAAACTTCTCCAAATTTGCCTTCTCCAATCAGATTTTTGTCACTGAAATTTTTGTAGCCTGAGACAGTTCTTCAATCTCAAAACGCCTAGCATCTCTTACCGTTAGCTCTATCCCACCATGTCTTCCCACTGCATGCATTGAGGCCAAAACCAAGGAATTGATTGTTCTTTTGTATCATTAGAACACCCCCTTAAGGAAACTTTGGTTTTATATACAAGAACATTCTTGTTACCTTGTGAAGGATCAGAGGACCCTGTCTCTGAGTTTCTAGAAACACCACTCTTGTGAAATAGGCAAAACCATATGAGTAGTATAACTATCCCTACCAGTGCCACGGCTCCTGCAGCTCCTCCTACTGTTGCTGCAAGATTCCTTGACATCTGATAATGGGGATCACTTCAATATTGTGCTGAGCCCACACACATTAGAACCTGGAATCCAACATATAGCAGAACATTTCATTCTATTGACAATAAAATTCAACATTGAATATGTGACATATTGCAAATGCAGAAGGGATGCAGTTAGTGTACCTCCTACAGTTTGCTAATGTTAATGAAATTAATGAATAGTTTCAAGCTAAAAGACCAGAAAATTTGGAAGCAAGTTGAGGAATTCCAGGTAAATATCCGGTTCTAAATAACATTTCATCTGCATGTAGTTGATAAATTTAACAAAGAGGTCCACTCTTTGGTCCAAATCACAAGAGTTGTGTTACCAGATAAATGATGGGGCAGGATCTCAGAAAGCCAGAGCTTCATTTACCAATGAGGCTTTGATTTAGTCTCCAATGCCACTATCACCGAAATCGAGATTCATCCACATTCCCCCATATGAAGAAGCAGTTGTCTCTCTCTGATACAAACGAGACAACCAAACAAAGAATTTCAATAACACAAGAAAGCAGAAAAGTGGGTATTCTTAGCATCAAAAGCATAAACAAAACCACCCTCAGATCAGACACAACTCTTGACGTATCAGTTGTTACCAAGACAGGACTTGACTCGCCAGGTCCAAATCAATGGTGCTTCTTCAAAGGTGGTGATGAGTGGTGACACTCTGGAAGCAATGAAAACCCAGAAGAAGAAGAATCAGGCTCTCGATGTCCGTTGTACTTTCATTAAATTAATCAGAAATGCTCTCTCAGTGTACAATCGTCGGATGCAGACAATGCCGACAGAAAGTGACCTTGCGCCGACAGCACACTACAAGGTTTATATTACCAAACCACCCAATTCAACGCCATCACCATAATATACATATAAACTCTCGAAAACTAGGAACCCTGTTATTCTTTTATCGCTGCCAGCTACCAAATTCAATTCCCTCAACGCTGAACTCAATTTGAAGTAGAACAAAGAACTGAATAGAAGGTGAATAATAACAACAACCACAACAATAATAATATATGAGGACACGCAGGTACAAAGAATTTATTTAATTTTATTAAGTTTCAATTTTTTTTTTTTTTTTTTTGGTGGGGTGTAAAGAAGCACAATTGTTGTATACTGTATAGTATCTCTACCACATCTTGGGGCTATCACAGATTCACGCTGGTAATACAGCAGCACAGAGAAGAGAGAGAAGAAGAGTCAAGGGAAAGAGTAAGAAGGCAATGATATACTACCTACGTATTTTGTATAAAGATAATATTTTTATAGTGAATGAGGAAAGAATGTGAAGGGGTGAGAAGTGAGAGAAAGGAAAGGGCATAGCTGTGGCTTGTTTGTAATGTGGGGTTGCTGTACCCCACCAGCCAGCTATGTTGACGTTGCTCCTACTCAGCATTTTTTATTTAGTGCTTATTAGATATTTTATACAAAGTGAATTAAAATTTAGGACAAAGCAAAGAATCATATGGGTAACGGCCAGCCAGCTGTACTGCTGCTGTACCTGTACCCCTTTTAGCAGCCTTTTTTATTTTTCCCTTTTAAATTCTTGTTTCACTCACCAGAACCAACACTTTGGATTCTTATCATTCGAGGGTGGAAAATAAAAACCAAGAAACAACGCTGGTTAATGTTATACTCTTTCTTGTACAAACTCAGTTAACTTTTTAAAAAATGTTAAAAAAGATAAATAAGTTATTTAATGTAACATATATTATGTTGTGCTTCATTTGATTTATATATCAATTTATAAGTTAAACAAATTAGTTTGGTGTAAGAAAATATAAATATAAATACTCTAAAATAATTTATTTAGTTTTTTTAATCTTTTAAAAAAATTAACTATATTTTATATTAATAATGAAGTAATATAATATTATAGGTCAAGAGAACTCCTCAAAAGCCAACAAAAGTTAGTCCAATTGATAAAGAAATAATCTATAAATTATAAAGTCGTAAATTCAAATACTACTAATATAACCATTTTATTAGTAAGCAAATGTGTGAGTATCTCTATAAAAGCTTTAAGTTTAGGCCCCCACTCTCTGATTAGGTCTGAGACTAATTCACTTCAACTTTTTATTTTTTAGGAAAAAAACAAGATACTCCCCATAAATGTAGCTGTGGTGGAGGATTGAACTGTTTCTCCTTTTTTTGAGGTTTATCTTTATTTTTGTGAAGAAGTGAAACCAGAGAAGTAACCTTGTGGTGGGGGTTATATCAGCAGCGATGTGAACGAGACATGGTATGACTGGTTGTGATTTGAAAGATTGTTGACTGGAAGAAAGCGGACACTAGTACTATTTTGGCTCAATGATTTGTTTGGTACCCTTTTTTCTGCTGGCTAGCTTACCAATTTATGAAATTCCACTCTGTAATCGGATTCCTTTTTTGTTTCTGGTTTTGCTTTGGTCCCTCTAAAAACTGTCATCGTTGGCCTCTTGTCAGTGCATTCACTCAACTGGATTTTGCCTGATATTTTAATTCAGTACTAGCCCTCTTGCCTTTCTGTGCAGCTCCCCTAACCGTAAAAACCACATCATACTCATCAGAATTATGAAACAGAGCACTCACTTCATAATAATAAATCCTTCAAACTTTTCAGAGACAGTATATAACTAGACCAACCCCACAAAGATCACGTCTTTATGAATCTGACGCAGAAAATTAGCAGATGATCTACAGTACCATATTACTGCTACTGCCTCAGTCACTTTTTCATTTCTTTCCCTTTACGCCTTCCCTATCTGGGACAATAATTCACACAGTGTATTTCTATAGTTTCTAGTTTCTACCCTTTTTTGCAAACTGTGGAGGCTTGATTTGAGAACCTTTTTCACACCCCATAAAAAGGTTAACATGATGAGAGTTAAAGGGTGCTGGTAATTAATGGCTAAGGATTGTCACTTTTTAGAATTGTTTTGGTGCTAATAATCAAACTACAGTCTATCACTTTCTTTACCAATTTTGTGATTTGTGACTCTTAAGAATCTTTGATAAGACGTCACCACCAAATATTATGCTACTAGTTTGAGCACCATTAGTTAATTATTCCTCTATATTATTATTGCTTTCAAGAAACCTTTTTAATTTCTTCTATTTTATTCATTTCCCTTTTGTCTGTTTTGTGAGATTGCTCACTCCGAGGGTGATTCTTCTGGGACTGTAATGTTTGAATCTGTCACGAGAATACAGAACTTGAGGTAGGTTGAAGCCTTGAAGGTGGATCACAGTTTTCAATTTATGAGGATACAATTTTATTTTATTTTTGCCTTCGTGAGAATACAAATATTAATTGAAATAAGTTAGAATTATTTGATAAGTGTGCGGCGCAAAAGAAGGACTTTTGGGAGATTTTTAAGTGCTTTTAAAATCTTGAATCAATAAACCTTTTAGACAAGACTTTTCTAAACTTTTTTTTACTAAAAATATTGAAATTGCCAACTCAAGTTACAATGATTAGTAAGGACTCTTATAGTCTTATATCTAATTAAGTAGTCAGAGATTCGATTTTCAACTTTAATATATTAAGTGAACCTTGGGATATTTTCTGGTAGACTCTAGCTCAAGATTAACTTATGTAGTGAGTGATTTATACGATGTTTATTAAGCTTTTTGAAAATAATCTAAATATATAAAAAAAAAAAAAAATAGACTTCTTATTAGTTTGACAACGTGGTAAAAATATGGAAATATTTCGACAAAAAAGATATGGAAATACATAAAGAATCATGAAATTTTAAATTAACTGAATAACATTTACGAGCGAAAATAATGGTGAACATGTTGTAAAAATCTGAAAATTACTAAAATAATAATCATATTTTTTATAATTAATAATAATATCTTTTTAAGGAGAATAACAAAAAAAAAAAAAAATTATAAAATATCAAATCGGATATTTTATATAAAATAAGTTGTGAATTATTTGCAAATTCTCGTAATTACTTTATTAATTATTGTAACAAAATTGATTTGGGATTTATCAATTTTTAAAATTATTTTTATGTCATTTTCCTTGTCTCTTATTATTGTAACTAAATACAAAATAATTTTTTTTTATATTTTGTACAAGATGAATTACTTTATAAAATCAATATACTATCTAAACCGGCCTCACTTACTTTATAAGTTTAAACAAGAGCATAATTTTTTTATTAAAAAAATATATATTCACGGGGTTTAGATACCCTTATTAACACGATATTTATATATTAAGGGAGAAGGCTTGGGTGGGAATAAGTAGGATTTTTATCGGTATTTGGCTCTGATGCCTCAGTTTATTTAGAAATTGTTTGGCGCATTTTTTATTAGAAAAGGTCAAAGTCGGCCATTTAAAGCTAAATATGTAAATAGGTTAGACCTATTTTGTGAAGGCCTGATTTTAGGCCTTCAGGCTTGGCCTGTTTAAATGTTAAATAAATATAAATATAATTATATCATATAAATAAGATAATACTTATTATTTTTCATTCTTATATTATAATTATAAGATATATTTATATCAGTTTGATAGGCTCAAAGTAGATAAAGTCTATTTATGGCCTCAAAAGCGCAATATGAATTATTTTTAAAGAACTACATAAGTAAGTAAGCGCTTTAAAAAATTTACTTTGACTTAGGTCTTATGAAGTCTTGTGAAAAGTTCTAAGAAAAACCTAAATTCAATTTGACTTTCTACCCCATTTCATTACGCTCGCCTTATTTAGCCAAATCAAGATAACCTGACCTATTTTCATACCTAGAGAAGGGCAACCAACCATTGACGCTCTTTTGCGGAAGCTAACATGCATCTTTTTTATATATTATCACCGATTATTCAGTTCCTTTTAATACAGGCTTAGAGGCTAACGTGCTTAGTTCTTCCTTTAATTTACTACCAGGTCCAAGAGAAACTAAATGTACAATCCTATATTTATATATGGGTTAAGGAGCGTCCAACACAACAAACTATTAGCTCAGGAGTGTCCAGCACAATTAACTATTAAGTGGACCACCCAGCACAACAAACCTTTAAAAAGGAGCGCCGTAAAGACAACATTAAAACAAAGTTAACGCCCGTTAAAAAAAGTTAACGTCAGTTATCTAAGGAAGCGCCCAAAGACAACAAACTATTATTCCAAAAGCGTAAACACAAAATTCTAAATTTTACTAAATTAAATAATTTTTTTCTCAATTGTCATTATTCAAAACTACTTGTATAAATATATATGGACAAAAATTACTCATTTTTCAATTTTGTCAAAATTATAATTTGCTAAAATAAACAAAAGTTTTGATTAAAAATATAATTATATGATTTAAATAAAACTCAAGGTGTTTTATAGTTTATTATATATGTTAAAAAAATTATATGATTTATTTTTATTTTAGAAGAAATTTATGTGAATTAAAAAATTCATTTAATGTTAATAAAATTTAAAAAATCTGTTGACAAAATTGAAGAATGAGTAATTTTTATCCATAGATATTTATACAAATAGTTTTGAATAATGACAATTGAGAAAAAAATTATTTAATTTAGTAAAAACCCAAGGTGTTTTATAGTTTATTATATATGTTAAAAAAAAATATGATTTATTTTTATTTTAGAAGAAATTTATGTGAGTTAAAAAATTCATTTAAGGTTAAAAAATCTAAAAAATTTGTTGACAAAATTGAAAAATGAGTAATTTTTGTCCATATATATTTATACAAGTAGTTTTGAATAATGACAATTGAGAAAAAAATTATTTAATTTAGTAAAATTTAGAATTTTGTCTTTGGGACATTTCTTGGAATAATAGTTTGTTGTCTTGGGGCTTAGATAATCGACGTTAACTTTTTCAACGGCGTTAACTTTGTTTTAACGGTGTTGTCACAAGGCTTTCCTTTTTAAAAGTTTGTTGTCTTACGGGCACTAATTAAATAGTTAATTGTCTTTCGGAATGATTCTGTTAATAGTTTGTTGTATTGAATGGCTCTTAACCCTTTATATATAGTAAAGTTCTAAATTTTAAACAATTTTATGCGAGCCTTAACAGCTATGCTTGGGTCCAATAAAAGGTTTATTCTAGCCTATAATTATGGATTGTCAATAGTTTGTTTGATCGTTCAATGCCAATGAAATTGCCTAAACCCTAACGTGATCGGACCAATAAATATACGAATTATATAAGAGTACATTCTCACTAAAATGTCGAAACATTATATTTTATGACAAAAATCACTAAAGCTGAAATCCTTGCGCATCATGCAGAAGATCCAAGAAATCTGAAATGGGTCCTGGTGAAATTTTATGGGAGATTCGAATGTTCTTGTTTCCATTATCTCTCTCACCCTGTTTTTTTTGGTGGACTGATATTTTTTTTTTTTAATATTTAATGATGACAAAGTATGCAACCACTCCGAGGACCTCTCCCAAGGAAGTTTTTTGCATTCACAAGGGCTCGAAACCGAGACCTCTTGCTTAAGAGACCAAAACTCCTTCCACTTAGGCCAACTCCCGCAGGTGGTGAACTGATATATATATATATATTTTGGTAAAAAAAAAATTAGGAAAGGGTTGGGTTTATCCACGATCCAAAGGCGGTGAAATCTCCCTTCCTCCAGGTCATCTGATGTTGGGTTAGGCGAGCCATTTATTACTTCTCGAGACGTTCTGCAGGCACAGGAGGAGCAGGATCTCTCTCCCCGCGCTTTAACCAACTCCAGGATCGAACATCTCTCCCTTTAGTGGGAGTGCCCGACTCTTTTGCCAGTTGAGCCGAAGGATGTGGTGAACTGATATTACACAATTCAGAGGTCCCCAAGTTCGAACCCATGCCCAAGGGTTTAAGCCGAAGCTTAAAGACCAAGAGACCCGAGTGAGTCAGTTGGTGAACCGATATTGGTGCAATTGAGTCCTTTATTGGCCTAATTATTTTTAGCTTATCTTCTACTTATAAGTATAAGTTAGACTAAACGGGATTTTACATAAGCTCTTATAATTATAAGAGTTTATTTTATAATGAAGAAAAAAAAAGCTCTTATGAGGAGCTTATTATTAGGCTCTTTTTTTAAAAAAAAAAAAAAGAAAAAGAAAAAGAAAAGAGAACCCGTAATCTCTCGATCGAACACTTTCGCCGCCATGAACTAACCACTGCCATTGCCGCCACCACCCTATTATAACATACCTTTTATGATAATTTTTATTAGAAAAAATTACGACAAAAATGTTATCAAACAACTTATTTTTAATTTCAGCTTTTAAGTAACTTTTAAGCTAAAAAATTTATATAATCACCAAACAACTTTTAGCTTTTTTTGAAAGCTTTTTTTTTTTAAAGCTTTAACTTAAAAGTAACTTTTTTTAATTTAAAAATAAGATGATCAAACAGTGAAAGTGTCGCATATTTTTATTTTTTTGCTACAAAAGAAGAAATAACAACAACAATAAACTAGCTACTAGGGGAAATTAATCCCAATAAATCACTACGAAGCACATCCTGGCAAAACACAGGACACCCGTCAAAAATCCTTGAAGAAGATAGACCTTCTTTAGCTAGGACATCGGCGCACTTGTTTCTTTCTCTAGAGATCTGGACAATATGAAGCCTCCAATTCCTCTGCATCAGCTCGTTAATTCTCCAAAGAAGCATATTTCCACTAGCAGGACAGAGATCCTTGGACAGCATATCTATAATCGACTTTGCATCGGACTCCAACACAACTTTTCTAAATCCAAGTTCCCAAGCTAAAGTTAAACCTCTAACAATAGCCCACTCCTCAGCTTCCATTACACTGCAGGAACCTAGAAAATGAGAGAAACCATATGGGCAAAGGGCAATAGCCGATAGGTCGAATGGGCTCAGTACTGGCAATCCTTTGCTACTCTTGTGGGCCTAAAGCCCATTAAAACTGGCCTCGTTTCGTTTGAAAACCGCAGTACCCTTTTTTGGGTTACTAAACAGTAAACACACACTCACTTTTGGAAACCGTCCATGTCTTCCCTTTTTTTTTTTTTTTTTTTTCCTTTTCCATGAAAGGGCATAGGGAAAATGCTCAATTCTAGCTAAAAGAAGCCCATATATTTGAAGTTTTTAAAAGTGTGGCTCTATGCCCCACAAAAGGAATATCCATTCTCGCAACTTCAACATCTGATTGATGGTTATGGTTTATGACGAGAATCGGCACAACATTAACTTTTCTCAGCATAAAATTAAAGGGTTAAGTATCAATTTTGTCCCTAAAGTACACGCCTAGGAATAATTTTGTCCAAGTTTTCGACGTAACAATGTTGCCCCTCTGTTACCAACTTTAACATTGATCGTTAGAGCAGTTAACGGAGGGGAAACATTACTACGTTTTTATCTTCGTGAATGACAACATTCTTCTGTTGAAAACTTGAAGGCGAAAATGCTTCTTGTGTGTGTAGCTCAGGGACAAAATTAATACTTAACCTAAAATTAAAAGTAACAGTGCAATCGCACATTAGATGGTTGCGAAGTCGTCTAAAGTGCTTGTTGAGGGGATAATCTTGAGTTAGGTCAATGTTGATTTGATGTAATGAGTCTGCAAAGTGGTTATTGTTTTTATAAGTCGGGTATTCATTTTTAATATCGTCCTTCCCCAACATTTATAATATCCGGATTTTGTCCATCTCTCGCGTGTGATTGAATGGGCTTGTTGCGGTTATTGCATGCGCAAGAACACAAAAACATGGGTGAGTGGCTAAGAAGATACTCCTTCCCATCCTAATTATAGAACATTTGAAAGTTTGTATTAGTCTTAATTATATGATAACATTTTAATTTTTGTCAATTTCTTCCTAAAACACCTCTATTGATATGAATGAGAAATTATGTGAAATCGATAAAGTAGTTGAAGTGTAAAATTTATATAAGGGCATTTTAGGAAAAGCGAAAGTAAAATAAACTAATTTAACCTCTATCCTTAATCCCTCAAAAATTGGTTAAATATGTCCATAATTAAGTCAGAGTGAGTACTTTTAATTTATACATTACTCGTATATATTATATTGAATGATGGTGACAAGTAGTAAGGGCATGAAATTATATTCTCCGACCCCTAAATAAAACATGCGCTCTGATAGTCTATCCTATGTTTGGATAGAGAGAAAATTAGGAGGAGGAACTCTCAAAATTAGTAAGTTTTTTTTTTTTTTTTTTTTTTTTTTTCATTTATGAACGTTTTCTTTCCTAATAATATCTCCTGCTATTTTCTCCTCACTTTTATCTACATCCAAATATAAGATTGGTGAGATTCTCAAGAATGTGGGGCTTGATTCCTTCGATTAGATGTATTTAGTATACTAATTATATAATTATAATTATATTAATACAAGTAGAAACGGGTTGAGTTTCTCTTATAATCTCTTTCATTATTCCTCATTATCTCTAAATCATATCCATCTAATCAATCACAATATCACTTTAACATTTCTCTCATCTCCCCAATCAATGGCTAGATAAATTTAATAAAAGAAAATGAGAAAAATGATGAGAAGAGAATCCTCTTCCGTAGACACTACAATCACGAACAACGCTGATTAAAAGATAATGGAGCGTATAGAAATGACATCCTATTTTGCTAAAGATAGAAGGATCGTAATATGGGTAAAATGATTATGAGGTAAATTTTTAATTTTGCCTCATTTATGAATGAAAGTATCTTTTAACTTTTTTTCTTCTATTTTTCATTGGTATAATTAATATGGGTAAAATTGTTATAATCTTATTTATTACTTAAAAGATGACTTATAAATAAGATTAGATTAATAATTTATCTCGTAAACTATATCTTATATTTAAAATCGGAGGAGGAGGAGTAATAAAGATAAAAGGTTGTTAGAGTGATAAGAATAATAATGAAGGGAGAAAGCAGATGGTTGGTAATTGGAATAGATGGGTTACAGTCTACATAGGGAGGGGGGAGTTAGGTGTGGAATACTTGATAGGAGTGGTTGGTAGTTAGCAAACGGAACCGTTAATAGCAGAGGACATATAACTAACAAACAACATTGTGTGTGAACTGTGAATGGGGAATGAACAATTCATACAAGTGTTCCGTTCCGTCGAGTAGGACAACATTTGTGGGTAGCTACGGAGGTGCTGCTCTCTCTTCTTCTACTACTCCGACATCACATATGATTCCCATAATCACCTTTTTAATTTAACCCCTTGGCTTCACATGAGATATGTGACTCATGCACCTCCCAAATTAAATACCCCCTCCAATTCTAACTATCAGTCTTAGTCCGGTCCTATTTATAAGTTTAAATTACTTAACTCTTACATATCGAGGGGCAAGGAGAGTTTGTTCACTTATTAATTATGGACTAAATTTTCAATTTTGTCCTTATCTATGATTGGTTCCAACAATTAACATGAATAAATTTTTTTGTTTATTAAAATTTAAAGGGGCAAAAAAGTTTTTTTTTTTTTTTTAAAAAAACTCACATTTATTACCCTGAATATGGACTTATAATAAGGACCAATTTTTTTTTATCAAAATGAACTTATAAAAAGGACCAAAATGATATAAGATAACATTGACTTTTTTGGAGAGATTATCAAAAAAACTATTTAAATTACTTTAAAGTATTTTTTTCTTCAAACTAATATATAATCTAAAGATACACAACATATATATAATTAAGCAACTTAGTTAACTTATTTAACCTCACAAAAAAAAAGTCAACTCTATCCTATATTTAGGATCAGAGTAAGTAATTAAAGTAAACCATCCAAAGCGTTATGAGTTATGAGTTATGACCCCTACCTTATATCCATTTTTATTGTAATTTCTAATACCAGCATAATATTCACTATATAAAACCGGTTCCTTATATATATATATATATATATATACATACATACATACATATATCCAACATTCAACAAGCCGCGTGTCTATCTTACAGTCCCCAACATCTTACTACCTCGGTCACAATTATAAGGCATAATGATTTTATTTGGAGAGATTAAGAAAATTTAAATAAGTTCTTAAATTATTTTATATGTTATGTATCTTTAGATTATATATTAGTTTATTAGTCAAACTAATTACTTTGAAGAAAAAAAAAAAAAATAAAAATCTCAAAAGTAATTTAATTAAACTTCCTTAAAAAAAAGTCAACTATATTTTATAATTGGGCTAGGAGGAAATATTAATTATCGCCTTCTTATCTCGTTGACATATCGTTTTGAATACAATGTTAACTACGTAGTACCTGCAACAATTTAATTTGTGACGCTTACACATGAAGGCTAGTTAAATCGGGATTATAATCATCTTAAGTCAACCAAATTCATGCCAATTTGATACCTTTTTCTTTATTTTCTCCTTTTCCCAAGGAGCGCATATATGCTTATTTTTTTCCATTGTTAATATCAAACTCAGTTAACTTTTTTATAAAAATTAAGAAAATTAAATTAATTATTTTTAAGTATTTATACTTATAATTTTTCTTCAAACTAATTTGTCTGATTTTATAATTGATATATAATTTAACGATCACAACATATATTATGATTAAATAATTTTTTTAACTTTGTTAATTACTTCAAAAAGTCAACTAACGAGTAGTTTAAAATTAATTTAAAGTATCTTTTAGTCATTTAAGTTTACGTGATGTATCTTTTGGTCCTTTAGCTTTATAAAGTATCTTTTAGTCATAATTCTAACACCGTTAGTTTTTTACTAACTAAAATGCTTCAGGTAATAATAGTGTAAACTTAAGTGATAACGGTGTAATTAAATGTTATTAAGCTTAAATTTAAAATATGGGTAAATTGAAGAATATATAAAATTTGTATAATTAAATGTTATTAGTTATCGGCTTGAATTTCTTCTTTGCGCAAAGATTTTGTTAGCGATATTTATGATGTTAGGACCAAAAGTATAGCTCATATAAACTTAAAGAACTAAAAATATACTTTAGCCTTAAAATTATCAGCAAACTTAAAAAATAATCAACTCATCGTTCACTGGCTTTGACAGCTTGTATGGGATTTTACTCTATATCTCATTACATTATTAGTCTTCATCGTATTATCATGAAGAAAATCAATAAATAATAATATAATATATAAGATTATATTAAACTGCCCACGTGAATCATGAGTGAGATATTATGTTCCATCTATTTTATCCCATAATTAAATGAGCAAGATGAAGCACGAGAAGGGTAAATGCGTGGGAGGCATTGGATAGTGGCATAACGTGTAACAACATTATAGTAACATCACCCACAACTTCACTAATTAGGGTAATCAATCACCTCTTCACTCCGCAAATTAAGTACTGCTACCACAGTAACATATATTTATATTAATATTATGACTTTCCATTTTCATTATTTTCTTCTCCTTCAATTCTCATCCATATTCCACTCATAATCGTAATCACCAAACTTGGAATTAATTTTGATTATATGTCTCTAATGAGCCGCCTCCACCGGAACACTGTGCAGCACCACCGTCTCCACTGTCAGACCCGGCCCGAAACCAAACAGCACTCCCCATTCGAGCCCTTCTCCTGTGGTGGCTTTCCCTTCCCTCACCGACTTCTTCCTGGTCTCGTCCAATATGAACAAAACGCAAGCGCTCGACATGTTGCCGTACTCGCTCAGAATGTGCCTCGTCGTCTGCATCTTCTCCTCCTTGAGGCCCAGCTTCGCCTCCACCTGATCCAAAATCGCGGGCCCACCCGGGTGCGCAATCCAGAAGATGGAGTTCCAGTCATTGATTCCAATGGGTGTGAATGCTTCTCCCAAACTCTTCTCGATGTTCTTCGAGATGATTCCCGGCACATCTTTCAATAAGTGGAACGTCAGACCCACCTCCCGGAGGTGTCCGTCGATGGCCCCGTCGGAGTCCGGTAGGATGGTCTGCGCCGCCGAGACCAATTCAAAAATTGGGTGCTCCACGGCCGGGTCAGGGTCGGCGCCGATGATAACCGCGGCAGCTCCGTCTCCGAACAGGGCCTGGCCCACCAGAGAGTCGAGGTGGGTGTCGCTGGGCCCGCGGAAAGTGACGGCGGTGATCTCAGAGCAAACAACGAGAACACGCGCGCCTTTGTTGTTCTCGGCCAAGTCCTTGGCGAGACGGAGGACGGTGCCGCCGGCGAAGCAGCCCTGCTGGTACATCATGAGTCGCTTGACGGAGGGTCGGAGACCGAGAAGCTTGGTGAGCTGGTAGTCGGCGCCGGGCATGTCAACACCGGAGGTGGTACAGAAGACGAGGTGGGTGATCTTGGACTTAGGTTGTCCCCATTCTTTGATGGCCTTGACGGCGGCATCTTTTCCGAGCTTAGGCACCTCCACCACCACTATATCCTGACGCACATCAAGCGAAGGAGCCATGTAAGCACACATGTTAGGATTCTCCTTCAAGAACTCCTCCGTCAGGTGCATGTAACGCTTCTTGATCATAGATTTATCACCTGATGATTCATATACAACCACATAAGATGAGCAAGTACAGTGGAAATTAAAATCAATATAGTCAAAGGTAATAGTATATTGAATTTAGAGGAGACATACACATGCGCTTGAATTTTTCCTTGAGATCAGTCATGTGTTCGCTGTTGGTAATGCGGAAGTAGTAATCGGGATAATCGGCTTGGGTGATGCAGTTAGAAGGAGTGGCGGTGCCGATGGCCAGGATGGTGGCGGGGCCATGAGAGCGCTGGGCGTTGCGGATTTCATCGACGGTGACCATGTTGTTTTCTTGATGAATCGAAAGTTGTGGAGGTGTGTAATTAGTGTAGGTAAGACTGAGAGATGATTGACGAGAAATGGAAGACGAAGTGAGGTGTATATAAATATATCTAGAGGGGGAGAAAGAGGACTAAAGTGGGTAGCTCAGAGAGACGGGCAGCTGAGGAGCCACGTTGATATGAGTGGTAGGCTGCTCATTCCATGATGTTGGTACTGGTGGCTACTGGCTACATATATATGTTAGGTTCTCCTCTGTAATTGGTAATTATATACTCCCTCCTATCCACATCAACTAATAAATATATTTAATTCTTTTTTATAAGTCATCTTTGTTTCCAAAGAATATTAAACATATCTTTTATATATGCCCAATGGCGGAGCCAGAAATTACCATTAAGGGGGTGAATATTATGGAATAGAACCCATATTTTATGAAATTATACTTAGCCCCAAAAACATTTCTATATCTTCATTTTAGCCCCTTCACGAAACAAATAGTAGGGACTAAAATGAACATATTGAAATTTATATAAAGCTGAAATATAATTTTCTAAAAATATGGGTCACATTCTGTAATTTTAGGGGGGTGGGGGCCACCCTTAGCACCCCTACCTCTGCCACTGTGTATGCCCATAATTAATAAAAATAGTGGGTGATGATAATAATTAATATGATAGATATTAGAGTTTAGTGCAATTAGTATGAGTAATATTAGAAATTATTTAAATTTTTGAACAAATTTAATGACTTTAATTATTTTTATTGGTTTGTTAGAAGTGTTAGTTAAATCGCTTTATAATAAGGATCAGATGAAGTATTTTAGTATTTTCTTAAACATTTTGTTCTTATCAGATTATTATAAAATATTATTTTCCCAAACTTAGATGCTATATCTCTGGCTAATAGTGACAACAGTCACAGTTATAGCAATTACAAGCCTATCCTCCACAAAATTCATAGAATTTATTTAGGACCGGTTTAGACAGGGAACTAACGAGAGTTCCAAAAAAACAAAACAGAGTTCCCACAGTAAAACACGTTTTGTGCGTCATCTTCCTGTCAAACCGAGTTCTGTCTGGCACCATCTTCCCACAAACGTGGGAAATTGAAATCCCTTTAAAACTGGCGGGATCTTCAAATCTTCTTGGGAGAGTGAATAATTGGGACAAAAAAGCCCCTCTAAACCAGATGCGAGCAAGGATTTGGAAGAAGGAGGAGCTGAAGAAGCTTGAGACGACACTAGAAGCTTGAATCGAAGGACAGGGCAAGGAAGGTCAAATCGATGTCTGATCTGCTCGACAATGATGGTGGTGTGATGCAAGAGGGCGCCGGTGATGGTGGAGGAAGGAGAGGGCACCGACGATGGTAGATGAAGGAATGGGTCGAATCAAGGTAAGAGATAATGGGTTTTCATTGTTCGAGCGCTTTGCATGGTAAAATTGCCAATGCAGTATCACTTTTTGCGTTCGAACGCAAGAGCTTAGTTATACATGTTACGTTCGAACCAAGCAAGGGCATTGTAGGAATTTTACTTTACCTTTCCACTTAACCAACACCAAATTCTTCTTACCAAACATTTTATTTTCTCTCAACTTAAGTTCCTTTCCCATGTGTACCAAACAGCTCAACTTTTTAAGTTCTCTCTCAATCTTTCCTTTCATTCATTTCCCTTCTTAAATCTTCCTCGTATCAAATGGGCCCTTATTTACTCATGAAAAACGATGATCATATATCAATATATCATATATAATGCAAAAATGATATTTGAGAGAGCTAGTTACCCAGAACAAATTACTAAATGCACGAAATTTCTGATTTTTGTGGAGTCTCCTTCGTAAATTATACTACCTCCAGTCCTAATTATAAGAGCTAGTTGACTTTTTTTAGAAAGATTAAGGAAGCTAAATAAATTACTTAATCATTCCATATGTTGTATTTTCTTAGATTATACCACTCTGGTTCTATTTATAAGTCCAGTTTGACTAAAAAATTGGGTCCTATTTATAAGTCCAGTTTCATGTAATAAATGAGATTGTGACAATTTTACCCATATTAATTGCACCCATGAAGATAGAGAGAAGAAACAGTTGAAAAATACTCAATCATAAATGAGGGTAAAGTTGAAATTTTACCCCATAATCATTGTGTGAACTAACTTTCCTTGGTATGTGAGATTTGGTCAAAGTGGACTTATAAATAGGACCAGAGTGGTATATTAGTTTATTAGTCAAACTATTTAGTTTGAAGAAAAAAATAAAAATATTCTAAACTAATATAATTAGCCTCTTTAATCTCTCCAAAAAAGTCAACTAGCTCTTATAATTAGGACCAGAGGGAGTAATTACAAGCATTGTTGTCAAACTCGCGAGTTGACTCTCCGAGTTTACTGTTTTTACGTTTCTAACTTACAAAAATGAGTCGAGTCAGTGGTAAACTCGTGCTAATTGTAAATTCGGTTAAATTCACGAGTTTATACACCGAGTTTACCGTTTTTACATTTCTAGCTTACAAAACTCACTACAAAAAAAGGGCATTTGTAGCGGTTAAAATAGCCTATTTGTAGCAGTTTTAACCGCTACTAATGACATTTGTAGCGATTACTCAAACCGCAACAAAAGCAACTGTGGCAAATTTATTTGTATCGGTTAAAAAAAACTGCTACTCCACATATCATAACCGCGACTGTATCTGTAGCGGTTACAATTAACCGCCACTATATGACGTCAGATTTACTCGTTGTTTGATCATTAGTAGCGGTTTATAAAACTGCTACAAATGGAGCTTGACCACTTTTGTAGTGGTTACGTAACCGCAACTAATTATATTAAAAAGGAGCGCTAAAAAAGGTTTCAAACTTTGTATCGGTTACATGACTGCTACAAAGTATTCCCGCGCAATTTTGGGGGAAATTTTGGCGCCAATACTTGTAGCGGTTGTTAACCGCTACAAAAAACATCCCACCATTTTTTGGGAAAAATTTGGCGGCAAAAGTATTTAATTTTTGTAACGGTTATCTACCGCTACAAAATATTCCATTTCTTTTTTGTGTGCGTTTTTGTAGCGGTTTACTAACCGCTACAAATAGATGGATGGAATTAAAAAAAATTATTAATTAAAGTAATAAGTTAAACATTGTATTAATAATAAATTATATTTTTGGTGAAAATAAATTATATTAAAATATGATATTTGTTTACATAAGGTTAATACAATATTATTGTATTAATATGATATTTGTTTACATAAGGTTAATATTAAATTACATTGTATTAACAATGAGAATATATAGAAAGTAGAAAGAATGTGTTAATTAACTGATATAATTACTTCTACAAAAAAATGTGTGTGAAGGTGGATGAATAATATATACGAGAAAGTAGAAAGAAAGTGTAAAAAAATACGAAATGCACCTATAAAATAACAAAAGTTAGTATCAGCAGGGGTAGAAAATAAACATTAGATTTAATACGGTTAAACGGCACTTACCCACTTCAAACACTTAACCTCTTTGAGAAAACGTAAAATTATGAGTAGATACGGAGAGAAAACATGGAGAAGCAGGAACCAAAAGCATATTAAATGTGGGTGGGTGGGGGTATTTATTGTGTTATCCGGCGAATCATTTTGTAGCGGTTTAGTTGTTAATTTTTGTAGCGGAGGCATTTAGTACCGGTTGGTGACACGCCATTAGTAGCGGTTTCCTTTTGTAGCGGTTTTTTGTTGGTTTTGTAGTGGTTATTTGACCGCTACAAATATTCTTGTGGTTTTTTTTTTTTAAAAAAGAAGATTACAGATTAATACATTGCTATTCTTTTCTCTCAATCTTCGTCACCATCCCTACAAAGAAAGTTTGGATAAAATGTTGCATGTGAGTTGAATATGTTTGAACACAAATAAAACTTTGGTTAAATGTTATTATTTCATAAAACATATATTAAAAAACTTACCGAACTATAGGTAAATTGTCATCGCCGTGCCTGGGAAGAAGTTTTTGAAACTCGGCCGGCCGGAACGGCTCACAATCATAGGTGACGTTATCACCATCGCCCATATCGTAAAGGTCCCGAGGTTTTAAGTGAACCACCATATTCCAATCCATGTGCCTCTCATCGGCGACATAATAAACCTGTTGGGCCTTTGAAGCAAGAATATACGGCTCGTCATCTTCAGACAGACCAGTGTGAATAGGCTGGGAGGAATTCACCGATGTGATGCCTAAGTCGTCAGTCATGAGTCCCCGGGGCGTTGTCGTATTCGCCCACAAACACTTAAACAACGTCATGGGGAAAAGGCCTTGGTAAGTTATGTTGACCACATCAAGCAGCTTTCCATAATACGGGACGTCACCGAACTGCATGTTCCCATTATTACTGCTCGCATAACTCCTCGTCCCAAACGTGCCATATACACCCGAGTTTTGGGTCAGCAATCCCTGATCCCGTGAAACGGTGCAAAACTTGAAACCATTGACATTATATGCCGTAAATCTTTGGGCGTGGTCAAGCGGACTGAGTGCGAGAGCCCTGAATTCTGGTGAGTGCGGGTTGTGGTCATTCATTATTCTCTTTCCTAAACCAACCGGGGAATTCTCTGTGGACCTTTCTATCAATTTCAGAGGATGTTTGCAAACGGATCCTCAGTTGACGCTTCACATGGCTCCTGAATTCCCTGCAATTAAACATCAAATGACGAGCATGGAATTTGAGTATAAAATGTAAGGAAATATATAGAATAGCATATATATATATATATATATATATCGTGTGGAATCCTTATCGAAGGTACGGTTCAACTTTAGTGCAATTGATCAAGACATGTCTATGTGCTTGAATCTTCTCAAGTGCCGTGAGTTTGAAATTCTCACTTCGCCAACCGGTTTACCAACACGAGGGACTAACAACTCGTTCTGATGGCTCGGCTCGGGACAATCGTCAACACGAGGCGGTCGGTTGAATGACGTCTCAATGTCATCAAAGTACCTGGAACAAAAATACAAGACCTCATCCCCAATATAGCCTTCTGCTATTGAACCTTCAGGCCACGCCTTATTCCTCACGTAAGACTTTAGTTTCCCAAGAAACCTATAAAGTAATGAAGGGAAAATGTCGATACATCAATCGTTAGATGTGGGACTTGGGAGTAATATAATGCTAAAGTAATTAATTTTAAATTAGTACCTCTCAATAGGATACATCCATCGGTAGTGAACCAAGCCAAACAAGCTTTGTTTCGTGAACAAGTGTCGTCGAGTGAACCTTGGACCGTGAAGAATGATGGAGGAAAGATCATCTCCAAATGACACGGCGTAAGAATGATTTTACATTGCGGTGGTCGAGCTCCTCCACGATCAAAACCTTGGAACACAACTTCCGAAAGAAAGTACAAAGCTCCACCAAAACGATCGACACATCCGGTGGCGGCGTATTTTTGATGGCCGCAGAAATAAGCGTTGCATAAGCACATGTTAGTCATGACTCTTGACCCGAGTGACCTTTCGACCCTGCACGTCAACACATCGTGAAATGTTGCTTGAATACCCGTCAAGAACTTTTATCTTCTTCAACGTCGCGAGGAAGATTTCCTTATTCGGTTTTGTCAGGGTGAATTTTACCGGTTGGAATCTGTCATGCTAATCCGGCCACGCGTCTCCAAGAACCCCCATCTCCCGTAAATCTTTCCTCGCTTGAAGATGATCTTTTGACTTGCCTGGTTCTTTCAGAATCGTGTACAACACATTGTCGCACACATTCTTCACAATGTGCATGACATCCAGACTGTGTCGGAGCAAATTATCTTTCCAATACGGAAAAGTGAAGAAGACGCTTATCTTCCGCCATTGTTGGGGAGCAGAACCAAAAGCCCGGGAAGTCTTTGTGCGGCCTTTTGCGCATCGTCTTTTTTCCCATACTCAAATTCAACATCCACAAGCTGCTCTATGATTTCTGCACCGGATAAATTCCGAGGAGGTCCTCTTTTTTCGTGTTGCCCATTGAAACGATTGCGTTGCAACCTAAACCTGTACGCACCATCAAGAAACCTCCGATGACCCATGAAGCACCACTTGCGACGTGGGGAAGGCGCATCGAGTCAGAGTCAAAATTGCAAGCCGGACACACAAGGCCGGTATGCACATTCCACCCGGATAATGTTCCCAGTCTAGGGAAGTCATTGATAGTCCACATCAACACAACACGCAAGTTGAATAGTGTCTTCTCGTGCGCGTCATACGTCTCGACGCCAACATTCCACCAACTCCTTGATCGGCGGTTGGAGGTACACATCGATGTCATTTCCGGTGCCTTTTTGCACGGAATGATCATGGACATAATGAAAGAGCTCTGTTTCATACACGTCCAAGGCGGCAAGTTGTAAGGTATCAAAACAACCGGTCATATACTATAGGTTGTGCTAAGATTCCCAAACGGATTAAAACCGTCGGTCGCCAATGCAAGACGAACATTTCTCGGGTCCGCCGCAAAATCAGGAAAGTCTGAGTCGAATGCTTTCCAAGCTTCAGCATCTCGTGGATGTCTGAGTTTACCATCTTTGCTCTTGTCAGCTTCATGCCATCTCATATGCTCAGATGTTTTAGACGACATAAACAGTCTTTGTAGGCGAGGTTTTAAAGGAAAGTACCTTAAAATCTTTGCGGGTTTCTTCTTTCGCTTCTTTCCCTTCCGAATCGTCTCCGAACCTTGAAGTGTGACACTTCTTACAAGTCTCCCTCCGAGCATCGTCTCCCCAATAAAGCATACAGTCGTTGGGACATGCATCGATTTTTTTGTAGTTCAGGCCTAATCTGTTGATTACCTTCTTGGCCTCGTAGAAGGTTGTGGGAATGTCCACGTCAGGGATAGCATCTCGTAGTTATTTCAGCAACATCGACATTGCCTTATCAGTGATCCCACACAAGCACTTGATATGATACAATTTGATCAGAAAAGATAATTTTGAGTATTTCTGACAATCTTGATACAAAGGACGATCGCTCTCATCCATTAGGGCGAAAAATTCCCGAGCTGCATCATTCCTAAAGAAAAATGGTTTTGGACCTTGAACTTCTGCCGTGAAGTTGTCGTCTTGAACACTGAAAGCATCGTGAACAACTTCATTAACCGGATCATGTTGATGTCCTTGATTTGCTACTTGTGAGGTTTGAGGAAGATGATCCCGTATCTCATACCACGCTTCTCACCATGAACTTGCGAATGTATATCCTTACGGGGAAAGGCTTGATAAGAAGATGTTCCATAGCGCCTTCTCGCGTTTGCCACTTCTTAAACTTGCATCTACAACAAGGACACACGATCTTGCCATTAATGCTAGCGTGAGAGAAGGCAAAATCTAAGAAAGTTTTCAATCCCGCTAAATATACGGGAGAACCTGCGGTAGCTTGATCCATGACTTATCCATATGTAGTTAACAAAGCTAGGATACAATATAAATGTAGAGAGAATGTTTAATTACCTTCATAACAAAGATATGAGATGTTTAAATGCAACATGGAAACAATTTGTAGCGGTTAATTAACCGCTACATCAACCGTGACAAATATGAAAATTCACTTAGTCGCGGTTATTTAACCGCTACAATTTTTGAATTCAAAATCCGCTTGGCATTTAGTCGCGGTTTGTAAACCGCCACAACAACCGATACAAATTGGCGATTTTGAATTCAAAATCCCGCCATATATTTGTCGCGGTTATTGAACCGCTACAAAATTATAGCCGTTTGAATTTAGTTGCGGTTATTCGTATTAACCGCGGCAAATGTTTATTTATTTTCACAAAATCAATTTTATTTCATAAAATTACTTTTTATTCCCTTCATATTAACTCCATTAATTTTTTTACAATATCTATTTTATTTAGCTATACTAAATTTTATATTGTACGTTATATATTATAAGTAACATGAAGAACCTAATATAAATGGAATATAAGTATTGAAATATTACTCCAAATAAAAAAGTCAACAAGCCAAATAACATAATAAAGAAAACAAACATCCAGCGGTTCAAAATAAAAAACTAACTATCGAAGCCCGAGCACGATGATCGAGTCTGTCTCGGGGGCCGTCTCAGGGGGCTCGTGCACGAAGAAAATTAATTATATTTTTTGACAAAAAATTGATTATATTTACCTTCGACATCCACCAAAAATCTGGTGGAACGCGAAGACGACGGTCGGGGGTTCCCTTGGTCCCGCTCATTCTCCTCATCCAGAAATCGCTCCGCCTCGGCTAAGGGAATCTCAATATGGATCTCCGGATTTTGGTCCATGTCGTCCAGCGACAGACTTGCACCCTGTCCTCCCCCTACGGTCTCTAGGTTTGGGATTTCCTCATCTGCAAAGAGTTCATCAAACTCCCTCCCCTCCACCCGAGGGGGCGGAGGGGGGATATTTCTGTGCCCTCGCCTCTCGTACGACCACATCTACTACTACTATCCCTTGTAGGCCTTCTCTCCCGATCAAAAACTTTCTCTTTTCCCTTATCTTTAGAAACCATGATGTCGAAAGGTACAAGTTGAAAGGTAGAAGTTGAAAAGTTAAAAGGTGAAATATCAAAACCTTAAGCGCGGGATTTTCAAAATGAGAGGAATAGTTAAAAAAACCGCTACATTTGTAGCGGTTCTTATGTATAACCGCGACAAAATCATAAAACTTGTTGCGGTGAGGGATAAACCGCAACAAAAACCGTGACAAATTTGCCTCGTTCTTCGTGAAAATTTGTCGCGGTCAAAGAACCGCGACAAATTAGAGACTTTTACAATTCTGTAGCGGTTGGAGTCAATTAACCGCAACAAAATCAAGCCCATTGCTATTCTGTAGCGGTTGTAGCTTAACCGCTACAAAGTTACTTTTGTGGGGAAAAAAAAGCCAAACTAATTGGTTTGTGAGTCAAACCAATTAGTTTGGTGAAAATATTTAAAATAATAGAAATTTCAATTAATTTATTTATCTTCTTCGGTTTCCCAAAACACTCGAAAGTAATAAATTAGGAATAATTAGTTTACAGAAAATAGTCTAACATACACGTGAAGATTCGCATTCAGTATAGCCACCAATCTCCCTGGAAACACTCACTGACTCATTTTGATCAGAGATATTTTACAGAGAGAATGGTGGCTATAATGAAAATCAATTTTCGGTGCACGTTCAACTATCTTGAGAAGAGTAGAAGTCTTCACGTCGAAAAAAAAATCAAATCGATCAGAATCTTGAATGAACCTTCTCGGCTACAAAGAAGAGAGGCAAATATCTGCCGCTCTCATCTCTCGACATTAGAGATCGGGCGGCGAGATATCTGTATGTCTTCGACTACTGACCGAGAATGTTCATTCCGACAACGCTTGATTTGGTATTTTTTGAAAATTTATAATTATCCGTACGGACAGATTATCTATATATAGCAAAAATATTTGTAGCGGTTAGTGGACAAACCGCTACAAAATTATATTATCTGACGCGGTTGTAGTTTCGTTTCACAACCACTGCGACAAAATGCTGTCATTCCGCTATCCTGTAGCGGTTTCTTTGGTATAACCGCTACAGAATTACAGCGACAAAGTTCGCGCCATTTCGCGCCAAACGTTGGCGCCAAACTTGTAGCGGTTTTTCCATAAAACCATAACAAATTTTGCACCATAGAGATTCGTGCCATAACGCGCCAAGCTAGCGCCACATTTGTAGCGGTTTACTTTAGAGTAACCGCTACAAATATCTCAGCAAACATTAATTTGTTGCGGTTCATTAAAAAACCGCAACAAAAATGCAGTAAAATAGTGATTTTGTAGCGGTTATTTATGACCGCTACAGATGGACCGCGACAAATGATAGTTTTTTTTGTAGTGACTGTGTTAACTTACTCTTAAACTTGTGTTAACTTTTTTGATTTCATCATGCTCAACGACTTTATATAGAAATTTTATAGAAATTTCCTTATTAAATATGATAAATGATTAATGTTGATGGATTTAATTTTAATTATTTGTATTTAAAATATATTTAAATCAATTGTCATTTTTATATTTTAGTTATTTAATTATACACTAGTAATACCTATTTAATAATAAAAGTAAACTCCTACGAGTTTACGAGTTTACATCACTGTCATGAGTTTGCTTAAATTCGTGAGTTTGACAACCTTGATTACAAGTGTTTTTTTTTTTTTGGTTGACTATTGGTGGATCTTCGGTAACTTGGCGTCCTTTTTTTTTAAAAAAAAAAATCTTTTATTTTATCTGTTGTTAGAACTAAATATTTGTTTGGGAGAATATCATTTACGTGCAAATAAGGAAAATAATATATGGGCAAGTTTTAATATTTGTCAATGATTACTATTTTACTTGTCAATGTGAATTTTTCTAATTTTATTTCTTATAATTGAGACCTTAATAATATTCTCCAATCCCTATTTATTTTACCTACAACATAGCCTAGTATATAGTATCCATCTGTTAATCTAACTTTTAAGGGGGAAATTTATTTATCATTATCATTAATGCAATTTATTATAAATTTTCTATTATATACTAATATAATATTAATTAGGTGGACTCAATATGTTGCATGAAATCAGAGATTTTATGACATTATTCTATAAAGAGCACACTTTAACATGAATTTTTCAGAGGTATACTGTTTCCAATATGTGAAGATTACTACAATTCGGTACATATCAGGCTTTTAAAAAAAAAAAGAATTCTATATTCTGTATAAATATATTAAAGCAAATATTCTTAATATTATTGAAATTGATATGATTTTGATGATGTTGGTTGATGTTACACGCACTTTTTAGCCTATTATAAAGCTTTTTGGTATATTTACATGTGAATAACTGAGTATCTAGCATTGCTTGGGAAAGTTAACTACAAAATAGTCTTCATTCCTAATTGATAATTTGATATGATGTTTCAAATATTCTTTGCCTTCAAAGTTCAAAGAGTGAATTTATGCTTCTGGCAAAGAAAAAAAAAACTAGAGTGACTTTATGCTGATAATAAATAAATGCATAATTCATTTTTTAAAGAGAAGACTTGTATACTTAGTGCCGGTTTGGATTAGCAGTAGAAGCTATTTTTTTAACATGCTTTACGGCATATGAAGTAGATATGTGAGAGGAGTTTTGTCTCGACTTGCGTGAATATACTTTTTAAACGCTAACTCAAATAGGTCCTTAATATACTTCCATTGCCCCATCTAATTAAATCAAAATAAATGGATTTTAACAAGCAGGGTATTTTATAAAATAAATACTATTTAAAAAATCCAAAGGTCTTGACTTGATTATTATTAGCAAATATCTAAAATATGTAAAGCTAAATATTTTTAAAAAAATATTCTTAACAACACATGAGATCAACGAGTATAAGCGCGCACACCAACTAACATATTTTTTGCTTGTGTTTGAAATAGTGTAGAATTTTTAGGTCATGACTGCTAAATCATTGTTTCGTTACAAAAATAGAAGTGGTGTGTGTGTGTGTGTGTGTGTGAGTGGCGAACTTATACGAAATTTGAGACAGATTTTACCGCCCACAACTTATTAAAAGAGCGAACTTGTTTGTGTGTGTGTGTGTGAACTTATGATATAGAAGTACGTAGTGTTATTTTTACACACACACACAGAGAAATGAACTTATGATATATATTGTTGGGCATGCGGAATTTGTAAGAGTTAGGTGAGAATGAGAGTAGCTACACTACAATGAATGGAATATAATTCAAGGACGTGACCCCCCAAACATATGGTCATATTGTGTGTGATGTGTTCCCAAATGTATTTTTTTATATCACATATCCAAATATTTATTGTTGGCCTATTTTTTTTTATTTTACTTTAAAAAAAAACGTGTGTAATTGTATCCATCTAAACCAAAATTAAAGAATTCCGATCAGAACTTCACTCCATGCGTTAAATCAAAAAGTAGTTAATAAAAGGCCTAGAAGTCAAATTTGGAAATATATATAATTGTGTCTAAATCTAAATCTTATAAATGTGCGTGTGGAATGAAAGTATGAAACAAATATAAAATAGTCAATCCTGGTAATGCGCGACTGAAACACGCATCTACTACTACAAAAAAGTCAATTAACGTCTTAAATTAGATATAATTAACGTTCCTTTTCAGAGGGACGTCTCGACGGGGAAGTAAAAAAATATCATATAAGGCGTCCTGATTTTATTTCAGGACGCCTTATATGATATTATATATATATATATATCTGCTTCATATATTTTTTTACTGGGCATTTGAAGATTATCAGATTAGAATAATTGTTGTATATTTAGATGAGATCACGATTACATTTATAGACAAAATAGAGATCTAGATTTGAAATTTGAAAAACTAACATCCTAACAATAATCTCCTATAATCTCTAGGTTTAGTTAATCCCTATAATTATGGGACTAATAAAATATTCTAATAATAACATATTCTACATCATTCAAATTAAATTACATTAAAGAAAACATGTACGAGACCGCAAACTCAAATTAACCCTAAATTACAACAAAGAAACACTTATAGCAAAAATTACAAGCTAAAAATCGAGTAAAGATCTAAAACCCGAAACCGTTTCGTGGCTTCATCAACTCCTTCAAACCAAATCAAATAAATAAATAACTAGAAATCAAACAAAGAAATAAAAGGAATCGCAGATCGAAGAGTTACATTGTAGAAATCGCAGATCTAGGACGCGAGCAAGCACGGTGGGCGACGAGGCGAGCGAGCACCATGGCCAATGCGACGAACGAGAGTGGTGTCCGACACGGCGAGCAAGCGAGATCTGTGAAAAATGAAAAAGAAGAGAGACAGAGATTGCGATTAGGTTTCGGCGTGAATCGAGCAAGGGGACTGAGTCGATAGGGTTCAACGAGAGAAGGCAGAGGGAAATACCTAAGAAATTATGAGAATGAGTGTGGACGCGGGCTATTTGCTTGTTTATGGCAATTTTGGCGACTTGATAGAAATTGGTCGACAAAATTAAGCAATTGGCGACCTGAAAGTAAATTTAGGTCGCCAAAAAAAATATTTCCATATTTCCCATTCAAATATTGGCGTCTTCAATTTTATTCAGGTCGCCAATTTTTTTAAAAAATAAATATTCCCACGGCGCCAAATAATATATTCTCATATTTCCCATGGCGCCAAATATTTTCCCAGATTTTAGGCGTCCTTAAACAATGTTAGGACGACAAAAACCAATTTTACGAGTCCTAAACTCTAATTCGGGACGCTCAAGGCTCTATTTCCTTGCAAATAATTACAAGAATGTCACCGCCTTCATTTTTTGCTTCCTATTTTTAGATCAGGAAGTCGTTTAAGGTAATAATATCCAATTGTAGTGCACAATAATGATAAGTATTGTAGTTAAAATTAGTGAGAAATTTCCAGACAAGAGAAAAAATAAAATGATCTCTTAAAATTTTAAAATTGCATTTAAGTTCTATGAGACTTTTTTACAATAGATTGTAATCGTCACAGGCTCTTATACTTGTTGATCGACATTCATGAACTTATCAGTGTAAGCGCCCATCAACTTATCCGTGGAATTGAGATTTATTGCAAAAAAGTCCTACAGGACTTAAATGTAATTTTAAGAGTTTAAGGGATTATTTTGTCTTATTTTCTCTTATTTGAGATCTAAATGCAATTTCCCAAAATTAATTAGCTCCATATATGATATTTAACTGGGCACAAAAAGTAAAATAAGCCCATAAAAATCGCACAAACGAGGTAAATGACATGTTGTTGACTCATCATAGGAAAAATTTCTCAATTGACCAAACAAAAAAAAAATCTTTAGAGCGCGTAACACATACTCCCTCTAGTCCTTATTTTAAACTACCAATTAACAATTTTCACAAACCAATAAAAATAGTTAAAGTCAATAAAATTGTCGTACAATTTAAATAACTTTTAATATTACCCCTACTAATTGCACTAAACTCTAATATTATATTAATTGTTACTCTCACTCACTACCCTTGTTAATTATGGGTATACATGGAAAAAATAATTAATGTGATTTGGAAATAAACAAATGCCTTATAAAAAGAACTAAATACAATGTTAATATCTTATAATAAGAACAGGAGAAAATATTTAAAGTTAGGCGGCTAAAAATGTTCAAAGCGTTTAACACATATTTAAAGTTAAGTGGCTTGGAAATTAAACAGTAGAATTAAGATAAGTTTGGGAGCTTAATTAAATTCAGTCATCATCAGCATATGTTGTCATATATATATATATATAGACACACACACCGAACCCCGTTTATAAAGATCGTGATGGTAACCTCACTTCCTAACTTGTTAGGTGAGAATGTGAGATACAAGCACGCATGACATCATTCAGCCACTCGAAATTTACATTAAACTAATTATCAGACCCCAGTTAATATCATAAGATGTCGTTAGTCACGTGCCATTAGAGTTGACCATGAATCCAACCATGTATATTATAAAAATTAATTATGAAGATGTTTTTATTAATTAATCTAGCTACTTCTCTCGTTTGATCAGTCATCAATAATCGCGAGACAAGGGAGGGAGGGGAAACATAATTACGTACGCCTATATTTCAGAGATTGAGGAAATATTAAATATTAATTGAAATTATTACTTGTATTAGATATTTTATATTTTAGAGCCTGAGGTAATATTGAATATTAAATACTATACAAATTTGAGTAATCACTGTGCAACTGACAAAATATATTTTAATTTTAATTTTTTAATATAATGTATTTTGATTATTAAACTAAAATAAACCAATAAATCACTACAAATGAAAATAAAGTTTTGAAATTTAGATAATTAAACTATTTTTTTTTAATAAACTTATATATTTACATTATTAAAGTATAATTTTTTAACATGATCGATATTCTGATATTTACGGTTTCACTAGGCTTTCAGATATTTTTTAATTTACACGTATTTTAAATTTAAGATTATTAATATTTAATTACAATATCATCATTTAAGTTTACACAACCATCACTTGAATTTGGTGCGTCAGTATTTTCTATTAGCAAATAGAATTATAGAATTAAAATTATATTTTATAAAGTTAAGGGACTCAAATTTTACCTTAGGTAAATTCAAAAGATTAAAAATATATTTTAGCCATCTTAATATTTCATGCGTCATTTCTTGCTGCGCCTTCTTTTTTTCCTTTTTGTGTTGGAGGATATGAAAACATGATTATAGATGCCCAAAGGAACAACACTTGCAAAAATGTCATAAGAATATTAATTGTGATATTTTGGGCCATGGCCCATTATAGGCCCAGCTCAGTGTTGCTGATTATAGATCCAATCATTTGGCTCCTTTTCACTTGATTATAGATCCGATTATTTCTTATAGATATTGGGGCCTGATTGGAGTGGCTTATTTTTCAGCGTTGGTGTGTAAAAATTTCAGTGGCTTTTAAGCCAACAACCCAAAGTGAGAAAAAAGCCATATTTTTTCTGTTTGAATTCGCATTGTAACGCGGACCTTTTAAGTCAAAAAAACTCAAAAGTCGTTAAGGAAAAAGCCTGCTAATCCAACTTTTTTCCGTAATCTTTCTCAATTTTTCGACAGGCCCCGCCACTTCTACCATCATCAATCAAACACAAATTATTATCTATAACCCGATTTTTTTCCTAACTTTTTTAAAGTCGAGATAGCTTTTAAATCACCGTTCCTACCGCCAATCCAAACAGACCCATTGCATCGAGCTAACCCCTTCGGCGTAACTTTAAGCGGCCATATGAAGTAATAAATCCATCAAAAGCTTACTAGCCTGGGTAAAATATATGTAGTTGACTTAGATTCCTTAAACAGTTGCATAATGCTCCTATATTCACAGAAGCATCGTTCATATTTTCTGCAGCCTTCTATGAAATACCTCTCTATTGCCTTTAATAAAGATGCTGACATCTGAGCAAAAAAAGATAAAGATGCTGACAGAATACGTCCCAACAATATTTCGTGTCATTCCCTCTCAGACCTTTCAAGATAAGTTTAAACCACATGATGCAACCCAATGGCAATTATTTGCCATTTTGTTCTATTACATCACAGAATTCTGCGGTCTTTATCACTCCTTATTATTAGACCGTTTATTTTTGTTGAATTACGAAAAAATAGACTACAGAAGAAGTTATAAGTGGGATCAAAATCTAATTTGTTATAAATGAATTATGATATTTAATATGATCCTTAATATAAGACATTTTTATCTAATTTACTTATATTGAAGAAGTTAGTTAATATGACATGTATTTTTTAAAACATCTTCATTAATTCCATCTCTTCCTTTACTGATTGATCAATAGAGATTAATTAAGAAAATATTAATGATAAATAGGTCGATATTTAGAATCATGATTAACTTCTTAAATAGGTTCTTAAGGATCAGATGAGGTACTTTAACATATTTTTATCAAAATTTTAAACACACCTGTCGTTGATTAAAAAACATACATTAGACATGCACACACATATATATTTTTTCCATAGAACAGTAATATAATTTAAGATATATCAAAATTGTTATACATTCATGAACACTTCATATTGATCCGAGACATGTATTAACAATAATAATAAATAATATAAAAAGTAAATCCTGCGCATTTATTTATTTATTTTATCTTGATTTACATCTATCTCAAGATACATTTAAACGTTACACACCTACCCACAGCTCCCTCCTCCACACGCATTGGATGTCCTCGAAGGAACTTATTACAGACACATGCAAGTAATTACACTATTGCAAAAGCGTTTTTATAACTCACACAATTAAACTATGAATCACCACACACCTGTAATTATGTCTAACGATATGTATGGACGACCGGAACAAGTCTCAGTGCTAATTACCGTGATTAGTTCTCTCAACTCATTTTCTTTGATTTGGATGGGAACACTGTGCAACACCACTGTCTCCACCGTAATACCTGGTCCAAACCCTAGAACAACTCCCCATTCAACTCCTTCTCCGGTCCTGGCTTTACCTTATCTTAACGACCTGTTCCTCATCTACTCCAATATGAACAATACCGACGCGCTTATTACGTTCCCGTACTCACTCAAAATACGCCTCGTCGTTTCTAGCTTCTCCTTCTTCAGCCCTAGCTTCATCTCTACCTCATCCAAAATGGCCCGTCCACCTTGGTGCACCGCCCAAAAAATGGAGTTACAGTCGTTGTTGACGACGCCGATGGGCTTCAAAGCTTCCACTAAGCTCTCCTCTATGTTCTTCAAGATTATACTTGGCACATCTCTTAATAAGTGGATCATGAGATCCGACTCCTGAAGCTGCGCGCTGACAGATCCGTCGGAGTCCCTTAGAATGGTCTGCACCGCCGATGCCAGCTGGAAAATCGGGCTCTCCACGGAAGGATCAGGATCTGCGCCGATAATGACCGCTATGCGGCATCGGGGCCTGGCCCACGAGAGAGTCAAGGTGGATGTCGCGGGGACCTTGAAAAGTGACGACGTTGATCTCTGAGCAAACCACGAGAACACGCGTGCCCTTATTATTCTCAGCTAAGTCCTTGGCGAGACGGAGGCCGGTGCCGCCAGCGAAGCAGCCTTGCTGGTATATCATGACGCGGTTGACGGAGGGTCGGAGGCCGAGAAGCTTGGTGAGCTGGTAATCGGCGCCGGCCATCTCGAAGCCGGAGGAGGTACAGAAGACGAGTTGGGTGATGTTGGACTTAGGTTTAGGTTGTCCCCATTCTTAGATTTCCTTATCGGTGGCTTCTCATCCGAGCTTAGGCACCTACGCCGCCAGTATATCTTGACGCACATCCAGCGAAGGTGCCATGTAACTATGTAAGTACACATGTTGGGATTCCACTTCAGAAGCTCCTCGCTCAGGTGCATGTAACGCTTTCTGATCATAGATTTCTCACCTGAACAAAACATACACCGAACGGGTCTCACAAGTGAAATACTACTCCGGTCATAATTATAAGACTTTGATTTTTTTTAGAGAAATTAAGGAAGCTAAATAGGATATTTAATCATTTTATATGTTGTGTATCCTTAGATTATATCTTAGTTTATTAATCAAACTTATTAGTTTGAAGAAAAAAATAAAAATACTTAAAGTAATTTAATTAATTTTCCTTAATCTCTCAAAAACAACTAGATCTTATAATTAACCAGGAGGAATATAATGAAAGAAACAGAAATGAACAAGAGAGTGTGATGGATACAAATGGGCTTGAATTTTTATTTGAGTTGGGTTATTGGCCGGTCGCTGTCGGTGATGAGGAAGTAGAAGTCGGGATAATCGGCTTGGTTGATGCAGTTGGGAGGAGTGGCGGTGCCCCTGGACAAGAGGGTGGCGAGGCCATGGAAGCGGTCATAATTGCAGATTTCATCTACAGTGACCATGTTTTTAATTACAGCTTACAGTGAAGGCTTCAAGCTGTAATAATGGAGATGGTGGGTGCATGCATATGAGATATGCAAGTGAACCAATGCATGGAGATAGAACGATTAAAATGTGTGGATAAGGTGTGTTTGGTAAGAAACTACTACGATATTAAACATAAAACAAATACTATAAATTTTAAAAATAAAAAATAAATTAATATATATGCTGCACCCCATAGGCCATAACAGTTGATTAAAATTAGACAGATCCCTGTTTATTGACATCAATAAGGGTCCTTGATCAATTATAGTTTCCCACAAAACTTATATCCGATATATAGATCCTTAACATCCTAAAAATATTATAGTCAAATTTCAATTAACAGTCAAAGGTTACATTAATATAAGATCTCAAATACAAATTATACTATAAATAAGATTTTATATTAAGCACGAAGCAGTATAATATAATGTCGACGTGTTTGTGGATATGATACCGTTGATGGTATTGGTGAGCTACATAAACAGAAAACATAATCATTGAATAATGGGTTAAGGTGCATTTTTGCCCTTAAAGTATGTCTTGCCTGAAGAATTTTGCCCTAAAATTTTCGGTAGAAGAATGTTGCCGAAGTTTTAAAATGGAGTAATGTTGCCCCTCCGTCAAAAACCCTAACGGTCAACTAACGGTCAACGTTAGGGTTTTTGACGGAGGGCAACATTGCTCCATTTTAAAACTTTGGGACAACATATGCCAATTTTAAAACTTTAGGGACAATATTGCTCCGTTTTAAAACTTTAGGGGCAACATTGCTCCAAAAAAAAGTAATAATTTTGCCCCTGAAGTTTTAAAAGGGAGCAATGTTGTCCCTTCGTCAAAAACCCTAACGGTCAACGTTAGTTAACCGTTAGGGTTTTTTTGAGGAGAGGCAACATTCCCTTTTAAAACTTCAAAAGCGACATTTACGTAGAAAACTTCGAGCAAAATCGCTTCCTGGGTGCATACTTTAAGGGCAAAAATGCACCATAACCCTTAAATAATTCAGCCCCACCTATATCCTCTCTATTGGTGCCATAGGGTGAAGGCCGTGTCTTCCCTCGCTGTAAAGAGCATAAACCAATTTTCGTGCTCATCCTTTTGGTATCTAAATGATGAGTATCGAGAGCTTGGCTGAACTTTCCAGATTTTTTTTATTTTTATGTTTTTTAAAAAAAATATTTTAATGCTTAAAGAATTTAAAATAAAGATAATATCTTAAATGATTTTTTTAGGGTTAAGTAGCAAATTTTTTTAGGAAGTACACGCCCAAGAAATGTTGTCAAAATCAAAACACAGAAAAGGGTGGTAGAAACGTAAATCGTAGATACGACACAAAACGTAAAGTTTCTATTTCTTAAGGTCAAGATAAAAAATTATATATATATATATATATGTATGTATATATACGCATGTAAAAAACATAAATCACTACTCAAAATTTTAAAGACATAAATTATATTTAAAATATACAAGTCACATAACTACATAAAACATAAGTCAAAAAACAGTTTAACAACCCCTAAAAACAAGTTCCAAAACATTAAAAGAACAAAGTTTAACAATTTCTAAATTATAACAATTCATTCAAATCAAACACATCATGTTGTAAAAACTCAATGTCCTCAATGTCCTCTTCTCTTGCTTTTATAACAAGTTCTTTTTTTTTTTTGGTTTTAAGTAAAAACGGTGGAATCTCCAAAAACGTAAGTTTCTACCAGTTTTTACCGAGAGCTTTGTACTTCAATTTTAACACGTAACACCCCGGTAAAAAACGTAAAAAGTTACGTTTTTACACTAGTTTTTGACAACAACGCGCCGGGAACAATTTTGTCCCGAAAATGTTTTTTGGCTCAATATAGCCTCGGAAGTATAAAAACGCAAAGAATGTTGCCATTCTCTCGTTAAAAATTTAATGGTCAATGTCACTTTTTTAATGGTTAACGTGAGTTTTTTAACGGAAAATGGCAAGATTACTACGTTTTTAAACTTCTAGGGTTACATTGAGCAAAAAAAAATTCTTCCAGGGCAAAATTGCTCCTAGATGTATACTTTCGGAGCAAATTCACTACTTAACCTTTTTTTATTTAAAAATCACCAGTTGAAAAAAATTAAATCTAGACTGTTTATATCTCATTTGAACGGTCTTGATAGGCTAAACTCTCCCTACTCATCCTTTAGATAAGTATGGAAACTGGTTCACAAACTTCACTTCTTAAACAGTAAACATTAATCATTATCACAGTGCATGTCCACTATTAATTGAGTTTGTCCGCGCTATAGATATTTTAAAGGGAAAATTCTATTAAAATACCTTTTGAATTTGTAAAACTCCCAGAAAGTCTTCCGAATTTGTAAAAAAACTGAGAGATACAAAGGACCAATGAGGGATATGCAAATTCGAGTGAAATTACCCTTACTTTTAAATAATAATAATAAAAATACCCTACACTTCGCCGGGCAGCCATCGTCGCCCTGGCCACCTCTCACGTAATGCCATCAAGGGGTGGCCGGTATGCGGCGGCATGTACGCCGCTGGCGATATAACATCCCAAATTTTGGGATTTGAAATTAAAAATATTGCATAAGAATTATGGTGAAAATATAGTCTAAAATAATTATTTGAATTTAAGGACCTATTTTCTTGAGAAATTCAAAGAAAATAGTTAGAGGTTGATTTGTAGCTCAGGATTTTTAGAGAAATTACTTTAAAGGTTAAAGAAGTTAAATAAGAAAGAAAATCCTTATAAAGCATCAAGACTCGTTTCTGCCATTTATTGGGTAAGCAAGCAATAATAATGAGACAAGAGAATTATTAATTATTATTATTATTATTATTATTATTTTTTAAAAAAAGAATGGAAGACGTTGAATATCAGATACTGCTGCCTTAACCCATATTAAGCCCAACACCAACCCATTTCATCTGCTTATCTGCACCCCTTCAGTTCATATATATATATATATATATTTTCAACTCCAACCCATTAAATCTCCATTAAGCTATACTCCCTACTACAGATAACACTCTTCGGCCCAATTGAAACAAAACCCATAGTCATCTATTCTATTAACCACGTATCAACGTAGCAGATGCAACAAAATGCACAGCAGGGGAAGCAATATTAGCTGAACACGTATAACCTGTACTCTCGCCGAAATGCAGCTGGATTTATCAGCAAAAGTAATCGCAGCCCATACTCTCACGCGTCATTAAGAAAACACAGAAGGATCTGAGTCACGCCAACAGCTCCATGCTTCTCGAGCTCAACGCCATGGACCTCTGTGTTTTCTTTTCTCAGACCGGACCCTGGGAGTATTATATAATCATCGACTCCCCTCCATCCATACACGCTGCTTAACAAAAAAACCATAAAATAAAGTCTGTGCGTGTGAAGAACCGAAGAAGGAGGAGTGAGCCACACCGTGAGACTCCATTCTCCCTCTCCGCAAAGCAAACCGTGAAACAGGGGAGTTTGATTTTGGCCGAGAAAGCATCGTGCAAGCCAGGATTGAAGGTGAGCCTTCAGGTCTCTTTTTCTGTTGGTTTCTGACACCTTCCAAACGCAAGTCTTAAGTATTAAACCATAGGAATTAGCACAACAGTTCTCTGCATTTCAAACAATAAAACAGGGGCAGTAGGTGAAGTTGTGTTATGTCTCAGAGTTAGAATCCTTAGAATAGTGATCACTGAACCAAATCTTAATATATATATTATCGCCACACCTGGGAAAGTAATAGGAAACAATATGAAACTTAACTTTGCTGATATGCGTGGCTGCACAGAAGGAACTGATTTATATATATAAAGTAGTGAATAATAATTATAGAACCTACAGTGTGCTTGCTGCTATATATAGGTAGACACATGAACCTTAGACTCATTTTTTTTTCTAACGTTGCATGTGAAACGAAAAAAGAAAGAAAGAAGGAAAGCACTGCAAATATACATATTAGCTTTGGATTTTGAGTATATATATATATATATGCTTATATATCAACGTTACACATGGGAAAAGATAACCAACGTTGCATTTGAAAAAAAATGGCAGGAAAAATATTTGCTGTCATAGTATGTAACAAAAAAAAAAAAAAAAAAAACTAGCTTGGCAATTTTTTGTATAGATATATTCTTAATATGAAATTTATGAGACACTTTCTCCTGATATAAAAATTTAAAGTTAAAAATTTTATACATGTCACGTTGGATTGTAGATAAGCTGTACACACGTATGGCAAAAGTATGTTGTTGACTTGGCGATTTATATATATATGTTTCCAGTTTCCAGGTAAATAGCCTAGTTAACTAGCTTTAAAGATATAAATGTTCCACTGTATAGGAATTTTTATCTTACTAATATAAAACCTTACATACATATAACGTATGCTTTGGGAGAATGAAAGGAAAGACCTGATTTTATATTCACATATATATAGAAGCATAATATTGTCATATATATATATATATATATATATATATATGCCACTGCACATGGAAATATATTAGAGAAAAGTTTATTTATATATACATAAAGCATATTTATGTAGTATTTATCAAAGGCTTTGGAAAAACCATAAAAAAAAAAACATTAAAGCATAATTTTTATATGGTGATTGGTTTTATAAACTCTTAATTAAAATGTTAACATAGCCCTATGAGTTTAAAATGATTTTAGAGAAACAATAATAAATAGTAAAATAATAATAATAATTACTATTTATCTATGGGGGTGGAGGGTATTTTATTTATTTTTATTTAAAAGTAAGGGTAAAAAGGTAATTTCACCCGAATTTGCATATCCTCATAAGTCCTTTGTACCTCTCGGTCTTTTTACAAATTCGGAAAACTTCTCGAGGGTTTTGCAAATTCAAAAGGTATTTTAATGGAATTTTCCCTATTTTAAACGTATTTTGAATTTTTATGAAATTACTGCCGCCTTCTTCATATCTTCCTTAATTATTTGATCTTGTCAATTTGTTTTCTTTGATTTTTTTATTTATTTTTACTATATAGATATGTTTGGGATAGTATATGCCATTATTGTCAATTGTCTTATAACCTGATATGAAAATATTCTCTTATAAGCATGAAAGTTAGCAAATTCGATCATGTTAATAACCTTACGCCAGTATTGTCCTCCTCTAATTCAAAAAAGAAATACCACCCGCCTTGTTGAAATTCAACTATTTGTGATGCTTATTGAAAATATTATGAATATATATTCTTTGCATGGTAGATCTTTGCATGATTTTTCTATCCTTAGACATGATTCATTTGTCTTCTCTCTATGTGAAAGAAGTTGAATCCTCAACTGAATCTTACGATTAAAAGTCCGAACTAGGGTATATATTCTTACGCGAGGAGAGGTAACATACCACACACATAATATTTTAGAGGTTCATGAAACATATATTACGCTAATATGTGATTATTCAAAAGCGAGATAATATGGTAAAAAATTTATTGTGCGTGAATTTACATCCCGTCTTCGTATATATCATTTTTTATATATTAATATATCTATCTTATATATTTTACATTGGCGAGCATATAGAAGACCGAGATTGATATTGAAAGTAACAGTTTTCAAGAGAGATTTTAATTTTAACGACGTAATTTAGCAAGGAATCAGATTCGGATGGAAAATTAGTGGAATTTGAGTAATTCAAATTAGATGTACGAAATGTCAAGTTCATCACATTTCACAAAAATGACTTAAGAGGAAATCATGATCCCAAACACTTACGCAGTAGTAACAAGTACTCCCTCCCGGTCAATTATAAGAGTTAGTTAACTTTTTGGAGAGATTAAGGAAGGTTTAATTAAATTAGTTTAGAGTATTTTTATTTTTTTCTTCAAACTAAATAGTTTGGTAATAAACTAATATATAATCTAAGAAAACATAATATATGAAATGATTAAGAACTTATTTAGTTTCCTTAATCTTTCCAAAAAAAAATCAACTTTTATAATTGTGACCTATTTAAGACTTTGGCACTTCATTCCATCGTTTCCACAAACTCGAACAGATCATAGCAAAAAAACTCTCCCCATCCCTCTCGCATCCACTGGGAAAATTAAAGTTCATGGTAAAGAAAGACGTCTGGAAAGGTTCATCAAGTACTGCCTTCCATGGCTTCAATTCTTTGGACATGAAGCAGGTCCTCAGGTTCATCTCGGCACCACGTACGACAATGCACTTGCTGACATCTTTCCACATTAGTAAGCAACTTATTCTGCACAGCAAGCCACATGAAAGAGTGGCACCTCTGGGTAGCGTCTAGTTTCCATATCCGCTGCCAGATTGGGTCTCCCTCATTCTGTGCATGTATAATTAATATTGTCCCTCTCAAAAAGATACGGTCCTTGTCTCACATCACTTCTTGTATCCTGTATTAAAAGATCTCGCCATTTCATAATAGTTGCATGGTAGGCGTAGAGATACAGATGTAAATAATCTGCACTAATTGCTCTTCGAGGTGAAAATCATACAGGCACATGCGACGAAACTGCTAATTAATTCGATTATAAGCTTTTTCTTAGTAAATTTTAATTGCTATATATCCCTTCTTAACATTCATATATAGTTCTCATGGAAGGCACTATTATACTATGACAACTTGAGACAAAACTACTTTGATGTAGAGGCATAAAAGGTTTTACGTACGCTATTTGCAATAACTTTAGTAATGTTTTTAAACACAACATTTCAAAGACTAATAGGTCTGAGATCTCGATGGGATCCTCGGGGTGCTATTTCTTCGGGATTAACACAAGAAGAGTGTTATTAATGCTTCTAATATTAGAAGGGTGATCTAGAGATATTTAAGAAATTCACAAACAGAAGACCCCACATGCATGCTTCCATTGGCTTTGATAAAACAAAACATTTAAACCATCTTGTCCTGGGACTTTAAATGCTCCCATACTAAAGAAAGCTTCCTTTACTTCCATGTCATCTACCCTATGGTTCAGAAATTCCAGCTTCTCATTCCCAACCAGATAGCAAATATACTGTATTCTGCGATACTGAAGCACAAGTCATGCTCAGCTATTCATTCATATATATAGGCAGTAATACACAATTCTAGAAGAATATTTACAGTTGGGAATTCTCTAACACAGCCTATAATACAGTGACACGTACACAGCTAAATATCCTGGACAATATCAGCAGGATTTACAGAATCTACGTACATAACTGAATGCAAAGCGTAGGCACTAATATGCAGGACCACAAGGATCACTAGTGCAGGACCACCAGCAATTCTCAATGAATAATATATTTACATTCTTCTAATTCAACCATTGGATATGTAATACTGCAGATTAAATATATATAATGTAAAAAATAATTACTTAACATTAAAAACAATAATTTACTGTGATATATACACACACACGGTCAAATATTTTTCTCGTATGAATGTAGATCAATGAGATGTTTAAAACTAAAACGTAATAACACATTATAATAAATAAATAAATAAAAATAAAATTTTGTTCCGCATAATGACAGGATGGATGGATAGATTCTACGGTACTAACCCTATCCATATTTAATTAGGTGCGGCGCACCAATCCCCTTCCCACTTCATAATATCGATCTTATTTGCCCCACTTGGACAATTATCTCTAATGATTACCTGCCTCCACCGAAACACTGTGCAACACCACCGTCTCCACCGTTACACCTGGCCCAAACCCGAACAGTACTCCCCATTCAAGTCCTTCTCCGGTGGTGGATTTTGCTTCCCTTAACGACTTCTTCCTCATCTCATCCAATATGAACAAAACGCATGCACTTGTCATGTTCCCGTACTCACTTAGAATATGCCTCGAAGCTTTCAGCTTCTCCTTCTGGAGCCCTAGCTTGGCCTCAACCATATCCAGGATTGCCCGTCCACCAGGATGTACGATCCAGAAAATGGAGTTCCAATCGTTGATGCCGACCAGCTAGAATGCTTCCACCAAACACTCCTCAATGTTGTTCGCAATGATCTCTGGCACGTATTTCAGCAAGTGGAATGTGAGGCCCCGCTCTCGCAGGTGTAGTTTGATGGCCTCCTCTGAGTCCGGTAAGATAGTTTGCGCCGCTGAAACCAGCTGGAAAATGGGGCGCTACACTGAGGTGTCCGGGTCAGCACCGACGATGAGAGAAGCTGCGCCGTCACCGAACAAGGCTTGTCCCACGAGGGAGTCGAGGTGGGCTTCCGATGGCCCACGAAAAATTACAGCGGCGATCTCGGAGCAAACAACGAGAACACGTGAGCCCTTGTTGTTCTCAGCCAAGTCCTTGGATAGACGGAGGACGGTGCCGCCAGCTGCGCAGCCCTGTTGGTACATCATGAGACGCTTGACGGAGGGTCGGAGGCCGAGAAGCTTGGTGAGCCGGTAATCGGCGCCGGGCATGTCCAGGCCGGAGGTGGTGCAGAAAACAAGGTGGGTGATCATGGACTTAGGTTGTCCCCATTCTTGGATAGCCTTAAGGGCGGCTTCTTTTCCGAGCTTGGGCACCTCCGCCACAAGCATATCTTGGCGTACATCAAGCGAAGGACCCATGAAAGAGCACATGTTTGGATTCTGCTTCAGAAACTCTTCAGTCAGGTGCATGTAGCGCTTCTTGATCGTGGATCTTTCACCTGAGAGAACAAATGACTACACATTAACGTATGATATCAAGAAAGTAAGATAAAATCTAAGGAATGTGACAAACTACGACGTACATAGGTGCTTGAATTTTTCTTTGAGGTGGGTCATGTGGTCGCTGTTGGTGACGCGGAAGTAGAAGTCGGGGTAATCGGCCTGCATGACGCAGTTAGAAGGAGTGGCGGTGGCGGGGCCATCTGAGCGCTGGGAGCTGTGGATTTTCTCGACGGAGGCCATGTTAAGTTTGAAGGATGCGAGGATGAGGATATATAGAGTTGTGGCAACACTTAGCTTGGAAGAGTTGTTGGAAATGGGGAATGGTAGACGAGGAGTGGGCAGTGGCGGATCTTTGACGAGGCCACCCTAAGAAAATTAATCATTGAATGTGGGAATGTGAAATCTTTTTGTTTAAGCCATTGGTGGATCCAAAAAAATTAATCATGCAAATTAAATGTAAGAATATAGTATATTTTAGTTTAAGAATTGTTCAACCAATTAATTAAATTTAATGAACAATGAAAAATTAAATGTGATTGTTTGATTGATTAATTATTCCAATTATGTCAAAAATCTATCGCGTACTCATATCATTTTCACACCTTTTGGCGTAAAGTTCAACATGAAAGCTGGATAATCATACTCCTTTGGCCTCCAATTTTTTTTAAAAACATTTTCCCCTTTTTTTTTTCATTCCCTCTCGCAATCCCGCTCACAGACGTTAGACATTAGGGCACACTTCTATTACTCTCCCAATCTCCCTTGATAACTCAATAATGAGAACAAGAGCGAGGAACAAGCACATTTTCTCCCCATCTCCCTCATTTGTGATTTTTCGGCTCTTTACTCGCATACGGCCCTACAGGTAAATTCTCCCATCTTATTTCTTTGCTTTGATTCAACTCCATATTTACTTTGTCTTGATTCTTTTCTAATATAAGAAATTTCCTAATCAGTAAATCTCATTGAAATCGTCAAGTTTGATAAATTATTTTCTTGTTTCTTTCTTTATTTCCTTTGCTTTCATTCTTTGATTTTGTTTGTTGTCGGTGAAAAATGATAGTAATAGATATCTTTGTTGTCTTCACAACTCAAACTGGATTTGTCACTCCCCTGTATTTGTCGGTCTATATTGAATATTATGATCTTGAGATAAATATTTGCCCCCCCAAATATTTATCCCAAGATCCGCCACTGAGTGAGAAGCATGGATATATATGTTGATAAAAACGTGTGGATTTGGTCAAAAGTTACTACTAGTTGGTCTTTAAAATAAGACTCAATTGACTATAATTTGGCTAAATTAAAAATACTAGTTATATATTATTTATTTATAACAAATATATGTTGGTTTTCTCAAAATACCGTAATTCATCATGGCTACCACTAAATAAAAACCCTTTATACATGCAATTAATAAGTATTTTGACAAAAAAGTATAAATTTAGAAGATAAAATAAATTGAGGTCTTATATAGATATGACTAAATTTAACTCTCAATTAGCTTTTCTATTAATAACCAAAGGTAGTATTACTGTTGATACTAAGCCGTAATAAGTACAAAGTTGATTTTATATATTAAGTATGGAGTACTCCTTCCAATCCTTAATATAGACATATTTAGCTAATTTGATTAAATTAAGAAAATCAGTTGAGTTATTTAATATGACACGTATTTTTTAAAACACCATAATCATTTTTATTACTTCCCTTGTTCATTTTCCTTCTTGATTATTGTAAAAGGAGCATCATTAATAGAAGTAAGTTAGGAAAAAAAAAATGACAAATATGAAAAATTTATTTTATAATTAGGATCTATATCAACTCTTCAAATATGTCTTATATTAAGCACCGGAAAGAGTATTACATTTCATATGTTCACATATATTTAAAATAAACAGTTAAATTATTGAAATTGAATTATAAATTATTTACCGAGTTTAAAATTAATCAATAGAGGCTTAATTTGGAGAGTTTAAAAAACGGAAGACAAGAACTTTCTTTGCATGCCAAATAGGAAGGTTGGGTTTAAGACGTAGTAATAAGTAAGTTGCGATCTTTCACACCATGAAGCATTCGAATGTTGGCAACTTGGCATGCATGGGACGTTTGTTTGTCTTTCTATATTTATGTGCCATGTAACAAGTCTAGATGCATCGCAAGATTACAGCTAAGTTTAACTATAAAAATTTCAAATTAAAAAGATGCAAAACTAGAGTATTTTCCGATCCTTTTCGTTCTTAATTCATAAACTTTCAGGACAAGCTACGACAATGCAATACATGTAATGAGATCCGAATCAGTAGATCGATAGAATCGCAACAAAGCTGCATGAATATTCAGAATTCAACAGAAACCAGAGTAAAAGAAATAGATAAAAGAAACCCAAATTGGACTACACAAAGTGATCGAAATTCAAAAATTGAAGTATCAAAAGAAACACTTCTCCGAGTTAGAATTCAGAGCCATTTGACAAGAGAAGTGCAACCAAGCAAATCATCTACAATACCAATCGCATCAGAAGAATTATCGGCATCCATCTCAAGGCGTAGCTTCGCATACAAAGTGCGGGCTCCGGTACGAGACCCGGGAGCACGATGGTGCTTGATGACCGAAACGACATCGAACGAGGCAAAGTGCTTCCATGTAAAGGAGCGAGAACGAGATGTAAATAAGAGGAGCGAAAAGGAATACGCCCGGCGGCGAAGCAGGAAGGACAAGAAGATCCAAGAGAGTCGCGGGGCAACAATCGAACTAGCCGGGTGAACTGGAGAGAACCGGTCGGTCTTGAACCGACCGCGACGAACCCTATGAGACCGAAGCGGCGACGATGGCGCGAAGTGGCCACTGTTGGGCAGCCGATTGAGGGGGTGCATTTGGGATCAAACTATCTACATCACAGGACCTCAAAACCAGTGCATGTACGACGAAGAAGACGAATCCATAATCGCTTTGAATCTCTGTTTTGAAGATTTGAGAAAAATAGACAGAGAGTGAGAGAGAGAGAGACACAGACAGACAGAATGGAAACTTGTGTAGGGGGCAAGTGGGATGAATTACACGAGAGAATAAATGGCCTGTCGATTTTACCAGTCCCACGTGAGCGCAAACGCCGTCCGAGACGAGAGTGGCCGTCGGAGATGAAGACGAGAGTGAGAGTGAGCAGAGATTCGAGAGAGTGAGGGAATGTGATTCAGAGTTGTTCCTTTTTGTTGTTTTAATCAGGGGTCTTATTGTCTTTTCTCTTATTAAGTTCAATCCCAATCAGGGCCCTAGGGTCTGTTTTGGCCATATCAGATTGTTGGGGCCCTTTTTGGGTTTCTTGGGCCAAAAAGGGCCTCTACAGTGATTTTCCCAAAAAATTATATTATCCATTAGATGATATTTGATCATGGCAAGGATGTTGATGATGATAAAAGAAATATTTAGGAAATAACCTTAAAGTTATGGATAACAAAAAAAATAAAAATAAATATTATAAGAAGGAAAAAAAAAACATTGAAATCAAAGATTTTATAAGGGGTGAGAAGAAATGAAAGAAAATGAGAGAGAAGGGGTGGGAAGAAATGAATGAAAGTGTGTGAAATGAGGTGTGGTGGGGTACTTATAGGGATAACTATAACTTTTGTAGCGGTTGATGTAACGGTTTTGTAGCGGTTACAAAACCACTACAAAAATTCAATGGTATTTTTTAAAAAAATAAATAAATTTCAAAATATCACATTTTGTAGCGGTTACACTAAAAACCACTTCAAATTAATGAATGTTTGCGGGATTCGAAATATTCAAATTTCAAAATTCCACACTTTGTAGCGGTTTATCTACTAAAACCGCTATAAACTTCATGATCTTTGACGAGATACGAAATATTTAAATTTCAATATTACGCACTTTGTAGCGGTTGATGTGACGATTTTTTGTAGCGGTTTAATGTTTGTAGCGGTTTTTGTTCCTCTACAAAAATTCATTAGTTTGTTTTTTTATAAAAAAAAATCAAAATATCACATGTTGTAGCGGTTATACTAAAAACCGCTATAAATTAATGAACGTTAGCGAGATTCGAAATATTCAAATTTCAAAATTACACACTTTGTAGCGGTTTATCTACTAAAACCGCTATAAACTTCATGATCTTTGGCGGAATACGAAATATTCAAGTTTCGGTATTACACATTTTGTAGCGCTTTATGTGACGGTTTTTGTAGTGGTTTCAAGTTTGTAGCGGTTATTGTTTTTTTGTAACAGTTATAAAACCTCTACAAAAATTAATTGGTTTTTTTAAAAATAAATAAATTTCAAAATATCACATGTTGTAGTGGTTATACTAAAAACTGCTACAAATTAATGAATGTTGGCAGGATTCGAAATATTCAAATTTTAAAATTACACACTTTGTAGCGGTTTATCTATTAAAACCGCTACAAACTTCATGATCTTTGGCAGGATACGAAATATTCAAATTTTAATATTACACACTTTGTAGCAGTTTATGTGACAGATTTTTGTAGCGGTTACAAAACAGCTACAAAAATTCAATGGCCTTTTTTAAAAAAAAAAAAATCACATTTTGTAGCGGTTTAGCTAAATAACCTCTACAAATATGAATGTATTTTTTAATATAACTTCTATTTGCGACGTGTTTAAGGACTTCACAATCGTAGCGATTTAACTAAAAAAATCGCTACAAACTTTTCACCACTACCCCAACCGCTATAAATGAAGAAACCCTACCTCAAGCGTTGTGAAAAGTTGTAGCGGTTTTCTATAACCGCTACAAAAGTTCAGACCCTTGGTATGCTGTAACGGGTTTTTGATATAAATCACTATAAATAAACCGCCACTAATGGCGAGCCATAAGGCGCCAAACTAGCGCCCTATTTTGTGACGGTTTGTATAAATAAACCTTCTTTGTAAAATAACCGCCACAAATTTGGCGTCATATTTTGTAACTTGTTAGTTTATGATAACTGCTACAAATATCGTTCACGAACTAGCGCGCCATTTGGTGGGAGTCATACCGCTACAAATTTGTAGGGGTTTTGGTAGCGGTTTATTTTAACCGCTACGAATTGACATTTTTTTTTTGTAGTGAATCACATATACTGCAAACAGACAACAAAACAAAACATTGTTGTTTACCAAAAGAAAAAACCAAGTGACTGTCTATGCAAACCAAAAGTATTAAATACTCCTCTAGTATTTAATATAAGATATATTTATCAAATTTAATTTGATTAAGAAAATTAATTAGATTAGTTAATATGACATCTATTGTCTATAATACCCTACTTATCTTCAATCCTCTCATTCTTTTTTTTCTACTTGATTATTGTGGATTAAGATTGTAAGGTCATTTTTGATGATGAGCCATGTAAACAGTAAACTTAATCATTGAAACAAAAAATCCGTCAGGGCTATACGGTGAAGGCCGTTTCTTCCCTCGCCACAAACATTACTTCTTTAACGGCAAATATTTATCATCATCATTGTGCATGTATTGAGACTCTCAGGGTGCTATTACTATAGCTATTGTAAACGTCTTCTAAGTTTTTATGATTGAGATTATATATATACTTTAAAAATCATTTCACATTCCTGTATCTGATAAACACTGCTGCCTTCTTCATATCTGCCTTAGTTATCTAAATTAAAGTCAAATTGTTTTCTTTGATTTTATTTTACTATGTACGTGTGGTAGAATCTATTACTATTGGTGCCAATGGCCTTATTGGTTCAATCCTATTTGTAACTGTCATTTGTGTTTGCCCGTTTTTTAAAAAAAAAAAAAAAAAAAAACTCTAGCGTAGTTTAGAGTAACGTAGGATAAACAAGCAGTCATGTTACTTTATCTTTGGACCATGGATCTATATATATAGATACGTGCCACCTAGTTGTGGATTAATTACCCATTATCACTAATAAAGAGTCTGATTTTCTGTTTTAAAATATAGTCACTTGGGCATTTTGGTTTTTCAAAAAACTGTCACTTTACATTTTCAATAATTTATATAATAATTTAAAACTGTATTTACGTAGAAATAATAAAAATGGTACTTTTATGAAGAAAATGTTATTTTTTCTATAGGATGAAAAAACGGTATTTTAGTAAAATATTATTGAATTTCTTTACCGTCTTCACACCGATACATGTTACATATTTCTTATGCACCAACAATTAATTTCACTAGACTCTAATCACCCCCATTACCACGTACTTCACTCCACAATTTACCCAATCTTAATTACCCGACTTTTGAATCATCTATACGTAATGATCTCGCCTCCGGAACATCGTAAAACACCACCGTCTCCACCGGTGGTTGCTTTTCCTTCCCTTAACGACTTGTTCCTCATCTCGTCGTCTAATATATATGAACAAAACGCGTGGACTTACTCCCGTACACGCTAAGAACGTGCCTAGTCGCTTCCGGCTTCTCCTTCTCCAGCCCTTACCTTTCCTCCGTTTGATCCACAATGGCCCTTCCATCAGGGTGCATGATCCAAAAAATGGAGTTCCACTCATTAATGCCGATAAGTGTGAACGCTTCTACCAAGTACTTCTTGATAGGGATGTCCAAAAAATCCGACAATTCAGGTGGCCCGGCCCGTCTGAAAAAAAAAAAAAATTGGTTTGGGACAATATCTTCTGACCGGACCAGACCACTATGCTCGGGCTGGACCAGACCTCGGGCCAGGGGCTAAGACCCCTTTGACTAACCCGGTCTGGCCCGAGAAATATATATATATATATTAAAAAAAAATTGCAACTTGTCTTAACGCTAACGGCTTAAGTGCTTAACCTATTAACTTAACATGTCCAAAAAACCTAGCCGGCTCCCGGCTCCGATATATGACACTCCGACGGTCCTCTCGTTTAGCTTCGGCCGACATCTCATCTCGGTGACTCGGCCTTAGGTCTTCTTCTTCGGTGAGTCTTCTTCTTCACTCGGTTCGTCTCGCGGCGGCGCATCCCCATCGTCGTCCTCCGTCTCCGACTCTCCCTCATATGGTAAGTTTTCTTCCTTCAATTTAAATCTCGAAGCCCTAAGTCAATTTTCCTTGTGCCTTGCTTCGATGACTTTTCTTTTCCATCCTTTGCTTCTCCTTATGCATCGTTGTAATTTTTGTTTTATAGTCGCTTTGATTTCTTCTATTCGGTCTCACTCATTCTGGTTACATCTCTAAATTGATGATGCCCAATGATGCATGAATCAAACTCTATTGAGCAGTTTTCAATTCTCTATTTGCCTTCATTTACCACTACTACTCTCTCTCTCTCTCTCTTCCTTCGCATGCGCGTGCGCGCGCGCGCGCACACACACACACACACACGTTCTGTGGTGGTTTGTGAAGGCAATTGATGAGCGTTGTTGTATTTTAAACTGTGAATGATCGATCTAAAGCTATGAGATCTGAGGGCATTTTGTGATATTTATGTGAATTCGTGGATTTTTTCAAGTTCTATTTGATATTTGAATGTTTTGTTGTTGTTTTGAGTCTTGTTTTCTGATTATTTTGGATGTTGGAATCGGAGTGGAAGATGATACGTGCACTGGGCTCTGAGCAGATTTGGTCTGATTATTTTGATGTCTTGTATAGTCTGATCTCTGATTATTTTAAACTGCGAGGGCATTATCAACCGTGATGGCTTGGTCTGATTATTTTGTTGTCCTGTATAATCTGATTACCCAGCGAGCAAGTGTTGGAGATTTAAATTGTCCCATTTGTAAAAGCAAGTGTTGGAGATTTTAATCTGATTATTTTGCTATCCTGTAAAGTTGATTCTTTGATAAATCTGAATTGGGTAAATTACCCATCACAACAATCTGGATCACAATCATACACCTCTTGTGACTTTCAAGTTTGTTTGTTGTGTTATGTTCCTTTTTCTCTTTATTATAATAGGCCCGTCGAGAAGAAAATAAGCGTTTCGTTTTTATCTTGGTCCTCCCGCAATTAATTCCTCTTGCCCCCCACCTCCTTTATTTTAACCGCCTTTATTACCTTCTGCAGCATACCTCCCTCCTCCTCCTTTATTATTTGTGTCTTTTTAAGATTTCAAAAACAAAAACGTCAGGAAGTGGCAAAAAAAAAAAAAACTCTGGTCCTGGACTGGTCCAAGCAGTTCCCTGGACCCGATCCCGGTCCCGGCCTCGAGATCGGCCGAGCTAGACGAGATCGAGACCTCGGGTTTGGATTGTACAGCCCGAGGTCCCCCTGGACCGGACCTCGGGTTGACCCCCAACCCGTCTAGTCCGGTCATGGACATGCCTACTTCTTGATGTTCTTGTAGATGATATACGGCACGTCTTTTTCCAGTGGAATGTCGACCCGCTCTCGCAGGCCTAGTTTGATGGCGTCACTGGAGTCCGGCAAGATGGTTTGCGCCGCTGAAACATGTAACGCCCCCATTTTTCATGCAACTAATGTATTGGATCAATAAATGAAATATATGAATTTTCATCAAGGTTATAATCAAGGATATTTATTTATTTATTCATTTGTTTTTCTTTCAACATGAATAATTAAGTAAAGTAAAAAGGAAGTGGAATGGTAGTTTGGAAATTGGTAAATTATCATTTTCCTATGGATAAATTAAAATAGGAGATGATAATGGAGGTTAAAACATATTTTATTTTCTTATTTTGCACGAGTATTGCGCCAAAAAGAAGAGAAAGAGAAGAATTGGATAAAAATGTTTAAGAAGTTGTCATGGATTTAATCAAGAACTTAGGACTATTGGGTTAAATAGGAAGGACAATTTTTGAAGCCCAAAATAATTCTCATAGAAAGAGGGGAGGATGAAGCGCAAAAAAAAAAAAAAAATGCTCATGGAAAAATGGATTTTCTAGACGCTATTATTTTGAAGATTTGAAATTTTATGACATATCTAGCACATAGTCTCCTCTTCATAAATACAAGAGATATGTGATGAGACATATAATCTCTTCATCCCTCTCCATTTTCAAAAATTGCAAGAGGAAGAGAAGAAAAAAATTAAAAATATATATATATAATATGTTATCATAACACCAAGAGCATCATCAATGGAGTGTGTAAGAACCATTGGAAAATGGAAATCAGATTTTTTTTTTTTTTTTTTTCCATTTCCTTTCTCATTCTCATGCAGCAAGGAGGGAGGAGAAGGAAGAGAAAAATAATAATAATAAAATGAAGGATGAAATGACATTGGTGAAGCCATTTTAAGTGCCTAATACCTAGAGCTAATAATGGTTAGCAAAGGGGAAATGACCCAAACATTAAATGGGGATTTTGAGCATATTATCCGAGCCAAAATCAAGACTTATTTTTTCTCCCAATTAGCCCAAAATGTCGATCAAGAGAAGGGTAAGGAGAAAAGAAAATTTTCAAAAGAAAACTCTAGAAAAATTTGGAGAAAACAAGGGCATGGAGGTAATTCATCAACACACAAGCAATGAACACTTTAAAAAGGCCAACACCCCTCCATTTTGGGCTATGTACACGGTTGAAGAGAGGAGGAAAGGGAGAGCAAGTGGTTCTATGTAAGAGAGCAAAAGGAAGCTTAAGTAGAAAAAGGAAGTTGAAACTAAGGTAAGTATTTGACCTTGGAACCTTAAACCACTCCCTTCTACTTCTTCTATTGTGGCTAAGACATTAAAGATCATCATTTCTTTGGTCTTTTGAGGTGTAGTTCGAAAATTGAAGAAGGGAGACTCAAGGAGCAAGTGTGTCAAAGGTGTTAGGAAGCTATCAAGTAAGTCATTTTTGAAACTTTCTACCATTTTTCTTGGTTGTTTGAGCTAGGAAATGTCTATTTCCTTGAACATGCATGTATATTTGGTCGAGTAGCTAATGAAAAGAAGGAACAAAGGTTTAGAATTAAGTTTCATGGTGTTAAATGGTAGATAAAACTAAGTATATGAATGATGTGAAGCTAGAATGGAAGCTTGGTATTTTGTTGATTAATTAAGGAATTTCGTGCAGCTGATTTTTCAAGTGGATATGAATTGATTTTGGTATTTTTGAGGGATTTAAAGTGTTTAAAATAAGATATGTATAAGGTTGAACTTGAACCATAATGGGAAGTATAAATGGAAGTTAAAAAATATTGGGTTGTTGATTTGTGAAATCAGCTGGGTTCAACTCAATTTTTGACTTAGTAAATGGACTTGTAAAATTATGAATTTTTACAGAGAGAAAGAAGACATCTCAAGGATTGTTTTGGTATATTATTTGTAATTTTAGGAGTTCTAGATTGGGAGAAATAAATTGTTGAAAAATAGCCTCTGTTTCTAGACTTTATTTCAGACAACAGAGATGTTTTGGGCTACAAATGAATTTTCAAATATGGCCCAAACTAGTATTTTTGGTTGAAACCAGACATATTAAGGGTTAAATGGGCTTTGGAACCAACCCAAAAGGAGTTTTCTAGAATAAATCATGAATTTTTTATGTTTGGCAATTATTTATGGAATTTTTTGTACAAGGACGAAAATGAAAGGAATTTAATTCCTTAACAAGAAAAGGAATTTAATAAATATAGACTCTTAACAAGGGCTTATTTTATGACTAAAACATAAAATATTTTTTTAGAGAAGAAAATTACTTATATTTATATTTTATTATTATTTTAGGGTTATTTGAGAAATTGTGCACCAAGAAAGGAAATTATTATTAGTAAAAGTGGTCAACCAAGGTAGTAACCTTAATCTTCATTTGCCTTGTGTTACTTTGTATGTTTGATTTTCCATAATTGTGGATCCGTGTCTCGTGAGAGACATGCGTTTGTGTGCATTCAATGTGGTCTCGGTTCAGAGACCGACTACTATGCTTTTCCTGGCGTTGTGGATCTGGGGCTTGCTTTGTGGAGTAGTCTACGTTTTTTTATTAGGATGGTCCTTCCGCAATAAATGTTGCATCTGTGTGGTATGCTTTAATATTACTGCGCGTGTTTACTGAATGCTGTGTGATTTATGTTTATTTTCCTGATTATGGTGACATACATGCATTGCATACACATGTTATATGAGATTAATGGTTACTCTGGGATTTAATTATGAATCCCAGGATTTTGCAAGGATTCTGGGAGTGCTTCTAGGTTGGTGCCGGGTGACGAAGGTAGGCGTGCGGAACAAGACTAAGCTGGGAGTGACTTTATTTTGGGTTACTCGGATAATTGTATATTTATTATTTTGGCTGTTGGGCACTTTATTCGGGATAACTGTATATTAATCCCACCGAGGAAACCTTTACTTATCGCACTTTATTTTATCAGTATGTTTTGTCTAAACTAGTGCGTGCTCTGCTGTTTATACTCTGATACATGATGTAATTAATCTGGGAATAAAATTTAAAAAAAAAAAAGAATATAGGAAAAATGGTTTTAAAGTAAAGGATCACACTACCCGCTACCCGAAAGGGCGAGCCGGTAGGTGTGTGACAAAACGAGTTGGAAAATTGGGCGCTCCACAAAGGAGTCAGGGTCACCACCGACGATGATCGCAATTGCACCGTCACCGAACAAGGCTTGTCCCACGAGGGAGTTGACAGAGATTTGCCGTGATCTCTCAAAATAACCAGATTAGAAAAGGATTTGCAGTATAATGTAACCCGTGTCGTTTCCCAACGAATTCACAAATCGGTTTAAATCGAACAAATAAATCGAACAATAACAAATCGGGGGTTTTTGATTCAAAAGAGATTAAAAATGAAAATATGCGAAATGAATGAAATATGCGTAAAAGCATTAACAACGATCAATCGATTAAAAACGATTAACCCAGAATTGAGATTCCATAACCTTCATCAAACAAAAAGATAATAACTGAACTCGTGATTGATTCTGGTCAAATCGAAATCTCTGCATTTGTCTAGATATTCCCTCGACTAGACGATCGTCCAAAGATTTGATCGAACACGTGGCGAGCTCGTCGTGCGATCGCATAACGCTCTCTCGAACCCGGTCGACCTATGTCCTTGGGATATCAATCTAGGTATTAAATCTAATACCTAATCCGCAATTATAATCGGATCCGATTAAAATAAACAGAAACGAATTACGTTACCGATTGAAGCGTGTGTCCTTTGGATTCGTGGAACCCTCAATCCATGGGTCAATCACAGAAGCCTAGCTTATCATAGCTATGCAGAACGAAAATGGGAAAGAGATGAAGAAGTTCATCATGAACACGAAGAACACGATGAACGGATGAAGAATTACTCGAGAGAAAATGAAGCTTCTGTATTTTAATCCAAAACTGAATAAAAACGTGAATGAAAACTGTTTGTGGCTGCTGCCACACTTAACCTAAAATGGAAAAATGAAATGGGGTTCCAATCCACAATTCAGGCCCAAAACAAAAAATAATAAAAAATGGGCTTTAATTACAAATTCGAGCCTAAATAAAAATCCGACTTCGGCTCCAAATTTGACTGCCCGCTTGTCCAAATTTTCCCTTCATGTCTTCATAACAATTGTAGATCTCTGAATCATCTGAAATATGAAACAAAAATGAGGCAAATCCGATGTCTGGTTCAAGAGTTATGGTAGGAATAGTGAAGCAATATAAAACTGGAATTCTATTATTAAAAATGGCTAAAATATAATCAAAGGTCCAAAGCCCAAATAAGTATAAAAGCCATTATTTATTAACTAAAGAGTCCTAAATTATTAATCAAGAGATAAAAAGAAGTGTATGAAATATTCAATAATCGGAGTCCACATGGGTTTCGGAGCCCGCGAAAAAGTAAGGCAGTGATCTTGGAGCAAACAACTAGAACACGTGCACCCTTGTTATTCTCCGTTGTTTTGTATGTCTCTATATTATGTCTCCACCATTTCATGAAACTTGAATGAGATTTAATGATATATAAAAATATTAATATAGTATTAAATCTCAACCATTAAAATTTCATATCCAATATTAATAGTGACAGAGAGAAATTAATAGAGATATTATTTTACTATTGTTCCTCAGCCAAGTCCTTGATGAGACGGATGACTGTGCTGCTGGCAGCCCAGCCCTGTTGGTACATCATGAGATGCTAGACGGAGGGTCGGAGGTCGATCGAGAAGCTGGGTGAGATGGTAGTCAGCGCCGGGCATATCAAAACCGGAAATGGTACAAAAGACGAGGTGGGGGTGATCATGGACTTTGGTGTTCCCCATTCTTCGATGTCCTTAACGGCGGCTTGTTCGAGCTAGGGCACCTCCTCGACCACCATATATATCTTGACGCACATCAAGCGAAGGAGCCATGTAAGCACAAATGTTTGGATTCTCCTTCAAGAATTCTTTCGTCAGTGCACGTGACGCTTCTTGATCATAGATTTTTCACCGCTTTATGCAACCAAATAAAATCGTAATGAAACGTAAAAGTGATGAATAATATATATAAATGACAAAGAGACATACACATGGGATTGAATTTTTCTTTGAGATCTGTCATGTGGTCGTTGTTGGTAATACGGAATTAGAAGTCTGGATAATCGGCTTGGCTGATGAAGTTGGGAGGAGTGGCGGTGCCGATGGCCAGGATGGTGGCGAGACCATGTGAGCACTGGGCGTTGCGGATTTTGTCGACGGTGACCTTGTTGTTGATGAATTAAAGGTGTAAGGATACGTGCTAGTGTAGGTAAGAGTGATAGATGAGAAATGGAATATCAAGTGAGTCCAATGCATAGGTTTACGAAGAGAGGCATGAAGGGGAGGGGATTTCCTCAGCGTCTTCCCTCTCAGAATCCCTCAGGAGCGTATTCAGGGCCGTTGATATGTTATAATTAAATCTTCACTGTCCATTATAATACTTTATAAACACATTCAGAGCTCAGAAAAATTATTTTAGGATTTTTAAAAAATATCCTGAAGTATATTTTTAGTATCAGTCAGTACCCTAAAATATTTTTCAACAGTATTAAACTTATTTTAGGATCCTTTAAAAATATTTTAAGGTACTAACTGGTATTAAAAATATACTTTAAGATACTTCTAACACTGAAAAAATAGTCCATAATATAATCTTGAAAAAATATTTTAGGATCTTAAAAAAATATTTCATGGTACTAACTGGTACTAAAAATATACTTAAAGATACTGTTGGTACTGAAAAAATAGTTCATGATCCTAAAAAAATATTTTAGGATATTGAAAAAATATTTCGGGATACTAATCGATATTAAAAATATATTTCGAGATATTTTTTTAAAATCCTAAAATAATTTTTTCGAGCTCGAATGTGTTTAGAAAGTATTAAAATGGACGGTCAAGATATAATTATAAGAGATCAACGGTCCTAGATGCACTACTGAGGGATTCTGAGAGGGAAGACGCTGAGGAAATCCACTCCCGGCATGGAGAGTGGGCTAAATGGTGTCTCCAACTTAGGCCAACATATGTATTTTTGTACTGTACTAAAGATGGAGTTGATTTTTTTATATATTAAGAAAAGTAATTAAATTATTTTAAAATATTTGTATTTATCATTTTTTTCTTCAAACTATCTTTTCTAACTTCTAAACTGATGATATATAATTTAAGGATACATAACACATGATATAATTAGCTAACTTATTTAACTTCTTTAATTTCTCCAAAAAAATCAATTATGTCTTATATTTATGATCGGATGAAGTATTTAATATTACCTCGATCCTTAATAGAAAACTCAATTGACTTTTATGGAGAGATTAAGAAAATTAATTAATAAATTAGTTAATCATAACATATGTTGTGTATCATTTGATATCGATATAAGTCAGACAACTTAGTTTGGTATAAAAATGATAAATATAAATATTTTAGAGAAATTTATTTAGTTTCCTTAATCTATTAAAAAAAGTCAACTCGGTTTGATATTAAGGACTAGAGGTGGTATTATAATGATGTTATTATTAAATATAATATTAAATCTCAACTATTGAAAGTTGATATAATAACAAAGATAAATAAAGACACTCATCTCCCGGACTAAAGTGGATAGCCTTTAGATTTTAAGATATAATTTTAACAATGAAGTTTTTCGCTGACAACATAAAGTTCAATGAAGTTTTGAAGGGTGTAAAAATATACACAATTTTTTAAAAGGGTATAATTTTAGAAATTCCTTTAAATTAATCCAAACATCCAATATATATATATGTGTGTATAAAGCTAGATGGAGTAATAATAGTAGACGTGATCATTTGAAAACGGAGCAACTTTAACGATTCCATTATATGCACCATTCAAAACGTAATTGATGTGCAACTAAAGGCTTATAACAACCAAAGACTCGCAAGAATGCGGTGGTATGACGTATTTGCGTCACGCAAAATTTTCAGAATCGAGGGTTTGATTGTTCTTAATTGCGGGACCATTTGGTCCCCAATTCTAAAAAAAAAAAAAGGCTTATAACAAAAAACTTGGTTTAAACCCTGTATAATATTATAAACTATGAGCAGGAGTATACCTAATACCACATGGCTATAGGAAAAACAATACACTGCACGACGAAATAAGCCTACTTTAGGAAATTAAAAGTGAAGAATTTGATTTAAGAAACTCTAAAAAGGAAAAATTAAACGTGATGAGTTTCTTAAATCAAATTCCTCACCTTTGCTTTCTTTTAAGAAATTCATAATTATGATTCATGGAAGGGTGACCTGTATTTGCTACTAAACACGGATTCGTGTTGGAATCTTGATAAATACCAATTTTCATATATTTTATCTCACATTAATCATTTATTTTGGGGATTATTTTAGGCTAATTTGGATATATTAGATAATATTTAGATTATTAGCCAATTTTAGGAAATAATATACATCTGAATTAATTATGAGATTATTGTGCTTAAATGATTAATATCTTGATTAATATCTTGTGATTAAATAATATTTCTTAAGATATGATAGATTACGATTTTATCATATTAGAGATCCTATGGTGCAGATTTTTTCAGGAAAGACTAAAAAGAAATCCAATGGTAGAGTTTTATTGGACTTCTCAAACTTTAATGGGCTTATCCAAAAATCTATCACTTTCCTCCTATTATTTAACCTAGCCGCGAGAGAACAAGAGAGGAGAGAGAGCCGCCAATCTCACGATACGAGACTAGACTATTCATTCACGCCGAGAGATTCACGCACGCAAAGACGCCGCCAAAATCACGCACACGCTCGAGAAACGCAGAGGGAGACGCATAGAATCGTTTTGATTCTAATCTACACGTGCCCCTGGTGAAGAATTGATTCCAATTCAATTCTTTGGTTTTTGACAAAAGCTCCGCGTTAATTTACGAGAATTGGCATCATTTAAGTAGTTAGCATACGGTACTCCTCCAGTGAATGCGCGTCAACCGAGGAAATTGAATTGATTAATTCTCCTCATTCTCTTCTTCATGGTCGTGGGTAGTCTAATGCTTGGAGGAGGAGTGATTTCCATGGAAGCTTAAGCTTCTTTAGGAGGCAACTTGGGAGGAACATGGGAGAAGCTAAAACCTAGGAGCTTACACTCAAAGACTACAAGGGAGTGTCATTCTTTTTATCTATTTTAATTCAAACGAGATTATTTAGTTTTAAATAATTTTGATTGTTTTATTGAGAACAATTAGTAATTTGGATTTGAACTGTGTTTAAGATATTCATTGGGATTCTTATTTGCAACCTTTGTGATTGTCAAATAAATTAGTAATTGAGTTTTCGTTATTAATTTATTTGTCAATTGGGTTTATCAATTTAATGGTTTAATTAGGTTGATAAATTGCTTAATTGTTTAATTAGATAATTGTGAATAAAATTCCAAAACTATTTCGAAATTAACGAGTTTGGTTTTTAATGAGTTTAATTAACCCCCGCTTATTTCACTATGAGTTTTCTAGTGGAATAAGTGTTATTAAACTTGAGGGTTTCTCATGTTTAGGTAATTAAATTAATTAATTCCAATTCTCCATTCACCCCTTTGGTCTAATTAATTAATTTAGGCTAAAAAAGTTAACTCCATGCGAATCCTAAGTTGTCCCCTTCTTCATCATAACTGAATTAAATCTTTATTATTTGATTTGTTTTAATTAATCTTCTTAGGATTTTTATTAGTCTCTCATAACAAAATCCCCCAAAAATTGCATTCAAATTCATATAGATTAGTTTCATCCTTATTTAGGATTTAGAGTAAATTACATCTTGCACTTAGTTAGTTTAGTTTTATTTTATTGCATTTTTCATCACCTAAAATCAACTTAAAGAAAACCCACAACTCGCTCCTTGGGAGAATGGCCAGTTGACTCTAAACCGCATAATAAAGTAGGACCTAGTTTAAATTGACAGCTTTCGCGACAAAAGCAGCGCATCAAATCTTCAGAGTCCAGATTTCATGGCATCCAAAAGCTATAACTGAAGATAATATTTTATCATCAACCTTTTTATAAAGAAGTAACAAATTTATAAAGTAGTTTATAAAGAAATACCTCTCTATCGAAGCTATCAAACAGACATTTATGGCCTTCTATGATTTTTTCAATGTGTTATTCGATAGTATTGGTTAGTCAGGTTTAAATATTATTGAGCTCACTCAAAGTAGCTCATTGAAGCATTAAGCAGTCATGTTTTTTTTTTCCCAGCTAAGTTCATCATCTATCTTGTGCTGGAAGAAAGTTAACTGCAATTCAATTTATTACAGCTCTTTTTCAAGAAAAAGTATTAAATGTATCTTAAGATCCTTTTTTAATTAAATAAATTTATATTATTAACAGCGTATAGAAAATTAATAGTTGGTAGTTTTTTCTGACCTGTGATGATAATTAATAAATAAATTATATATGAACTGCCAAAAGAAAACAGTAATAACAAGACGGATGAAGAGAGTTGAGACAGTGTGTGTGTGTGTGTATTTCTTGACTCAACCTTTTTTATTTTTTGCCAACATATTTTTTGATTCAACCAATTATCTTATCAATCAACTTCTTTATTTAATTGAAAATCTGAAAATTTTGCATGAAGGGAGTTGAGATTACATGAGAAAATGAAATCAGTCTTCCATTAATAATTTGAAGCGAGTCAAATTTTAAATTTAAAAGAGTAAACTAAAGAAGCATTGATGGATGAAAATAATCACGAAAAAAATTAAACAAAATCAATCAAAAATAATAATCATATTGATGATGTTGACATTGAACCTCGACCAATAAAAAAAGGAGCTATCAATATTGAATAATGTGTATAGCAAACCAGGATTTTTTTCCCACAGATAGCTGACAGCTAGTTAAAGTGGCAAAATGTGAACATAAAAACAGAAAGTACCAAAAATCCATAAAAAAGGACGCAAACTTAGCTAATAAAAGTAGACACCTCTTTTCTTTTAAAAAAACAAGACTTTCACTCTGTGTTGAATGGAGTCCACATTTGATGCTTAGAATTATGTGCTTATTATATGTTTATACCTCTAATTAGATGTATGAGTAAATTTTTTTTTTTAAATTTTTTTTTTTTTTATTTTTTATATATTTAATTTAAATTATATCTGCTTTCTGATTTTTTTTTTTTTGCACCCAATATCTCAAATTAATTAATTTTCATAATACTGGTGTTATAGACAATTTAACTGAAAATTAATTAATTTGAGATATTGGGTACAAAAAAAAAACTCGAAAAAAGCAAAGATATAATTTAAATATAAATAAATACAATATATAAAAAAAAAAAAAAATGTGCTCATACCTCTAATTAGAAGTATAAGCACATAATAAGCACCTAATTCTAAGCACCAAATGTGGACTTGTGTTGAACGGATATGTGGTTAAAATTATATATGGTTAAATTGAAGGACATATGCTATCCTACTATGTGTTTATTAAACCAATTCACAACAACATCATATTATTTTAAATCAAGTTTTTGAAAAACATCTCCGTAATTTGTTAACATATGAAAATAATAACTATATCTTAAGTGACTATTCTGAAATTCTGAAATGTTGTGTTTTTACTAAAATGCCTCCCATTTTTATTTTTATTTTTTAAAAAGAGAGAAGCCTGACTGGCGACCGGCACCACCCCGCTGGAGGGATTTCTACGGCCGTCTGTCGGAGCTCCGGTGACAACTACTTGAGCTCCATGAAACCCATCCAGCGTCATTAACAAGGTTGAATAAAGGCAATGCAATTTGAGTATAGTGATTGACAAATTACGCTCACTTAATAGTTATACTCAAATTTTCATTACTAATACTAAAGTTGTCATTGTCTTTATTCATCAACTTATCAACAACGCTTGATAGGACTTAAGAAACTCAAGTAGTCAATATCATTAATCAAGTAGTTAATCTCATTACTCAAGTTATTATCAAAGCTCGGCCATGGCGGCGGGTTTTTCTTTTTTAATAAAACTTAAAGGGCATTTTGGTAAAAACATATTTTAAAATCTCAATTGAATCCTTTGAGACATATTTATCATTTCCATGTATTAACCGACTTTTTAGAATTTTCTAAATTCAAATGGTATTTATTTAAAATTTCCCGATACTTCTTACCCGAAACCAAAGCAAAGGTCACTTCTTTTTCTTTTTTATGCCAACGCTTCTTTTTCTTTATGACCTTGTAAGGCAAAGGTCACTTTGTAAACCACTTTTTCAAAGTGAAATCTGTATATCATTTATCTCAGCTTGATTCATAATTCACGATGCACCTGATCAAATCATAGACGTATGGCTTTTCCACCACTAAAAGATAACTTAAAATATATACATGTATATTTACATATAACATAAAAAATTTAGGAAAAATCCTAAGAAAATACCACTTGAATTTCAAAATTTTAAATAAGTGATTTCATAATAAAACGAGTTGTTAATTGCTTTATTGTTCTTGTTAATCCCATAATTATTGTTGTCAACGAGATTTTAAAGTTCAAGTGGTACTTTTCTATCTTTTTTCCAAAAATTTAGAAGAATGTTTGCAATATTACTCTTTTCATATCTAAAATTACGAAGATATTTGAAAAATAAATACAATACTATATAGTATATACTCTCTCTGATCCTTATTATAAGGCATCAACTAGCAAGTTTATTTGGTCCTTTTTATAATGCACATGCTTGTTCCCAATGAGCAATGATTATTTTTTTCCATATCTGCCCCTAAATAATAAAGTAGTGCGTGAGAGTAATAATTAATATAATATTAGAGTTTAGTGCAATTAACATGGGTAATATTGAAAATTACTTAGATTCTAGGACAACTTTATTGACTTTAACTATTTTTATTGGTTTGTGAGAAAAGTTAGTTGGTGCCTTATAATAAGGAGTACCATATAAAGACATGTTGTATATCAAATTACCAATTATTAGAGGGGCTAAGTATTGGTATGTTTGGTATCCCGATTAAGCCTCCAATCAAGCGTTTTAGAGGCCCAATCGAGCTTCTGAGCTTTTTTTTTTAAAAAAAAAAATCACATGTTTGGTATCCAACTTTTGCCAACTGTGCTTATGAACCTATCTACCATATTCTAAAAAGCTCAATTTGGGAGCTTTTGAAAAAGCTCCTTCTGATTTCCGCGTGGGCTCACACCATAACGGAACTTTCGTTGCTTCTCACTCGCTCTTTCTCTCTTGGATTGCTAGGAGCTCTTTCCTCTCTCGCCTGCAACGAAGGTTGCTAAATCTGGAGAAATCAACGGCAGCTAGTCTCTAAATCCGAAGAATGAAGCACTGAAAATCTCGATGGAAGCATGGTTAATAACGAAGACGGTGAAGCTCGAGTTCAAGAGTCCGTGTTCGAATCTTCCTCCTCTTCTTTGTAAGTGTGGAATGCTGCCATTAATTTCAGAAGACTCATGATAGTGGTGACGAGTTGTAGCTTCGTCGCCGGCGACAATGGTGATAAGGGCGAGAGTCATCGGCAATAGAGAAGGTGATGCGGTGGTGATGGCGTTCAAGATGAAGGTGGTTCAAAAGGTCACGGCTCCTCCTCGTTTCGCAATTTCGCGGTTCGTGTCTCCAAGTTGAGCTCCCCTGTTGCTCAGCATCCACCAACATCCCAGTGAAGGAATGTGGGTGTATATCTTTTAGGGTTAAGGTGTAAAAATACACATGTGCTTTTCTCTAAGGAGCGCCCAATAGCAAGTGTTTTTTTAAGTACAAAAGTACACACGTGGTTACAAATTAGGTGCAAAAATACCGTTTGATCGTTAAGTTTGACTTGTTTTGCTGATTGGACAATGACGTAGCATTTCAAAAATAATAACGTCTCTGTCGGTTCTTAAGCGGCTCCTTACCCTTATCCTCGATCCTAACTCCCTTGGATCCTGAAGCTAAGGTAAGAGCTGAGATCCAATGCCCATTGGATCTTAGGTAACAGTTAACCTCATGCTTATGTAAACAATATATGTATGACAGATATCCACATTATTAGTACAAAATCACATTTTCAAAACAACAACAAGATGTAAGGCAATAACAAAACACAGCCACTGCAGTATGTATGTTATCCTAGCTAGTCTGCACTATTCACCAGTGCCACGATGTACAGTCGTGTCCTCAGCGCTAGGAAAACTCAACGGTATTATTATAACCATAACCCGTGTATATATTTGAATGTATCAAGAACAATTTAAGACAGAGTCTTAGCATATGAACACAACTATCATATATAGGCATACAATAAACATAAGAGTTAAGGTTACAATACGCGTCCGTACTTGAGTCAATATTCTCGACGCTCGTCTTTGACCGGTATTCGTGTGATAATCTTATAGTGGTAATATCTCTTTAATTAATTCACAAATATTACTCCAAGAGATATTTTGGCTATACATGACCATTTTACCCCTAGTTTAATTATTTTCATTTTTATTCCCTTTTATTTTCGTAAAAACGCTGTTGTACAGCAAGTGGGCTGATTTTTCGTCTAAATTTGAAAAATCATAACTAATTCTACAAAAATCGAAACGAGGATCCATAAAATTCCTCGGAATCCCTAGGATGTCTAATTTCAAATAAAAATACTCATTTTTCCCAAACTCCCTGAGTCATTCCCAGGTTTAAGGTTTTCAACCTCTGCCCAGAATTTTCCAGAATTTCGTAGCCCATTTTGCAGAATTTTTAACTCATAGCACATAACTCAAAATGATATGCTATAGGTATATTTGGAAATCTCTATATGTCTACTTTGAACATGAATTTTCTCAGAATTTAAGAACATCATCTTTAACATAAGATACCAGCGTTTTTACAACTACTTTCAGAAATCGCTAACCGATAAATTTTCGCCAGAGCTTCGCTACTTTGATCATAATCTTCCAAAAATTTTGTTATAACATCTTCCTCATCAATTTTTCGAAATAAAACCATTTTTAAACTCGGAAAACATGAAATCTAAATAATTCTAGAAGATCAAAGATTAAAACAACAATTTAACTAAAAACTCAAAAGCTAGAGCTAAAGAACTTACTTAGAACTTTGCTCCTCCTTTCTCCAAGACTCTCACTCACTCTTTCACTCTTAGAATCAGATGCTATGCTTGTTTTTGGTGTGAAGAATTATGAAGACCCCAAGCCCCTATTTATAGTAAAATGGCATGGCAATTTTGGTAGTTCCATTGAACTTCCTCTTCTCAAATCTCAACCCTTGGATCTAGGTTTAAAACTTCAACTCTCATCCTCACCAGTCCTCTCTCTCCACGGACTTCTACTCCCTCCCCTTCTAATTTGTTTATTTCAATTTTCAGTTACACCAAATGCTTATATAGTTAGTTGCAAGTTGGTAGTTCTATTCAAATTTCTTCTTCACTTCTCAAATCTCAATTTTATGACTTAATAAAAGGTCTTCTTTAAACAATTTAATCACTTAAACACAAATCACAGAAGTTGATGAAAATGATTTTGGAGATATCCTTATCCGAGCTTAAAATATGCTCGTTCATAATAAATCCTTATATTTGATCTATGATCAAAGCTTCTCAAGATATAATTTATTTTCTATAGATTCTCATTTACTTGTGTCTTGAATTAATCCCAATAATTACTCTTATATTTTTTTTTTGGAATTAACAAAATTATCCTATTCTTCCTACACCTACACACATACACGTATATACACACACATTCATCACCTCCCCCCTTTCTCTTTCCAATTTATCCTCTTCCATTGTCATTAAAGTCTTAATCTCAAGGTACAATTATCCTCTTCTATTTACCCCTAAAGTCTTCTTAATTAAAAGCTTGATTAAGACATGTTTGATTAATATCTAGATTTTTCATTCTTGGCTTCTTCCTTCCTCAACAATCCTTCCCCCTCCCCCTTCATCTTTTTCTCAATTCTTATCCTCTTCCACTTCATTAATTACCTTCTAAGATGTCATCATCAATAAGCCTTGAAAGTTTTATGCATTAACTTCATGAAAGATTCCATTTTGCTTTTGATTTGGTTGATTAATAAACAATTCAATTCAGATTTTTCCCTCCCCAAAGAACCGTGTATTACTCCCTCTATTGCCTCTTGGATTTGTGTTCTTACTATCTCTCATAATCAAGAAGATAATCCTCTTATTGGTTGATTTTAATTCCACAAGGATTATGCTTTATGAAGTCCATTCTTAAGCCTTTAGATTAGCTTTATTACATTTAATCTAAGCCTTTGATTTGGATTTGGAAAAATCTAAACACTATTTATGATATTTGTTAATGATTTAGGATTAAGAATTAATGTAATTTCTTAGCCTCTTTAATTAGAAATTTTCGCCACTTATGTATGATTTTTGGGAGGATTAATTAACCTTGGTTAATATTCCTAATATATTGTTTTAGGAGTCATTAGGCCTAATTGTCAATATTTGATAGGTTTTTATATTAATCTTGATGATTAAAAACCCCTTATGTACTAATCTTGGCCTTTAGATATCATTTGGATGTTAATTAAGTAGATATATTCTTAATTATGCCCTTTTTCAATTAAATAATATTTAATTTCGAAATTTAAAATAAATATTTCAATTATTGCAAATTTAATTGCCTAATAATTGTTGATACTTTTCTTTAATTGATTTAGGTATTTTGATGATATTTTATTGCATTCATGATATAGTTAAGATTACACTTGATTATGATAATCTTAGGATATTTTATGATCCCTAATAAGATTTAGAAAATCAAATATTTGGTCACCTTAATTCTAGGAAGAAATTGCCTAGGATATAAAATAATAATAAAAATTAAGACCACATATTCACCTATTTTAAATAGATATTATTTATCCAAATATAATATTTAAGATATATTATTTATTTGGGTATTACAAGGAAGTATTCTCAAAGTATCTTTTTAGTACCAGTCAATCCCCTGAGATATTTTTTCAGATCTTAAAATAATTTTTCAAGATCATGAAGTCATTTTTCAAGATGCAATTGGTCAAGATATCCGAATATCTTTTTAGTACTTTCGGTAGTAATTAAAATAAAATTATTAAATTAAAAAATATCATTTGGTGTTCGACCCTCTTGTTGACAAACCACTTGTGTATTTTTACACCTTTGAAATGCCACGTCATCGTCCAATTAGCAAAAAAAGTCAAACTTAACGGTCAAACGGCATTTTTGCACCTAATTTATAACCACATAATCACTTTTGCATCTAAAAAAGACTTGCTTCTTGGGTCTTTCTCAAAAAAAGCACATGTGTATTTTTACACCTTAACCCTATCTTTTATATCATTATTGTTTTATTTCTTTTTCTTTTAATCATTGAAAGAAGGGCATTATAGTAACTTTAAAATAAATAAATTACTCTTTTTGCATATAGATCATGTAGATAATATTAATGTAGATGAAAAGCCTTTATCGACTAATTATGCTGCGTTATCTTCAACCCAAATGAATCATATTCATGATATAATTAGAGATCAAATTATACGAGACCTATGATCCAGTTACTTATGTAATATTATTTGATTAAATTATGTATTTTAGCATTGCTAAATTTTCAAAGTTAGCATTTTTCTCCTTTTTGTAATTTTGATTTTAATTTTTTCATATAATTATCTTAAAAGTCATTTATGCTATCGTCATTCTAAACAAATTTCAATTTTACAAAAGCCTATCTTTACGCCAATCAATCAAAACATAAATCATATTTCATAATCTGAATTTTACTCATCTTACTTTTTTCATAAATCATATTAGAAATAAATTATTTTTCACACCGTTATCCCAAACCCACTCAATTTTATCTTAGATTCCTTAATCCTTACACATTACAATAAAAGTCCGGACAAAAAAGGTTGAGATGACACCACAGAATGTACCAAAAATCTATGAACAGTTCACAAACTTTGCTCATAAGTAGCGTAACGAGAGCAATGGTCACCTCCCCCTCAAATCGGAGACCCTGGATTCGTCCCTGACTAAAGACGTTGAGCCCCATTCCCTAGGCTTATAATGAATTTGGTGAAGGAGCTTCCTGCTTCCACTCCAGTCCAGCACATTCACGACACTACTCTTGCTGCGAAGGGCAAGAGGAAAATGTGCGAATCGGAGCTTCCTCCGCCACCTACTCCTCCCAAATCCACTCCCCATTTCATTCTTTCTTCGCCGGAGACTTCGACGCGCTACAATCATCGCCTTCTCCAAAGAATGCAGACTGATACTTGCTTCCAATGCGGCCAACAAGGTCATTGGATGCGTGATTGCCCCAGCAGCTCTCGAAATCTCAAATACGAAGGTCCCACAGCTGAAAATTCCGATATTCTCAAGATTTATTGCCGTTGTGGTCATGGATTTTGTGAGGTCAGAAAGGCCAAGAACGATCGCAACTATGGCAAAAGCTACTACGTCTGCCCCATCAAAAGGGTATGTTATAAATCTCAATGCACCCCCCCCCCCCCAAAAAAAAAAAAAAAAAAGTTGGTGATGTTAGCTCTTAGCTGTTTGCAAAATTTATGAGTTTTCTCCCATTTCTTTACTGAGTTTACAACTTGGCTTCTTTTATCAGGGGAAGAAATGTAGATATTTTGTAGGATGGTGTGGTGGTAATGTTGATGAGAGTGATTTACGTCCTCCTCCACATAAATACCCACTCTGTCCTTGTGGCGCTGGAGTGTGTAGGAAGGTGAAAGAGACGAGAGGGCAAAATGAGGGTCGCTATTTCTTTTCTTGTCCTATCGGAAAGGTAAGTTATTTGTAGTTTTGATCCTTCATAACTTTATGATCATTCACTTCTACTTGATTAAAAGAGAAAGTTTTCAAACAGGGCCATCGAGCTTGCAAATACCGCGTGTGGGAGGAGGATGTGTTATTGGGTAAACCAAACAAGCATCCTATTCAGAGAACGCTTCATGACTACTGGGACAAGAAGAATAACCAACTTGATGAAGACAACGTAAACGAATTGGGTACGGATGCGGATACTCCTGCCAAAAGGATGAGATTAATAGGCGGTTCTGAGTTTTTAGAAGGAGCAGATGCTGTGTTAAAGAAAGCGTCAATGGAAGGAGGGGATCATACAGAACTGTAAAGCCCTCCGAACGACCATCTTGATCTCCCTGAATTTGAGGCTGCTGAAGATCTGGAGTATATAGACATGTTAAACTCAGTGTCATGGGAAGCTATGGATCGGAGGAGAAATCACGATCAATAATTGATAGCAATGCAAATCGCTTAATTTCTTCTAGAAAAAATAAACGTATTAGGATGAATTAGAAATTAATTATTAATTGAATCTATTTTTATTATTATCATTTATCTTTTATTAGGAAATAATAGAATATACCACTAGATAGATTTAGTTGATAAAATTTAGGATTATTAGTTATCTAAATCTTGTATTTGGATATATTTTGGATAGAGTCTATATCTATGTAAACTTTTATAAATAGGCATAGTGCCTTTCATCAATAAAACATCGAATATAAATAGATATAGTGCCTCATCAAAAAAGGATTGTGTGTTCATGCTTGTTTCTGTGCTACACTTGTTTTGTGGCCTCTGTGTTGTGCTTGTTATTCGCTTTATGATGGTTCCTTTGACGAAAGCTGTTTTAAGAAAAAAAAAAAAAAGTCTTTTATTGAACTTTTATTTCAAAGTTATATTTACAATTATTCTTTTAGTTTTTATTTTCGTTGCGTACAAGTGTGGTTATAATAAGTCTAAAAATTAGTTATATTATATACAATGGCGGAGCTTAGTTGATACAAGGGGGCCATCCCCAAAAAAAAAATTGTAGAAATTTTTCTTTTAATATAATGTAAAATTTACACATGGAAAATATTTATTCTAAGGCCATGGCTCCCAAAAAAAAAAGATTTGTTTATAAATTTTTTTAATTACTTAATGAGTATATATTTGGCCTCTCCAAATATTTATCCCAAGGTCTGCTATTGATTATATAGATAGTGATTTTTCTATTTTATATTGTGAAGTTTGTATATATATATATAAAAAAAAAATGCTCTCAGTCATTTGTATTCCATGTATTTTATATATTCTAATTTTTGAGGTATTACTCTTTCATAGCAAGAAACTAATCATGGAGCAATAATTGGTTATGTACTCAAATGACTCTAGTAATAAATTGTGTAAAAGGTGTTTCATGTACTCACCAGGTTATTTGTATTTCAGATAGTAGAAATGAGTCTACTTCATCTGCATTATAGAACGGATCACCTGCTCATCGGGTAAGCATATGGATTGTTATTGTAAGCTGATTTTATTATTAAAAAAAGAGAGGAAAAAAGCAATGATTTATTCTTCAGTTGTAAATAAAAGTTGCTCCACAATATTTTCTTTTAATTAACATGATGGCCACTTCCATGTGTGTGTATACTTATCTTCATATATGTAAAAAGAAAAGGGTCGCATAATATGGAAAAATGAATGATTGATTGTTGTGAATATGTTAGGAATTTCAATGATCAAAGTGATTTGTAATTAAGTTATAGATGGGTTCATAAATGAATATTGTACACTCCTGATGTCATATCATGGAAGTAGATCTTGCCAATAACAAAAAGAAAATAGTGAATTAAAAAAGACTGACAAAATAGAATCATCTTATATTACTTTTGGTTTTAATTATAAGATAAAACTTACACTACAAACTTTATCCTATATTAAAAATCGAAGGGAGTACTTCATAAGGCCTCCAACCTTTCAATGTAGTGGGAGGCGTCATGCCTTATTGGAGTCGGAGGCGCCTTTTGCATGCAGTGGGCGGCTATATGCTGCCACTATATGTATTATTTTAAAATAATTTTATATTCTCTTTGTTCCTTTCTTTTTTCACTTTAGAAAATTTACTCTCATAGAATAACTATCTGATAAATTTATTACCATAACTTTCTCTTAAAACACTACTTAGTTCTAAAAAAAAATGGGATATTACGTACCTAATGCTACTTAATACCACATGGCTATAGAAAAAACAATACACTAAACGACGAAATAGGGCTACTTTAGGAAATTAAAGGTGAAGAATTTGATTTAAGAAATTCTAAGAAAGAAAAACGTGATGAGTTTCTTAAATCAAATTCCTCACCTTTTCTTTCTTTTAAGAAATTCATAATTATGATTCATGTTTTAATTTTTCTTAATTTATGTAAATTATTTCTAAAAGATATATGAAATATTGTTTTTATCCGGTTTAAAATGACAAAAACTGTTCATATTTAGCTAGTACTGTATCCCTCATGGAAGGGTGACCAGTATTTGCCACTAAACATGGATTCGTGTAGGAATCAGAGTCCAGATTTCATGGCATCCAAAAGCTACAACTGAAGATAATATTTTATGGGTGAAGGGTCAATTTTACACATGACCTTTCGCCTTCGGGATCATCCAAACACCACGACCTTTTTTAGGGATCAAAAATACACACGACGTTACAATTTGGGTGCAAAAATACCACGGCCGTTAGTTGACCGTTAGTTGATGACGTGGACGCTGACGTGGCGATGATTGACCAAAAACGCCGACGTGGAATAAAAAAAATAAAAAAATTCGAAAAAAATTAAAAAAATTATTTTAAAAAATCAAAAAATTCAAAAAAAAATTATAAAAAAAATTCAAAAAATTAGGGAAAAAAATTGAAATAATTAGCAAAAAAAAATCAAAAATTAGGGAAAAAATTCAAATAATTAGAAAAAAAAAGTAGAAAAAAGTTCAAAAAATTAGGAAAAAAATTAAATACTTAGGGAAAAATTAAAATAATTAGAAAAACAAAACAAAAATTAGAACAAAAAATTAGAAAAAAGTTCAAAAAATTAGGAAAAAATTCAAATAATTAGGGAAAAATTAAAATAATTAGAAAAAAAAAACCTCCGCCAGTGGGCCCCACCACCGGAAACCGTCGGCCGCCGCCTTTATTTTAATTAATTAATTAATATTTTTTTTCAATGAACAATTTACCCTAGTGCATCTTCAACAAATTGCACTACTTTGTGTATATACAACTTCTCCTCTAATAGCTTACCCTAGTGCATCTTCAACAGCTTACCCTAGTATTTTTGGTTATCCGGTCGCCGGCCGCGGTGGTGGGACCCACTGGTAGAGGTATTTTAATTTTTTTCTAATTATTTTAATTTTTCCCAAATTATTTGAATTTTTTCCTAATTTTTTGAACTTTTTTCTAATTTTTTGATTTTTTTTTCCTAATTATTTGAATTTTTCCCTAATTTTTTTTATAATTATTTCATTTTTTTCCCTATTTTTTGAATTTTTTTCTAATTACTTCTTTTTTTCCCTAATTTTTTGAATTTTTTTCTAATTATTTTAATTATTTTCGATTTTATTTTATTTTAAAAAAAAAAATTGATTTTTTTCTAAGTATTTTAATTTTTTAATTCCACGTCGTTTCAGGTCCAATCATCGCCACGTCGGCCCACGTCGGCGTTAACGGTCAACTAACAGTAGTGGTATTTTTGCACCCAAATTGTAACGTCGTGTGTATTTTTTATCTCTAAAAAGGTCGTGGTCTTGGGTGATCCAGGGGGGCAAAGGTCATGTGTAAAATTGACCCTTCACCCATATTTTATCATCAACCTTTTTAACCTCACACGTAACAAATTTATGAAGTAGTTTATAAAGAAATACCTCTCTATCAAAATCAAAGCCATCAAACAGACATTTCTGGCCTTTTTTTTTTTTTATATGAAATTTTTAGGAAAGAGGTTGGGCTCACCTACGATCCCAAGGCGGGCGCTTGGAGCCTAGTCTACAGGGCATACAGGCCAGAGAGTACACATGCCTCCATCTCTACCAGCGTTTCTACTGTTTCTTAGACCCCTAGAATGTCTCCCCCAGCGCCTTAACCAACGCAGGGATCGAACCCCCTTCCTTTAGGTGAGGAAATCCAACTCTTTCGCCGGTTGAACCCAAGGACGAGGGGTACATTTCTGGCCTTCTATGTTTTTTTCAACGTGTTATTCAATACTGAGCCTATTTGGAGACAACTTTTTGAGAGTTTTTACAAATAAAAAGGCCAGTAATGTTGGTTTCTAAAAATAAAAACGGGTGGCTTTTTTGTCACTGGGTTTCTGTTAAGAAATATCACTCTGGTCCTATTTATAAGTCTAGTTTGACCAAAAAATTTGGTCCTATTTATAAGTTCAGTTTCATGTAATAAATGAGATTATGACAATTTTACCCATATTAATTATACCCATAAAGATAGAGAGAGAGATAAGAAACAGTTGAAAAATGCTCAATCATATATGAGGGCAAAGTTGAAAATTTACCCATATAATCATTATGTCAACCACCTCTCCTTGGTATGTGAGATTTGGTCAAACTGAACGTATAAATAGGACCAGAGTGGTAAAATATTATGTGCAGCTGTATATATTCTTTCTTTCTTTCTTTTTTTATACACTGACTATATATATTCTTTCTGTCTACTGGTAGTCATGCTTTCTCTGTCCTTGTGTATTATGTTTTGCCCATAATATTCCTTCTATCCTTCCACTATGTCCGCCATAATACCGCTGTCCTTCCATTATGCTGACCGATATTATTCTCTCTCCATTATGTAATATCCACGTACATTTGCATCGGCTCTTATATAAATACAATGAATTGAGTGCCTCACAATATAGAGGCTACAGACTATTTGCTCCCACATATTGATTTCCCATTTTTTTTTTTAAAAAAAAAGCTGGGGATGAGAACTTTTGTGGCAGATAATTGCGCTCGTGTGGGCCCCACAATTTTTATTTTTTATGGTATATATACATAGTGTTTCGGCTAGACAGATATGACAGTATGGCCCGCCACAAGTAATTTATTTTTTTACTCTAATAATAATTCAAACACTCTTCAGTTTAAAAAAAAATCACCTCTGTAAAAGTCAAACCAGCAATCCAAACTCAAATCACATTTACAATATGACTTTTTTGCTACCGAGCTTTTACAAAAGTCAGATAGCTTTTAAATCACCACTTATATCGCTAACCCAATTGCGTAGTCAAGTTTAAATATTATTGAGCTCACTCAAAGTAGCTCATTTTTTTTGGTCAAAGAAAGTAGTTACAATTACATCACATATCTGATTTCTCTTTTCCAGTAAAATACGTTCGGATGCTACAATACCGTAGACATGAATAGTGTTGTATATATGAACAATACAGCATACATGAATAGTAACTTACATTTTCCATCCGATTCCATCATATACGCTCTCAAATTCTCAGAAAAATGCATAATACTAAACTAAAAAGAGAATTATAAGGTTTACCTTAATCTTTCTTCCGTAAATCTTGCAGATTTCTCTCTCTTATAACCTCTTTAACCTCCGGTTATATCTCTCATAAACACTAAATGGAAGAACTGTTCACAATTAGAAAGTAGAAATGGAGAAGAACTAAGGATTACAAATCCTTAGCTTAAGAGATTACCTCCATTTTTTCAGATATTGTGATTCATCTTCTTCCATTTAGCTTTCTTCTTCATTCTTTCTTTCCTTTTCTCTTTCCTTCTTTCTTTCACTCGTCTGCGTGCTATATAGAAAAGGAAATGGGTCCTTAAATGTAATTTTTACCTCTGGGTCATTCTACGTAATTTTCCCCATGCCAAAATTTCAAACCTCCAGTGACTCAATATAATTTTTTGTGGGTCCCACACCTTTATATAGTATTATTTTCAAATATTAATTACTATATAAATAGTAAATTACTATTACGTGGATCCCGCGTGCAAAATTATCAACATCTATGGGAAGGAAGGCGGCTGGAGGAGATATAATTGGTCGTGGGTCCTGCATAAATAGTAATTACTATTCATGGGTCCCATAACATACTGATTCTAAATTTGTCACTCCAAAAAATAGGGCCTAGTAATCTTCTAAATATAGACTAATTTTCAAGTCTTTAGACCCAAAATTCGGGATATTACATGGAATGTTAAAGGACAAGCGAGAGGCATGTAACAAGTTGGCCTCTCGAGTTGTTATTTCATTTGGTGGATTTGGTGAAGGAGGAACTTATTCATCTTCGAGGGTAAAACAACTTTGAATGATACCATTCTTGCTAGCGTATGTGCCATGATGGAGTGCATGAACTCTACAAATGACTGTATGGCTGGACTAAATCTCCAAGGTGTTACCTTGGCCCCTGCTCAAGAAAGCTGGCGCCCGCCGGAGGATGGTTGGGTTAAGGTTAACATGGATGGAGCATATTCTAGGGGTGCCGACAAGAGTGCTTGTGAAGGTCTTATTAGAGACTCAACTGGAAGATTTCTCAAGGGCTTTATACACGCACTTGAGGATAGAGATGAGCTCACGGCAGAGATTTGGGCATGCTTTTTCGGACTATAGATTGTGTGGACTTTGGGGGTTCGGCAAGTGTGGCTGGAGACGGATTCGACAGAGTGCCTCGATCTGCTCTGTCTTGAACAGTGTGGCATAGGGACGCATGAAACACCCCGCCTTAAATACCCCAAATATTGCGTACACGGAAGCATATTTTTTTAAAAAATACAACTTCACTATTCATGTATACGATACTATTCACTACTCACGTATACGTCACTATTCACAGATATAGTATCTATACGGTGGCACTATTCATCCTCCAGTTCCTCAGTATTTCTTCTACTGGTCCATCCTCGAGTAACCTTCCCTTTAATATCTTGTGCAACACTCCTTTATTGTGCTCACCTGCCTAAAAGTTAGTTGTGGGGGGTGAGATTCTGGGGAATCTCAGTAGCAAACAATATCAAACAATACATGCAAGATAAATGCTAATGTATAATGTACTTGCCTTGCCCATGCTCATGTTAACATAATGACATTACTGCATGCTTCAATGTTTCATGTATCATACTCATGACCATAGCATAATCATAAACAGAGCTTCAATTACTCAAATATGTTAAACATAGCAAGCAAGCATAGTAATCATACATACACAAATAGCAAAATATCAAATACATGTAAGTAAGGTAAGCCCACTACCTTTTGTCCTGTATCCTCCTCTTTACCTTACCTTCAAACTACTAAAAATCACTAGGATCTCTCTCTTATTTCTTCTCTCTTTTCCTTTCTCTTCTCTCTCTTTCTTTTCTCTTTCCTTCCTTCCTTCTTTCCTCTCTTTCCTCTTCCCTCTCCCTTCTGCGTTTCTGCGTGTGTGTGCGTGGGTTTATATAGAAAAGGGAATGGGTCCTTAAGTGTAATTATCACTCGGGTCATTCTATGTAATTTTCCCTAAAACATAAAACCACATCCTTCCCGTGACTCTCCCCGTGAATGCATAGTGATGATTATTATATAATATAATATATTAAATTATATAATATTATTATAATATAATAATATTATTCAAATAGTAAAATACTATTTAGTGGGTCCCACATGTTTTTTTTCCAAAACCTTCACGTGAAGATTGGCGGCGGATGAGAAATAATTTGACGTGGGTCCCACTCAAATAGTAAACACGTATTTGTGAATAGTAAATACTATTCATGACCCAAAAAAATACCGATTCCAAATTGTCACTTTAAAAAATAGGGCCTAGTAGTCTTCCAAAAATAGGCTAATTTTCAAGTCTTTAGACTCAAAATTCGGGATATTACAACGCATGTATCATCAATGAAGTTCAAAAGTTGCTTCAAATGGATTGGAGTACGAAGCTTACATACATTCCGCGTTCGGGAAATTCCGCGGCAGATTTCTTAGCAAAAAAGGGCCTTGAGGCGGGATTAGGGTATCATGAGATTTATCAACCATCTACGGAGTTGAAGGCTATCTTATGTCATGACTGTAATGAGAATTATTCCCATAGGTGATAATTTATTGAGGTATCTCTTTTGTGTGTGTGTGTATATATATATAAAATATATTTATTTAAAATTTTCCCTTACTTTCTTTGCCAAACGAAAGCAAATGTCACTTCTTTTTATTATTATTTTGGCAGACACTTCTTTTTGACTTTGTAAGGGAAAGGTCACTTCGTAAACCACCTTTTCAAAGTGAAATCCGAATATCATTTATCTCCAGTTTGATTCATAATTCACGGGGCACCTTATCAAATCATAAACGTACGGTTTTTCCCCCACTAAAAGATAACTTAAATATACACCCGTATATTTCCATGTAAAATAAAAGTTTAAAAGAATGTTTGCAATATTACTCTTATCATATCTAAAATTACAAATATATTTGAAAATTATATGCTATACACCAAATATTAAGACGTGCTGTTTATCTTTAGATTCCTTAATCCTTACAATAGTTTTCAGTTTTCACACTTCAAGGGAAAAAAAGGGCATGGAAGGAAAATGACAGGGCCTAGTCACATTGGACATCCTATGCTGTTGGCGTTGATTGATCCCAAAGCCCGGACAAAAAAAAGGTGGAGATGACATAATTTTTTTTTACTTAATATCTCAAATTAATTAATTTACAGTCCTGTATTTAGAAATATTTTCCTGTGACTCTAATATCCTAAAAATTAATTAATTTAAGATACTAAGTGTAAAAAAAAAAGGATGCAGCATATAATCTAATCTAAATAAATAGAAAATCTAAAAAATTCTTAATCCTTCTAATTAGAGGGAAAAACATTTAAGAAGCACCTAAAGCTTTGTTTGGGAGTTTGGAGGGGAGGAGAAGGAAGGGGATACAAGGAGAAGGGAGGGGAGGGAAGGGAAATGGAGGATATTTCTTCCCTTTGTTTGAGAGTTAAAAAAATAATAAGGGAGGAAGATGGAGGATTAATGAGTTATTTTTACCATTTTGTCATTTTCTTTAAAAATTAATATAATTATTATAAGACTCAAATATATGATTGCATAATTAATATGAATATTAAACTGTTATTTTTTTTATTAATTTTTTTTCTTCATTATTCCAACCAAACAAAATGGCAAACAATACAATCTAAAAATATGTTTAAATATCGTATTTATTTGCATTTAAATTTTTCTATTCGATATAACTAAAGCAAGACAAATCTCTGAAGAAAGAAGAATTTGTAACTTTTTCTTATTTTAAAATATAATCCAAAGATGCCCTAGAGAAAACTGTACCCATACCCATTTTCCCCAAGATTCTGCCAATTAATAAAATAATTTAATTTGCTCAAGTGATAGATAGAGATTCCGGAAAATGCCTAAAGTGGAGGTGGCGGTGGGATTAATCTTTACTTATTACACATTGTGTGTGTGTGTTTTTGGCCAACTTATGCGTGTGTGTGTATAATATAGATGTATAAAAAATTTGACATTTTATAAGCCATTAATTTTAATTGTACAGGATTTATATAGTTAAAATATCAAATACTTTGGTTTTAAATTTAAACTTTAAAATATTAAAGAGTTTCTACATAACTAACTCAAAATTTGGGGATGTTCACATGTTTAAATCTCAACCATCTCCATTGAGTGCTCTCATAAGTATAGGGGAATCACTTTCGGTGCCTATCCCAAGGATAAGTACCATATACCTATCTGATCTGGGCCATCAGATTTGATTTTTTTTAACTGCTTCTTTTTAAATAAAAAAAATCGTTTTTTTAAAAAAATGTTAGTTAAGAGATTATCTTTATTTTAGATTCTCTATCCATTAAAATATTTTTTTTAAAAAAAATAAAAAATAAAAAAATAAGATCTGGACGATCCAGGGAGGTTGGGCTCTCCCGGTCTATCATTTGGAAAGGCAGGAAAAGTAATTCCTAAGTATAGGTGTGTGTATATCTAATATGTGTGTGTGTGTGTATATTTCATTATATAGGTACCAGTGTGCTATTAAAAACAAATAATAATTATACCTTAAAATTTAAAACAAAACATTTATATATTTAAGGACAAAATAAAAAATTTAAATTAGAAAAATAAAAAAGAATGAAAATCACTCCCATCAATCTTGAATATAAAAAATAACGGAGAGATTTTTTTTTTTTTAAAAAAACTAACCTACACTTAATCATAAATAAAATAATTTATTTTAATAATTAATTACGAAGTATTTTTTTTAGTCGAAATATAATTAATCATATTCAGATCACATTTCGTGTCTAGCTGTAGCTTGGATACATAAAAATCCCTAATTTCTTTCTCTTTTATTTTTAAAATTTATAAATAAGAAAAAAGACTATCGTTTCTTTCCTTTCTTTTCCCTTCAAAATAAAATAAAACTTTGGTAAAAGCACTGACGTGAATTCGAGAATGTACCAAAACTGTATGAACAGTTCACAAACTTTTTTGCTCAAGTAGCGAGAGCAATGGTCACCTCGCCCTCACATCGGAGACCCTGGATTCGTCCCTGACTAAAGACGTTGAGCCCCATTCCCTAGGCTTATAATGAATTTGGTGAAGGAGCGTCCTGCTTCCACTCCAGTCCAGCACATTCACGACACTACTCTTGCTGCGAAGGGCAAGAGGAAAATGTGCGAATCGGAGCTTCCTCCGCCATCTACTCCTCCCAAAACCACTCCCCATTTCAATATTTCTTCGCCGGAGACTTCGACGCGCTACAATCATCGCCTTCTCCAAAGAATGCAGACTGATATTTGCTTCCGATGCGGCCAACAAGGTCATTGGGTGCGTGATTGCCCCAGCAACTCTCGAAATCTTAAATACGAAGGTCCCACCGCTGAAAATCCCGATATTCTCAAGATTTATTGCCGTTGTGGTCATGGGTTTTGTGAGGTCAGAAAGGCCAAGAACGATCGCAACTATGGCAAAAACTACTACGTCTGCCCCATCAAAAGGGTATGTTATAAATCTCAATAGTTTTTTCCCCTTTCAGTTGGTGATGATAGCCGTTAGCTCTTAGCTGTTTGCAAAATTTATAAGTTTTCTCCCATTTCTTTACTGAGTTTAGAACTTGGCTTCTTTTATCAGGGGAAGAAATGTAAAGATTTTGTAGGATGGTGTGGTGGTAATGTTGATGAGAGTGATTTACGTCCTCCTCCATATAAATACCCACTCTGTCCTTGTGGCGCTGGAGTGTGTAGGAAGGAGAAAGAGACAAGAGGCGAAAATGAGGGTCGCTATTTCTTTGCTTGCCCTATCGGAGGGGTATGCTATTTGTAGTTTTGATCCTTAATAACTTTATGATCATTCACTTCTACTTGATTAAAAGAGAAAGTTTTCAAACAGGGCCATGGAGCTTGCAAATACCGCCTGTGGGAGGAGGATGTGTTATTGGGTGAACTAAACAATGCTCCTATCCAGAGAACGCTTCATGACTATTGGGACAAGGAGAATAACCAACTTGATGAAGACAACGTAAACGAATTGGGTATGGATGCGGATTCTTCTGCCAAAAGGATGAGATTAATAGGCAGTTCTGAGTTGTTAGAAGGAGAAGATGATGTGCTAAAGAAAGCGTCAGGGGAAGGAGGGGATCATACAGAACTGTCAAACCCTCCGAACCACCATCTTGATTTCCCTGAATTTGAGGCTGCTGAAAATCTGGAGAAAATAGGCATGTTAAACTCAGTGTCATGGGAGGCTATTGAGGAGAAAGCACGATCAGTAATTCATCAATCAACAGCTTCCAGCATCCGTGTAGAGTTTCAAAGGCAAATATCTGCTAACGTTAATTCATCTTTTGGTGGGTATCTTTTCTTTGAAATCTTTTGCTGGGTCGTTTCAGTTTTCAGGAGATACCCTTGAGTTTCTGTTCTCATTGTCCTTTATTTTCTACAAATCCCATTGCAGATCCTTGTCCAATGGGTTGGTTAGGTCGGCTTGTTTTCTTCCATCCAACTCTAAGCTTAAAATTCCTCCAACCTGTTCCGTTTTTCTGTTGTAAGTATGATGTGCTCAGTTTTTTCTCTAATGAGTTTATGCCCTCTTTCATTTTGCTTTGTTTAGCATAACTCCCTTATTTCCTGTTTGCAGCTGTTTTCCCATCTTTTGATACTATTATAGTGCCCACTCAAGAAAGTAATCATGATGATCTTTCCGGTGAATCTAATCAGCTTGTAATTAGCAACCCTGGCGAACATGCGCACCTTTCTGAGGTTTCTAGAAATGCTGTTAGCACCAATGTATCAGTTGTTAGTGGAAGAAAGCCAATGTCCAAAGAACAAAGGCAAAAACAGATTGTATTAAATGCCCTGAAAGAGCTTCTCCTTGATCTTGAGTCAATGAATCCTCTTGACCACGAGTCCATGAGAAAGGTTGCGGAGGATACTTTTGATGTGTTGATAACTTTGCCAGTTGACTATAATGAATTTTCAGAACATGTTTGGGAGTTCATCAATTCTACATCTTCCTTAGCTGAAACACAAAGTTCTGTTCAAAATGGCCTTTCTCTTGAAGAGCACATTCAGTATTATGAGGAGGAAAAACTGAGACTTGCTGACATCCAAGACAGCTTTGTTAAGACCAAGACTTTGCTTGAAGCATCTCAGAAGCATAACCAATCCCTTCGAGAGGAGGCATCTCGACTCAAGGAGATGCTTCAAGGAGTAGAATCCCAATTGACTTCTTGCGAAATAGAGACCAAAAAGATGGAGACTCATCTTGGCAAGATCAACGCAAGCATGTTGGAGGCAGAAGAAAGCTTCAAAATTGCAACTGAGCAAGTAAGCACGACAAGAAAACTGAGTCAAGAGATAGAAGCGAAGCAACTTGCAGCCAAGACAGCATTTGAGAAGGCCAAACTTGAATTAGAGAAATAGTGTTCTATATCTTAGTATAAGGAGCAAAAAGTACTTGGGTATAACTGAACTAGATATTCATGTGATTAACATAAAGTGTGTTGAAAATGCTAGCTGATATATGAAAATAGTGATGTTCCCTATTTATATTATGGTGTACAGCAGGCCCTCCCGTAGGGTGAATCAATTTCATGTCTTTAACAAGTTCTTGTTTGTAACCATAGCAACTTGCTGCATGTGAACGGTGGCTGGTTTTTTTCTTGCAGAATTGTAACATCATGCTTTCAATTATTCGTGGTTTATCTTTTTGATAGAATTACTATCTCTTGAAATGTAGTGTAAGATTCTCGTTGTGGGGATTTGTTTGTTTGGAGGGTCTTTACATCTTATATGTATGGATGTAAGCCTGGAGTAGTGTTGTTAAGACGTAGAGTCTACGTAGAAACGGTAAGGTGAAAAAAACGTAAAATCGTAAAACGTAAATGAAATGTAAGAGTTTACTACGTACTACAAAAAAAATAAAACCCAACATATATAAAATCAAAACACACTAATACATTAAAGTCATCACAAATTTAAGTCCAAACACTCAAGAAAATAATTAAGTTCAAACTCAGTCATCATAATACATATTAAAATGATTAATTTGGATTAATGAGTGATTACATGAAAAATGTGTTCAAACTTAGTTCGATCGACCTTCTAAAAGTTTCGGTTAGGTCCTTGCATTAAACACGCGTTTTGACCAAATAGGGTAGCTGGCCTTTCTCCATTCAAGATAGCAAACCCGACATTAGAGAATGAGGGATCCAGATATAGAGTATATCACAGTGCCGCGACAAACCTTCGACCCACGCACACAGACCTTCCTTCTCCACTTCTATTGCCGGCGATTCTCACCTTCATCATCATCGTCGCCGACGACATTCCTTTCTTCCCTCACCGTACTCCACACCACCACCGTTCTGCATCACCATCGTTGTGAATCGAATAGGGGTGTGCCGCGAGCTAACAGATTGGTGAGCACCGCGAACGAGAACCGTGGGGGAACCTTCACCTTCGTCTACCTCCTTCATCCATTGTAGTTGTGCCCAGTTCTTTGACACCATCGTCTCCTTAGTAACTGAGTCAACTTGATAAACTCATCGAGTTTACCGAGTTGACACGGCGTGTCAACCGTTTCAACTCCAATTCCATTCCTACCTCTGTTTTGATTCGATTTTCACCCAAAAAACGTAGAAACGTTCGTTTCTACATTTTGACTCTACGTTTTTACAACACTTGCTTGGAGAATAACTCTTATTGCCATATTTTGACTGCCCTGCTTCCAATTGTAGCCATGAAGGTTAGTATCACATGTCTTGTTGAATATACTTATTTGGCTGTGCAGGGCGCTGATTTCATACAATTATGACTATTAGTGATCACCCTCCTCTCTTGATGATGCTTAAATTTTGTTTTGTTCAACTTGTTGAATTCTTTAGATGTGGTGAAATGTTGAATTGTATTAGATTGAAAACAAGCTTAAAGCCATGTCTGTTATAGTCCGTGGATGAGTTAATTGTTTGATTATCCTTTTTTTTTGCGTAGTGTATCTGGTGTCTCAGGGCAGGCCATCTTTCAGGCACATCAACGGCCCTAAACTAATATTCTTTAGATGTAGTGAAATGTTGAATTGTATCATATTGAAAACAAGTTTAAGCCATGCCTGTTATAGTCCGTGGATGAGTTATTTGTTTGATTATCATATTTTGTTGTTCTTTATCCAGATATCAGAGAGCTTTGCACAAGAAACGGGGTTTTCGCATTTACAAGATTCGAACTCGAGACCATACTTAAGCGACACGGGCCACTTACCACTTATGCCAACTCCTGTTGGTTGTTTGATTATCCTTTAATGGTGCCTAATGAATCCTTTTACAAGTTCCTCTGGTTACAGAAATTAATCGTTAGAGACACCAACTCATCCAAAACTCTGCAGGGGACGTTCTTGCTTTTACGGGGCCGAGTCCATTTGATTTGGGCCATTTCTGGGCCTGAGCCATCATTCCAATTATATGCAAGAAAAAGGAAAAAAATAAGGAAAAATCCATATGAGAGTCCTTTTAAGATAAAAAAATCCAAAAAATGTCCTAAGATTCTGAAAATCTCAGAAAAAGCGCGGGGACCCTTTTTAAGATTCGAATATGCACTTATACATTGACGTATATAATTTGTGTCGATGATGAATTAAGCGATATTCGGATATTAAAAGGGCGCAAGGCCCTAAGATTTTGTGATTTTCATAATCTTAAGGTATTTTTTGGGTGTTTTTGCCCTAAAAGGCCCATGGATTTTCCCTAAAAAACAAGTCTCAAAATCCTCTTCTCCCACCGCCCGCGATGAGCATGTGAGTCACGTGTCAGAGGAAGGCTTCGTCGTGTGTCAAGTGGCCACTGCCAGCTGGAAGCCTGGATGGTCTGGGTTTGGGCGCAGAATTGATGGATGGACGAGTGCTCCTGGGTTGAGATGTTGAATTTTTTTAATAATTAAATAAAATATAGCAGTTTTGACTTTATAGACGACCAGTCGGCATTTTCCGTTAATTTAAATTATCTGGAAGTTTTACAATACAGTGTAAAAATGACCCTTAATCACTTATTACAAAATTCAACCACCAAAAGCATCATTTTACATTAACGATCATAATTTTAAAACATTAAAATACACAAAATAAAAAAGGGACCATAATGATAAATGAAAATAACGGAGGAAATGATAAAGATATACTCCAATAAGCAAAAGTACTTTGTTAATTATGATGCTTAATTTTAAAGAATAAAGAATACTAATTAAATAAATAGATACAGACCGGGTCAACTGACTCAACTCGTTGCTCGCGCTCACAATCTTATTTTTTGTTTAGAAAAAAAGAAGAAAAAAGAATGCTTTACCCAGCTCGCGAGTCGCTACCACTAGAAAGCCTACGACGGACGCCAAACGCATTGGAATTTATTAAAAAATTAGGAAAAATAGAAAAAAGAAAAACAGCCTTCAACGCCGATTTATTCCCATCACTGCATCACATTCTTTTTTATTTTTCCATTGCATCGTCTTTTCCTATTTGTTTTCCGTTTTTAAATTAACGATTGGCCAGGCCAATAGCTTTCATTGATGATGACGGGCACATTCTTCAAGGTATCTGATATCGCCGGCGATCCCCCTTATCACCGTCGGCCGTAATCTGGCCTTCCTCCTTACGCTTAGACTCTCGATGCGCACGGCAGCGCAACTACTACTACGGAACCTTTCTTTTGACGAGTGAAGGTCTTATATTCTCTCTCCTGCCTTTTACGTCCTCTTCCGAGTTCCACGGTCTTCGCTTACCGGTGCGTTATTCCTAGTTGATTCTGCTTTTGTCTGAACTCTGATTTCCTTTCACGAAAATCAAGCTCCCAGTTCTGCGTGCCATTAAGACCGGACTTAATCGATCTATGATAGTTATTATTAATGGTGGTTGTGGAGTTCTAATATCTGCAATGAATGCCTGAGTGGATTCGGCCTTGATTTTCTTAATCACATTTGCCTTACCATGCTTTGAAGGAGAATCTGATAGATTCCCTTCTAAAATTGGCGGGGTAGCAAATGGCGTCGCATCTCCGTGATTGTTGACTGAGAAGAAATTTATTGTGCTCTTTTCCCTAGCCACATTTCTTGAATGTCCATCTTCTGGGAATAGATCACTTTGTGTGTCATACAGCAGTGTTTGATTGTTGGGAACCAAGTGCGTTAGTGTAGCTTTCCATCTCAATGGGAGCGAAACCGAAGAATGTTGAGGAATCTAGATCAAAATGCTGCAATCCTGTTAGGAAGCCAGGACCAGTAACAATGGATCATGTCCTAATGGCATCCCAGGAGACCAAGGAAGAAAGGGAGCTAAGGATTCGTAGTCTTTTTAGTTTCTTTGATAGGACAAATGCTGGCTACTTAGATTATGCCCAGATTGAGGCTGGTCTCTCGGCACTTCAAATACCATCTGAGTATAAATATGCCAAGGATTTGTTAAATGCTTGTGATGCTGATAAGGATGGGCGAGTTGATTATCAAGATTTTAAAAGGTACATGGATGACAAGGAGCTTGAGCTTTACCGCATATTTCAAGCAATTGATGTTGAACACAATGGATGTATTTTGCCCGAGGAGCTCTGGGAGGCACTTGTAAGGGCAGGTAAACCAATGACCTCTTTCATGTCCTAAGGTGTTGGCCTATACTTTAGTTTATGGCTTGAAACATCTTATAGGCTTTTCTACCAATTTCTGGTGAATAAGGAACTACACTTTCTTCTATTCACGGTTCAATTCTTATATACTTTAATATTTTGGTTTCCTGGTTGTAATTATTCCATGAAAGAATGTTTGAGATCAAACGATATGAAACCTCATGTTTGGATAGGCTGGGACAGTGAATTTGAATTCAAACACTTCAATTACCAAAACTGTGCTCTTTTATGGTTTGACTGGTTAAAGACGTATGTATGACGCATTTTAATGTGTGTTTGGATTTTCAGCAGTAAGCACACATCAAATGTCCTATCAAGTCCCACATCTATAATTTGGAGCAAAGAAATTTGACTGTGTTGTGTATATCCCCCGCTTCTTGATCATTAAAGGAAAATATTCACGGTAGTGTTATGAACTACATGTACTGATGTAGTGTTATGAACGGCAATTTTAGATATTTCTTCCTGATGAATACTTTATTAATAAATTTCCTTTGATATAAAGGCTTTGGTTGCACCATGGAAATTGAAGGGGAAGGGAAAGCGAATAGCTGTTTAAATTTTTATTAACCTTCTTACTTTATTGCATACTTTACTAGCCAATTATCCTTCTTATAGATTCTCATAATATGTAACACTGACTACAGCTAGCTTAACCCGATCTTAAATTCCAAGCTAAACAATGGACAATTTCTGTTTTTTCTGACTTAATTCACTGCTGACTTCTTCTGCTGAAAGTGTTTGACAAGTTGCAAGCTATGTCCCGTTTAAAATCATGATTGCCAATGTTTGATCTGGACAGCATGGGTGGTTTGAAGTATGAATGTTCCCAGTAAAGAGTGATTCAGAAAGATCTCTTTCAGAGATTCAACAACCTCTCCTCTTTCTCAGCTGTAGTACATGTATACTAGCTCAGAGTGTTGGGGGATTGATTATAAACTTATAATTACTTACAGAACTAACAATTTTGACTAACTGCATTAACAGTCATTAATTAACTACTCTAAATAACTTTCTCTTGGACACGTAACAGTTATTCCCCCTCTATAAAAGATCCTTGACCTCAAGGATCATATTTTGGTGTCTCTGGTATCTAACTTAGGAAGTTGGTTCTGAATAGAGATCAGGTTTTCCTATGCAATGTCTTCCACACTGGTGTTCTTCCATTTCATCAAGACACGATTTACTGGTAAGTTGTCTCATTTGACCACCTTTCTAGCCAAAATCTTCACTGGTTTCACATCAAATTTCCTCATCACCCAAGTTTGGTTGGTCTGTGAAGTGTAAGACCAGGAGTATTCTCATCCTTTGTGTTTCAACATTGAACATGATAAAATGGATGCATGCTGGTTTGCTGCTTAATTAGTTTTAATCTGTAGGCCTGTTGCCCAATTTGTTTTAAAATCTTCCAAGGGCCATATGGATCTTGCTGTTAATTTACGTAGAGCTGGTTTATTGGACCTCCCAAGACCCAAATAATCATTTTGAATAGCTGAAAACGTATACTAAGACCACTTAGTGACTAGCGTGTGTTTCCTTAAGATTCCTAATATTTTCCACGAATGGCTAATACACTTATTCTAACTCTTGTTATACACTAAAATGTCATTAAAAAAAGGACTAGGATCAACTTCCTTGTATAGGATTTGGACATTGTATTCTTTGTTTCTTGGAGTAGGAAGCTAGCTGTATTGGTACGGCTGGAATACATTAATAAGAATTTATATAACCCCTCATGAATGCAAAAGGCTGTTTTGTGAACTTCTGTAGGCTTCGTCAAAGCCATTCCTCTACTTAATCAACATAACTGGCGAAGCAAATAAACTGCAACCAGGCCCATTTACTTTTTGTTCACTTACTCATCTGTTCTTCTGCTCCTTGGGCTACAATCATTAAAAGCTGGAGCATCCTGGCATGTTTGGTTTTGGGTGTATTTCTCAGGCACCATTTATGCAACCCTTTTTTCTTTTTCTCTTCCATCCTTTTTGATTGTTGAACAGTTTAGGTTGAGCTGATTTTGGAGTTGGACGGTTAGTTTTTGGAATATTGGTTAAGGTACTTTTGTTTTGGTAAGGAGTTTTTGAAAGATATTGGATGTACTGGTCAATGATGTGCATACATGTTTCTCGGGATCAAATTGGGTTTATGAACAAGGAGGGTTTCTTTGTTGGATAAGCATTTTGGTTATTGTTTTGCTGTTTTGCATGCTGAGAGGATAATTCTGGCCAATTTCTTGTTTCAAACCTCCCAAGAAGCGGCTCATGACTGCTACGTGCGAGATGTCTACTTCAGCTAGCAACTTTTCATTCTTCTCCCGAAATTCTAGAACTGAATTCCCTTGCCTCAGCTTCTTGAACTCATAAATTGGATATACCAAGATATCACTGGACTTCTTTGTCATTCCTCCGATATTATATTCCCCACTACTCTGTTAACCATGCTTCCCAGCTCATAAGGGACTGACCACATAAACGTTGATTCATTAACTACTGTAACTAACTCTCCTAGCCATGTAACAGTCCCTGATTTTTTTAGTGAGTTTTTGTTACGTAATTTAGTTTTTTCTTGACTCTGTTATATATTTTGGTGGTTTTTTCGTTATTTAAGCCACACCAGTCTGTACGTTGTAGGTATTCAGATTGATGATGAAGAACTTGCCCGTTTTGTGGAGCGTGTTGATAAGGATAATAATGGTGTTATAACATTTGAAGAATGGAGGGACTTTCTGCTGCTTTATCCTCATGAGGCGACTATTGAAAACATTTACCATTATTTAGAGCGGGTATGCCTCGTTGACATTGGGGAGCACTCCGTCATTCCTGCAGGCATTAGTAAGCACATCCATGCAAGTAGATATTTGATTGCAGGAGGAGTAGCAGGTGCAGCATCACGAACAGCAACTGCACCTCTTGATCGTTTGAAGGTTATTTTACAGGTCCAAACAACACAAGCTCGTATAATGCCTGCAGTGAAGAATATTTTGAGAGAAGGTGGTTTCTTGGGATTTTTTTTCGAGGCAATGGCTTGAATGTCCTTAAGGTGACTCCTGAGAGTGCTATTAAATTTTACATCTATGAGATGCTAAAGACCTTCATCGCGAATGCTAAAGGAGAGGAAAATAAGGGTGATATTGGCACCATGGGCCGGCTGATGGCTGGTGGTATGGCTGGTGCTGTAGCTCAAACTGCTATATATCCAATGGATCTTGTCAAAACTCGAATACAAACATTTTGTTGTAGTGGTGGAAAAAAGTTCCCAGTCTTGGGGCCCTCTCAAAAGAAATATGGGTGCATGAAGGACCCAGGGCATTCTATCGGGGCCTGATTCCTTCCCTTCTTGGGATTATTCCTTATGCTGGAATAGATCTTGCTGCCTATGAAACCTTGAAAGAGATGTCAAAGAAGTATATTCTTCACGATGAAGGTAATAAGCTCCTTTACATGCCATGTTGTGCACCATACGTGCCTTTAGTTCTGTCTTGTATGTTGAAATTCTAAGATATTCTGTAGAAGCTGGTCCTCTCGTGCAACTCGGATGTGGGACGGCATCAGGAGCCCTTGGAGCCTCATGTGTTTACCCATTGCAGGTTGTTAGAACAAGGTAATTTTTTCATGTAGAGTATCTAGTGATCTTTTATTTTATTTTGTCAGTTTAAGAAGTGACATTTTATTATTGTTATTATTATTCCAGAATGCAGGCTCAACGCTCCCAGGGTGGTCCTGCATATGGGGGAATGGCAGATGTATTCAAGAGAACCTTTGAACATGAGGGATTTAGGGGATTCTACAAAGGAATTTTTCCTAACCTTCTCAAAGTTGTTCCATCCGCTAGTATCACTTACATGGTTTATGAATATATGAAGAAAGGTCTGGATTTGGATTGAAGATCTTGTCTGCTTCAGTTGATAATTAGTCTGATTAGCAATTACTGGTCCCGGAGGATGGTTGCAACAAAGGCGATGATGACGAAATAAAGTCCACAATTGATTACATAACAATTATTTGGAAACATTTATATAAATAACATCACTTCAAAATTCTTGGACGACGAAATTGGTTTGTCCTGCGAGGTGCTTCATTGAACTAATGTGAAGTACCATATCTCTGAGCAGATTTTGTTGTATGATAGGGAAACATTGATGAAACACGATTAGGATCCGATTTTGTAATGGTTAGTGGTTGAGATTGCTCACATACCTATTCAATCTGATATTATTGTTCGATTTACAGTGGCCGGCCCTTTGTTCAGTTTCCTTGATTGATAGTATATTAGTATAGAAGTAGGGATTTATAGGTATCTTCCTCAGTTTGTAATCCCTTCATGATTGTTTGTAATCCCTTCATGATTTTGGTATTAGACTATTAGTTATAGCCCATAATGCACTTGTTGAAGGCTATATGGACCAGGTGTTAATATGTGGTTATTATACTCCTGACAAGACAAAAATCTTGGCGTATCTTTTCATTTTGCTGTCTTTCATATTATTTATTATCTTCGAGTTTGAATTTATTTCAAAATGTATCGTTCAAATTTAATCGTATAGTCCTTTGCGAATATGTGACTGGTTAAGGTGAAACAATCTACGGAGAATTGAATCAACAACACGGATCAAATGTAAATAGTGGTTCCACGGATTTTTTTTTTTTTTTTTTTATATATGTAAGAATCTAAATCTCACTTTTATTAACATAGAATCTTTTATAATATCTCACCAAATAGAGGGGTTCCATCCTCGAGTTGGTTAAAACAGATTGGTTAAGACATTTGGGTGTCTGGTAGATTTAATTTTCTTCGACCAAAAAATATATTAATCTTCACAAATGTGAAAAACCACAAAACAAGATCTATAAAGTTTTTTTTTTTCAATTAATAGGATTTAAAATATTAATTTATTAAAATACTAACATATAAACACGATACAAGCGTTTAATTACATGATCATCGCTTAAAATTGTTGAGTCAATATTTTTCGTTAAGTGAATTAACGGTGTTAACGTTAAGGAATAAATACACTTTACAAACTTAAGGGATTAAAATGATCTAAGAAATGTAAACGTAAATGGCCAAAATGATATCTTTAAACTTTTTATATTATCATTCGGCGGCACCCAATTCAGGGTTATGGCTGCCTTACACCAGTCACATCTTATAACAAAAATTATCTTTTATTTTTTTATAAATAACAAAAATTATCTTAGTTTATAAAGACTTCTTATATCTTAATGCCTTAACAATCGGCCCAAATGAGATCCGATTCATCTCAAATCCTAGTCATGTTCATTTGGGCTGGGCCATATAAACTTTTTCAAAAGTCCTTACCATTCTAGGTTTCTCTTTATCTCACCGGTACTTTGTTCTGTGCCGCTGCTGCTGCTGGTGGATAAGTTAAGGCAAGGGTTTTTCGAGTTTTCTGAGCTCCACCAAAACTTCCTGCCAACATGGTGAGTGATAATCGTGATTTATTCCTTTTCTCAGATCTATTATCGGTTTCCTGAATTTTTTCTTGTGTTTTCTTGTTTTGTTTTTGGTTCATGTTTTTCTCCTCTATTTCTCGCTTTAGTTTTATAACACCTTCGAGTTAGAACATTAGGAACAAAAAGTTTTGTCTATGCCTATTTCGCGTGTTGCGTTGAGAGAAAGAGAGAAATTGGGGTGTGGTTGAAAGGTTATCTATGATTTGGTTGTCCCTCTATGCGTTGCAGACGATGTGATGTATATTGCATTGCTTTTTTATTAATTGTTAGGCTGGTTTACAAAATTTGGCAATCCTCTATGTACACGAGGAATTGCTGGGACTTTTACAATTTACATTTTTTTAGTTAACTGTCGAATCACTTGGTTTCTTTTGTGGTGTTGGTAAGGTTCTCCAAAATGATATTGACTTGCTAAACCCTCCAGTTGAGCTGGAGAAGAGAAAGCACAAGCTCAAGCGACTTGTTCAGTCGCCAAACTCCTTTTTCATGGTACGAAACAGCTTCTTCTATAATTAAACATTTTATAGTTGTTTACTCTGCATCATGCTAATGTGAAAGAGAAGTCTGCTACATTACTATCTTCATACCAGTAATGTTTGTTGTAGTTTTCTAAGTTGTAATTGCCTAACTAATTAGTGTCGCCTCCCTATTTTATCTTATCGCACACTATTGCAGGATGTTAAGTGCCAAGGATGCTTCAACATGTAAGTTAGATTCTTTTCATTGATCCTGTTTTCAATATTCAAATGCCATAGACCCATTGAAGTAATGTGATTCTGATTGTGAATCTTTGAATTTGGATGCAGAACCACTGTGTTTAGCCATTCTCAGACAGTTGTGGTATGTGGAAACTGCCAAACTGTGTTATGCCAGCCAACAGGAGGGCGTGCAAGGCTAACTGAGGGATGCTCTTTCAGGAAAAAGGGAGACTAAATGGTGCTTCAACTTTTCTTTTTGCTACGTTTGGATTTTTCTTTTCTTCATGTTAGTTTTGAGTTGGAATCAATGCCCTGGCTTGTTTTAGTTCTGATATGTTAATTTTGATAGTTACAAGACTTTTATGTCACAAACTCCTTTGAGACTTAATGATATCACCACCTAAATCTTGCCAATGGTTTTTGGATATTTTATTGGTGTAGTTGATATTTATCATTTTCACAAATCTTGACCTCTGTGATGTGCGCTTGTGCACCATCATGCATAATGCTTTCTGAATGTTTAGTGGCGGTTCATTGATTTATTTAACGTGTTTTGATTCCATCACTGGGATGAAGATTTTCTTGACTAATTCTGCTTATATTTGGCTACGATAATGTCATTCTTGGATCAACGTATGCCTGAGAACTGATACTAGATTGTTGTCTTGCGAATACTGTAAAACTGGATCACATCTCCTCAACTTGAATTTCATTCATTTCATAGGTTAGTTAGGACACTTTTTTTTTTAACAGATTAGGGCACTTTTTTTTTGCTATTGCATCCAGTTCACCCGAGCGGCTTTCCGTAGTTTGGATCGACGGCTCGTTGGGCGTATACGCGGGACCTCTCCCAGCGAGTTTTCGGTGATCCACAAAGCGAACTCGAGACTTCTAAAGTTAATCCTTCCACTAACTCTAACTGCAGTAACAGATTAGGACACTTGTTAATGAGAAAAATGACTAATCCTATGTTTCCATGTCTCGTTCACTTTTCTCTACGTTTTCAGTCCATCAGCAATCCTAATTCCTGGAATTTTTTGAAAAATAATATTGTTGGCCCATTGATTCCTAGAGTCAAGGGATTGGGCATTGCAGCAGCGGGTATTACATAAGCAAGCTGATCAAAGTAAAATGCGAGCTTACACCATTACCTTCGGCCCAATATTTCTCTCCTGGGTATTTTGTACTTGAGTGTTTGGGAAACCATAAAACCGCTCAATACTCAATTCAGAAGTCCTTTTTCTTCGTAGGTTGAGACAATTTTATATATATATATATATATATATATATATATATATATATATATATATATATATTTACCTTATAAATTTTAAAAGTTACTTTTGATAGCTAATCCAAACATGTACTTATACTACCTCCGGTCCTGGTAAGTCACAATTATAAGCATAGTTGATTTTGTTTGGAGAGATTAAGGAAAGCCTAAATAAAGTCTTAATCATTTTATATGTTATAATATCTTTAGATTATATATTAGGCTTATTACCAAACTAATTCTTTGAAGAAAAAAAAAATAAAAAAAAAATGTTAAAGTAATTTAATTAGCTTCCTTAATTTATCCAAAAAATCAATTATGCCTTATAATTAGTAATTAGGGAAAGTATTAAATATTAAAGAAATTAATATGGAACACAGCTTTGTAATAGTCAGTTGTTTCTATATGTTCTCCATGATAGGAACATCGTTGTCGAATGGAACACAAGTTTCCTTTATGGTATATCAAACTCGTTATATAAAACTATCTAAGAGAAATACTTACAAATTTCGGGGATACCAAATCATTTGAATTCCATTCAATGAAAACATAATTTAGATAATTTTAATCCTAGTTAATGACTTATATGAAAAATTCAAATTTTACCTTGTTTTAAAGAAATTTTTGTTGTTGATAATCTTGTTTTAGTTTTGTTTTTCTTTTTAAGATTTTCCCCCCCTTATCTACAAGATAAATTTTGAAGTTTTTCAGATGAGACATCAACATTTGGGTTGTTATGTTTTCATTGGACATAGATGACGTGGTACTCTTGGAGTAGGTAAGTATTTCTCACTATCTCAAGTGTCTGTTTGTGTATATTTAGAGGGGACTGGAGGGAAACTTTCTATAGGTTGAATTTAGGAAAATTGAAGAAGTGGGGCTACAAAATTTTAACAAAGATAATAAATAAGATAAAACATAAAGAAAAATTAATTAAAAAATTTAATCTCCCTCCTCCAATTTTTTTTTTAATCCAACTGAAAAAAAAAAATCTCTTCTCCCCTCATACCAAAAAATCAATGGAAAATTTCATAGGTCCCAAGGAAGCGAAAAAAATTACAAAAAAATCCTTTGAAATCATCAAATTAGTTTCGGTCCCAGGGACACATTGTAATTATTTGTATGGAGGTTTTTAAATGTTGTTGTTAATACATGCATTTCAATTTGTAAATACATGCATTTTTCGTTGTAAATAGTCGGGGGACTTCGTGTAATTATTTGTATGGAAATAAAATCCGGTTTTTAAAAGTTGTTGTAAATACATGCATTTCCCGTTGTAAATGACCATATTTTAAATTTTGTTGCAAATGCAACATTTCCGTTAATAAATCTATGCTTTTTCCGTTGTAAATGACTCTCATGTTCAAAATCCATGTGTTTAAATGTTGTTGTAAATATACGTTTCGTTGTTAATATATGCATTTCGCCGTTGTAAATGGTCATGTATTTAAAAGTTGTTGTAAATATATGCATTTCCTTGTTGTTAATATATCATTTCTGTTGTTAATACAAATAATTACATAGAAGTCTCTTGGGACCGTGAAGCGTAATTTGATGATTTGAGGACTTTATTGTAATTAATTCCTTCCTCGGAGACTGAGCGTAATTTTCCCAAAAATCAAACAAGCCTTAAAGCGTTGGGTGATGCTGCGCGTCCAATATGGTAGGAGTAGCATGGCATGGAAGACATGATAAGCAACCATAAGGCGGAACTTGGAGGAAAAGTTTGGGGGGGCCAAATAGTGGTGGGATTCGGGGTTCGGGGCGGTGCGATTTTTTTTTTTAAGGCAAGTTTTAAATGCATTAAAAATGAAAAAAAAAAAAATTCATGAAATTAAGTCAATTAATTTCATCTACAAGTGTAGTGTAGAATGGGTAAAAGATAGTAAGAGATACACTACAAAAGTAAATTTTCTTGATAAGATAAAATTTCGGGTAATTAGAATGAAATATAGAAAAGAATGACAAAATTAACATAAATCATACAAGACCCCACATAGAACAAAGATTAAATTATAAGCCCAAAGATATAAAAAGAGGGGAAAATGTAAAATAAAAAGAAGAAGAAGAAGAAGTTGGGGGGCCAAAATTTAATTTTACTATTTTGGGGGCCAAAGTTGTATTATTACCCTAAAAAAAAAGTTCTATTAAAAAATTGTACATAATTTTTTTTTTTGGGGGGGCCATGGCCCCCTCTTGTCATAAGGAAGATCCGCCCCTGCAACCATTAATAAAGGATTTCAAAGCTGTTAAATAGTAATAGAAACCTCATTCAAACACATCTGTGAGAGTTACGAACGTTTGATTATACTATTAGACGGATTGGATTTGGTTTTAGGAGCTTCATTTTGGTGACAAAACGATGAAGTTGGTGGCACTTTTTTTGTAATTTTCCAATTTAGATGGGCGCCTAGTTCCATTGATAAGGCTATTACATCAACTCTGATTTTAGATGACAAACATGACTACACTGCATACCATAAATTCTAGGGAAAATTCATCTTAGGGCCTAAACTAGGAAAAAATTGTCAAAAAAAGGTCTTAGAGCCTTTTCTGGTATTATTTCATAAAACGTTAGTTGTTAACGGTGCTGATATAGTTGTTAACAGGTATTGATATAGTTGTTAACGTAATTTGATTTAGTTGTTAGGATATTGTTTTTAATCTTCTTGATTTAGTTGTTAATGACCCCGTTAACAACTATATCATTTTCGTTAACAACTAACGTTTTTATGAAATTATACTTAAAACGCGAGGCCTTTTTTGACATTTGACCTTTTCTTGGGCCTTTTTACCATTTTTTTTTTTTTTTCTTAAATTGGGCCCTGAAGTAGATTTTCCCAAAATTCTATATCGTGGACTATCCCACCTCGCTCCAGAACACAAGCGAACAAGACAATCTACATATATACTCTTCCCATTTTAAATATATGTATAATTTGTAGTACAAATTATATTATATATTTAGGATCGGACGTAATAATATATTACCCAGGCATTTAGATATATAAATTCTTACAAAATTCGGAAGACTTAATCATAAACAATAAAAAGATGATCGCTCCCACTCAGTCTATCGTCAAATTAACATGTTATGATGTATAATAATTAAAATATGTAACGTTAACCTCATTGTGAGGGCATCGACTTTCCTATGTTGCTTTTGTTTGTTATGGTTCACAAGTAAGGATACGTGTGCGTCCTTTTTGTTGATGTTTGTCGACAAGCTCATATGAAACACGACATTCTATGACTCCTTCCCTCATTTTTAGTTTCACTTTTATGACTCTGGATTTTGAGTAACTTGGTCAGATGTTAGATATACGACATGACAACTTCTTAATTTGCCCTCTCTTATCGGTTATGACCTTCACATCCCAATCCCCAGACGCCTAAAACAATGAAGGAATGAATAGTCTTTTAATTTATTCCTGTTATTCATTTCTCCAAGGCAACATGATCAATGTATATATAAATATTTATAATCTAACCAAATAAAAGAAAACAAACAAACAAAAAGGTCGAACTAAAAAGCTCCAAGTGAAGCCATGACCTCTAAGATATATAACTTTGCAGCGTGCTATTTTCATTCATAAAATCAATTACGCTAAAGGAGTGTGAACCAGCAGAGGAAAATGAAAAGGAGAAAAGTGAGAGGCAAAGCTATATATATATATATATATATATTGTGTACATTTCACACTCCAAAATTAAGGCCACAAACAAAAGGCACCATATGGACGACCCTCTCATGTAAACGCCTTTCGGTGTCCTCTCTCTATAACTTACAACTTCCACATAACATCACAACCATCTCTCCTTTTTTTAAATCTCTTTCTTCTTTTCCATTAGCTAGTATGGTCTCAAAGTATGGAAAAAGATTCTCCCCTCATCTTTTTTCTTAACATCCCTCATCAGCCTTATCTGAGCCGTTAATTGAAAAGAAGAGAAAAAAGTTAAAGTAATAATATGAATTTTTAAATTGATTGGACGAATATGATTTAGAGATTATGAAGGATGATGAGAGCAACCCAATCCCCCAAATACTACACTAGTTTTTAATAGAAAATCTAGTACAAACTGTATCTTATATTAAATAGCAGAGGTAATATAATACAATAATTCTTGAAAATTAAGGCACATAGATTGATTGACATAGTGTTAAGGTTGTTGTCATGCAATCTAAGGGATTGGGGAAAGGAGTGTACTTCTCCACTGATCCCTCTTTCCACTTAATATTCACCATTTAATTGACCTTTAATGGTTGAGATTTTATACTATATTAAAAATATTATTGTAATATTAAATATTAAATGATAGTGATATTTTTAAAGAATAAATTTCAACTACTAAAAGTCAAACCAATAGTGGAGAATTAAGTGGAGATAGAGAATAGTGGAGACATTCTTTCCCAGTCCGATATATCTATCACTCCTCAAATCCCACTTGGTGAAAGCTTCATGCACGAAACTACCTGGTAGTTTCAAAATCATATAGCTGCGCTTTCCATCCCTCACATGCGCAGGGCATTGCAAAAAAGAACTTGCTTTAGTGCCGGTATTCAAAACCAATAAATATACGTCCATACACAATTAAATATGACGTTTCGTGTCAGTTAGGTTTTATCTATATTGGCAAGGTAAGTAGGGAAAAAAGTAATAGACGTAACGTCTCTAGTATGGTAAATTAATAGACTTGCACTAGAGGCAGACAAACGAGTTATTATAATATATATGACATTTTTGGTGAGTTGATTTTGGTCCTAAGGAGTATAAGACATACTTTTTATATATGTCAATTTTTTCTTCTTCTATTTTACCCCTATTGATGCTTCATCTACAATAATTAAAGAGGAGAGGAAATTAAGAAAGATGATTAGGGTATTTTAGAAAATACATGTCATATTGAGTAACTTCCTTAATCTAATCAAATTAGGTAAAGATGTCTTATATTAAAAATCCAATTAGTAACATAATACTACTTCTGATCCTAATTATAAAAGCTAGTTGACTTTTTTTGGAGAGATTAATGAAGCTAAATAAATTACTTAATTATTTCATATGTTGTGTTTTCTTAGATTATATATTAGTTTATTAGTCAAACTATTTAGTTTGAAGAAAAAAATAAAAACAAAATTATTCTAAGCTAATTTAATTATCTTTCTTAATCTCTCCAAAAAAGTCAACTAAGCTCTTATAATTAAGACCGAAGGGAGTATTGGGGAGGGGGATGTTATTTCGCAACATTGACATTTGATAGAAGAAAGCTCCATCGTAAACAATTATTAATTAAATTAATGGCTGGATTTATAAAAACAAGTGGCTGGCTAAATATATATTTGCTATGTTTAATTTATTTTTTTCATTTTCTCACTCTTTAATTATTCCTTTGTTTATTCTTGCCCATCGTTACGTGCGATGCACTAGTAACTAAGAGTGAAACTAATCTAATCTATACAGAAAGCGAAAATCATCAATCTGGCAGACATATTATAAAGATGTTCATGCTTCATAGTTAAGTGGAAGAAGCGTATATATCTAAAATTTAATTTTATTCATAATAGATCGATGAAGTGGCGTTTATAATAGAAAATATCATTTATTTGTTTTGGGTTAGCATAAATTTTACCAAACAGTGGCTCCATGTATTTCGTAACTAATCCTAATCTTAAGAGAGAGTCATATAATTAATAAACCATATTTCGTAGCGATTAATTTATTTAATTCCACACACACACCCACACACACACACACAATCCTCTATATCAATCTAGCTATAGCATTAATCATCTTATTTCCACATAGGTTTTTATATTATGAACGAGTCAAACTACATATTTATATCGTTCAAGATTGATTCTGAAACAATTCTTACGTCAGAAATTTTATCGGAGAGATGATATATACGCAGACATATATATATATAAGACATCCAACGAAACTTCCTCGTAATTTCATGACTCTGGCTTCTCAGGAGAATCTGCATATCTTTCTAGTTGTACTATGTTAGTTTCTTTTTAAATAAATAAATATTGATTTAGATATTGATTTCTTACTTTTAATTTGATTGATAGATAATATCTAGATATTGACTTGTAGATAAGATAACCTGTAATGTCATACTAACTTACTGACTAATGCATCGGTTATTGAGCATTATTATTCTATTGCTGTTTGTATATGTTTATTAAGCGCATTATAAGAACAATTTGTGTGATTTAGCACTTTCAAAACAGTTTGAATAAATAAGCTCTTACAATGTATACGTGAAGATTAACAAACTACCCCCCCCCCCCAAAAAAAAACCCCTTTTAAGGTGGTTTATTTTACTCTTTTTACGTGGATTTATATAAGAAGGAACATAAAAAAGTAATAAAAATGTTATATCAATTCTACTATTAATCAGCGGATATATGTAAGGTGAAAAGGTCTTTTTATCTAATAGATGTATATATACAACATATTCATCAAATAAAAATATTCATATATTTTTAAGACGATCGTGAACGACAATGTAATTAATTTTTCAAACCTCTATGATACACGGCATTAATGTAATTCATCATATGTTTGATTTTGGATGTTTTCCTTATCATCATCAACCCCGAGAAGGATAACATAATTATATATCTTTTGTTCAAGTTGATGTTTTTAATTATTGTATGATCAAATTTCAAGTTTAGATGAATCTTTTGTGAGAAATTAAAAGAGTGAATAATATATAAGACAAGATCATAGCTAGGGTCCACTAATAAGTTGATTAAAACGTTCATGGAGTTCCTTTGCTATCAATAACTTTAGACACCAAATGAATTCACGAAGCTTCCCGAAATTTCTCGTCCTCGTTTTTTCTCCAATTCAGTTAGTTAAGGTTCATGATGAGATCCCTGTGTTTCTCCAAACTTCATATTATCACCTCGAAACCGTATAATAACGAAAAAAATCTAAAACGATTCAAGTTTCTCGTTCTTAATCTTCCACTCACAAACAATAAAACGAGCACAAATCTACATATGTCTATAAATATACCTTACAGAATCTTGTAAGAACTCATATTATTTTCAAGTCATTACGTACCAATATATAACATCCACCTCAAATTATATGTAAAATACAAAGCTCTCATTTTTAATTAAAAAAAAAAAGTTTTAGTGTATTGAGTCCCAAGATATATCAAATACATGACCATTACAACTCAAATAAACGACTACAAAGATACTTACAAATTACATGCTAGAGACATATGTCCGTACATGATATCAGTTGTATCCTCACTAAACGGACAGACCTTTAACATGAAAGCAACGTATCACATTCTAATTTTTCAAGAAACCTATAGAATTCCTTTCGGAATCAAGAGTAGGTCAGAAGGAAATTTCGTGGTAGTTTCTGATAATTGAGGTGGATATGATTATATGGAGCAAGTCCTCCAGTGGAAGTTACAGTACTATTCCTTTTTGCCAACAAAGCTGATACTTTCTCTTTTAGTTTTCGAGTATGATGTGATCACTATATATATAAACCATTTTGCAGTCATAAAAGAACAATCGTGCAAATCTTAGCATTTTCTTGGAATGATATACAGTAGTGTTCCTTGTTTAGCTCATGTATATATATATGTGTATGTATATCCTTCTCAATCAGGTCCTAGTTATAAACCAGAGAGAGAAGATTTTTGTTAGTCTTATTTATAAGTCAGTACATTAAATCTTTCATATAAATGTATAAATTTATCCTTAATTTATTATTATGTAAAATTTGTTTTCACGAGGTATCGGTACCATGTATATTAAGTTGGGGTAAAATTGAAAAGTTATTAGATTTTTAAGGTAGAGTCAATGAGTTCTAAAGTTTTCTTTTATCTATATGAAATATGTTGGAAGTGACTTGTAAATTATCTTAGTTTTTTTTATGATATATGGATGTACTAGCAAATGAGGCAAGTAACTTTAATGAAAATTAATGCGTTACTGTATCATCAAGAAATCATCAGGAGGAAGCTTCCCCGTAGTTTCTTCATAATTATATTGATATGGATCGATGCCAAAAGCAACAAGTCTTATGAAACGAAAATTCAAAACCCTAAATTTAATGTGTTCACACTGTGCATCTGAAACTTTATTATACTTTCTTTTAAATATGTAAGAATCAGACCAATTGAATAAAAAGACACTTTTTAATCGATAAAGCAAATGTTGTCCATTACATTTTAGATCGATGTAGATACTTTTAAACTTCTTTAGTTAAGAATAAACACCTCTTTGCTTTTTCTTCTCCAAAGGATCAATCCGTGTTCATGGTGTTCCGGTATGGAACACAGATGTCTAACCTCCAGGGGTTACTGGAATATTGATGTAGGATCTAATGTTTCCCAGGGGCGTTCATGGTGACTAAACACCCTAGGGATTTATCCGGCAATATCTATTAATGAGATATCACCGAATAGGTAGATCACCAAGCTACACGAGGACGGGATTCCGTCAGAGGGGTGGGGTGTGTGCTTAGTGTGACAGAATGTAAAATAGTCAGAGAGGATGTTCTGAGTGTGTACCGTTCACCTGGAAAACATCTCCTTATTTATAGCGAGGTCAAGAGGGTCCGATTCCCTTGGTTGCATGTTCGCATTATCTCCATGCCTCATCTCCCACTAACTGCACTATCAAGTTATGGGATAATGGACACTTCCCTAATAGTCCGTGACAACCGACATTGTGTTCTTCTTTGGGCCTTACCTTTCCAGGCCCATTATTTGGATCCATAACACATGGCTTCCTTCTTTTAATTTGTTCATATCCATTTCCTTAATTGTTAATTATATGCTAATCTCAACATTCTATTATAATCATAGAATGATATAGCAGTAGCAGAAACTCCAAAATGGTTCAAGCTTATTATTTGTTGGTTAAATATCCATGTATAGATATAAGAGGTGATTACAAACACACTCACACACACACACGAGAAGAAAGTTTTAATTTCTCTCTCATGGTTTTTTGTCAAGGTGGTGCCTCAAAGTCGTATCAGAAAATAAAATAAAATCATGTGTTTATTTCATGCTTGCGTTCAGTTTTACTGTATTAAATTCAAAGGGTTTGTGTGGGTTTGACACAGATATTAAATCGTATGTTTCCATGTATATTTAACAGAATTTAGAGTATACTATCGAGTGAATTGGTTCATGATAAAATTCAGTTATCATTATTTTAAAACTTTATATCCTCTTAAATCTTTGTTATCGTATATCATATATAGGAGGGACAAGTTTAATCCTTTATCTTTTCCGCACCTCAAATTAAAATTATGTTTAATTTATTTGTCAAAGATCTGTATATGAGAGAAACTGTTGGAACATGCTCGATCATCAGTTGTTGCACATAGTCCCCACGATGAAGAAAAAATTGTAGCAAGGCCACCAATGTGTTAATATTAATTAATTAGAGCGGCCACATGCTTGTGTTTCTGCGAATTAAACAAGATCAAATTATATATGTTTGGTCAAACACTGCCTGTTACGTTGAAGCATTCACTGAGATATTGGGAGGGCCGGAGGGCAATCCATAATATATTAAAATAATAGAATCAACAACTTCACTACTTATAAGAATATATACTAGGATTTACATTAATTATTTGTAATATATAAGAGAGAACATGCCATTATAATGTGTCGTGAAAATATAATTTATAAGAACTATTGGCTGATATACAATACAGTACTTAAATAATATGTTGAGTTTATTCGAGAGAAACACGCATGAATAAAGGAGGATCATAGTTAGGTTTGTGATAGCATGTGAGGCTAGGGAGTTTAGAATATATTCATATATATTATTTTAAAAAAAATTGTAACAAATATACAATTATTAATTTATAGTATAGCTTATAAGTTCAATTAGATTAAGGATAGGCCTATATGAAAATAATTTGATTTATCAAATGGATAGAAAATTATAGAAATTAAGAAAGAGATCGATGAAGTCGCGCGGGCAGGACATGCATGTGGTTGAGAAAATCCTCTCCCTGTGGTTGTTGTAGAAGATGTGAAGGAGACATTTAATTAATTATATGATTCAAAAGTCTTTCACATTTATTGTATAGAGTGGTCCTTAATTTCACACACACCATCTGGCTCCTTCTTCTTGGTCTCTTTCCTCGTTCTGACCCAATTTTGATTCTTCTTAACACCTTGTACACACACACTCACACATATATATATTGTGGATATTTACGTCTGCAAAGAACCAAGATATATAAGTATGTATAGTTAAGCTTTATGACCTAATGACACTAAGCATATGTTTTAAATCTTTTTTAAGTGGGAGTTTAATTTGCAGGTTTCAGTCTTTATGAGTATGCTGTATAGGTACGCGAGTTTCTTCCATGGGATAATGAGGATGATAAAAAGAATATAGACTTCTGATGTTAATCAAGAGAATCAAATTGTATTTTTCTCAGAATATTAATATTCATAAGAGACACTTAAATCTCAAGAGGGTGAATTTAATAATAATTAGTTTTGAAAATTTTTGGTAAAGAAGAATTATAAATATTAATTTGAGAATGATCCAATGTGCTTAAGTTATGTCTTATTTGCAACTGATGAGATTTTCATTTTTGCGATGGATCTTTCAACAATTTTTTTTTTAAAGATATCACTGTTGTTAGATTAATCTTTTGGGACATACATGTCATCTTCATAAATTCATTTATAATTGAAAAAAAGATTATATAATTCCATTAATTAATGTCTAATTGTTGTTTTAGCATATGTCAAAACAAAATATGACAAAACATCCATCAAATTGGATTGTGATTTGAAGTTTTGACCTTGTTTTCAAATATTAACGAAGCATTTTATTATAATATATTTTTGCAGCAAACTGAATTTGAGAAATTAAAAAAATATTTCTGAAAACAGTGTGCCAAGTGTAACTTTCATGATGGCTACAATAAGAAATTAAAATACTTATAAAAGAAAATAAATTAAAAGTGTGGATATAAGGATATTTATAGATGCAAGGCAACAATAAAATAATCAATGGGGATGGAGTTAAATTAAAAGTATACATCCTTCTACGAGTCTTAAAGGGTCATAGAACGAGAAAGTAACTTGGCAATTGCAAATTGCAGTTAATTAATGGCCAGGCCACCAACAGTATTATTCACTAACTTATAGTAGTAAATTTCCTAAAATTTATTTGAATTATATTGGATCTTTTTTTTTTTGGTAAAATTATATTAGATCTTTTTATTTCAAAGATAAAAGCTATATATATATATAGAGCTAGCCCATATGGTTCAGTTTGCCCTTTTGATATAAAATCGGCCGTGCAATGAAAGTTTCTTTTGTCGATACGGGTAGTTATCGAATATCATGGAATTGATTTTGTTTTTATAATAACAGTAAAAAAAAATATAAATTTATGTAAAAATTAAAGAATTTGAATTCAAACTATCCCTGATATGGAAATGAAAATACTCTACATAAACAATATATCTATTTTTAGAAAGTAATACATATATCATATATGTATAAAATGATTTTAAAAAATTATGATATATATTATGTGATGTGGGACTGGATAATAATTTTTTAACAAAAAAAAAAGTTATATTCTTTGGCTAAGTACTCTCTTAATAATATGTAAATCGGGCGGTCAGTATTTTTTGTTATAGGTATATAAATTGGCTGTAGACAACTATTTGCAGCATGTCAGTGTCACTGTTAGTTCCATGAAGAAGCTTCATGTAAGCTCAGGTTGTCATGCATCACTTGTTGGTTTAGCCTTTATTTTTGTTCCTGTCAATATATATATATATATATATATATATATATATATGCAAAAAGCTTATATTCAATGAAGATACTAATCTGTGCCAATGGATATTTATGTACATTTCTTTCTTTAATCCCTTCTTATCCATCTCTCCTTTGCTTTGAGAATTTTCCACGAAAGATAGATGAGTTCGCATATATATATATATGCTCGATAACTTTAGTTTGCGTGTAAAGCAGCTGTTTGTTGAATATGCATCACAATTATCCATCCCTCTAAGCAACAAAATTAAATTAAAAGACGACTCAGATTATATAATCATATAATAACAACTTGAATTCGTTTCTCATCATTAATATTGCAGAGCAGTATAAATACACACACGTATCATTTTGGCCTTTGTACATATATATGGTGTTGGTGCATATATATACACACACACACACACACATACATACATATTCACAATATTCTATTCGTGTGTATGCAAGACAAAAAAATTAGGTAAGAAATTAATAGTTGCAGATCAACTTTTACAACTTTTTAATATGATAATGATAATGATGTAATATATCATGCATGCATGAGTGTTATAGAGATTAATTAATGATAGCTCAGATAATGGAATTTAAAGACGAAACTTAAAAGAGATACGTAGCAGTTACGTTAAATGCTAACGATCTGATCTGATTCTTAAATCTTCACCTCCTCCGGTGACAGGCTTGCTATGGAGGCTAACCGAGAAGGAATTGGCTATTGTCCTTCATAGTGATTTTTAGAGATGAAAATAGATCAACCTTCTAACAGGAGCCTACGGTTTAACCTAGTATATTTAGTAAATAGGTTAGGCTCAGACTTAAGCCTATTGTCAAACCTATATTTAGATAAACAGGTCATGTCTACTTTTATAAGGTTTAGCCTACAAGCCTATAGGCTTGGCCTATTTAACTTTTTTTTTTTAAAAAAAAAATAATAATAATATAATATAAGTATATATAATATCATCTAAATTATTTTATAAATTTACCAATTCAACCTTATTCCTAAGTTTCACACCTCTTCATCATTCAAACTCACTCAAGGCCTTGCATTCACATCAATTATTCACCCCTGCCTCCTCTTTGATTGCTCAAGTTGTCAACACTAACTCACTCCTACTTTAATTTGTGTCGTCCACTAAAGCATAATAATTTCTATGAGTTTATTTTGATGTCAAATGAAACATTATAATCTTAGTCATAGGAGTTTGTTCCCATTTACATGGGAAAAGTAACAAGTAAAATCAAATTTTACTTGTTACTTGTTATGCTTGATCGATTTCAGAAAATATATCTCATTAGTCAATAAACAATTGGTTTTTCTTATTCCTACTTGCTCAGACAATTATTGTCACTAGGCATTCTTTTCTTTTACTTGCTAAGCCCTTATATTACAACCAGAATGAGTGTTAGGCTTTTAAGATATAATGTAGGATTGTAAATAGGCTTTAAGAGTTATATATAAATTTAGATGCGTGAACTTTCAAGGCTACTAAAAGACCTACATTTTAAGTATGCTTTTAAAGATGTTTCAACCTTCAAGTCTTTTGAAGGCCAGGCTCCAACTTTAAATCTTTGTTATAGTTCTAGGCTTGTTTAGGTGAAGCTAAGCCAAACATATTTTCATCGCTATTTATTTCTTCTTGTCAATTTATTTTCTCTCAATAGAGTTGTTTAATTTGGTTTAGACACTCCATCTCTTTGAGTAGTGCTTTATCCTTTTGGCCTGGCCAAAAAAAAAAAGATTAATAATATACTTCCTCACATTGTTAATATAAGACCTAATTAATTTTTTTAGAAAGATTAAAGAAGTTAAATAAATTACTTAATCATAACATATGTTATATATCATTAGATTATATATCAATTTATAAATTAGTTAAATCAGTTTGAAGACAAATAATAAAATATAAATAATTTAAAATAATTTATTTAGTTTTTTTAATCTCTCGAGGGAGTATGAGTACCATCATTGTGCTTTGAATTTGGCAGGATCATTATCATTGATGATATGAATAATTCACACATGCCAATGCATGTTCATACGAACTAATGGCACGCTTATTGATAAGCTAACATATATAATAACGTCATGTTGATGTTTTCACATATATTATCATTTTGTGTATTCATCACTAGTTAATGATTATGTTCTCAAACTCATCGATGACCCTCGTTTGATCGTTCTTGTGCTTTTTTCGGCTACTTTTATAGAACAAAATTACCTAATTTTCCCATCTAGCTCGCGGACAATTTATTCACTTATATAGCTTGCATGTTCAAACAAAATGAAAAGAAGTGTCATTGTGTGTGTGTTCATTCTCTTATTCCTAACACTATAGTCTATATTGGTTATCTTCTGAAAATAAAAGAATATATAAAAGAAAAGCCTTTAAGTGGGATAATTTTATCGTTATTCTAACTTTTTTGGAACTTGGAAGTAATCAAATTGTCTACGTACTAAAGTGTCCCATAAGAAAATTTAATTTCTCCCACCACGGCCAGCTACATGAACATGTCCTTTTCTTTTTTATTTTTTGTTCATTCGACGAGTATATATATACGTATTTGTTGCCAACTTTTTTCTTGGCCAACGACGAGTATATACGTATCTATGTTGTGTGCGTGTATATTGCGTTGTTACATTCTTGAAACACTATAGTCCTTCTCTTATTTTTGTTTGTTTTCCTGAAACGTAAAAGATATTTATAATATTTAACATATACATATCCCCCCCCCCTATAAGCATTCAAAAAAAGTATTTAGTTTTCATATTTTGCGTTAATATATACTACTCCCATAGGTCACAATTATAAGAAATTTAGTTGACTTTTTTGGAGAGATTAAGGAAGCTAAATATAAGTTACTTAATCATTTCATATGTTGTGTTTTTCTTAGATTATATATTAGTTTATTAGTAAAACTATTTAGTTTGAAGAAAAAAATAGAAATAAAAATACTCTAAGCTAATTTAATTAAATTTTCCTTAATCTCTCCAAAAAAAGTAATTATTTCTTATAATTAGGACCGGAGGTAGTAAGTTTTAAGAAGTTCGTCAAATACTTTAAAATTATTCATCAATTTTTTTTTCTTTGGCCTCATTCGGTAATTGGTGATTGGCTCATCAGTTGGTATCTCTTATTTTGGTTGACTTCTTATGACCTAGGATATTAGGTGTTCTTTTAGTCACCAATTGAATCCAAATTGGTCTTTATTTTCGTTGTGAGTGCGTGTGTGTATAAAACAATCCAAATTGGTCTAAAGAAAAAAGATTAAAGATTAAACCTAATCGAATTCATATATATTTATACACACACACAATTAGGAAATATCTATTAGGAAATGCACTCACATTTACTATTTGACTATGTTTTAAACATCATTGTTTTCTGACAAAAAGCTATTTGTGCACTAAAAAAAAAGTAATTAAGTAGATTTATTATATCAGAAAATTCAACAAAAATAGTAAATGCTCATCATATAATGGAAACTATTCTTTGTGTTGCCAACTATAGTTGGAGTGATGCAGGGGGGAAAAAACTATAGTTGGGTCTTATACTTATTTTCTAATAATCTTCCTGACTCATTGTTAGTATTGAGAACGGCTTTCTAATAATTTTTATCAAACATCTTTATACATCATTTTTTTAAATTAAAGAGGTCGATATTAAGTGGGACTGAACTTGCAACATTTCATTTATAAAAAAGTTTTCATTTTTATTCCAAATTATAAAGAATCTTTCATACTCCCTCTGATCCTAATTATAGGATAACATTTGAGAGTTTGTTTTTGTTCTAATTATAGGACAACATTATAATTTTTGTCAATTTTTTTCTTAAAATACCCCTTTCATTTCTTTCTAAGATATGAATGAGGGACTATATGAAATCAGTAAGGTAATTGAAATGTAAAATTTATATAAGGGTATTTTAAGAAAATGAGTAAAATTAATTAATTTAACTCATATCCTTAATCCCTCTAAAATCGATTAAATATGTCATATAATTAAGAACAGAGGTACTACCATTTGGTTATAAAGCCCGATGGCCATCAATATATGTTATAGATTAAACCTATGCACACACATTATGGGCACATGATTCTAAGTACATCTAGTTCTAAGCCAATAAAAATGGTATAGTTGGCTAAGGTGTTAACCTTCACCCTAAAAGAAAGAGATGTTTGATACCTGCTAGTCGATGTAATTAGGGCCTCTTTGATAGGCGATCTATAAATACCCTTGTAAGCGACTTGAGTTTGGAGGGGTGCTCTGACTTTAGTGAGATACCGGTGTTTACCCACCTAAAATTTTTTAGATAAAAAAAAACAATCTAATGACATCTTTACCTTATATTTGAATGGAAAGAAAAATAGAGGAGAACAATAATATGAGGGAAAAATTCCTAAAATAATAAATTATTTTACCATTTTGGAAAGTATTTTTCTCCTTGGCATTCTCTCTACTCTATTCCCCCAGTTTTCTCTCCATCCAAACCTTAGTATCTGAATACTCAGGTTCAAAGGTTTTGACAATATTAGATTTACGGTTCAAAAAATTCTTATACAAATATTTAAACTTAAATATTACCCAGAAATAAAATACTCGCGTTGTCATGAATGGACTATGCTCGATGTTAATGAACACAGGCTACCCGCCTACCCCTAACCGTTTTCGGTTGATTCCTTGGAAAACAATATTGCTCTGGCCAAAAAAAAAAAAAAGAGAGAGAAAAGGAAATACAATATTGCATTAATGTTTTAGGTGTTCAAAAAAGTGAAAATACGCGTAATTAAGAAAATATATTTGAACCGAAAGAGAATAAAAAAATTTAAAGCCCACACAAGTCCTGTAAGTTCATCTCTCTCTATCTATATAAACACCCCAGGCCGTTGCTGTGTCTCGCTGGAATCTCTATTCCTCTCTCTCTCTCTTTCTCTTTCCAATCGTCATTTCTTGTTTCTTCCTTCCCTTCATCTCCCAGGCAGACAAAAAAACAAACTGCAACACAATCTCCATTCATTTAGTTTTTATTTTTTAATTCTATCCGGAAACTAGAACCTGCAGGTCAAGCCAAGACATCACCTTTTCTTCTTCTTTTGTTTGTATATTATGGAAGACGTTTTATTTCCGCAGAGTTTTCCTGTGCCTTCTTTCTGAATCCTCAAAATCCGAACTGGGTACGACCCATGTTTGTTTCTACACACTTGTTATTGCCCAGCTCATTCTAATTGTGGCCTTAATTTCATGTTTGTTGTTTGTTTCACATACGTTGTTCAGGATTTGGGTGTCTGAAGCTGTTATGTCTTTTTTCGTGGCCCGGACAGGGCGACACCGGCAGCGTTATGAAGACAACTTTCGACTTGTGTCTGGGTAAGAACATCTGATCTTCCTCATTCTTCATCGCCATGGATTCTTCTTCCCATAAATTATTCACATTTTTCCAATTTCGCTTTGTTATTACCTTGTATTCGTTGCTCAATCCATTCCATTTATCTTTTCTTTTCTCTTCTCTTTGTTTTTTTTTTTTTTTTTAAATTCCCCTGTTTGTCCTGTACAGCAGAATACAGGATTAGATAATAGTCTTTTCTGTGTTTTTTTAAGGGTAACACTATATTTATGTTTATCAAAAAGTTGGCGGTATTAAACTGTTTCACATAATTGTCTTCTTCTCCTGATATTAAAATATTTTTGTCATACTTCATTATGTGTTCATTACAATCATTTTACTTAAACTTGTGGGCCTTATCATTGACTTAGCAAATATATTATACTTCAAATTTTGTAATCTATTTTGGCTTTTATGAGGTGACTGCGATCTCATGTTTTACAGATCCTGTAGCATCGGGTGTTTCACCTTTTTTTCTTTTTTGAGATAGACATAGATGGTATAGATCATACATGTTCCATGAGAATCAACGATTAGGATCGTTTTTTAAGTAAAGCCTCCAGTACTCCGCATCCATATGAAGCACTGAATTAAAACCCAGTCCTGTGTATGAGGATCATAAAATACAAACATTTTCAATGGTTATGGATAACAAAAAGCTGAGTAATTAACTGAGGGATGTAATATCTGTATCAGGCTATGGATTGTTAGTGACTTTGTACCACAATTTCTTTCAAGTCGTTAAATACTATTAGTGATTCAATGAAGAATTCAAACAAACTGTTATTGGTAGTTGCCAAAAATTTCTGAGCATAACCCAATATTTCCCTCTTCACATAATCCCTTTCCTCCCCACGTTTTTTCATTTTAACATCCATAGATGCATAATTTTGAACAATTCCTAGAACAATAAGTTGGGTCGATCATCTTAAATCCTGCATAGCTTCAGAACTTGGTAAAGTTTGAAGGACCGTCATCAATTGATGATCGTATCAAACGTATGCTTCATTCAGTCTTTATTCAAATTCCATGCAACAGGTGTATTCCCTACAGATGGAGGAAGGACATCAATGATTCGAAGGGGCAAACAGAGTACATAATAGAAGTTCTTATGCTTACTTCACCAAAACGTGATGATCTAGTATTTCCCAAGGTATACCTATTCACTTTTTTGGAAAATTTCTGAAGGTGTTTTGTACGGTTTACATGCATTGCGTTTTATTGTCCTCCTTAATGTTACGAAATTTCACTTTGTTCTCTTGGCAGGGAGGATGGGAGGATGATGAAACTGCCTTAGAAGCTGCATGTAGAGAAACGTTGGAGGAAGCAGGGGTGAAAGGAATACCAAGAGTAGGTTCTTTTTCCTACTTGGTCATGATGTTATAGACTTATGTTTCTGCTTAAATTATTTAAGCACGATAGAGCAAGGAAGTATTTGTATCTTAGATAAGCCCTCATTAACTTGCAAATTTGAGATTCCTAGAATCATCTAATGCCCAAATTGCAGCAAAATCTTGGATGGAGGACAACTTTGAGCTCAAAAAGTGATGTAAAACTGTCTTTATAAAAAGATTTTCAGAACTAACCTTTTCGGCATGTGAATTATGCACTTCTACAACAGTTCAATGCACGTTTGTCTCAACTTCAGTTTGATCTGATGGGAAAAGTTATGGCATCGCCTGTTATATATTTGAACTGAAATTTTGTATTGAACTTAGTTCAAAAGAGTTTGTTTTGTATGCAAATTGCATTAGTCAACACAACTGAAAGAAAATTAATAGCATATTCCCAGCATTCCATTTTCTTGTAGTTGAAAATAGAGATGATTCTGCCACATGAAAGCAGTCTATTGAGATTTATGATAGCTATGCAATCATTTCTAGTAATATGTTCATTTGATGACCAACCAGGAACACCATGAGTAGAAATGATATTCTTTCTATAAATATGGTATACAAATAGAGTGTCACATTTAAGAAATATGCTATAGCTAACAAGCCTTCTTCCATCTTTTCCAGGAAAACCCCTTGGGAATGTGGGAATTTAGAAGCAAAAGCAGTCAGGACTTGTGCCACTTGGAAGGAGGCTGCAGAGGGTACATGTTTGCCTTGGAGGTGACTGAAGAACTTGAGACCTGGCCAGAGCAGAAAAACCGTGATCGCCAATGGGTAAATATATATCCTGAATAAGTCTTTCACAAGTGACTGCATCAAATTGATAATTGCTTCAACTGCAAAATATAACAACAGATCATTTTCTTGCTTTTGTCATGGCATGCTTCCACTGAGAATAGGGTACTTTCAACCTCAGTTTTATGTGTTTGCCTCATTTGAAGTAAAATAAACATCTTTACAGTTAAATGTTAGAGAGGCGTTTGGACTCTGCCGATACGATTGGATGTGTCAGGCGCTGGAAGAGTTTCTGAAAGTTATGGCAGAGGACAGAGAGCTCCATAAGCAGGAAGAGAAAGTTGATGTTGCTTTAACTCAAGTACCAGATGTGTCAACTAACATGTTTATAAGATCTTCTACTACTACAACTACTCAACACCTCACTCAAACACCCCCCACTTGCTGCTAAGGATATCATAGCCATTCAATTCGGCTGTTGACACTTATTGCATGTAACCCTTTTGCAGTAGGTTTCTGTAATGAACCCATGCTGTCCAGTAATTCTAGCTCCTTCTAATTTGATAATGAAGAAACGGTGAAGTGCAGGCTTGGTGACAACACATCTAGTAGACCATATCCACTTCATTCTAGCTTATTTCTTTTTATTTCCTTGTGATGATGTCAAATATCATGGTAGAAATTTCAACTTAATGTAATGGTTAGTATGTAGACATTATAATTTTTCAAGTATGTGAAAATCAGGTTGTATACTATAATATAACATGATATTGAAAAATAAAAATAATGTTTCCATGCCACCACAACACATGATAATGTTATGTCTAACTCTAAATATCATGACATTAAAACAGTTGAGAAACTAAATTGCTCCCAAAGCAAACACCACCTAAAATATTTTTGTTTCACCTAACCATTCATAAAAATACTACTAGAAAATACTTTTAATGTATGTTTTTAGGCCCTTTCTATGTACCCTTTCAGGGAGACGCTTATGTGAGTGACATAGTAAAGTCTGAGAACAACGTCCGTTAAAATAGGGACGTCATAAGAGACGTACAGCGCCCTTTTTAAAATAGATGCCATAAGTTTTTTAAAAATAAATAAATAAATTAGAGACAGGAGAAAGTGTTGTCGTCGGGAACCTTCTGATGTCTTCCATAGAAAGCACCGGCATGGATCAGAGGAAATCAACTACGATGGAAGACGTTGTCGTCGGACAGATTTAAAGTAAGAGTAGTATTCGCCGGAGAAATGTCGTGTCGTTGATGAGAAAAAGAAGAGACAGGAGAGTGCGATCGATAAAAGAGGGTTTGTCTAGGATCCTTCTCTTCCATTTGTCTTCGATGCAAATCTAAGGACCTAGAGGAGCAGATATGAGGACCTAGAAGCGCAGATATGAGGACCTAGAGGCGTAAATCTGAATAACTAGAGGTAAAAAATCGACTGGTGGCTCGCCGTCCTTCATTGTTGTCGTCCTTTGCCTTGCTGTCCTTCATTGTTGTTGTCCTTTGCCGTCGCTGGTGGCTCACTGTCCTTCGCCTTGCCGTCCTTCATCGTTGCTGTCCTTCACTGTCACTCGTGGCTCACCGTCCTTCATCGTTGCTAATGCTTCACCGTCACCACAAAGGATGGAGAGGAAGGCCATTGGGGGGAGTGACTTTAGGCGTCCTAATTTTAAATTGGGGACGTCAAAAGACCATTTTTGGGGTCCCAATTCTAAAAGGACGCCAAAAGTCGTGTTCTTGGCGCCAAAAGCTCTACTTTTGGCATCCCTTTTTGAGTTAGGGCTTTTGGCTTCCCTTTTCTAAATTGGGATGCCAAAAGTAGGAGTCTGTTTTTGTTAAAGGAATACCTAATATGTCAAAATTTCCACACATAATTACAAAAATACTACTGCCTTATTTTTTACTTCCCTTTTTGAAAAATAAACTTTTTTTAAGGAAGTAAAATTCATTTCTTGTAGTAGTGAGAAGCTCATAAAATGGCAATATTGGTGACAAGCCTTCAATATAAAAATCTTTGAGGTGTCACACTTGCAACTCTAGTGACTAGTGAATCTATGCTCAACAATAGTTCTTTCATTCTTCTTTTTTGGTGTTCACGAATTTGCTTTTTTATGCAATTCCTCTCTCACTCTTACCCCACTCCCCCTCTCTCTATGTGTATTATAATGAAATCAATTAAACCAATGAATAAGATTTAATATAATGATTATTTTACATGATTTTCGAAGAATGAGAAATTATTAATGAAGAGCATTAAAAGAATTAAAGGCATCACAATACAGAAGAATCACGTAATTCCCTCTTATAACATTAGGACATACTCATAAAAGACAGCGGAAAGTTTTCTTTGGAATATCAAATTCTCAAGTTGCAAACCAACCTCAATGTCACGAGACAAAAGGGATCACTTCCTTTCAGTGCCTATTTTTTTTTTTTTTTTTTTTAAAAAAAAAGAACGAAAGGGTACCCAGCAGAATAATAAAGAGGGTTTGGTTTCAATTCAATATTACCCAATTGAGATATTCCGGCAACACCTGGACAATAGTGACTAGTGAAAGCCATGCTTGGTCGCTTCACTTGTAGTTTTAGGCAGGTCCCTACCCCCTCGAGATGATCACTTCAATATTCAGAATATCCAAATTAACTGTTTCACTTTCACACTTGAAAATATTCTCTTCCACAAGAAGCACTATTGCATGGAATAAAATATACGTAATGACAGTGACAAAACTAGCAACTTCACTCAAAAAGCTCACTTTTATGGTAAAATTTTGACTCGCCAAATCGCAGAAATCCAATGGGTATGCACAGATAGGTATTTTAAATGGTGCCCACTAGAGCTGCACATGAACAAAAGGCAAAGCTCAACGAGCACGAGCATGGATTATTCATGTTCTAAGAGGTGGGTGTGTTTCCCAGAAAATTGATACTCCTATCTCATGTTAACCACTCAATGACAAAAAGAATGAAAGGGACTGTCCATTATTGTGTTTTAATTACTTAATTCCTAAGGAACAATAACAACCTCGATATTGTCATTTTTGAATGTTGGTTCCATGTTTCCTTGGTGACTTGGTGTGTTAGGCGCTATTCATAACTTTTGTTTACATTTTTCCACGACCTTGTTTTCCTTTTATACATCTTACGTGTGGACTTATGTGGATTGATATACCTTCTGTACTTTGGATGTAATCCCTAAGAAATTCTAAAGCTTTACAGATGCAAATTTGCATTTTTAGTTACTTATTATGATGATGATTATTATTATTCCAAAGGCTGTTATCCTGAAACCGTGTTTAAATAACTTGACATTCATATCATTCATTCCCACATGAAGACATCAACACAAGGTACCAACAAAAGAAGTTATTGCATACTATGCTAGTCAATATAAGAATATTGATTTGGGATTCAAACATAATGAAAGACAAAAAATACCATTATATATAGTTGATTTACGAATCTTTGCCTTTCTTTTCCCCTTCTTTATTCATCAAAAGTATATTTTCAATTTTCACTCTTCAAAAAACATAAAAATGACCTTTTTTTTGGACCAACACTAAATAAGAAAACTACCTAATGCAAGTGATACTCAAATGATGGTATGTCCCACTAGCTAGTCTACTTCAACAAATATAAAGATGACTTAAAATGCAAAAATATGAATGATATATTCACACAGAGAAATGCTGAGCCAATATAATATTTATATGCAACTTTGGAAAAATAATTGGGAAAATCACTTTAGGGGCCCTTTTAACAGAAAAAAAAAATGAAAAAAGGCCTCAAGATTCTGACAATTCCAGTTACGTGAGTTGTTAACGGGTAGGTCATTAACAACTAAATCAGTACAATTAACAACAATTTGTTAACAACTATATCAGTACCCCGTTAACAACTATATCAGCCCCGTTAATAACTCACGTAGATTCTAACAATCCCAGAAAAGGCCATGGGGCCTTTTATGGGATTGTCAAAATCTTGGGGCCTTTTTTGGGTTTTTTCTATAAAAAAGGTCCTGATGTGAATTTTCCCAAAATAATATTCCATTTGTATCAATTTTAAAATTAATTTTAGCTACTGAGGTTCAAACTTAGATAGCTAAGCAAATATTCTCACTCTCTCTGGTCCTTATTATAAGGACTCAACTAACAATTCTTACAAACCAATAAAAAACAGTTAAAGTCATTAAATCTATCTTAAAATTTAAATAATTTTCAATATTAGCCCTACTAATTACACAAAACAGTAAACTCTAATATCATATTAATTATTACTCTCATTTACTACCTTTATTAATTAGAAACATACATGGAAAATAATATTTAATGTTTTTTTGGAAACAGACAAGTGCTTTATAAAAATAACCAAATACACTTGTTAGTTGGTTTTTTATAAAAAAGATAAGATAAGAGGGAGTACATCTTTGAAAAAGTAGAGCGAGCAATGTTAAACGGATTCATGATGCTTTTAATTAGTTTGAACTTCCATCGTAGTTAACAGCTGATTAATGCGTTTTAAAGCTAATTTTATGAGGAATCATTGACCATAACTTTCTTATTTTGCGGATGTGGGACTAAGATGCTTTTTTGGGGCACGCACAACTATAAGCCTTTGAAGAAGACAAAAGTAGCCATTATCATATGAATTAATGAACAGTATCAAACCCAATCAATTCAAATCCCAATGATCTTTCAACTTAAAAATATTTTTCCATATCAATTTGGGTTGGCAAAAAGCAGGGTAAAAATAACATCAATCTCCTCTTCTAAGTCTTTTGTAGGTTCTTCCACCAATCTTTTTCTTGGAAAAATAACTTTAACTTAGTACGTTTATATTGTACATCAACATGCTGCCATTTCAGGAGGACTACTTTAATGAAAAGATATAAAATTAGTGCGTATATAATGGCTATTCGGGTTTGATATGCATACTTTAAATCCAGAATTTGTTCGACTAAAATCTTGTAAGCACTATATACCTAAATTTCTAAGAACCATCAGAAATTAAGATGCACTTACTAAATTGCTAACTTGCCAACAATAATCCAGATCCTGGGATATCTAGATGATGATATGGAACCTGAAAGTAATCAGATTATTTGTCGTACGTACGTGATTGAATATTATTCAAACTTTCTAGTCTCCCTTTACATTGATTGGAAAATTAGTCAAATTCATACAAAAAACACATTGTTAGGGACATCTGGTCAAAGTTCCACTACCAGGTTTTGCAATTAGTTGTCGCTAATTAAGAAATGCCTAGTCATTGTTTTCTTCAAAAAAGTTATGCCTATGTGTTTTTTTCACATGCCCCCCAACATGGCTTCGTCTCAATCGGTTTTCTTTACATTTCCATACGTTATTGAATGGAAAATACACACACACTGGCTCCAACATTTGCAAAATTATGAAAGGAAATATTTTTTTTTTTTTTTTTTTTTTTTTTGAATGAATTTGAATGGAAAATACACACGGAACTTAGAAAAACACACACACACTGGCTCCAACCTTTGCAAAATTATCAAAGGAAAGATTGAATAATATGAGACAACCAATTCCTAATGTTAAGTCTAAAATATGAAATATTACCAATAAAATATGAACACTTAAAAAGTTAACTTTGGTGTTCGATGAAAAGAAGAGAAGACTGTGGAACTTATCATTGATTTCATGGCTCAAATTGGGTGCACATGGCTGAGCAATGATATTCCTTAATTACCCTTTATTAAATATAAAAAGAAGTTTATAACAAGTTAGACTTTGACAACAACCTAATAATGGATGGATGTTTCATTTCATTTATTAAAGGGGGAAAAACAACTCTAGATCACATCGTCAGAACCATTCCGTTTGAAGACCATAAAGCAAAACGATTCAGCTACATCAAATGTCTTGTGGGGAAAATAGGCTTGCATACTGGGATGGGAAAAATTACCTAATAAATTAACTGTAACTGACAGTTTATAAATAAAAAGAGGAAAGAAAGAAATATAAGTTACGAAAACTCATAAGTAACGAATTACATTTAAAAAGGTGAGATTTTTACAGGTGGGTGTAATAATGGCTCTTGATGATCACCATATTCCAACTGGCTACATTATTTGAGCAATAATATGCATTGTAATTCCGTTTAAATGGGCAGTTCGATTACATACCCAAACAACAAAACTGAATCAGATAGGTCCCGATTAAGGGGGGGAAAAAGATGGCACAAAAATCACAGCCGAATAAAAGCGTTTAGCTTAAGTGTTTTATAACAAATACTATATTACTTTGGAATAGCCATACATATTCATACATACATACGTGCGTGTCTGCGGAATAAGATCAAAGCACTTGAACTCAATTCCTCTGTGAACAGAAGAAGAGAAATGCTTTACGCCATTAAATCATTAGAAAATCTCTGCAGGCAAGGCATGCTGCATAAGCATGGAGCCTAATTATCAAGTGTATATTGATCTATCATAGCACCCACAAAATCACCAATGATAAATCTAATTAATTTATTCTAAAAGATCTCATCTTCTAAGTACTCTAAATGGGACCTAATAATCATCAGAAAGAGCATGAAGCTCTCCCACCTGCAATTATCATTAGAATGTGCCCCTGAGCTTCGTATAAAACTTTTCCCTTTTGGCTGATCCAATTCATGAGATAGGTCTTCATATTCATATATAATTAGCGATTCTACAATCTTTTAAGATTGTGTGTGGAGTCTATATGATTAGTTCCTCATTCATGTACAATCCCATATTTTGATTGAAAGGTCACATGCAGCAGCTTTGGACTATATGGAGTACTCAAGACGGGACATGCAATTAAAAATAATATTTGCTAAATCAAAACAAGGCGCAACTTTGATTGAAGAATAATCATGAAATGGGGTATCTAAGAGAACATGCTAATCATGGGTCATTTAGATTTCTAATTATACCACCCACATATATAATTTTATTTTCCTATCATCATCAATTATACTATTGCGCCTTCTACATCTTCCTCTCATCATTTGAAACTCATTTCTTATTAAGAGTTTTGTAAGTTTGCTTGGACCCCTCAGGACCCAGGGACGGATTCCCCGCCCCGCCCCTGCCCTTCACTTTGTTTTTTTCACATCCTTTCTAACAGACTAGATTGCTAAATAATGACATAACTGCAACAGAAGCTTACATATATGTGGATAAAGTTTAAAAAGAGAGGCCACGTGTTGGGACTATTTCATGGAAGCAGGGATATAGATGGAAATTCACAAACATGTTAGGGACTTAATGGGAGTTTTACCTAGCCAGCTCTCCCTTATTTAAACCATGGATTCACATGCTGACTCCACACAACAAAACAACACAAGAACAAACGAAAGAGGAGGGAAAGAGCAAGAGTCACTGCATGCACTACTCTTCTGCTCTCTTAACTTCTCTTCTTCCAAATAATATTTTTCTTTCAATTGTTATTATTCGCAAATATACTTCTGAGTTGTGTCTCTCCTACCCCTACTCCCCTCTATTATAAACTACTTGTTTTGTTCTTGCACGTACAAGACAACTCATCTCACTTACGTATTTCATCAAGCACATGATGAACCCATTTTCATCGTCGTCATCCAAGGCCAAAAAGAAGCAAACGGCGACAACAAGCACAGCCACAGCAATGGCAACAACAACACAAGAGCAAAAACATGAAACGGCCTGGGGAGGGAGGTACCTGGGTGTTCGGAGGAGGCCGTGGGGACGATACGCGGCGGAGATCCGAGACCCTTCCACCAAAGAGAGGCATTGGCTCGGCACCTTCGACACTGCTGAAGAAGCCGCGTTGGCCTATGACAGGGCAGCTCGGTCCATGCGCGGCTCACGTGCCCGAACCAACTTCGTCTACTCCGATACACCCCCGGGATCTTCTGTCACCTCCATTATCTCCCCCGACGAACAGTCCCAACAGAATCACGACTTCTCGTCTTTCTTCGCCCAAAATTCACTCACCCAACAATCTTACCCAAATCCCCAACTCTCCGAATGCAATCTCTCCGACAGGTTCATAGCGTTTACGGATAGTAATGCTTGGTCTTCACCTTCATCTGGGGCTTATAATTATCCGCAACATCAAGTTGCAGCGACGGAGGGCCATAACCTAACACATTTCCAACAATTGTATGATGATAGCAACACTGAGCTTCCTCCATTGCCGCCAGATATTACCAGCTCCGCGGGATACGAAATGGGAAACGGGTTTACCGGTAACGAATTCGGGTATTCGGAGCAGAGCACCGTGACGGATACAAGCGGGGGATCGTACGGGCACATGGGCTTTGATTCGGTTGATTACGTGCATAGCCCGCTGTTCAGCACAATGCCACCGGTGTCAGATAAGGAGCCGGAGGGCTTTGATTTGGGGAATTCGTCTTATTTCTTCTGAGGTTGAAGATTACGTTATGATACATTTTGTTTCAGTGTGTGTGGTTAAGTTTGTCGTTGATATGTATATTGCAGCGAGTTTGTGTGATACTGTGATGCGAGGGAGAGGAGCGGAAGGTCGACGAAAATGGTGATTTTTAATTTGTGTGTTCTTTTCTTTGGCCTGGGCTTTTGTAGGGCCTGCCTTTTTGAAACTGGTTTGTTGTTGAATGAATAAGCCCAATCATATGAAGTACTAAAAAAATAAATTAATGGTAGTTAGTTCTTAGTTCTTTGATATAAATTGTTTTTAAAAATGGTACTCCCTCTAATCTTTAATATAGAACATATTTAAATAATTATATTAGATTAAAAAAGTTAGTTGAGTTAGTTAGTATGATATGTATTCTATAAAATATCCAAGATATCTTCCTTAATTTTCTTATTTCTTCTATTATTTAATTATGGTTGAGAAAACATCAATAGGAGCAAATTTAAAAAATATTTCTTATATTTAATTATATTCAAGATGAACCCTCAAATATGTTTTATATAAATACTGATTTGGATAGTTTGAAGCAATAATCCTGAAATATTTTTAATTTTCAAATGCATTCAACACCCTTAGTGGGGGAATAACAACGTTGTAGGGATGTATATTTGGATTCAATTTAATATTGGTGGGGACAAATTGTGAAGATAGATAGATATATAGATGATGGGAGCATGTGGGTAGGGTGGATCTAGGGTTTGGAAGACGATGCTGAAACTGCTTTTTCATCATGCATGTGAACCTGCACTAGTAATAAGTAGCTAGTAACTAGCTCCCTCGATAGATCTTCTGTTCCTTCCTAGGAAGCAGCCATGAAAATGGGACCTTCATTTCCAACGTAACGTAACACATTCTAATTCATTTGTTTATGCTATCACAAATTGGTTCTAGCTTGTTACATTATGATATTCTGGGAAAACTATTCCCATGCATTGATCAATATATAATTCCAGGTTATTTATATTTTACTCGCAATAATAAATGTTGCTGGTTGGTCCTTACATATATAATATACTAGTGGTTAAATTATATATCTGGTTATGTTTACTGATTTGCTCGATTGTTTTTTATTGTTGTTGGTAAATACAAGCTATTTCATTTGATTAAACTGTATTTTTAAAAATAAAAAACGATAACTAACAGTGTTAGTTCAACCTTTCATCGATCGCTACTTTACACCTAAAAAATATATGGTTTAATTTGACCCTACATGAGCAGGACGCACGCAGCTTTGTTATATATAACTGTCCATTGTAGAATTCATTATGTAATGCGTTGCAAGAAGTGATTGATAATTTATTTAGCTATTAAATTCATCATTCATTTATCGGTTACCTCAGATCAGGATATTTATTTATTTATTTAAGTTGATTTGATTTATTTATTTCTGGCGACAACGTAACTGAGTAGCTAATATGGAGTTGGAAACCGGCCAAGACCTGTAAAGTTATACTACTACATGGCAAGTTGACAACAAGTGGATCGATATATAGGGTTTTGTTATAACTTAGTAAACTTACTCCTTTTTCTTCATGATCTAGTAATCTATATACTTTTATTTTTTCTTGGCGGTAATATAATAACACAGTAGTCAGTAGTCTGTGCGTCTATATATATATATATATAGTCTCACACTTATCCCGGTTTTTATTTCGCTTGTATCATATTAGACTGCGAGTTGGCCGGCCTGACCAGAATAATTCGTGTGATAAACTTTAAATGGGGAAATATATATATATGCAGGGGCGGGGTCAATCGGTCTGGTAGGTCCCATCTTGCTTTGGATAATGGGCTGGCTTGAGAGACGAGTCAGGTTGGATTTCTGGCTAATGCCAGGCCCAATCCCCCTCAGCCCTGGTGTACGTGCATATTTCAAATAATCAAACACGCCTGAGTGGAAGGGGCTCTAATCACTTAAGTTAGAGGTATTAGTTTTGAATCCTTGTGAATGCAAAAAAAAATTCTGGGAGAGGTCTCATCTTTGGCGCCCGATAGAACCTTGGAGTGGTTGCACACTTTGCCACTATTTTACCAGCGGAAGTTGGCCTGAGTGAAAGGGGCTCTGACCTCTTAAGCAAGATTTCTCGATTTCAAACCCTTGTGAATGGAAAAAACTTTCCTATGAGAGGTCCCCGCTTCGGTACCCAATAGAACCTCGGAGTAGTTGTACACTTTGCCACCATTTTATGTAATAAAAACATAATAATAATCAAACACACAATGCCACAAATGCACTTTAAACGTTTAATCAATTAACTCTTTCTAATCATAAATATAAGACAAAGTTCACATTAAGTAGTTTCCATTAAAGCCTTCTTAAAGTATAATGCCATGATGACGTGAATTCAAACAAAGAACCTACAAAGGGTATGTAAGTGCGTAGTCATAAAAACTCGGACACGTTTGTATAATTGGGCTTGACATGCCCAAGGACACACGACGTATGACATCTGGTCCTAATCACACACACTGACGCACGTATATACAATAGCTTCAAGGTGATTGTTACTAGGGTTAAGGAGCGAATTAGCCAATAAACTATTACTCCAGGAGGGCCCAGCACAAACAACTATTAAGTGGACCTTAAATATTAACAAACTTTTTAAAAGGTGAAGCCAGCACAAAACCGTTAAATTCATCGTAAACGTCCGTTAGTGGAATGCAAATTGTTGATTGTTACGTTACTTTTTCTTTGCCTTCTTTGTGAGTGGCTCTAGTCCTAGTGGATGATCTGTTTGCCTTCTTACGATATGAATTAGCCATTAGGTTGGACCAGAATCTACGAGAGCTTGGCAGCTAGGCTAGGTCGATCTCGATGGTTTCGCGGCCAGCACGTGTCGCCGGTGACTGAGGGATTGACAGAGAAGAGGGATTCCTTCCCAGCTGCGATAGTGGTGTCGAAGGTGAGAAAAATTTGGTGGACGGGGCCTTTCTTTTCTTTTTTTTTCTTGGCGATGACGACTTCGGAAATCTAGGGTTACCGCCGAAGCCGACTCCCTCTTGCCCATCGAGTCTCAGCTGACGGCGACGTTGCTTCACTGTACTCTCTGGAGCTAGACTCCGTATGAGACCTAAATTTGTTATGCTTCTTCTTTACAAATAAATTTTCAATCTGATATGTTGTGGGGTTTGGTGGAAAATTGCTGATGTTTGTGTGCAAATCTGTTATGCTTCTTCTTTGCAAATAAATTTTCAGTCTGTTCTACTTCTTCTGGCTAAATCAGATAAAAATGACTCCAGACCTAAATCTGTTATGCTTCTTCTTTGCAAATAAATTGTCAATCTGATCTATTGTGAGGTTTGGTGGAAAATTGCAAATGTTTGTGTGCAAATCTGTTATGCTTCTTCTTTGCAAATAAATTTTCAATATGTTCTACTTCTTCTGGCTAAATCCAATAAAAATGCCTCCTTATCAAACCTAAATCTGTTATGCTTCTTCTTTGCAAATAAATTTTCAATATGATCAGTTATGAGGTTTGGTGGAAAATTGCTGATGTTTGTGTGCAAATTTGTTATGCTTCCTCTTTGCAAATAAATTTTCAATCTGTTCTACTTCTTCTGGCTAAATCTGATAAAAATGCCTCCTTATCAACCTGCTTCTTCATGGGTAGTGCAGGTAATTTATCTCCCTCGTTGACGATCAATTAACGTTTTTGTGCTAGCTTCACCATATAAAAAGTTTGTTGGTATTTAAGGTCCATTTAATAGTTGTTTGTGCTGGGCGCTCCAAGAAGAATAATTTGTTGGTCAATTCACTCCTTAACCCTTGTTACTATGTAAGTAGAATAGCTTATCCAACATCTTCGACGTCACTCTCAATCTCTCATCAATCTTTGACAGGTTGACGTTTCAGCAAACCTATTATTGTTTTTTTTTTTGATATAAAACCTATTATTGTTAAGGGTATTAAACCTTCAAGACTTAAATAATCAAAAAAAAAAAATTGTTAGAAAAGGCTAAAAAAAAATCACATATTAAAAAAGTCCTAGAGCCTTTTCTGATATTATTTTATAAACATTAACAACTATATCAATATAACATTAACAATTAAATCAGTATACGTTAATAACAATACCCTAACAATTAAATCCGTATACGTTAACAACTACTACCTCCGGTCCTAATTATATGAACATTTTTGTATTGCCAATTACACTATAAAAGTGTTCTTATAATTAGGACCGGAGGTAGTATATCAATACAATGTTTTCTGAAATAATACTAGAAAATGTCCTATTGGACTTTTCTTTAGTTTTTTTTTAAACAATTTTTTAATTATTTGGGCCTGATCGAGGAGATTTTCCCGTGCATGTTATGTATGACCTGTGCCCTTTACTCTCTTCTCAATCATGAATCTTTGGCTCTCCGTTTGACAAATAAACTTATATATAATTTAAAAATACATAACATATGATATTATTAAGTAACTTATTTAACTTCCTTAATCTAATGTGATTTAAGGTTTATGAGGTAAGTATGTGAAAAAAGTTTTTGTATAAATGTGTTTTTTCAACGTTAATTCAAACAAACAAGGGTATTCAATTCAAGGTGTCCCGGTCCCAAACATATTGATTATGGAATCTTCCATCGGTGAGAGATCTCAGTTCCAATCCCCATCCCATCTTGTCTTTAAATTTTGTATCTTTCTTCCTCCGGTCCTAATTATAAGTTAAGTTATCACTTGATAAGATGTGGATCACATTTGTAGTTTCAATTAAATCGCATATATCGTGATATTAATTTTAACTATATACTATATAAAAATAATAGCAAATATAACAATAATGATAAAATGCTATTATTTAACCCTAGATCAATTTATGTAATTGTTATATGACCACTTTAAACAATAGAATAAAGAGAATTTAAATAATATAATGATATTTTTTTAGTTTATTATTGATTTTTAAAATAAACTAGGATCTCCCGATCCCGTCTCAGTTCCAGTTCCGCCCTGATAGTGATACTACTGCCTACTGGAACCAGAATCACACTGCAAAAAACCAGGTCCGAGAATCAGGATTGGGGTATCACGTTGTCGTCCTGAGTTTTAAACATCCTTACTAACAGGCCCCTTACATAGTACCCCGAACAAAAATGTTAGCTCGGCTCCTAATTATAGCTTCACCCCCCATGTGCAAATGTTTTTGTATGGTTATTTCGGTCATTAGATTATACTTGAAATAAAAAATGAGTGACAGATTTTATGATTTTTTAAAGATTTGAGGCTATAAAATTCAAGGTTAAACCTGACAAGGATCAGTCATTTGAACCGGTCAAGAGTCTTAAGTTAAGGTTAGTGGGTCGGGCCGAAATAACCCTAAGACCTAGGTGAGGTATTAAAAATTAGAAAATAATTAATTTCTTATCATACCAACATAAATTTGACATACTATATATCATTTCAATATTTTGGATCAGTGGCAAAATAATCATATACTCCAATACTTGTGACATATTAAGATATTCTTAACAATTTTCTTTACAACTTACATTTGACATCCACTGTTGAGCTAACCGAAAACAGAGAAACCACATAAAGCGGGGGAACACCAAAAAATGAATCCAAATCAAATCCATATGACATCCAAAAGTGAAAAAAGGAAAAAAATAATAATAATTGAGAGAGATTTTTTTTTAAAGGTCGCGATGGACGTCAAGGTCACCGGGAATGTTAAGTTAAGTCGATCGGTTTTACATTAAACCGGATCGGTTTCATCTATTGGGTTGCCGATTCTCGATCTGAACCGGCGGTCTGGTCGATTTCACAAAAACCATGATAAAATTGCGTAGTGTACCTTTTATTTAGAGTCTCATATTTTAAAAAAATTGAAAACAATTCTATTTTTTTCTTATAAAATATCAAAATTTCACTAGAATCTAATTGGAAATGACACTAAGCATGTTTGGTTTGAGGAGAGGGAATGAGAGGTGAAGAACCCTTATGGAGGATATTGGCCAAATTGCTATTAATGAAAAGAATATTCTTTATTATTAAGAATGCGTTTTTGAAATACTAAAAAAAATTTATAAGCTATTTAATAAAGATGAGAGAAAAATTTCTCTCCCCCTTTCTCTCCTCTCAATCCAAACAGTCCCTAAAATTATGAGACAACACAACAGGCATCCCGCCTAAAATTTTTAGGTGAACGCATTAAATTTTCGGAAACTTCATAATGATTTGACTTATAGTAACAACAACCATTTCGAACAAAAAAAATAAAAATAAAAATGAAATACTCCTATAACGCATGGCTAATGCTCTGATGTGATGTCCCTGCTAAGAAATTAATTATTAACTATTAAATGACGACTAAAAAAAAAAAACCAAATGGGCCGGAGGGACCGAATGGGTCAGTGGTGCAAGGGCAACGTGATGCGATTAGTCAAAAACAGTACCGGGCCCACAGATGGAGGAGGACCTAGCCCACACAAACATTCCCAAAACTGTCCAAGTTGGTCTAATGACATTACCAAATACTACCTTCGTTCTCAATTATTATAAGATATAGTTGACTTTATTTGGAGAGATTAAAGAAGCTAAATAAGTTACTTAATCATTTTATATGTTGTGTATCTTTAGATTATACATTAGTTTATTAGTCAAACTAATTAATTTGAAGAAAAAAATAAAAAATAAAATACTCTAAAGTAATTTAATTAGCTTCCTTAATTTCTCCAAAAAAGTCAACTATATCTTATAATTAGAATCGGAGGGTACTCAGTTGGCTAAGACAGTTCTATAATCAGATGGTGTAATTACAATTTCATTAACGTGCTTTATTCTTAGTTTAAATCACAGATTTTTTTTTTTAAAAAAAAAGGAAAAATCCCTTAAGATCTCAAAGAATAAAAAAAAATACCAAAAAAGTCTCATTAACAACTTCTTTAATAGATGATTAATAACTCCATTTATAAGTTTTAACAATTCTTTAGGACCTTTTGATATTAAAATTTTTTATGGGATTTTTTATTTTTATTTTATTTTCTTAGGACAAGATTTTCTTTAAAAAGAAATGCAATTTGGACAGTAGACTCTCAATCATTTTGAGTTGAAAATTAGATAGGCGCTGTCGCTTACGATCGCCATATCATTATTTAAAAATAAATGGATATTCTCATATTTATTGAAGAAGATATGGACAAAATTTAATTAGAAGATAACATTCAGTCGGATAATAATTGGAGGGTGAATCCATTAGGACTTTGCAGTAATTTAGATTTAGATTAGATGGATACTTGCCGTCTATATCTATGGATGAAAATTGGAATTCATGAATGTTGTCATCGTCACGGATCACGAACCGCGTGAGGTACACCGGACACGGCATTTGGGAATGGAAACAAGATAACGTCAATTACTAGACTGCCATTTTCCTCCTTTCACTCGTGACTCAACAAGTGCCATTTCGTAATTAATCGGAGCTTCCAATCCGAGAGCCCGGGAGATGCGACGGAATATCTGAACGAGCTTCTCACTCTCGGCTTCACGCGCGGCCACAGCGACCCATCTTCCTCATGGAACGGGAACCTGGAGCTTCGTCTTCTCGGAATCCTTCCCAGGTTAGTGATTTCCTCTCTTTATCCTCCTTTTCTTTTGCTTTTTCGTTCTGTTCTGTCAGGCGGCAGCGTATCGTTAATCTAAATTTCATTTTCTGGTTTTTGATTTCATTTTGTGGTTACTTGTTGATGAATCAAGAGGATCGAAGCTGTTCTTCTTCAGTGAAGTTTAGTTAGATCCTGCTTGACTTGCTTCTGTTTTTATTTTTCTTGAATTCCGATTTGGACACCTGTTCTGATGAGTTTACTATTCTGCTTTGTATCTTACCAGATGAATGTATTACGCTGGTATATTGTTGATGTCTCCGTCTGTCTTACAATCGCACCATACATATTTATATCGTGAGTAGTCTTTGTATCCTTGTCAACTTGGTCAACTAAAAATCGAACCTACAATTTACGATAGTTTAAGTCAGTCATCGCATTATACGCCCCAAATTCATTAGCAAGGGTACTAGAGTTCCGTTCCTGATATACATCTGTCTGTTAGATTTATTTGCTGGGGTTTAGTTGATTGGTTTAGTCCAAGAGGCTGAGACACTAATTGTCTTAGGACATCAGAAATGAATTGAACTCTCTTCTTCTTCCTTCTTTGTTCTTTCTCTCTTCTACCCTTCTAGCCTTCTTAGTTCTGAACAATTGTTCCAGTTCCATTCTAATATTCTTTTGGATGAGACTAGGTTGGCAAAGCTTCAAAGATTGTGGTGGCCCCCGCCCTTTTCTCATCTCTCTCTTGTTTTCTTCCCAATCCTTTTTACACCCTGCCTGTTGATAACGTGGGATTGGGTTCTGCTCCTGTCTCATCCCAAAATAAAAATGGAGTAGTATGCTTTATGATGATTTGATGGAAAATATAGAACGAATACTTAAAGGGGATAAGGAGTATTGTGGCCCTATAAATTTGGCTGTTTCTATGGGAGTAAAGGACACGCTCACCATGAGCACTAGGGTAAATTTAGTTGTTGTGCTGCCATGCCTAAGGTGGTGACGAGTGAAGATGGTGCCCTTTCATGAACATTATGGTGGAGTCTGCTTGTGTGCCCATTGAACTAATGTCACAAATGGATGTACATTTTATGTCAATGGGCTAGGATTTTCAAATCATGGAAGTGGTAGGCAGAATATTGGTATTGGAAAAATTCAACGGGGTTAGAGAATAGGGGCTGTGTTTGGATTGCAGTAAAGTGGTCTCTTACCTAATATTAGATGCTGGTTGATCTAATGAAAAATCCTATTACTTGATCCTTCAGGACAAGGGTGCTTTGACGTTTAAGATACTGACGCACTCCAAATTTGTTAAAGGGTTTTAGAGTGCTGTGCTTTGAGATCTTAGATTTGTTAGCTGTTGGTTAGTTGGTTGATTTCATAGAAGAGGTTGAGACATGATTGTAGAAGGACATTAGAAGTGAATTGAATTCTCTTCTTTTTAACACACTGTCTCTTGATCCATTCTTCTGTTTTACTTGCCTTGATCAAGCTTTTCTTTGATTTTCTTTGTTTTTGAAAGGAAAATATGTTGAAAGCAGATATTTGTGAGCTATGTGTACTGTTCCTTCATCTCTTGGATGAATTATCCAGAATGGGAAGTTGTAGTTTCTATTGACCTTGACTCATTGACTGAAAAATTATTGTTGGATTAAAAGCAATGGTGAACATCCAATAAGTCACCATGGTGACTTATTATTTCATGCTGTACCTTTTCATTTTAAATTTATGTACTCCCCGACATAAAAGTGATTTTTTGTTTTCACTGGTATTGCATTGCTCACTGCCCCCTTTTCCAAATATGAAATTAATTTGAATTATGAAAATTTAATGGTCATTTATCTTTTGGTGCTTTGCAGTTGTCATGGGTTAATCTCTCTAGGAGTCTAATATTAGCATATCAAAGCTTTGGCGTAGTATATGGAGATCTAAGTACATCACCTCTCTATGTTTTCACAAGCATATTTGGAGTAAAGTTGCCGAAGTACCACGATGAAGAAACTACCTTTGGTGCATTTTCATTAATTTTCTGGACCCTCACATTAATTCCCTTGCTCAAATACGTTTTCATCCTATTGAGTGCTGATGATAACGGTGAAGGTACTCTAAAACGAGAATTCTGCATATAAATTACTGAACTCCTTTGGTATTTCTTTTTCTTTCAAATTCTTCTCTAGTAAAAATAATATCTTTTTTGGGTTACATGGTCAAAATATTATTAATTATTCAGGTGTATGCTCTGATTCTGGTACAAACATTGGCAGGTGGAACATTTGCTCTCTACTCACTGCTTTGCAGGCATGCCAAGTTTAATCTACTCCCCAACCAACAAGCAGCTGATGAGGAGCTGTCATCCTACAAATATGGTCCCTCATCACAGCCTGTAGCCCCTTCCCCATTGAAGAGGTTTCTGGAGAAGCATAAGAGGTTAAGAACAGTTTTACTTGTTGTAGTGTTGTTTGGTGCTTGCATGGTCATAGCTGACGGTGTGTTTACTCCAGCAATGTCAGGTAAAATACCTTTCTAGTAATCTTGAATTGGGAATGTCTTCAGTTTAATTATGTCTTTTGGTATAATCTTGGTGTTAAATGTTAAGATAACAAAGAAGGGAAGCAAAAAAACAAAAGGGGAAAGTAATAAAGCCTTTTAACAAAAACTTTCAAATATTAAATTTATTCTTTTTGTGATTCCTTCCTATTTGGAACATGAGAAGGATAGATGGAGACTCCCAACTCTTTGCTTTCATTCTCTTTATTTGTTCAAATCTATAGCCGTCCGCGCCCGCAGGGGGGGTCTTACCTTTTTAATCTGCGTCTCCTGTGCACATCATGGACTCCCAACTCTTTGCTTTCATTCTCTTTATTTGTTCAAATTTATAGCCACAATTAAAGTGACACCAGTCCATAAGGGCATGTAAGGGGTATTTAGGTTTCTTGTTTCCTATATAGTACTTTGCACATTTTCAAGATCTCACAGAATATTTATTAATAGGTCTCCATTGCAACTAGTTTAATTTGTTTATCATTGTTTACATTAAAGAGTTATTTTGTTTTAACATGAGGATTATCTTGCACCTTATCAGAAATTGACATTCCTTTTCACGTGCTTGCAGTTCTATCAGCAGTATCAGGATTAAAAGTTAAAGAGACAAAGCTTTCTAATGGTGAGTCAATTGCCATTTGTGCTTTGTTGAAGATGTTGCAGTTTGTATCAGTGGTCATTCATTTCCAAAGACTTAAATATTACATTACCAGAGCAATTTCTTATTGTTTGTAGGTGTACTTGTTTTGCTTGCCTGCGTCATATTGGTTGGCCTGTTTGCTCTCCAGCATTGTGGCACCCATAAAGTAGCATTTGTGTTTGCACCAATTGTAATAATCTGGCTTGTATCCATTTTTTCTGTCGGTCTGTATAATACAATACACTGGAATCCAAAAATAGTTTGGGGTCTATCCCCACACTATATCGTCAAGTTTTTTATCAAGACTGGCAAAGAAGGTTGGATTTCTCTTGGAGGGGTTCTTCTCTGTATCACTGGTATGGTAGTCCTGGACCTCCACGTCTCCTCTCATTTATCAAAACTTTCCTGGAAAACTACACTGATGCTGCATTTCCGGTTTATGAATTTAATTGTACATTGACTCACAAGATACTGAGAGTTTTAAGAACTATGACGCTAAGTTCACTAAACGCCTATCATTCTGTGTTTCTCCAGGATCTGAAGCTATGTTTGCTGATCTTGGTCATTTCACCGCTTTTTCAATAAGAGTGAGCTCTTAACTGTTTTGGACATTCAGTTGGTTTTAGTTTTGTTTTAAAGCATTGTTAGTTGATTGAAATATATGTATTGTGGTTTCTTGTTTTCATTTCCACAATTAGACGGATTATTTGAAGTGTTTATGTTATTGAATCTCTACTCTGGCAGTAATTATTGCTTTTTGCATGGCAAACAAGTAAGATTCTCTTAACATCCTTCTCCCATGTGCAGCTTGCATTTGCTCTTGTTATATACCCTTGTTTGGTGGTACAGTACATGGGCCAAGCTGCTTTCTTATCTAAAAATCTTGGCTCTGTCAGTAACATTTTTTATGACTCAATCCCAAGTTAGTTCTTCTGGTTCTCTTCTTTCTTGGTACTAATTCCCATCAATGCAAATTGTTCTGGTTTGTTAATTTTTCTGCTTGCCTGCAGAACCTGTATATTGGCCTGTCTTTGTTATTGGCACCCTTGCTGCTATTGTGGGGAGTCAGGCTGTTATAAGTGCCACTTTCTCCATTATCAAGCAGTGTCATGCACTAGGTTGCTTTCCCCGAGTGAAAGTTGTTCACACCTCAAAACATATATATGGACAGATCTATATCCCGGAAATAAACTGGATACTAATGGTCCTGACTCTTGCTATGACAATTGGATTTCGGGACACGACCTTGATCGGAAATGCTTATGGTAATTTATTACTTTATCAAAGAGTCAAAGAGACTCTCTTTCTAATCTCACACACACAGATATGAGACCATTATGACTTTATTCTTTTTTGCCTATGGTTACTCATATGTCTGATCTGACGATTGGTGGCACTGGTGATCTTGCTTGCTGGAGCTGATTTTGTGTGCCCATGGATGTGTGAATGACTGGTTTAGCAGTTCTATTTGGTCCATGTACAAATTGTATGCTTTAAGTTCACAATCAGTTGCTTGTGTGTCAAATTAAAGAAGCAGAAAAAAAGAGCACTTAAGGTTCAGTAGTAAAATATCATTTAACGGATGACTTCGACCATCAAGTACTAAAAAAAAAATCTGAAGCTCTTAATATTGTGGTTGCCAAAAAAAAAAAAAAACCCCTTATGTTTAGGTAGTATATTTTGTGTAGTGTATTTAGGATCTGATAATTTGAGTCCAATGCACTTCTCATTACTTCATGTGAAATATATAAGATACAATGAGGGCAATCTGTTGTAACAGATTGAGGACTTCTAGGGAATTCAAAAATTGAAAACTAATATGATCTAACTAACTCCTAGATTCTAGGATCTGATCTTGACTAATCTAATAATACTATTTTCAAAATAATATAATTACCACACTCCCCCTCAAGTTGGATCATAGATACTCATCATGTCCAACTTGCATACAAAACCTTCAAATATGTCATCGGGTACACCTTTTGTGAGTATATCGCAATTTGTAATTTTGTAGGTATGTAGGAGAGACAAATAATTCCATCTTCAACCTATTCCCTGATAAAGTGACGATCAACATCAACATGCTTAGTTCTACTGTGTTGTACTGGATTTAATGCCATGCTTAAGGCTGCCTAATTATCACAGTAAAGTTTTAATGGAGATTCTATCTTGGTGTAGGTCTCGTCAGCGACCCTTTTTATCCATATTCCTTCCTTGACTCCTTCAGATAGTGATCTTAATTCTGATTCTGCACTAGTTGTGGATACCACTCGTTGCTTGTGACTCTGCCACGTTACTAGATTTCCCTATACAAACGTGCAATAGCTTGAAGTAGACCTGTTGTTCTCTTGGTCTCCTGCCCAATCTGCATCTGTGTATATCTCAATAGTCCTCAGATTAGTTTTTCTGAAGAAGAGACCTCAGCCAAGAGTTCCTTTGAGGTATTTCAGGATTTTATATGCTGCATTTAAGTGTTTCTACTTTGGTGAGTGCATATGTTGACTTGCAATACTTACTGCAAAGGCGATGTCAGGCCGTGTGTGAGAAAGATAGATAAGCTTTCCAACCAATCTCTAGTAGCGCCCTAAGTCTGCTGGTTTTTCTTCTTGTTCTTGTTTCTTCTTTTCTGCCACCTCTTATTCGGTTGTTGGCTGTTCTACTTTCTTCTTCTTCTTTTTGACACTAATGGGAGTTTTGCTCGGCTTACACCCAAGCATGCCAGTTTCCTTTAGTAGATCAAGGACATACTTCCTTTGTGAAATGTGAATTCCTTCTTTTGACCTAGCCACTTCCATCCCTAGGAAGTATTTCAAGTTACTAAGGTCTTTGACCTCAAACTCCTGGTTTAGCGCCAGTTTGATTCTGTTCATTTCTTGAGGATTGTTCCCTGTAAGTATTATGTCATCCACATATACTATTAGGATAGTAATCATACCTTCATGGTTTATAATGAACATAGTGTGATCGAGAGGCATTGGTTATATCCTTGACCTTTAGAACTGTGAGAATGTTTGTCAAACCAAGCTCTAAGGGGACCGCTTGATCCGTAAATGGACTTGTTCAGCTTGCATACCTGTTTGCCGTGACTATTCTCAAAACCAGGTGGAAGTGTCATATAAACTTCTTCTTTTAGGTCCCCATTTAAGAAGGCGTTTTTGATGTCTAGCAGTTGTAAAGGCCGGTCGAGATTGACAGCAACGGAAATAAGGATTCTAACTGTGTTTAGCTTTGCTACAGGGGCAAAAGTTTTATTGTAGTCCAAGCCATAAGTTTGTGTAAAACCCTTGGCAAATAGTCTGGCTTTGTACTTGTTCAAGGTACCATCAACATTGTACTTGGGGTAAATACCTACTTACACCCTATTGCCTTTTTACCTTGGGGTAAGTTAGTGACATTCCAAGTTTGATTTTTCTCAAGAGCATTCATCTCATCCAACACAGCATCTTTCCATTCAGGAATTTCAAGTGCCTCATGTACATTTGTGGGAATCTGAACTTGAATGACAGTATTTCTGTGAGAGGTTAACATATGACATGTAGTTTTGAATAGGATGTTGAGTACAGGAACGTGTCTTCTTTCTCAATGCTATGGGCATGTTTATGTCCTTGTTGGTTTCAGAGTCTCTCTTGGTTGGGAGAGTGGCTAAGCCTTAGGCATAATGGACTCTACTACCTTTTTGTTCCTCCTAGAGTAAACCTTGTCATATTGTTTGGCATATTTGTCTCCAACCTGTTTGTGATGGCATTGTGAGTGAATCAGGTGTGGAGGATATTATCACAAGGTAGGAAGGTGGTATAGGTTCAGGTATAGTAGGCTGAGAGTCACTCCAATTCTCTCCCTGACTCGAAGGTTGTGGATAGAAAGGTATGGCTTTAGCAAATGTGACATCTCGGCTGACAAAGATTCGTTGAGATTTGGGGTCATAACAATGATAACCTTTTTGGCAATTGGAATAGCCAAGAAAGATGCAAGGAAAGGACCTAGGGTCAAATGTGGGAGGAGGATGGTGAATATGGACATATACGGTACATCCAAAGACACAGAGAGGAAGAGAGTGATCATTGTGTGAAATCATGAGTCTCATGGATTTTTTTCAAGAAGGGACATATGGGAAAGGACAGGAGTAGGTAGTCTATTGATAAGGTGAGTGGCAGTAAGGATTGCATCTCCCCAGAAATATTTGGGAACATTGCAGGTGTACATAAGGGCACGAGCAATGTCAAGAAGATGACGATTTTTACGTTCGGCAATGCCATTTTGCTGAGGTGTGTTAGGACAACTACTTTTATGAATGATTCCGTGAGACTTTAGAAAGTGACTGAAGGTATGATTGAGATATTCGGTGCCATTGTCAGAATGTAAGACTTGAATGGTAGAATTTGAACGTAGTGGAAGAATTCAACAAAGATATTGAACACATCAGATTTTTCTTTTAGGAGGTACACCCAACACATGTGAGAGTGATCGTCTATGAAAGTGACAAAGTATTTTGAACATGTCCAGTTAGGTATTCTAGAGGGGCCCCATACATCACTATGGATGATGGAGAAGGGACGAGTAGAGTGATAGGCAGTGGGAGGGAAGGTAGTATGATGATGTTTTGCTAGTTCACACGTTTCACAATGGAAATTGACATCTTTATTGAATGAAAATTGAGGAAACAATTTTTGTAAATACTGAAAACTAGGATGACCCATCCTTTTATGCCATAACATCAAATTATTGTCTAAAGTAGGGGAGACATAGGTCTTTGTTTGTGATGACAAGGCACTTGCAGAGGAATCATCAAGGTAGTAAAGGCCGTCATGCTCCTTAGCTGTGCCAATCGTTTTCCCCGAGGAGAGATCCTGAAATATACAATGAGTGGCAAAAAAGTGAGCACAACAGTTTGTATGTTTTATCAATTTGCTTATTGAAAGGAGATTGTATGCCAAATGAGGAACATGAAGAACAGAATCAAGTTTTAAGTTTCTTGTAAGAGGTACGGTACCAATACCAGCAATGTAAGCACTAGAATTATTGGCTGTGCGAATTCGATTATTACCAGCCAAAGGAGAATAGGAAGTAAAGATTCTTGATTCTGAGGTCATATGATCAGAGGTGCCGGTGTTTACTATCCATTTTGGCAGAGAGGATGATGATATAAGAGTAAGATGATCATTACCTTGTTTGGTGATAGTGGCAACTGGTCCTTGAGAGGATTGTAAATTTTTCAGCAAGTTGAGAAGTTGACTCATCTGTTCTGTATTGAGGGAAGGAGGCACAGACTCTGAAGGAGTATCTGCCTCAATGATTGTTTGATGAGCAGAAGGTGATCGTGGTTTGCAAGGTGTCCAATCAGATGGCTTACCGTGGAGTTTCCAGCATTTGTCTTTGGCATGACCAATCTTCTTGCGATGATCACACGTTGGACGAGATTTGTTAGAACCAGAACCAAAACCAGAAGAGGTAATGTGCTTACTAATTAAACCGGACGCTTCTGGTCCTGAAGAGACAGCCTTGAGAAGCATAGTGTGTCTTCGGGACTCTTCGCGGTGAATTTCATAATATACTTCCAGGAGAGGGGGAAGAGATGAATTACTCAATATCCTTGCTCGAGCATCGTCAAATTTTGGGTTGAGGCCAGCGAGAAAAATCAGAACCCGATCGATGTTGACATTCTTTTGGTGGCGAGTGGCACCAGCGGAAGAGTTCCATTCATTATCTGCCATTTGGTCTTCTTCTTGCCAGAGAGCGACAAGTTCGAACCAGAATTCAGCAATGCACCGAGAGCCCTGAGATGATTTCCAGATACGACGACAAAGATTAAACAGTTGGGATAAATCCTTGGCATCTACGTAAGAATCGCGAACAGCATCCCAAATATCTTTGGCAGTAGGAAGATACATGAAGCTTCGTTTAATCTGTGGAGATGGCATTGATAAGCCAAGAGTAAACAAGAGAATTATCAGTTTCCCATTGAACCCGGGCTGGTGAGTTTTGATCCGACGGTGGCTTGATCTCCAGTTTAAAATTTCCGTTTGCCACGTCCACCAATAGCTAGCAGAACGGCCCGTGCCCAGTCATGATACTGAAGATTCAGTTTTTCCGACACCAATTGGTTATCGGAAGAATGGAGAAGAGTTGAATTATCGCTGGTCTTAGGGAGCGGCGTTGTATTAGGTGATGACGCCATATAGACTGAACAGGGACAGGAATTGGCCAAGCAGTGACAAATGACAAATTTGGCTCAGGAAAGAGACAAATGAAGCATAGTAGTGGTCAAACAGTAAAGATGACCAAACAGCACTCGATATCTCGTGAAAAAACAGATAGACAAGCACTGTAGCAAAGAGCACCTGATAAGGCTGATAAGACACAGTGGTTGCAGATGGCGACGGAGACGCACCAGGGGACTGATGAGTTTGCATTGGAAGGTGACTGTGCTCAGTGTTGATCGAGAACTCGGACGAGTGACAGATAAGGTCGAGGATGACGAGACTCTGGCCGTCAGAGTTGCAGAACAACATTGGTCAACGATCTGAGAATCGTGAACGACCGATGCAGTGACAGGGCGTCGAGACGAACTTGAAGGACCAGTAGAAGCTAGTGATGGCAGAGGACGAGTCGAAGACAGAGAACTAGTTTGGTTGAGGTTGAGTGGCACCAGTCGATGATGACGTTAACAAAAAGGTTGAGAACGTTACAGTGGGTAACGTCTCTGATCGGACTCAAGGTGGAAGCTTTGGAGGACGCTATAGTGTGGCTTTGATACGATGTAGCTTATTTAGGATCTGATAATTTTAGTCTGATGCACTTCTCATTGCTTCATGTGAAATATATAAGATACAATGAGGGCAATTTGTTGTAACAGATTGAGGACTTCTAGGGAATTCAAAAATTGAAAACTAATCTGATCTAACTAACTCCTAGATTCTAGGATCTGATCTTGACTAATCTAATAATACTATTTACAAAATAATATAATTACCACAGTTTGTTCTAGTATGTAGCACACTCGATGCTTGTGCTAGTCGCCACTTGAATTCACATGTAGCTCTGGTTATTTTGCCAACACTATTTTTTATATATTGAAATTGTAGTTTGAGTGATAGATTTGCATTGATATGCATGGATTTACATGGTCACGAGTTCCCATGCACCTGATTTGAGCGTTATGCCATCTTGGGTAATGAGCATGTTATGCTTTTAAAAAATGTCCTTATTAATGAGGCTGCAGGGTACACATTGGCGGACCTACATAGTAGATTGGGGGGTGCCCCCCTTGAATTTGGGAATTTTTTTATTTATTTATTAAAATTAATACATATTTGAATGATCGTCTTCTCTTAAATTAAGTGCACACCCTTAATACATCAAGACTGCACTTTGTAATCGGATGAGGGATGAATAGTTGAATGAATGTTTAGTGCCTTATATTGAAAAAGATGTATTTGATAGTATTGATAATAAGGCAATTATGATGAAATTCCAAAAAATAAGGCCTAGAAGGATGACATTGTAATTATTTTTATCGTAATATACTTTTGTTATTAAAATATATGTACTTGAACTTATTGAGCATCCTTCATTGTAATTTATGTAGCTGCATTTATTTCTAACAGTACTTAGCGTTGCTTTTCTAAATGACATGTTTGTAAAATAATTATCTCTCTTATTACGTCTTTTCTAAATGACAGGTTTATAAAATAATTGTCTCTCTTATTACGTCATCGGTATTAACTTGATTTTATAAATATTTTTTTGATATTTTTTTTTTTGTTTATATTCTTTTGTTTTTTTAAAGATTTAAAACTTTCCTTAAAAAAAAAAAATCGGGGGTGCTACCCCCGAACCCCCAAATATCCCTGCCAATTGTGCCCCCTTTTGTAATTTTCTTGAGTCCGCCCCTAAGGGTACATGGGTGCTTCAATAAAGGCAATGAACACTGGGTTTTTTTGGTCTTGCATAAAAAATTGCACGGTATTTTTTGTCTTTCTGAAGTTTACTCTTTTTGGTGTTTTGATTTACAGGACTTGCTTGTATAGCTGTTATGTTTGTGACTACATTTCTGATGGCACTTATCATAATCTTCGTCTGGCAGAAAAGTGTCTTGCTTGCTGCAATATTTCTTTTATTCTTTTGGGTGATAGAGGGCGCATATTTATCAGCAGCATTCACAAAAGTTCATCTGGGAGGATGGGTTCCTCTTGTCTTGTCATTCATCATCATGATTGTTATGTATGTATGGCATTATGGTACTCGCAGAAAATACAGCTTTGATCTACACAACAAAGTTTCATTGAAATGGTTATTAGGACTGGGCCCTAGCCTGGGCATCGTCCGCGTTCCAGGAATAGGTCTTATCTACTCAGAACTGGCAACAGGAGTGCCCGCAATATTTTCCCACTTTGTTACAAATCTCCCCGCATTTCACAGTGTGTTGGTATTTGTCTGTGTAAAATCAGTTCCTGTTCCATATGTCTCACCGGAAGAAAGGTTCCTTATAGGGCGTGTTTGCCCCAGGCCATATCGTATGTACAGATGCATCATCAGATACGGGTATAAGGACATCCAAAGGGATGACGGGGACTTTGAGGACCAACTCATACAAAGTATAGCCGAGTTTATCCAAATGGAAGCTACTCAGCCACAACTTTCAAGTTCTGAAAGTTCTTCACTTGACGGGAGGATGGCTGTTATGAGTGTTAGAGGCATAGGATCTACTTCAAGCTTGATAGTGTCCGAGCATGAGGATGTTGGCCTGGATATCTCAATCCCTAGCAGCAAGTCTGTTACCCTGCGAAGCTTGCAATCAGTCTATGATGACGAGAACCCACAAGTCCGGAGGCGCCGAGTAAGATTCCAGCTGCCTAACAATCCTAGCGTGGATCCTAATGTTAGGGATGAGCTGCTGGATTTGATTCAGTCTAAGGAGGCAGGAGTTGCATATATAATGGGGCACTCATACGTGAAGGCAAGGAAATCGTCCTCATTCTTGAAAAAGCTTGCGATTGATATTGGGTATTCATTTCTTCGGAAGAATTGCAGGGGTCCTTCTGTGGCCCTCAACATTCCTCACATCAGTCTTATTGAAGTTGGAATGATATATTATGTGTAGTTCTTGATAGAATTATGCAACTCGATCTCGGTGGTTATTCTCCTGGTTAAAAATGGAGGTGGTTATGGTCTATGTTTAGGGTAGGTTAAGGCCTCTCTCGTCATATTTATCTGTTTCTGTAGACAATTCAAGAGAAAAATGTTATTCTAAACTCATTAATAAAATAGAGTGCATGTGAGCCTTTAAGGTAACTCTAAAGCTAACCCTATAATCTAATCAAATCAAAATTAATTAAGATATACTATTCTAAGATATAAGATATCCAAATCTAACCCTAAGATATATTAAATATAAAACTTAATAAAAAAAAAATAACAATTAATTCAAAAAATCCAAAATAACTATGCAATATTCCTACACCCGCCTTCATGTAAAATCATAGATGTTAATTATGTCCATATTGCTTATATAACTTTCAAATGGAGATATGAGCAATTCTTTTGTCAACACATCTACAGCTTGAAGATTTGTGGATAGATAAGTGAGGCATACTATGTGACATTCTAAATTTTGGGTTTAGGAAATTAAAAATATGATATGAGATGAATTGTAGGAAATTTGCCTTAGTTATTTTAAAAATTAATTCATTGAAATTTAAAGGCATACTTTCCTGAAAAATTAAGGATAATTAGTTAGTGGTTGATTTTTGGCCTAAATATTTTAAAGATAATATTTTATGGCCTAAATAAATCAATTGAGAAAGATCTTTATTTAGAATTTAGGATATATTTTGGGAATTTATTTGATAACTAAGTGCTAGGGATAAAATAGAAATTTGCCACTTCAAATTTAGAAGTAAAGTTGGACCAATGCAAAGCCCAAACATTACACACACTCAGCCCTTTCATCACTTAACCCATTGTTATTTCTTGGGTATAAACCGAGCCCATTTCTCACTCCCAATTATTCTCATTTTTTTATATCAAAAAAAAAATATTATCATTTTTCTAGGCCCAGCAGGTTCATTATTTTATTTATTTTATTTTTTTTTTTTTTCATCGCACTCAGGTTCACTGTAGCTTCGCTTCCGACTAGTCTGGATCGAGGTTACATCGGGCACATATGCGGGGACCCTCTCCTAAGGGAGTTTTCAGATCCACAGGACTCGAACTCGAGACCTTGCTTAACCGCGTCCTTCCACAGCCTAATCCGCCGTGGCCCCAGCGGGTTCATTATACACACATTAATATCCAATGTAATTTGCGCCTTGGTCAACAGCGGATCCACTTACCCTGCTCGTCTTTGGGACGAGCAGGGGGCTCGTTCTTACGGACGAGCCCCTGGCCGTCAGATCCAAAGATCTGACGGTTCAATTTTTTTTTGTTTTGTTTTGTTTTGTTACATAAAAAAATCATTTTTTGAAAAAATGTTAGTTGAGAGATTAGGCTTTTATTTTAGATTCTCTACCTATTAAAATTATTTTTTATAAAAAATATATATAAAAAAAATATCAGATCTCAACCGTCAGATCTAGATCTGACGGCCAAGTACGGACGAGCTCCCAGGGTAAGTGGTTCCGGTCAACAGCAGATCACTCCCCTTCCATTGTGTTTCCACCACCTCATCCCTCCCTCATTTTCCTTTCGACACCTCACTACACCACCTGCACAATTCCTGATTCCTTCCATTAAATATCCATTCGGCCAGCATATTATATTTCTTCATTCAACCCATTTCTCATTCTCTCGCATCCAGCTCCACACAAACACACAGTTCCATTTCTCCTATTTCTCTCATCCGTCTCTCATACCCTCTCCAGCCCGTCTCAACACCATCTGATCCAACTTCTCATTCCTTCATTCATTTTAGTTTCCTCAGCCATTCCTTTCAGCCAGACAGAAACACCGAACGCTGAGAGAGAGAGAGAGATAGAGCGACTGGAGAAGAGGAAAGAATCATCCAACCCCACATGCAAGCTAGTTTTTGAGTTTCGGTGAGTCTCTTAATCATTTTCCCATCTTGGTTTCCATCATTTGCTGGGTATTATAAGAGTTGCTGAGGTCTGAAATTCATGGGATAGTGAGAGGAAGTTGCTGTCACCCTATGAAGCATAATAGGAGTCTTGCATGTTGATTTTAAATTGGTTTTTGGGTTCTTTTGGCTCAGTAAACATCTTTAAAGGCTGTACATGTCTGATATATGCGCATTGAGTAAAAAGGAGTTGTAAGTGTTATTTTAATACTTTGTTTAGAGGTCCGAAAACAGAGTCTCTTGTGCCTGACGTATTTGTAGGTTAGAGATTGATTTTTGCTCTGAAATTTTTACAGGATATAGTACACTCCTTAAGGTTTAAAATGAGCTTTGGATCACCTAAAACGGAAGTTTATAACTCTAGTTATGATTTTTGGAAGTTGAGCTATAAATCAGAAAAATTTCTGGTATGCTTCTGGAACAGCAAAATAACGTGGCATTTCGGACCTAGTAAACAAAATCAAACAAATGTGAAATTTTCTAGATCAATAGTAGACTCATAGAGGTTTAATTTTATAGGTAATTTGTCGAATTTCGATAAGTATTGAAGGAGTTATGATTTTTCAAAGATTAGTTAAGAAATCTGAAAAATTCTGGACATTGGTTGTGTATTTCGAAATTCGGGAATTTTCTCAGCTATAAGTCAATTTGGTGACTTTAATTTATGAAAATATACTTATCAAGGTTTAAGTAGAAATTGGAATCACTCTGTTTGAAGTTATATCGGTCGAGTTATGAATTTTTCAAATTTTCAGAAAAGTTAAAGGCTGAATTTTTTATAAATTTTAGAATAGTCACATAAATTGTTAATTGTGCTTAACCTTTAAAGTAAAAGTTCTTTTGGATATATTGAAGGATTAGATGGCTGAGATGACATTTATTCCATAGAGAATAGTATCTAATTGAATAAGTCTCAATTAGTATACGTCCTAGTCATAAGGATATTAAAGAATAAGTATTTTGAGGTAGGTCTAAGGGAGCTAAATCTTAATTATATGTTATTAAGATTGGATTGGTTAATGACTCATTCTCCATATCAATGATAATTATAGGAAAAGATACTTGCTCAAGTGTAAAGGCTAAACTAAGTGAAAGGGACCTTGTGGAAGGTGAGTGTCGATAAGACCAACATGTAGTAACTATAATCTCACATTCTTTGTATTGCTATATATGTTTTTATATACCATATTGTATGTCTCGCCTGTATGGGCTAGCACCACTCGTGGCTCGATTGAGCGGAAGGACCGACCATGGGGCTAGCTTCCCGGTGGCTAGGCAGGACCTAGTGCATTCAATATTTTTGATATTGAATTACCTGAAATGAATTTCCTTGCGCTAAGGTATTTGAAAATCTTTGAATGAATACTTGTATTACAAGCTGCGTATAAAATGTAATACTTGAATTTGAATTTGAATGCTTTATATACTGTGTGGACTACTCTGTTGGGTTGATTTACATATATACTGCATATGCTTGGAATTTGAGATTAACCTGTTACTCTGGGATTCATTCATTTGAATCTCAGAACATTCCAATCATCCAGGTCGGGGACAATCTAGTAAGCAAGGTTCTAGGAGCAAGGGGGTAGTAATCGCTTGACTGTAAGAAGGTGGTGGTGTTGATAGAGCAAAATAATCTTTTGTGATACATCTTCTGTATATAGTTATTTATATCTCCTTATGACTCAACTAATATTTTGAGATAGCCGTGTTTGGCTACTGGGATGTATATATTTAAGTAGATACATATAATTACGTAGAAATATACAAGATTTATATATATATATATACATGCTGCAAGGACGGGTATGTATATAACAAGCCCACAAATGTGGTGAATGTTTTAGTACAACACTAGATTAATTGGAGAAATAAGGAAATACTTTGATAAAACCTAACAAAGTTTTCAAGTATGATGTTCTTTTAATGATAAGTTTAAACCATTGTTAAAATGTTTTCAAATGTTTTAAATGTATCAGAAAATCCCATTTGAACTTTAATATATTTTGAACTCTTTATAAAAGGGGCTTTCATTTTTAGGAACAAACCTAGCCCAATGGTTTAAATTTTTATTAAATAGTACAACAAAATATATGATAGGTGAAGATGCCACTCTGTTTTGGGCTCAGAACAGTGGGGTGTTACATACTATGAGTGTCACTTTTATCAAGATGATAGAGCCAATCAACCTTGTCCATATTAGCAGATCATCTTCTAACAACCGTGGCATTGGGTTGTTTTGTGTGCTGCAGTGCTACTAACATTTCCATGATTTTTCTCAGCTGATCGCTTTGAGGAGATGAGTCATCATTGTTATATGCCTCAACAACATAGTTCTTTCCTCGCCCTTTCTTTGGTTTTCAATTAGCAAGTTTACCATATAGATTCCAACATTTATCTTTTGTATGTCCCTACTTCTTACAATGATTACAAAAAGGTCGACCTTTAGAATTTCTAGATCTTGTGGTGCAAACAGCAAGGGTTGAGACCTCAGAAGATGCAGGAGCCACAACGAAAGTTTTTTTTAGCGTAGATTTGCCCCTGTCTTCTTCATTATGAAGAATAGAGTATGTTTCACAGACAGAAGGTAAGGGTTCTTAGCTGAGGATTCATGCTCGAATATCATCATAGATCACATTAAGACCAGCCAGCAATTTAAGGACTCTTTCTTCTCCTAGTGCTTGGTGATCTTCAACAGTATTAGCATGACAATGATGGACCTTGTTTTTTGAGGCATCCAATTCTTGTCAGAGAACAAATTTTTCAAGATAGTAGTCGTTGATGGAGTTGTGATCTTGTTTCAGTGGTCATAATTTTGCCTTAATGTCAAATATGCGGGATCTATTCCCTATACTACCATATGGCTCTGGAATTGCTTCCCAAATGTCGTGGGCTGAAGGAAGGAACATGAAACTTTTCCTGATTGATGGTGACATGGCATTGACTAGCCACGAGGAGACTAAAGCATTCTCATATTTTTGTACTCGCATTGTTTTGGTGTCTAATGATTGATGTATTTTAATTTCACCAGAGATATACTTGAGTTTGTCCCTACCATCAATAGCTAGAGACATGGATTGAGTCCACTCCCTATAGTCATTGCTGGTAAGTTTATCAGAAATGATCATAGACATTGAGACATCAGTAGGACCAAACCTTGGCACCGAAGAAGAGACTTCATGATCAGAGGAAGTAGTAGTAGCCATATTGACCAAGTAACTTGATAAGAAACTAACTTTTGTGCCGAAGGCAAGAAATTCCTAGATTGTGAGACAATAAGAATCTTGGACAACAAACTGACCCATGACAATTGTGGATGACCAGTCGCACAAGTATCGACAATGAACGGTAAAGAGGCCAACTCAGTTGGTGGTTAGCTATGCTTAGCAGAACTGGGGTTTGCGTCATTTTTGGAAGAGCAACTTGAATCGCTGATTTGGAATGACAGCCAGACTTGACAACGCTAATTATGGAAGAGCCTCTGATTGTGACTGGTTGTTACTCATCGAGAATACAAATTGAAGACTCACCATATAATTTCTCGGTGGGAATAAGAGGACACAAAGATCACACCTGATTATTGAGAGATGGAGAACCAGGGTGTCTACGGTATGAGAGGAGCAGACTGAGATCGCCTATAAGAATTGGATTGGACAGCTTCAAATGTAGGAATTCTTACAACGCAGCGGATTAAAATTTTAAGAATCCCGTCCCGAGGATCACTCAGGTGCGTTTAAATCAAGACTAAGGAATCCGAAATTACCTTTGGTGAATCCGTTCGCGTCTCGTTTCCTTTGAACGGCGGGCTACCTCCTCGATCAATAGAAGACGACTCGTTGAATCGGCTTCCTCACTTCGGTATCCACACGAACAATTTCCGAACACGGCTACGGCGGTGTGCTAGCGCTTCTTCGTGTCTCTCTAGGTTCTTCACCACTTTGAGATGAATTTTCTCTCGTTTTTTCTTTGGCTTATCCAAACACACAACCATCAAAAACCTCAAAAGCTTCTGTCCGTTTTTCTGTGCATCAATACGTATTAATACGTATTAATGTACAATTAATCCGTATTAATACGTATTAATCTGCATTAATGTACAATCAATACGCATTAAGTTTGAATTTCGAATTTCAAAAACTGATTTTTGAAATCTGAATTTCGAATTCTTGAATTAAAAAAATATTAATTAAATCTATCGATAGATCTAATCTAATGTATTTATTTAATGCAAACTAAAAGCCTTCGATTTAATTTATCTCTATAAATCAAATCCAGAAATAATATCCATCTATTTAATTAATTATGAGATACCATATCTCAATTTAATCTAAACAGATATCGATATTCTTATTCGAATTTTAAACGAGATACAATATCTCTATTTGTTTTAGATATTTAATTTATCATAATAAATTAAATACAAAACAAATATTATATATAATAATATTATAATCTCCATTAATAATATTAATATATATATATTAATTTCGAATTTTAATAAATATATATAAATATATATTTATCCTAGATTAAATTTAGTATTCATTAATTCCAGCATTAATCGAGATTCAATGAACCCGGACACAAATCTTCGTGTTGAAATTTATTCATGTGCGACGACACGTATATGACCTATATGAGATTGGCGGTGGCCAAAATCGTATCGGCCCCACAAGTCGCAAGCGGCCTCTAGCAAGACATTGCGACTACCCAACTCAGCGTGGGGATCGATATCACGATACAACCTTATCATACAACCATATCACGTCCCTTTTGTCACGCGATAATTTGGTCAAGGATGAAGCATGGACAATGTCAACTTCCTATTCTTGTCCATTACTTTCTCGATTCTCGAGTAGTCTAATAAGTGAAATGGAAACTCCTTTCCAACATAGTATGGCCATACATTTCTTAGACTAACTCATCGAGGGCCAAGATTATCTCTCTACAAATGTGAGGGACAAATTCCATCTTGACCATTCACATTCCTCCGCATGAAAACCACTGATCCCGATCCCGACCTTTATCATCACTCCGGTAATAAAGGTGACTTTTGACTAGGTCAAAGATTAATGATTCATCATGTAGGAATCCATGATGATCTCAGTCATAGGGCGTTGTGACGCGGTTATACATGAGACAAGCTAATGACTAGATCCATACGAGCTTTCTCATAGTGGGTGATCCAAAGACTTGTACTCTTACAAGTGCCCATGACTTTGATTGTATCTCCATATCTCATCAAAGTCATATCGGTCTTAACTCATCTTCGCTCCGCGTAGATGACCGACCGAGGACATTTAGGATAATCTATAAGATATATTCAGGGATGCAGTTATCAATACAAACATGCAAACGAAAATGATAACAAAAAGGAGAATACTATAAATATCCTAAACGTTCATTGTACAATGACTTGCCCCTAGGGCATAATTTCCAACATCAAATTCTTTGGCAAGGAAAAAAAGAAGAAGCCCCCATTGAAAACGGGGCTCGATTGTCGCAAGGAAGCTCCGAGTAACTCCTGGGACTTGACTGTCGATTACTAGGAAGAGTCTCTAAATGAAACTTGGGACTTGGCTATGACTGATGATGCGGGAACTGAGAAAACGATGCGGAAACGCACGTTCGATGATTACTAGAATATGGGAATGCCACAAGAACGCAAGTTTGATGGTGACGAGAACGATGGAACATTACGGGACCTTCAAGTTCTACGATGACTGAACAAAAGAGCGGAGTCCACTACGCACCCGACGGAGGAAGGTGATTGGAGTCAAGAACTCTTTCATAGGCCGAGATGACTGAGAGAGCGATTGACCGACAGAGAATTTTTGGGTTGAGGATAAGCTAATCTTGCCAACAAGAAGAATGTGTTAATTTCAACGGTCGAAGAGGAACAACAACTAGATGGTAAACTTGCGACTGCAAGCGAGAAGGAAAAGTGTTCTCTCTTCTTCTTCACCATTAGCTCTGTATCATGTGAACAATTTGAGAGAAAAATATTATTTTGAATATATGAATAAAAGAAAGTACATATGGGTTTTATAAAGACAAACCTAAAGCTAATTCTAGAATCTAATTTAATTTAATCAAATTATCCTAAAATACAATATATCCATATATAAACCTAAAATATATTAAATATCAAATCTAATAATAAAATAATAATCAATCTAAATAATCCAAAATAAATACGTAATATTCCCATAGTTTATGCTCTTCTTCCAACGTGTAAATTACACTAATAAATAAGGATAGTATTTTCAGTTTATTTCAAGACGACTTAAGTTATGCAGATTACAGAATATTTGCTCAGTACCGGAGTACCAATCAATAAAAGAGGAGACAGATTTCTATATGGATGTCACTTCCCCTTGACTCTTATATATATTTAAAAAAATTGATCATCCCACTAAAAGTGATTCAATCGATCATGAATTGAAAAAATAAACTTATGATCCAGGAAAGAAAATTTGCCTTGTTTTCTCTTTCCCCAACAGTTTTTGATAAATAATGTTACAAAACTAGCGTTATGTTTGGTACGTATGTGACAATCTTTTCCTTCTCGCAAAATGAAATTCTCTAAAATGGTGCCATGAAGCGTTCAACGATTTTTTAAAATAAATGTTCAGCAAGTAAATAATTAAGCGATTGGAAACGCACCTAAAGTTTAGTTTACAAAAATTAAAAATAAAACTAGTAGGACAACTACTTCTTGCCCCTTTTCCATTCATAGCCACCCCAAACCTCCAGATCCTCCTAAAGGCTTTCTTGGACCAATACATTTCTGTGCAAAGAAAAATTTCACAACTTAGGAAAGTAGTTTCAACTGTCCAACGCTCACTGAGCTCATCGTACCTACAAAAACCTAGTCACACCATGTAAGCCTCTTCCAAATAAACACTAAAACCTCCAATATCGTCTATGACCAAGTGCGATCACCAACACACTCATTTTCCCTATCTCCCTTTTTTTTCCTCTCACTCTATATATCCTTCCACAATACACCAGAGACTCACCCCCACCAACGATCTCCAAAATGGTTTCCAAGTCAGCTCCTCTGTTCTGCATGGCCTGCTTTATTCTGCTGTTACTTACTCAGTTCCCAAAAGCAAGTGCTCAAGACAATTCTTGCCTAAACCAGCTCTCACCTTGCCTCAGCTACCTCAATGGAAACAGAGAACCCCCTGCTAGTTGTTGTGATCCTCTGAAATCTGTGATCCAATCAGACCGAAAATGCCTTTGTAGCCTTATCAGCAACAAAGGCACGAGACAAGCTGAGCAGGCTGGCATTAATATTACTCAGGCTCAGGCTTTGCCTGGAAGATGTGGCCAACGAGTTAATCCTTTGGCCTGCCTCTCAAGTATATGCTTTTCTTTGTGTTCTCTGTCTTCTTGGTTTTATGGTTTTTGTTACTCTCTTTTCTATGAGCAGGGGAGTTTCATTGAAACGATATGTGCTGTTGTTGTTTCAGGTTCTCCTGGTTCCCAGAATACTGCCCAGAACTCAGCAGCTAAGGTTGTGCATGTCTCTCTGGGAGTTACGATTATCTCGGTTATCGTAATTGCTGTTCAGATTCTATGGGCATAGGCTGGGGATTGCTGCTGGAGTTCGAGAGTTTTTCTATTTTCTTTTTCCTGATTGTGAGTTGATACCTGGGTTGTGATTGTAACTAGTATGCTGTAGAAAAATAAGTACTTTGCTTCATTTTTCATGTAATGTTGGTGAAAAAACAAAAAGGATCATGTTATATCACAGGTGTGCCTGGGATTTATATTACTGGGGACGTGGAAACAGATTAGTCCCTTGACTTCTTTATGATAAATTCATCACTCGTTGTTTTCTGTCTATTATTATTATTTTTTCAAACAAAGATTCAGTTTCGAATAAAAGTCCAAAGATGTTTTCCTAGGTTGTCATATTTTCACAGCGCATTACTGTATGGCGAGTCAGATTTGAAGATTCATTTGAAAGGTACATTTTTACATTCTGTAGTAGAAAGTGGGAGGGCCAGCCTCGAACAGGGTACCAAATAATGATATCCAAAAAATCAAATTAATGTATTTTTTATTTTTTTTATATTAGCCGCCAAAAAACAAAAGAGAAACGAACATATCATTTCGCCACGCAACACCCATCGGAACGGTCCACATCAATCTCAAATTAATTTTATTTTTTTAATTTTTTTTATATATTTTTTTAGTTAGATTAAAATTAATTAATTTGAGATCTCAAATTAATTAGTTTTAAAAAATTGTTCTCTGAAAGACAAATATTTACGTATTTAAAATTTAAATTAATTAATTTAAGATATATAAAAAATTAAAATAAAATAAAATAAAAATTGTTTATAATCTAAATAAATAAAAAGATAAAAAAAATAAAATAAAAGGTGCGTAACCATCAACTTGTAGTCGGAGGGCCAGCCTCGAACAGGGTACCAAATAATGATATCCAAAAAATCAAATTAATGTAACGGTCAACGAAGCCGCCAAAAAACAAAAGAGAAACGAACATATCATTTCGCCACGCAACACCCATCGGAACCAAACAAATACGAGCTTGTGTTGTAAAGCTAAATATCTTATCTTAACTCCACAAACAAAATGGCTCGCGCCCTCGCGCACTTCAGGATATTTCTTCTTCCGTAAAACCTCTCCAAAACCTCTGTTGGCTCTCGTTTATCCTCTTTCTCTGCCTGCCGCCTTCACTGGAGAGCAACCGAAGCTCTCCAGAATGCAAATGGCCCTCTTCTCCATCTTTATCCCCTCTTTCTTCTAAAAATCTTGCCTTCAACTCTTATTACTCTGCATTTCTTCTTTTCCTTCAACCATGGCTTTTCCTCTCCCAATGTCTGACATTTCCACTCCCTTCTTTCCCAAACTCAGCTCTTTCCCCAAAATTTGGAGTCTCTTCTTTGTTACATACCCTTTGCAGTTCAAATACAACAAAGGACGAGTAGTTTTGGCCCCCAACGCCGTCTACACCCAAAACCTTTCGGTTCCTTCACACTCCAAATTGCCTAACAAGACAGAGAGAGTTGATCTCGAGAATGACTCCATTTCGGTTCTCAACGAGAGGATTCGCCGTGATTTCGCCAAGCGAGAGGCTTCCAGGACGGTGATGGATTCGGAGGAGGCTGACAAGTACATACAAATGGTGAAGGAGCAGCAACAGAGAGGGTTGCAGAAATTGAAGGGAGACAGGGAGAATAAGGAAGGTGGATTTAACTACCAGGTAGATCCTTATACGCTTCATTCTGGGGACTACGTTGTGCATAAGAAGGTGGGTATTGGGCGATTTGTTGGGATTAAGTTCTCTGCTTCAAAGAATTCTACAGAACAAGTTGAGTATGTTTTTATAGAGTATGCAGATGGTATGGCAAAGCTTCCTGTTAAGCAGGCGGCTCGTATGCTCTATAGATATAGCCTGTAAGTTCTCCAAACCCCCTTACCTTTAGCATTTTTCTCATTATTCTAGAAGATAATGTTCTTACCATTGTCAGAGCTCAAGCAAAATACTGACTCAAAATACAGTGCTAGTTACAGCAGTACTTTTGTTAAATGATCACGTTAATTGCGGTCCGTTTGCAGTCCAAATGAAAACAAAAGACCTCGGACATTGAGCAAGTTGAATGATACTAGTGCCTGGGAGAGGAGAAAGATTAAAGGAAAGGTTGCCATACAGAAGATGGTTGTTGACTTGATGGAACTTTATCTACATAGGCTAAAACAAAGAAGGCCTCCCTATCCAAAAAGTCCTCGGATGGCTAAATTTGCAGCTCAATTTCCTTATGAGCCAACGCCTGATCAAAAACAGGTGACATCATAATTAAGTTGTCTATGTTCTTTCTCTTTTGTACTTGTTGCAAAATCATGTGTATTTGCTTGCTTGAAAATGTTGATATTTTCATATTTTTTAACTGTGTTAGACGTCTTGGTGTTTAGTTTTAGCTGTATTTCCTGTATTTTGCAGAGCTATAGATTTTAGAAGATTTTCATTTGCATGGTTTCATGTTGCTTAACTAGGTATTTTGTGTTTTCAAATCCGTCGTTCCCTTACAGGCTTTCATTGATGTTGAAAGGGATTTGACAGAAGGTGAAACTCCAATGGACCGATTAATTTGTGGAGATGTTGGTTTTGGCAAAACTGAAGTTGCTTTACGTGCTATATTCTGTGTAGTCTCATCAGGGAAGCAAACCATGGTTCTGGCTCCAACAATAGTTCTTGCCAAGCAGCATTTTGATGTTATCTCCGAGCGCTTTTCATCATATCCTAATATTAAAATTGGACTTATGAGCAGGTTTCAGGTATGAGTTTTGTTCCTTGTTTGTCCTAGTGATGTTTATTTGAAGATTAGAGTTGTTTAGTGTTATGAAGAGAGTACTCTAATTTTACTTTGGTAGTCTAATAATACTCATCAATCAAATTGAATTTTTCCTTGTTTTCAATGCCCCTTATGATAAAACTCTTTATAATTATGATGAAAACCCTTTGTTATTTTGTAATCGTATTTTAAGATTTATGCTAAGATGCATATTATTTTGATTTCTTGTTTTAAGTTCTCCTCTCACCTCAATTGTTTCTTTGTGGTTTTCTTTCGGGTGATATGGCAATTTTATTTGAAGAAAGCTTTTTACAATCATTTTCCATGTTCGATGTTTTCAAATATTCGACAATCTTTCTTTGATCTCCAGTTTTGGGGCAAACAAATAATTCTTCTATGGTATATGGCATGTACTTCTGTCTTTACTTGCCATTTGAGATGTACAGCATGTTCTGAGTCTATATTTATATGGCTTGTAACTTTTATATCAGTTTCAGAGTATTTTACTTATCACAACTTTCAGACGAGAGCGGAGAAAGAGGAACACCTGGAAAGGATTAAAAATGGTGACCTGGACATTATTGTTGGGACTCACTCTCTTCTAGGAAATCGGGTTGTGTATAACAATCTTGGCCTGCTTGTGGTTGATGAGGAACAGGTTTGCCAATTATCAGCTATTAAGATTTTCCTTAATTTCTCATAACTAACTATGGCTACATTGTTTTTCCTAACTGACATTTCGCTCATAACAGAGGTTTGGTGTCAAACAAAAGGAGAAGATTGCTTCTTTCAAAACTTCCGTAGATGTTCTTACTCTTTCTGCAACTCCAATTCCACGGACTCTTTATTTAGCATTGACAGGTTTTCGTGATGCTAGGTAATAAGCCTTCCACAGACTAGGATGGAAAATAGATTGTCTAAGGTTTATTTTTAGTTGGTGTTGTCCTTATTGTTTGAGATGTCTATGCACAATGAGGAAGCTTTAATATCAGTAGATATTGGAGAAGATATGAATTAGGCTTTGCATTTCTGCTGCTTGCTGATATCCTTTGTTCCCCCTGGAAACTTTGCATGGTAAGATTTACTGATGCTGACAATGGTTGGTGAGCGATAAGGGAGAATTAAATGGAGTCAGGAGAAGTACTATGTTAGTGGATATGAGTTGCCGGCTCATCGAAATCCCCAAATTATTGAAACTTCAACTCAAAGTTATTTAATATAGGACAGGATTTTGTCCCTACAAAAATCCTAAATCTTCTCTTTGTAGGTCCCTAAACATTTCTTCTGCCAACTCCTGGTTCTTTTTGGGCCTTTTGATGCCAAATTGGGTTTGATGCGTACTTTATATTTTGCCTGTGTGGTGATTTACTGTAAGCTTATAGCTAATGAAAGATTGAGTCTAATCAACCATTCTCTGAGCATAATTATAACACTCTATTTTCATTTCAGTTTAATCTCAACTCCACCTCCAGAAAGAGTTCCTATCAAAACTCACCTTTCTTCGTTCAGTAAGGACAAGGTGATTTCAGCTATTAAGTATGAGCTGGACCGTGGGGGTCAGGTTTTCTATGTTCTTCCTCGCATTAAAGGTAATGAGACATCATGCCTTGGTCTTGATAATTATATTCAAGATTTCAATGAGTTTGGTTTTCTTTAGCCATCAAAACCAATTTTATTTTTACACTCATTCTTAATGTCTTAACCATTGCAATATATAATTCTCTGCTTTTCTTGATTAATCTGAAGCCCAGATGTTTTAGTAGGACACTGTCGACAATTATAGTCGGTGTGTCTATAGCAATAGAAATATTGAATTGTATCATCAGTCAAGAAGTGGTGCATATCCATTAAAAAGTATTAAAATAATTTTGTTATCACCTTATGCTAATTAAAGAGCCTAGTAATAGGAAGTTGTCTAGTCATTAAAAAGTCTTGCAAATTTTGGGAAGTAATACTAATATTAATCCAATTACTGGAAGTTGTTGGAGAGTTCTGAAGCCGATTGTAAGAGACTATGTTTACTTACTTCCTATGAGAGTTCTGTATTGATTCTGGGATAATTAACACTGCTTGTTGCTTCATATTAATATCAGGCCAGGAAACTCGCAAATTCATTTTGTGAGAACTCACAGTGACATGCATGTAATAATACCAAGAGATGCGTCTAAAGTATCCCATCATCACGACCAATATTTTGCAGACTTAGGTGAAGGGATACCCATCATAAATATGTCACACTCTTCTGAGTAAATTTAATTTCATGGGAGTAAGAATGCTATGGTCCTGTTGAAAATAGAAGTTTTACACTGAATTTATATATTCTTGACGCTCAATCTCAGACCTAAAAGTAGACTATCCAACACTTTGGTGCTGTCTGGGTGATATTTGCTAACTTGTCTATATTTCAGACTTCCAGTCATTTGATTCTAGTATCTCTACTATTCTTATGTTACAGGACTTGAAGAAGTGATGGAATTTCTTGAAGGGTCATTCCCAAATGTGGAAATAGCCATTGCCCATGGGAAGGTAGCTACTTGTTTTGTAGGTCCAGTGCCGTATCTCATGTGAGCTTGTAGGACTTAAAAACAGTCCTCCAGGGAAATATTCTAGAGTTAAACATGAAGTAAAATAATGTCTTTCTTTGTAATGCTTATACTGATAAATGGCAGTTATCTTTATGAGAAATTTCAGAACGTGTTAAGAAATATTTAGAATATATCAGGCTATTCTGTCTCATATTTGCAAAAGAGAGGCAGTAATGTGGATCTCTTACTTAGGACTGGTGTTAAATGTTAATTTATCATCAATAAATTATTTTTTAAAAAAGAAAAATCTCAAAATCTCAAAAGGTCCTGATAAGTGTTTTCTCTGCAGCTTTCAGGCCTTCTTATAAAATATTGACTCGTGTGCCTTTCATTTTCATGCTCACTATGTATTCACTTTGTTTACAAATTAAACTTATGTGGTTTTTGTCATAGCAATACTCAAAGCAACTAGAAGATACCATGGAGAAATTTGCACAAGGCGACATAAAAATCCTGATCTGCACCAATATAGTAGAAAGTGGGCTTGACATTCAAAATGCAAACACCATCATCATTCAGGATATTCAACAATTTGGCCTTGCACAGCTATACCAGGTTTTGTTCTCTTAACTCCATCTTTCTGAGTCAGTCCTGATTGGATATGGCAGTGTGTTATGTCTTCTCTGATGCTTACTTAAAAAGGAAAGTCTGTGTTAATATTTGTTCTTAATGGTACATAATTGATAAATAAGGCTTTAGCTAATATTTCTGTGTAAAGATCATTAACATACGCAGTTTATAAGTTGCTATTTTGGTTTCTACCAGAGTGATTTTGTTTCATCTCATTGTGGCTTTAAAACTTGTTTCCAACCTTTGCTTTCAATATTTAGTGTACGAGGGATCATTGGTCAAGGACTTGAATGTGGGCATTCTTTGGAAGGCCATATGGTGGTGGAGGTGCAAAATTATAGATGAATCAATATTGAACTTAAAATTACTAATAATTGTCTTTTATGTATTTTTTTTTAAATTTTTATAGTTGCGTGGTAGAGTTGGACGGGCAGACAAGGAAGCTCATGCACATTTATTTTATCCTGATAAATCCCTTCTCTCTGATCAAGCACTGGTATGCTTCTGTCTAATCTTTACCTTTTATTATCTCAGGAGATGCCTGAGTTTTCACATTATGAATAAATTCATTTGACTTAGTGCTCCATACTACCTTGCCTAAAATTAATATTCTTATAGCGATTTTTTCATAGGAGAGACTCACATCCCTAGAAGAATGTCGTGAACTTGGTCAAGGCTTCCAACTAGCTGAGCGGGACATGGGTATAAGAGGTTTTGGTACTATATTTGGTGAACAACAAACAGGAGATGTTGGAAATGTTGGCATCGATCTTTTCTTTGAGATGCTCTTTGAGAGCTTGTCCAAGGTCAAATTTGACTCATCCTTCCTCCCCACCCATCTATGATTAGTCAAAATTGAAGTATACTTTTGCCATTAGATTACTTTGGCTACATAGTTCAACCTTGATGCCTTTTCTCTGATTTGCAAGCACTTTTGTTGATTGATAATCGTTTTTGGAACATTATGGTCCATAGTTTTCAATCTTCTGCTTGCATTTCTGGACTCATGCTCTTTTTTCATTTAACTTACAGGTTGATGACCATCGTGTAGTTTCAGTTCCTTATCAGTCAGTACAGGTATGCTTATTGAAAATAAATATAAAATAATTATGTTCCATGGAAGTTAATTGTAAAAGTCAAAGTTGACGCTATTTTCTTCCACTTGAAATGAAAAATGCTAAAATATATTGCAGTGTTGAACATTTTCCTAGAAAAACTAATGCAATGTCTTTTCTTGTTACCTGTCTTCTGTATATTGAAATAACAATTATCCACCTGTACACAAAAATTCATATTTACAGAACGAATGTTGCTGTAATATAGAATCCGTTATTTATTTTAGTGTGGTTTTTGTGCATTGTAGAAAAATTTGGACTAACTATTACTCATTTCCTTTTTAATTAACCAAAGAAAATTAATATCCTGCTGAACTGGGGCCAACCAGATAATCTAACAAATGCAAAATTATACAACATATCATAACCAAATTAGCAACAATTTCTGATATTACACTTTACAGCCTAATCAGAAAATTTTGTTCTAGATTTTGGAGAGTTTTTCTTCATATTTATTTTTTTATATGGTATATCTTTTTGTATGTGCTTAGATAAAATCTCCGCCTTGTATAATGGAGGCCTCAATGTTGATACATTTTTGTGCCCTTCAATTATTCTAGGTTGATATAAACATCAATCCTCATCTCCCTTCTGATTACATAAATCATCTGGAGAACCCTATGGAGATATTAGATGCTGCTGAGAGAGCAGCTGAGAAAGATATTTGGTGTCTGATGCAATTTACAGAGAACCTGCGCCGCCAATATGGCAAAGAGCCTTACTCCATGGAGATTTTGTTGAAGAAGCTTTATGTGAAAAGAATGGCAGCTGATATAGGAGTAACCAGAATTTATTCCACCGGAAAGACTGTCTTTATGAAAGCAAACATAAGCAAAAAGGTCTTCAGTCTGATGACAGAGTCGATGACTTCAGATTTGCATAGGAATTCCTTGATTCTTGACGGAGACAAAGTTAAGGTAATGCTCATTTGTCTATTCCCCGAACAGGTCTTTGTGTTTAACTAGTAATATTCTGGTTCTAAAAATTAGGAGAGATAGTTACTTATTGATATATAGTTTCATATGTTATCTTAGCAATCTGAAGGTGAAGAGTTAAATGGGAATTTTGCCATATTCATTTAATTGAAGGACGAGCAATGTCTGATGTGTGATAACTCCATCGTTTTGATTAATGAAACCAGTTTTCCAAGGATTCTATTTCTGAAAATTAGGGCAAACAGATATTTCTCTTGATGGCATATCCTGTTTGAAATTTCTCTTCATTTTGTGGGAAGATGATTTGCCAGTTTTCCAAGGATTCTATTTCTGAAAATTAGGGCAACCAGTTTTCCATTCAGGCATGCCCGGGCTATTTTTGGCGAAGGGCTGTATACAATATTCACCATTGTGTGTTTCTTTTCTGATGATTTGCCCCATGCAGGCTGAACTTCTCCTAGAGCTTCCAAAAGAACAGCTCCTAAATTGGATATTCCAATGCTTGGCTGAACTTCATGCTTCATTACCCGCCCTCATAAAGTACTAGATCCTTTTATCTGAACTACTCCAATCAATTCTCCCAACAAAATTGTAAATTTGGATTTAGCTATTTAGTAGAAGACCAGGACTGTGACTCTAGCCACTGCAAACCAAGATTGCCTTGCACGCCTGGACTAAAGCAGAACAGGACAAGAGATAAATTTTGAGACTTGTGGTAGATCATGCATGGGACTTGGTGCACTTGGAGATTATTAGCCTCACATGCACCTTTCAGTTCGTTTAGGTTGTGCTTTTGATTTGCTAGCCTCATGCAGCAACTGAGCTTCGAATGCGAATTTGAGGATGCAAGAACTTTCTGGCCTGATCTGTTTCAGTATTTATACTCCATTTAGAAATGTCATTACCTTCAATGGTTCAAAATGTCTCATATCAAAGCATTCGGGTTTCACTTTATGGATCCAGGAAAGAGAAAACAGTCCCTAATACTTCTTTCTCATGGCTGAGACGTCGGAGATTTCAATCAAGCCTCTAGCTTTGGAGAATTCAGTTTACAACTTTATATGATAAGAAGACTGATATGATCAGCATTTTTGCTCGGGAAGGAGATAAACTATAGTGTTTTGTTTTTACTCGTTTGTAGGAAACAGGGCTAATATATTTCAGGGTAAATGAATCATTTTCACTATTCAAAAAAATATTTAGATTCATTCTAGTAGTACTTAATGGTTATAAAATTAATATCCGAATGTTCTTATTGCTGAGTCAGCTTAATGGTGTTATGCAATTGCTGATGTGGCGGAATATTGACCTGGAATACACGTCAACACCGAGGTGGAAAATGGAATTTCATCTAATCCCTCCTGTTGGAAAAAAAAAACAAGAAAGCTATTTGAAATGCAGGGACCAATGTCGAAATTAGGTGAAACTGTGAGGGCCAAAAATTAAATTTTTTCCGTGTGTGTTGCCTTTTGGGCCAAAAATAAGTGTTTTTTGAGATTTCCATTTTAAAAAATGAGTTAACGAGAAAAGGCGCAAGTTGATTTTGGAAGTAATAATGAAAATCATCGGTGAGGTTGAATACTCAGGTGTCAGCTTCTTCTGCTCAAGATCTTAATCGTAAGAGCCCGGGCTCTTCCATTGTCCTGGAGATTCCCGTTCCGTTCATCGCTGCTCTGCTCCGATCAAGTATGAATCACATTCATCCTCTCCTTCATCCAGTGCTACCCACTTCCACATCAGGTTGCGCTTCCTCACTCTGAATCTGCTAAATTCATTGACGCACTGATCCATAGGAACGAAGCTGCTTGTTCATGCCCCTCTTCGTCAATGGCGGCCATTTTGTATAACGTGCTTTCGTCTTTGGGTTTGGTGTGGCTCGGTCTCTACCATCTTATCTCTGCCACCCTCTCTCACGTCAAATCCCCTAATTCCTACTCTGCCAAACCCCTCTACCCTTTCCCTCCATCTTCTTCTCCCTCTCCCCACCACCACCACCGTCTCCGGCATCTCCCTCTCTACCTCATTATCGTTGCTCTCCTCGTCGCCTTCATTCATCAACTCATCATTTCATCTGAAAATGACTCTCTCGTCAAAGGCCACACCCCCGTCCACCGCTTCGTCTCTCTCCAATTTGCCGCCGTGATTTGCCTCTTCATCATCCTCGCTTTCTGTCTCCTCCTTTCCGAATCTTCTCTTCTTCCCTTCTCCAACGATTTCATTTTCGCTCTCGCTTCTGTTCTTTTCTTCTTGCAATACTCCGTTGCTGCTGCCACCGCCTCCGTCCAGGTTTCCGATCTCGAGGCCAAATGCGACTCCGTTTCTGCCAGGATTTCTGCGTTCGCTGCGCTCACGTGCCTGGTTCTCGCTTTCCAGCCCAAGCTGTTCGCCGCGGATGTGGGCTTGGGAGCTGCCATCTTCTTGCAGGGTCTCTGGGTTTTTCAGACCGGGTTGACTCTTTACGTTGACACTTTTATCCCCGAAGGGTGTCATCGTTTGCTTGATGTGGTCGATGGGGTTGAGGGATCGACCAAGTGTGTACTCGACGAATCCAAGTTGAGAGCTATGGCTGTTCTGGATCTTATTTTTTTGGTCCACGTGATGCTCGTGGTGTTCATTGTCATGATCACTTATGCCAGCGTCGCGAAATGTGTGGGCATCAGGAGATTTGGCTCGTATGACAGCTTGCCTAACCCTTCTTCTCATTCAGAAAATAGTAGCATCATCCAGATGAAAGCATTAACTGGCACGCAGGCTTGAATCTTTGGCTACCTTTTGGCTTTTCAATTATTAGCTTTACTTTTGCCATTTGTTTTTCCGTTTTCTGTAAAATGGTTGTTGTGTTAGGTAATGATCTTGCAGCGAAGTTACAATATATGCATTCATGAATTTTATAGTCTGGTCAAAACGAAGGGATTGTGTATACAACAATAGCCTATATATTGAGATCGATTGGTTGTTTTGTTGTTCTTCATACCTTTAGTGATATTGCTTCCGGCACGCCTTTAGTCTATACACTATAAATGAGTTGATGTTCTTGTTACATCATTTATGATTTGAAATCCTCTGTCTAACCAGAATCTGTAAATGCCATGATTCTTTCCTGAAACTCAAGACAGACTTCAGTTTTTCTTGTTATTATTTGAGAAAGATGATCTGCAATGTATTGCTGGCAAAACAATCAACTAATCATTAGTTTTTATTATGCTATCCTGGGATGCTTAAAATTGCTCTAGAATCTAGATTGAGCCAATATGGAGCCTTATAGATCTTATAAAGTTCTTACACTTGAGAACGTTATTGTTCTCAAGAATTTCAGCTGAAAGTGTGTGCTGAAGAAGCTATGGCATGACCCACCACCGGCTTACTATAATGGGAAAGGCATATTTAAGTGGTAAGTATGAACAATTTTAGAAGTTACTGCAGAGCTGGTATTCTTTCAAAACCACAGCTTTCGGTGCTGCCAGATAAAATTTTACATTTGAAAGAATTTGGTTGATTGGTCTTCTCGCTGAGTTATTTATATTGAAGTGTTTTCCCATCTGATAAATAGGCTGTTTACTTTCCAAATATTGTTTCACCATGGTGGTCATCTAATTTTGTTTTGAAAGAACATGATTTATTGTAAATCACCATTTGTATGAGGTTATTAATGATCTTTGGTTCTCTCTAACCCAGTGCAGCAGCATTACCTATTTGACTTATACTCAATTCTGTGGAATTGTGAGCCATTGTACTATTCGCTTCTGCAACTACGTGTCCTTGGGCAACATGATTAAACCAGCATATGTAGAGAGTTGAGAGTATGTTAGTGTAATTCATTTTTGGTCTCTACTTGATATTTTTAGGAAAGCTATCTTTCATAACCTTGTTTTTTGTAGGACATTAATTACTATACCTGTTGATACCTGAAAGCATAATAGTTTATGTTATATTTCCTCTCCAAGAAATAGAAGTCACGGACTTGGAACATGGTGATGAGAGCTTGGTATTATGTTCATGTCGTCAAGGCGTGAATGCAGGTCCTTGAGATCCCATTTGACTAGGGTGTGCATGGTTGGAGGGAAGGGGAAGGGAGGGGAGGGGAGAGAAAAAAATGTAATGGAGAGGAAAACTTTGTGGGCCCCACTACACTAAATTTTGGTACAATTTTCTCCTCCCCTCATTTTTTTCCCCTCCCCTCCAACCATGCACACTCTAAGGCATTAGATTGGTAATTTCTTTTTGGCTTAAGGGGCATTTTTGCCTCGAAATTTTTCATTGAAGGATGATTTTGCCCTGGAAGTTTTTTAGTGGGCAATTTTTCCTTAACCGTTATCCCAGTTAATTATGATTGTTAGTTAACTAAATATGTTGAGTTGAAAGTCTACGTGTTGTCCACATTATTTTTGTTAAATTGCAAATTTGCGTAGGAAGTCCATGTAATCTACTTCATATTTTTTCAAAGTTAGATTTAAAACTTTCGAGGCAAATTTGTACCTTAATAAAAATTATGTAGATGACATGTGGATTGCCAGTTTAGAATATTTGGTCAACCAATGGTCAAAATTAACTGGGATGGGATAACGGTTGAGACAAAATTGTCCTTCGATGAAAACTATCGATGAAAATTGTCAGGACAAAAATCCCCTAACCCTTTGTTTTTTTCCCGCCTTTGCCATTCAGGCATGTGGAATTTTGCTCCCTTTTTGGGCTGGGACCATGGTTTTGAATACCTGTTTCAGATCTTGTTTATAGACATAGCGATGAACACTGAAACTCGACCTTATTAGTTATTCCTGTCTTTTTGGGGGTAATGAACCTTAAATTCGAACAAAGAGCTCTTATCTTAACTATTGTGAAGTCGATTTGTAATAAAGATAAACTTACTTTTTAATAAGTTATAGATTAAAAACTTTAAATTTGGTTTGATAAGTATTAAATCTTCACCGTTTTCGGGCCTTTAGGGCTTAAATTCACACCCCAAAAAAAAAATAGTTTAATCAACTATTGTGAAATCCCTCCCCACAACTTTTGGCAAAAAAGAAAAGAAAAAATCCCACGCTACAACTTGCTAAGCGGAAGGGATGTATTTGAATTTGTGGATAATAGACACTAATCTGGACATGGCTAAACCTCAATGTTTTATTGTTTTGTTTTTTTGGCAAAATGAACAAATATAATATATCAGCAGATTAAAGATACAAATTCGAACAGCAGAAGTTCAGAGAACCCAAAAAGGAGCTGTTCTTGTGTTCATTATAATTGAACAGTCTAATATTAACTGGATTAAACGAAAGTAGAATATCATCAATGTCCCTGACTATAGCGCCGGTCCATGTTTTATTGTTTGACATACTTTAAGCCGCAATAACGCCAAACGAAAAAAAGAAAAGAAAAGAAGAAATGCTGTTAAATACTCCATTATATTTTGGTTGAATGTAGTGATTGTCTTTCCGGACCAAATTGTTTAACTTAACCGTTAAACATGACTAATTTTGGTTCCGTAATTAATTTATCAAATTCGTATCAATAGTAAATACTCCATGATCATTTGCATTAAAATGCTACAGCTCTCAGGAAGTAAATTTCATTTGGTGTATAAATAGACACTCAATTTTTAATTCTATTCTTTTCTTTCCTCAATTATGTTTTTAGATCTCAAAACAAGATCTACTCTAAATTTGAAATTACTTAACAAATCCTATATTAATGTCACTTACATTCTTAAAAAAATTGGGATGTTACAGGAGAAGTGGTCGGCTGGAAGTATTGTAGCTGGCAATGTAATCGACCAGAACAGTCATGCTTAAGCACTCAAGCCGTTAAAGCGCTCTAAGAGTTGGAAAATCATGTTGTGCACGATGCAACCGGCAGGAAATACTGAATTTCCATATGAATGAGGCCATGGGAATCTCGGATCATGAACTCAGTTTATCAAAGTGCATAAGCATTAGCCTCCCAACCAGTCTCGAAAGTAGGATTGCATCTTATCACGGTTGGCCTGATTCCAGACATTCACGGTAGGGATTATCTTATCAGGCTTCAAATACTGAAAAAAAAAAAAATTAAATTAAATAAATAAATCAAATTTGACACGCATTGTAAGGTAATTTTGAAGATACCATAAGATGTGTAATCAAACATTTAGCATTAAAGTCATGTACAAGTACTATGCAGTATACACCTGAACAAACTCCCGCAGTTCTGTGAAGCTGGAGTGCTCACTATAGGGAACCCCTACAAGGAGAAAAGAGACTTATAATTTATAAACTAATATTGACAAAAAATACCATAAATCAAAATTCTGGTTTACGATCAGGCCATGACCATGACCATTCTCAGAATCTCAGCAACTCAGCAGGAGCTTTAAACAAGTACGGATCATAATAGGATACAACCTTTTGAGAATATTAGAAAGAAACAACACCCTCACAAGATCTTACTATATATCATATACGAATGTTGCAATTAAGCTTTTCTCACCATATATCGTGATGTTACCCTTCGAAATGGGTTTAATTAGTTCCAGATGGTTGCCTATCTTCTCACTGAAAGTCCAACCTGAATAAATGAAAGAACATTTATATTTTATATTACTCTTCTGTACTTGTGCCTGTGGTATCTCTGCATACAATTCAAAACATGAAGTACTAAAATCAATTGCATTGACAACATATGCATAACCTGTCGGACGAAATGCCAATACCGCTGTGAATTGGTCCTTGTAGGTCTTCAAGTAATCCTTTAATCTCTGATGTAACAAGAAAAATTATGAGTAGAGCTAAAGTAGGAGTATTTAAAAACATAAAGCCTCAGCATTTTGAGACTAAAACTCAAAGGTTTGGAATTAAACCTCAAATCTCAGAGTTGACATGGGCAGAACATGAAGAAACGTGTTATTTCCATTTGTACAAAGGCTATCTGAAAGCTCAGACCAACCAAAGGATTGCAAAATTCGTCTCCTTGAAGCATTTGCATAAATTTTTGCCTGAAAAGAAAGGAGCTGCATTAAATTTCACTGTAATAATATATAAAAAAAGGATTATACCTATGAGCAGACATAGTATTATCACTCGATCTATTTGCTATTTCAAGTAACAGCCTACAACCAATAAATGTCTAATCACATCCTTAATGCAAATTGCTGAAATCCATCACCCATAACGCAACTTTGGCAACTACAACACACAGAAATCTAACAAAAGTGAGCTTCAATATTATCAGCACTCAACAATCTGTTAAACAAAATGAATGACAACGACGAGCAAGGGATGGAGGATCAAAGCCACTGATGAATTTCTTATCTGTTAAACAAAAAATGCCCTTTATACCTTGAGCGCCTTAGATATTGTACGATAAACACATTCTTTGCCAATACTATATGCCCCAACAACCACTAAAGTTCTTGGTTGGTTTTTTAGTTGATTCTTTGTGATCTTAACAACATAGTTTAGTACAGCTTCCTGTGAAGGGAATCTGAAACATAAAACAGTAATTTGAGAATAGTTAAACAATATCATTATAACCAATGAGTCAATTCCATTACCAAATAACAATATTTAATCAAATTCTTGACAAGAGTAGAGTATTACTTATATCTTGGATTGCAATACGTCGTATCCAAATAAAGTACGTTAACATGTTGATTTGCGAGAAGGGGGTAAGCTTGCATTTGTTTAGAAGCTCTAAAGTCCCCGGTGTGCAAAAATAATTGCCCATTTGGGAGAGAAAAGTGAATCAAAGCTGCACCAGGACAATGGTTAGCTTCTAGCAAAGTCACTGTAATTCCTTCAATTACATGTTTAGTGTTCAATTCCAATGGGCGGATATACCTACATTCAGAATAACAGAAACATAATAAAGAGTTGACAGAAATCTTGATCAGACCAACCTTGACCTATCAGTTTATATGAGTAACATCAGAGGTGTACAGGAAGAATGGAGACCCAAAAAAAAAAGGCACCTAGTTCTTACAGAGGATTTACTGAGAGACACATTTGAACTAGTCGAGCAGTGAGAGTAGTGCAGTAGATAGGACCGTGTGTCCAATTCTTGCTAAGGCCGCCATAGTGATCACTGTGAAAATGACTAAGGAAGTATGCTGAGCATCCCTCAATGCATCCATAACGAAATGCATCCACAGTGAATGTTGTTCCTATATGGGAAAATAATCTGAATTCAGAACATTCACGAGATATGCAGTGTAGTTTGCCAAGGAGATTTTCGTTTCTCTGACATAAAAGTGAAAAATCAGAACATGACTACTGTGCCAAGGTTGCAGCTCAATCTTAAGCTAGCCAAATTATGTTTACCAGGACGGAAAGGCAAAGACGTTATATCTACCCTTCATAATCATTTAAAAAGTAGATTGTCGCGCACAATTCACATATAGAATGCACTGTCTTTACAAAAACCTTTCATGATCAAATTGCTTTCACAACTTACTGATACGCCAGTAATACTAGCACGGACTAAAGTCAAATAACCCCCTAAAACTGTTATGTTCGAGTCAACAAGTGTAAGGTCTTAAATAATATCAAAAGCAAGATGAAGAAAATTAAGATTAAAAGATCTTTCACCTGGCATTTTCTTATAGAAGGGGCAGGCAGGAGACGGCCGATTAACATCGCGGGTGTTCATTCTCTTACGAAAAGGTTTTGATTTTACGGAATGTGTCTGAACATCACGAGAAATTGATCCCCAAATTTTAGCCTTCACATTCTTCTTACCCGAAAGAATACCACCCTCATCTCCACCATCAATATTGCCGCCTTGATTCTGTTTATGATCAACAGAGGAGATAGAAAAAGAATCATCACCGTTGTTTTTCTTGAAGCCCCAAATCTGAAATAGATTGGCCTGCTTCAGCTTCTTCCCCGGGGGTATTGTACGGTCGTGAGCGAGATCCCTTCTCTTAAGGTCCACGCTGCCACTACAATCTTCGGACATCAAGCAAGACCAATCGGTTCCGCAGCGATAAAAATCGGAGGAGAATTCGCTTTTTCCCGGCGGTTTTTCTGATCCGTCAGCTTCGTCCTGCGCATCATCTTCGCCCGCGAGTTCCAATGGAAATCCCTCCTCGTTTAACAAAACGACGCCAGATAAAGCGTCTTCGTCGGCAGCGGAGGCGGCACCGCAACCATAACCGTTGTGAGGGAACAGCTCTTCTTCTTCCTCTTCTTCTTGCACCGTCGGCGGTGGTGCTGAGGCCTCTGCGAGCAGCGGCATTGTATCGTTACCCGCGCTCTCGCGGATGACTGTGAATAGTGAATGGGTATTTTAAAATGAACCAGCGGGAAACTAACCATTTTTTAATGAGCGAACTAAGCAAATCATTAATTGCAGTTCAGATGTTCATTTTTTTATATACAAAAATGTTCATTGGCTTTTACTCCATGTTAAATTTAATAAATTATATTTGCAATTCCAATTACATTATTTTTAAATTAGACTTATAAAAAAAAAAAATTGTAAGATTTTAGTATATTATTGTTTTACGTGAAACTTGTGAATACTTTTTTTTTTTTTATTATTGTTTTTCAACAAGGTGTAGTTGGCTTCATGAATTTTGATTATGGTTTTCTGGATTTTTTTTTAAAAACTATTTATTACCAAAATTTGAGTTTGAAATCATATTATCCTTACTGCCCTAAAAAATGATAGGCAAGTTAAAAGTCAATATTAGTATAAATAATAATATTCATTAATAATTTTACTGATTAAAAATTAATTTGACTTATTTTTTAAAATTTCAAAAAAAAAATAGTACTACTTATTATTAGTTTAAAAAAATTAGATACAACTAATTGCCGGAGGTGTGTATGAAATAGCGAAAAGAGTTAATATTATTTTGTGTTATTTTTCCTAAATACTGATTATAGATTTTATATTTTATATTCATTTAAAATCATCCAAATGAAAATTTCTTTAGCACCAATAGGCATTTAATCCTCAGACATCAACATGTATTATTAACTTCGATCGTTTAAGGGTATGTTTGGTTTGAGGGGAGGGGAAGGAAGGGGAGGGGAGAGAAAAAAAATGATGGGAGAGAAAAGTGTACAAAAATTTAATGTAGTGGGGCCCACAAAATTTTCCTTTACTTTTTTTCTTTCCCTTTCCCTCCCACTCCCTCAAACCATTCACACCCTAAAAGGTTTTCAATCAAATAAATACCATAATAAATACTCCTATTTGGCCATCCCGTGCGCATGCATTCATCCATAACTTCCTTTATGTCTCGGTCGTTTCTTGCATCATCACCTTGCTTTGTCCATAATAGTTCGGATCATTACGGACCAAGAAAAGTTTTTTCATTTTTCCATATTTTTATGGGTTAAGGTGCAAATTAGCCAATAAACTATTAGGCCAGGAGCATCCAACACAAAAAACAATTAAAAGGACCATAATCACCAACAAACAATTAAAAAGTGCTAATTATCACAATTCATTTACACCTACACTAACGGCGTCAAGAAGCAACTCTGAGCTGTCTGTATCTCTCCCTTTGCCTCTCTCCTTCCTCGCTTGCGACTCCTTACCTTCATCACCGCCGTTGACTCCCTCTGACTTGATCTGGTTCTTCAAAAACCCTGTGAAGTTGATAATTTCAAACAATGATCAAGCGCTTCGAAGTAAGGATTCCAAATAAGCTTTATTTTCAATCTAATCAAAATTTTTAGCAACGCAAGATTACCAACAAAAATGATAAAGGGGGAAAATTGATGAAGATTTGAAATCGTTATTAAAAATCAGAAAACAGAAATTCACAAAGAACCCACGATTGACTATTAGTAGAATTGCAACACTATTAATCGTATCTGATTTCAGAAAGTTGATAAATCTAGGGTTACACACAAAAATCTTCGATCATAACAGCAAACCTAGCAGCAGCTACAATCAACAACCGCACTTACCCTCAAGGAAAAGAACAAACAATCGGAAACAAAAATAAATCCCCCAGAAAGTTAAAAACGAATCTTCGGGTCCCCAAAAGCACCGATAACGATATGAAATTGAAGATCAAAACATGTATGGATAAAGAAACGTACTACTCAGGATTCATGTGGGTTAAGCGAATAGGATCTACAAATGTTTGTTAGAAGAATCGCACCAGAAGAGGAGGGCAGGAACTGGAGAGATACGGACGATGCTTTCACCTGAATCAACAGCTGGAAATAGCATAAAACTTGGTGAACCAAATAAGAAAATTGAAGGAAGAAATGATAATTACTCTGGCATGAGTAGTGTCGATTCCAGAGGAATCAAGAGTATCGTGCAAGACGAGCTTGAGGTCGCAGGGAGCATACTTTAAATCGGAGCCCCCATGACAGACAATTCGAGAAGAAGAAGAAGGAAATCGAAAAGAGAAAAAGTGGAATTTGGAGGAAGAGAATGAAGCCGAAGAATTCATGGCTGATCGCCTGATCCTGAGGCCTGAAGCCAGAGTGTAGGAAGACGATGATAGGCAAATAACTGAAGGTAAAGGAGTCGCAGGCGAGGAAGGAGAGAAGCGAAGGGAGAGATACGGACAGCTCAGAGTTGCTTCTTGACGCCGTTAGTGTAGGTGTAAATGAATTGTGATAATTATTACTTTTTAATTGTTTGTTGGTGATTATGGTACTTTTAATTGTTTTTTGTGTTGGATGCTCCTGGCCTAATAGTTTATTGGCTAATTTCCACCTTAACCCTATTTTTATACCTAAAAGTTTCAACTTGATGCATATATTTCTTGCCAAAATAATAATAATAATAAAGAACTGATTAATCGTTTTGGCATTCTTAATTTCTTATAGTTTGTCCCTCTTACGTCTGGATCTTTGATGCTAACCCTGGGCAAGCGAAGCATTGATATTGAGAAATTTAACTTCTGGGTTAGTTTTTCGCGGTCCAAAGAGGGGATAGTTTGCTTTTTCTCTGAGAGGTAAATAAGCAGCTTTCCCAGCTAAATAAGATTCCTAATTGTTTATACTTGGGGTGGTCGGCTCCGATCTTTCTGCTTCTCTTCAATTGTTTCTTTTCGGAATTTTCCGGATTGAGTTGAATCTGTCATTTCGGTGCAACTTCCTGGTAAATTTATCAGATCTGGATCACAAGAGTATGCTACTGGGTTGAATTATTCTGTTTCGATTTTGTTGTTGTTAGTACTGTTGTATGAACTGCCGTCCTGTGTCTGGAAATAATAAACATCAGCTATTAGCAGCATTGTGTTGCCAGGCCCCCGGGGGTGGGGGTTGTTGGGGAGTTGGTATCCATGATCATAATTAACAATGTGTGAGCTTTGAGTGCACAAATTTGTCTTACTTATCATGGAAAGGAAAAAATTAGCTACGTCTTCCTGCATTTTCTCTTTAGCTCATAATCCCCCTTCATTTTTCCTTCTCAAGTAAGTTCTTATTTGTCAATGTTATCATATAACGGGAAAACTTTGACTGAATCCTTTTATTACGTTTGTAGGTGACACAAGATTGCTGTTGTTCTGAATTTGTTTTGCTAAGTCAGATTGCGCTCTTGCCTACTTGACCCGCATAACTAAGACTGTTCCCTTGTATCCCTGTGCTGCCTTACGTACACAATTTGAGAACCACCATATGCTGAGCAGCCTCATAAAATTTCTTCTGCATGCGGGGTCTCCTTCCTATCATCACGTCTTTCATCCATGGGGGAGTGGGTCGTTGGGGCTTTTATCAACCTCTTTGGAAGCATTGCCATAAACTTTGGAACAAATCTTCTTAAATTAGGTCATGATGAGGTAAATTGCATACTTTCTTTTGGCTGGAATGGTTGTGACGTACTCCTTGTGCCTATTTCCTTTTTGTGATTGTACTATTCACTTTACCTCTTATGTATCTTTGTTACATCATGTCATAAGACTGGGATGCTGTAGATAAACTATATTCATCATGATTTGTCAGATTAGCAAACAATTGCCAGTTTTCTGAGGCTTGTTTAGGGTTCTTGACTTATGACTTCTTTGAATTTCAATGTGAGTCTACATGATATGCAATTTGTGGTGATGATCATAAAATCTAGGGATAATGAAAGTTTTAGTCCTTTAATTTTGCCTCAATCATTGGTATGGTCTTTGGAGCTTAGCCTTTATCAATCTAGTCTTTAAAGTTTCATAATCATACATAATTAGTTCTTAGGGCCTGTTTGGATCGAAGAAAAGGTAAGAATGGAAAGGAAAAGAATGGAATGAAACGGAATGAAAAATATTTTGCCTTGATACGTTTGGTTCGCATTGGAAAAGAAAATGAATTGATAGGAAAATCTTTGTTTGGTTGGAAGAAAATAAGGTAGGAAAATGAGTCAAAATACCATTTTGCCCTTAGAGATAAAATATTATTTTAAACCATACAAAACCACGCACACTCAAAGTGCACATTGTGCGCAATGCACACTCGAGTGTGCACTGGAATTGTGCACTGGGAGTGCACACTCAAGTATGCACTTCTCTTCCTCTCTCATCAGTAACTCCTCCGCCTTCGCCGCTATGGGGTTTACGTCTGAAAAATCTTCATCAGCAACTATCAGAAACGGAAGTAGGAGGCGTTTGGGGTCTGGGTCTGAAAAATCTTCGCCGCCATGGGGTCTGCGTCTACGTTTGCATCTGAAATTAGCTACAGAATTAAACCTTCATCAGCAACGATCGGATCTGCAGCAACGGAAGTAGGAGGCGATTACGGCGACAACCATTGAAGAATAAAGAGAGGGATTATTTGGGAATTTACTACCGTCGGAAAATGGGTTCCCACCAATAATGGAAGGAAAAGATATTCACATGGATGAAGGAAAATTTGCCGCCACCAAAAAATATTTTCTTGGGAAATGGTGAACCAAACGGCTCCGCCAGACGGAAAATCCGATTTTCCTTTTCCCTCCCCTGATTTGCAGCGATCCAAACGAGCCCTTATAGTATGAAGGGAGGATACTGCCACAAGGACTAATTGTGTACGGTTATGAAACTTTAAGAACTTGATTGATAAAACTTAAACTTCAGGTATCAAATCGATAACATAGGCAAACTTGAGGGACTAATAATTCCATTGTCACTAAAATCTATTTATTCTGTATTTTTGCAATTGCAAATTACTTGGAAAACATGAAGAGGTTGAGCTATATTTTCTGCAGAGAGAAAAACATTCAGGAGTCGGAAGTGATGGGGCAAATGGAAGGCTGCCCCTGAAGCCTATAATATATTTCCAGACTTGGAGAGTTGGTATGTTCTAGTCACATTGATATACAAGTTTTGCTCATATTAACTCTGGTGCATAATTCCTAGTATTGGTCTGCTTTTATGATTCTTGGCATGCAGGTATTGTCTTTTTCATTCTTGGAAATTGCCTAAATTTCATCTCCTTTGGGTATGCTGCTCAGGTGAATTTTCTATTTTTTTTGGTTATTTATCTCAATGTGAGAAAAATGTTTATGATGCATGCAGTGACTTTTATTTTTTGGTTGTCTGGTACGTTTTAGTGAGGCTAAATAATATGATTTTGATACAATGGATGCATTTTATCCTTCCTCAATACTTTCACTTGCTTTGTTTGCTGTGCAGTCACTTCTTGCAGCCCTGGGATCTGTTCAATTTGTATCTAACATAGCATTTGCGTATTTTGTCTTGAAAAAAGTGGTCACTGTCAAGTATGAGAAATCTGTTTCAAGACTACTGTTTCATTTGTATTTTTTCGCCCAAATTTATTCTCCTGATATGAATTTGAGGGCCTCAATATTTGTGTTTTGAACAGGGTACTCATTGCGACAGCCTTCATAGTTCTTGGAAACATCTTTCTAGTAGCATTTGGCAATCACCAATCACCTGGTATGTGTCTTGTTTTTATTTCAATTGATGTTTTTGTTAGGGAGGAGCATTTCTTGTTCTTCTATTATAATTTCCAATTGAATTAATAGGTTCTTTGTGCTCACTGGGTAATGTTTAATTTCATTTCTTCTAACCTTGCAGATCATATATCTTTAATCAATATCTTTTAAGGCATCAAGCTCATGTTTGGTTGAATAATTGTTTTTCAGTGTATACACCTGAGCAGTTGGCTGAAAAATACACCAATGTTGCATTCCTTATGTATCTTATAGTTTTAATCTTAGTCGTTGCCATGCATCACACCATTTACAGGTGATAAATGCAACTGTCTACTGTTAGTTTAATCTATTAAAGAATCTCCATCTTTATGATTAGCTTGTGAATTGCAGGAGAGGAGGACTTTTGCTTGCCTTAGCTGGACAAGACCTCAGGCCCTATTGGCACCTGCTTCTCCCATTTTCTTATGCAGTGGTTTCAGGTGCTGTAGGTTCATGCTCTGTGTTATTTGCCAAATCTCTGTAAGTCGGCTTCACTAACATGTCATTTTTCTTTCTGATTCAATAGCTGTTCGCTTTTTTCTAATGTCAAGTACTTTGGCAGTTCAAACCTCCTACGACTAGCCATGTCCAGTGGTTATCAGTTGCACAGCTGGTTTGCTTATTCCATGCTTCTTTTTTTCCTCAGCACAGCTGGATTTTGGGTAAAGCTTAGTCATTTTGGTTATTTTTTCTACTACTTAGCAGATGTCATCCTTTTCAACAAATGATGACCAAGTTCTGATGAATACTAACGCAGGTATTTCTGTATGCAGATGACAAGGTTGAATGAAGGCCTGTCCTTATTTGATGCTATTTTTATTGTTCCCATGTTTCAGATAGCATGGACATTCTTCTCCATCTGTACAGGATTTGTATATTTTCAAGAATATCAGGTACTCTACTTCTCTCTTCTGAAATGGACTTTGAACATCATTATCAAATTACTATAGTGAGTATCCTACCAAAAAGATTTCTATGTTGAGAGAAATACATCAAATCAATCCATAACATAGATTTAAATTTTTGGGGAAGCTAGTCATCTGGCTTGAGGTTTTTGATGAATAAACAAGGCATGGTGGACCTTAGCATTTTCAAATTTCAATCCTTTCATCAGCAGATGGGGTTTAGTTTGGTTTGAAAATCTCTTGAAACTAAATTTCTTATTTATATTGCAAATTCTAATGTGATCCGGTGGGAAACCGTCGGCCTTTTTTTAATCTTTCCCACTATTTTTGTTGCTTTTGTCTTCAATTGGAAAACGTCAAAATTTGTAAAAAGTTCCTCCTAATGTTTTGAGTCATGCAGCTGAATAGTATCATTATTTGATGGATGCTTAATGTTTTTGCATACTGAATTTAGTTATGCAAAACTTTTTTTTTTCTTTTGGCTTCCTGAAAGTAGGTATTTGATGCATTGAGGACAACAATGTTTATACTTGGAATGATGTGCGTGTTCATTGGCATTTGTTTGCTTGCGCCTGATGATTCCAGAGGTATAATAAGCCCGGGATTATTATGTTCAACATATACACACCAATTCATGAGATGCAGGGGGTATAATGTAATTAATTGTGTTATTGTGGAACATTGTAGGCACTGATGTGAAAGATAGCTCTTTGGATTCCAAGGTGTCTTCTGGCGTTTCAACGGAAGTGAACAGGAAAAGGTACACTTGGCGTTATCATGAATTGGGGAGGAAGGGAGAAGGGGCTTGTTTAATTTGTGAAAAAGTGAACCAAGAATCTCAGCATTTTTTCATCTTTTTTATAAATGAATGAAATATTAGCACAATGTGTCATCTTAAGTTTATATCACTGATTAGTTTGGGTTTTAATGAAATATCTGGTACTCTTGACTTGTCCGTGTTATGCAAATGAGCTTATAACTCATATGGCAACATCCTCAAACTTGTAATAAAACCTTGTGCTTTCCTTGTAACTAGAAAGAAAACGGAGGTATTGTTGTGAAGTCAATTCCAGAGAATAGCAACCATATTATCCTTTTGATTTCTTGATTGTCAGAAATATTGTGTTATCATAATCTATTTTCAATAATATCACTCATACCCCATATATCTATTGAAGGCCACAATCCTCATCAGAGCAGGCACTGTACAAAGACACGAAATCATTTGTAAAAAGAATGCTACTGAAGATTACTGGCTTGCTAGTGAAAGCAAAGGTATTAATACCATATTCCCTGTCATTCTATTCTGATATTGCCTATATGGTTTGGTGAATAACTATGTGAGCTTCTTTGTTTGCAGAGTGCCGGTAGTGCGTCTTTAGGTTTTGGGGAGGACAATGTACATGCATCTTCTGTTCTTGTGATGCCTATGATGTCGTCAAGAATGACTGGATTTAGAGGCAGCGGCCTTGAGCGGTCTAAGATTCTGTCCATGAGGAATTCCGGTTGGAGTAAAGTCCCCACGGACGAAGACGAAGATGCAGCCACATTGCTAGAATCTAGTTCCGGTCTCCCTACGACTCCTTGATATATAATTGTAGCTATGCAGCCTATAGGTTTGGGGTTCTCTTTTTTATTGATTGGAGGCCTTTGGATACGAAACAATCAGAATTCAGTTCATGGCTCTAATGAGCTTGTGTGTAAATATCCCAAAAAAATCAGGGAAAAAACCCATACGTTGTATATTGAAAATTCTTGTTCTGCATAAATGAAAAGGGAAAGTCTCTCATTTATAAATGATTTAATTGATTTTTAGCTAGCAGCTGAAAAGCTCGTTGTGGGCAGAAGAAAGACCCAATAAAAGTGTCTTTAGTCTTGGCCTCAAACAAAAAAAATCATATCAAGAGCCAATAAAAGATCAGATAAGCCTATCAGCAATTCCTGGCGAATACCGGTGCCTTCATTATCTGATTTCCACGAAATATACGGGTTAAGAACTTCCCGGTAAATGCCAAAACGCCTTAAAATCAATAAACTTGAAAGAATACATATTGAAAAAGTCAGTGGCTTGACTTGGCTTTTTACGCTTCGTTCGCGTAGAGAAATGGGTGATGTAGATGGAAATCTACAAAATCACACCTTCCGATCAAACCCACCAAGGAAACCACGTGCTCAGGGCCGGTCATCACACGTTAATATACTTAATACTTAAGCTTCCACTTGTTCATAATGTCAGGATATACGACAAGGTCCAGGCAACAATGGAACCTAGCTCCATAGAGCTTAAGATTATTTCCTGCAAAGACCTTAGAAACTTCAACTTTTTTCAGAAACTCTCGATATACGCACTCGTCTACATTCATAGCATCAACCCGAAGAGAAAATTGGATGAGAAAAAGGCGCAGGGACAGAAGACCCATATGGATAAGGAAGGGGGTGAAAATCCCGAATGGAATCAAGAAATGAAATTTTGCTTGAGTTGGGTTACGCTTCATGATTGCGATCACCTCTTCCTCCGTTTTGACTTCCGCCATGACGGACTCATAGGAGATAAGGTCATCGGAGAGGTCCGCGTGCCTCTCAAGGATCTGATCCTTGAAGCCGCCGATGCTCCTGGCGTGGTTCGATTCGTGAATTACGAGGTTCGCAATCATGAAGGCAAGCCCAATGGAATTTTCAATTTCTCTTACAGAGTGATTGACAAGAAGCGGGCAGAGACTCGCGTTTCGTCGGGAAATTTTGAAGGTAAAATCACCGGGTACCCTCTTCTGGATCCGCCTCTAACAGATTACTATCCTCCGAATGAATCACGAATTCAAACTTCCACTTCGGAAGTCCAAAGCGTATCTAGTGGTGACAGAATCAGCTATCCGATCCTGACGTTACCGCAGGATCCCAACGACGTCGGTTTCAATTCTCCTCCCTCTGCGCCGCCGCTTGTCTCTTCGCCGTCGGCTGTGGATTATCATTACCACTACTCACCTATGTCGCCTCAGTATCCACCTCCTCCGGCAGGACTTTTTATGCCGCCGCTGCCGCCGCCACCGTTCCCAATGCATTACCCATATCCTCCTCCTCCTCCTCCGCATCCGCATATGGAGGGAGCCTATGGACCGCATTTTTACGAGCCGGTTAGGCCCGAAGCCCATGGATGGGCATCACACCCAAATTTCCAATATCCTTGGAGTTCGAGATAGTTACCGTCGACTAACTACTGAGTAGTGAGTACTAATGATATTGATACGCCTATGTCTCTGTTTCTGGTGCTTAGGATATCACTGCTTTGTTTTGAACCGATGCTCTTGGATTTTCGTTCTTCCCTCTCAATTTTGGCAAAATTCTGTTAGCCTTGTAACTTGTTGTACCTATATTTGTATATTTTGTTTATGTTAATTCAGATTCAGATTGTGAGTATATTCACTGGTTTTGATAGGGCCATTCATAAATATGTAATTTGCAATCCTCTTTACAGCTGTTCTAGTTTCTTTATCCTTGAGAATTTCAGTCAAAAATTACTCATGGCTCACAAGATAATAAAACTACAACTAAGCAGAAACAGAAAACAAGTTTTAACTTATTGAACACTAAAATATTTCAGATGTTTGTAGAATTTAACAAGTGGGTATTGGACCCATCAATGGGAAGAATGATGATGTTGATAAAGGAATTGAAGACCCAGCAGTTGTGCCGTCATCTCTATCTCCTGCCGAGTTGATCGATCATATTGCAGATGAGGCAGATTTTATGGAGGGGCAACAATCTTTCGTTGCAGAAACCCAGTTTGATCTTGGACGGGAGCTAGACGTCGGGCAGGCCAGGTAAGTCTTTGCTTCCTTCTTTTTTAAGTATATCTATTTAATGATTATAGCCTCATGGAACTGTAGGGGAGCCGGTAAACGGACCTTCCCAATTGATGTTAAAGATATTGTCAGAAAATATAACATTGATATTCTCTGCCTTCTGGAGCCTCGTATTAGTGGCACTAGAGCTGATATTGTTTGTCGTAAGCTTGGTTTTAGCAATTGGATTCGTGTGGAATCTAGTGGGTTTTCGGGGGTATCGGCTCTTTTGTGGGACAAGGACATTTTTGATATTACATATATATCATCTACCACCCAAATGCTCCTTTGTCAAGTTTGTAATCGTAAGTAACCTTTCGTGCTTTATCACTTTGGTTTATGGTGAAACTAACTCTATTGGCATATATTATGGGACTCCCTCCGTCATTTAGCCAATAGCCCTACCCTTCCTTGGTTAGTCCTTGGCGATTTTAATGCATATCTATCCCCATCGGACAAATTGGGAGGGGCGGTCCTTCATGGACCTCAATGCAACGGTTCGAGATTGTATTGATGATACGGGACTTATGAAGCTAGGTTTCAAGGGAGAAGTTTACTTGGGAAAAAGAGGCGCGAAGGAAAGATTGGATTGGTCTTCACCAACTTCTCTTGGCTTTCCCGCTACCAAACTCCACCGTCCGTCATGAGCTAAAATTTAAATCGATCATAGGATTGTGGTTGTCAATTCCAACCTCTCTCCCCTGTTGCTACCGTTTTCGTAAATCCTTCTCTTATCGATTGCTTGGTCCCTTGAGAACGATTTCAAAGATATTACCGCCGAAGCCTGAGCGGGATAATAATTGGCTAGATGGTCTTCACAACTTTAGAGAATCGGCCCGGAATGGAATGAGAATCGTGTGGGAAACTTCACCAAGAAAAAAAAGTTGCCGAGGCGCTTAGAGGGCATTGACAAAGCGGGAATATGAATCTCCAAACCTGGTTTATTTCGTTTAGAAAGAAAGCTTTGGGAAGAATACCATAAGGTGGCAACTCGGGAAGAAATTGTCGGTTCCAAAAATCCGAAGTAAATGGCTTGGGGTGGTGACGTAAATACAAGGTTTTTCCATGCCTCAACCATGGTTAAACGGAAGAAGCGAGAGAATGGAGCCGTAAAAAACGATGAAGGGGTTTGGATTGATGATCATGACACTTTGAAATTGATAACCCATGATTTCTTCAAAAACTTATATACAAGGGATGCATCAGTGAGAGATCCTGAGGGATGGTGTTCTAACTTTCCTTCCATTGACGAGAATATGCTTCACTTTTCGTCTAAAAATGTTTGCAAAGTCGAGATAAAAAATGCGGCCTTTGCCATTGGAGCTTTTAAAGCTCCGGTCCGATGGTCTTCAAGCTCACTTTTTCCATTCTCGTGGACGTTATAGGTGATAAAATATGTGATTTCATTGAAGATTGTTTTAACAATCCCTCTAAGCCATCTAGCATAAATCATTCCAAAGTTGTTCTTATTCCAAAGGTTGATAATCCAGCTACGTTGAAGGAATTTCGTCCTATCTCCCTTTGCAATGTGAGCTTCAAAATCATTACTAAGCTCCTTGCTAATAGGTTAAAGGGAATCATGCCCCATCTTATTAGTCAAGAGCGAGTGTAGTTTTATTGCTAATAGATCTATTTGTGATAATATCCTTATTGCTCAAGAAATTATCCATTCCATGAGGATGAGCGGGAGGAAGAAAGGTTTTGTGGCAATCAAAATTGACATGGAGAAAGCTTTCGACGGAGGTTAGATGGGGGTTTATCGAAATACCCTAGAATGTATTAATTTGGAGAACAACCTCATTGATCTCATCATGGCCTCGTATCTCTACTACAACTATGTCTATCCTTTGGAATGGGGATGAAACCCCGAGCTTTAACCCTTCTAGAGGAGTCGACGGGGTGATCCCCCGAGCCCATATATTTTTGTTCTTTGCATGGAGCGCCGGGCCATTTAATTAAAGCCGAATGTGAAGGGCGTAGGTGGAAACCCTTTCTTTTCAAGCGAGGTAGCCCACACATCTCCCACCTTTTCTTTGCCGATGACCTCATTCTCTTCACAGAAGCTTCTAGTGATCAAATGATTGAAGTCCGAAGAGTCATACAAAGCTTCTGCGAAGTCTCGGGGCACAGAATCAACCTTGACAAATCACGAATGTTCTGCTCCAAAAAAATCAACTTCAATAGGGCTCTCGAGCTAAGCCATCTCCTTGGGATTGGGATTGCTTTGACCTAGGTAAATATTTGGGTGTTCCAATCATCCACAAAAGAGCTTCTCATGCTACCTATAACCCTATTGTGCTAAGAGCCGGAAAAAAGTTGTCCTCGTGGAAAAGCAAATTTTTGACTATGGCGGGACGTTGATTCTTATCAAGTCTCGTATTATCTTTCTACCTAGCCACCGCATGCAATCATCTCTCCTCCCAATTTGTACTATTAGAGAAATTGAGCGAATTTCCGTAAATTTCCTTTGGTCTCGGGAAGATGACGTGAGAAAAATGCATCTTATTGCTTGGAATAAAATTACACAAGCAAAGAAACAAGGGGGTCTCGGGTTTCAAAAATCTTCGCCGTCGAATAAAGCTTTTATTATGAAACTTTCTTTGGAGTCTTTTAACAAAAAAAGATGCCCTCCGGGTTCAATGTTTGTGGCCCAAATATAATTGTGGCAACTTGTATCTGCCTAATATCTCCAGAAAGAAAAACTCTTCCTCTGCTTGGAAAGCGATTGTCGAAGTTTGGGATAAGTTTCTCAGCGGTGTGGGTAGAAAGGTCAATAACGGGCGGGTACCAAGTTCGGATCGACCTTTGGCTCCCTCTTCATCAACCCATCATCTCCTTTATTCAAGATCCTTCCTCTATCAACGTAGAGGAGACGGTTAGGGATCACCTCTTGTGTCTAATGGACGGTGGGACTACCACGAGATGGTTTGGAGTTTTACCTCGGGATATTACTAATTTCATTTTACAATCGAATCCTCCCTCCAACAATTCCCCGGATTGTTTTACCCGGAGAGCTGCTAAGGATGGGGGTTTTCTCAGTAAAATCGGCCTACCATTTTTCTCTCGACAACGTTGATGCAAGCACTAATAACCACGGGCCCAAGTGTGGAAATGGCATGTTCTGAAAAAATTAAATACTTTATGTGGCAAGTTGGTCATGAGAGACTTGTCACCAACTCTCTTCGAGCGAGGAGGGGCCTCACCAACAATAACGGTTGCCCTTTTCAATGCGATAGTGAGGAAAGTGTGATCCACATAATTCGAGATTGTGAGCGTGCTTGAAGTTTATGGAAACTTATTTTAAAACCTAACTATTTCTCTCGGCTTTTTTCTGCGCGAACTGCGGTATGGCTCAATGGAATACCAAGCATAACCCAGGCAAAGGAGATTTATGAACTTCTCGTGGGCGAGAACCTTTAGCCTAGGATTGGATTCTTTGGTGTCCAGATGTAAATTTCTTTTTCGGGAACGACCACGTAGAAACAAGGGAGATGTTACACCGGTGCAACTATCTACTCATGGAGAATGGAGCGAATCAAAAGCTAAACCACAAGATTTTCCAACCTGGACAAGATAGACGAGGAATCTTGGACACCCTCCCGAGAATACTTGTTCGCATCGATGTGGACGGATCGGTCTTCAACAACATAAAGCTGCGTGTGGGGAGTACTACGGAATTCTAAAGGGAATGGTTGATGGGCTTCTATAAACCCCTTGGCTTACTTTCTCATTGAAGTTGAAATTTATCTTTATCGTGATAGGGTTGCAGATTGGTCTTGGATGGGATTACGAGCATCGTCATTTACTCCGACTCTCTTGATGCCGTCAATATCCTTATGAGAGATTGCGCCCCCGCTAATCATCCTTTGAAAGACATTATTGGGAGACTCGTGACCTTTTGTTCCGAGACTGGGACGTGGGAAGCTTCATCATACTCAAGAGAAAACATCTCTTGTCTTGATTATATGGCCAAGCAAGGCCACAGTGTTACCATCGTGGTGTCGATATGGTATGATTCCAACTATCCGAGAGGCTGCCAGATATGGTTTTGAAGGATCAACAATCGCGTCATTCATAGTTTCCTTCTTCTTGTTGTCTGGGGTAGTCTTATAATCTCGTATTTCATATTTTCACTTTCAAGTTTCACCCCATTTTATCCAAAAAAAAAAATGGATTAACAAAGTAATAAAAAGGTGAGTTTTAGGTGGTCAGTTTTCAAAAGGCAAAAGCTGAAGGAGACGTTATACCAGAAGGTCCCCGAGGCACCAACAATTGATGGAACACCGAAGCCAAGTTTTGCTTTATATCCTAAACTACAGTTTATTCAATGATCACCCCCATTTTTCCCAGACAAAGAGCAACAGTGTTAATAGGCAAACACAATATTATATTATATGATAAGGGAATGTTACAGAGTGGGAAAAAATATTCAATACATAAAAAAAATAAAGTTTCACAATCCAATTTCATGAGTAAAATAAGACGGAAATCTCCTGGGTATTAAGTGTCAAGTTGTTGAAATGAGGATTATGCATATATTCCTTGTCTTTACACTTCTTGGTACTCTAGTAATTGCATGCGGCTCTGCAATCTTAGCTGTTCATAGAATCTTCTGATGAAATCCTCAGCCTGATCATCAACTTGATCATTCACAGCAGCATCTTCATTTTCATCTTCTGATGAATAATTTGAGATCCTCACAGAAAATGGAGACTGAAGTGGGCTCCTTCTATCTCCTGGAGACAAATAATCAGAAGCATCAAACCTGAAGTTGAAGGTGTACTCAGGGGTCTTGGGCACCAAAACCACAGCCTTATTGGGATATTCTTCTTCAATGACCTGAGGATGGTTGATGCAGGGGAAGTTGAAATGGTACTGCTTGCGCTTTGGGACACGGAAAAAAACAGGATCAGGACTGTTGCTGCAAGAAAATTCATATTCCTGTAGGCCAAAGCCGCGGCCGCCACCACGTGTCGCCACGCTTCTTGAATGGTCATGATGAAGATGGGAGGACATGAGATTGCCCAGAGACTTCCTCAGTAGCTTCCCTTTCTTCATCATCAGATTCATGTCCATAATCAGCTTCCTCTTTGAGATCAGACCCTTCCTCATCATGAAGAAGGTGATCCTCAACATGTTCCATACTCTCTTGGCAATAACTGGAGAATGTACCTCCATATCTCAGAACAACAATATCACAGTGTAAGAAACAAAGAAACAGATTCTGGGTTTTCTTTTCTTGTTTCTGCGAGGCGTAAGAGACCTCGCAGAAGAAAAGAAAACCCAATGAGAAAACATGGGAAGTGAAGGAGGGATTATAAAGGGAGGAGACTATGAGTGTTGGTGTGGGGATATTTGTGGGATTATTGTTTTTTATGAATAGCTTAAGGACCAAACAGGGCATAAGGAAGAAGTGGGGGCATCATTTTCAAACGGACCCAACAACCGCTCCTCTGCACGCGGCTTGATTGGAAGAAAAGAAACAACACAATAAAAAGCAACTATCCGTTTCAAAACATTGATGGGGTCTAAGTCTAATGTAGCATTAATTTGAATATTACTCGAAGTACAGGAATTGAATTCACATGCATCCGACACACCCAGTTCATGATTAGTGTGGCTGGTTACAAGACAAGAGTTCGAGAAGATGAAATTTGATAGCTAAGTTTGAGATGTCTTCACTTCGTTTATAATTCCAAATACACTATAGCTTCAAGAAAGGGGGTGGGGGGAGAAGAATTGGCTCACGAAATCCTCACATATAAAGTTTGGGCTCAAATGGACTGGAACTCGAGATTATTCCCCCATCCTGTGTCTCTCTAGATCAGTATATATACTATTTGAGTTCTTAATATAAGACATTGTTGTCTACTTTAAAGAGATTAAAAAAATTAAAAAAATTATTTTAAAGTATTGATATTTATCTTTTTTATACTTAATTAATTTATTTAACTTATGAACTGATATAAAATCAAATGATACATGATATATGCTATGATTAACTAACTTATTTAGTTTCTTTAAATATTCAAAAAAAAAAAAAATAAGTCAACTATGTCTTATATTAAGAACCGAAGGAGTAATACTTATAATATCTTGTTAACACTGCTCATTGTTTGAATATTTTAAAATGAAGAGATGTGTTTTTTTGTAAAATCATGTTCATTAAATTAAGAGATTTATATGAAGAGTTGTGTAATGAGTTATAACACTAAAAGTCACTAAGGTTATGTTTCTTCAGTTTCTAAAAACACATGTGAAAGATTATAGCCAGAGGTATGTTAGTCACCACTTGGTGAAAAATTGTGTTGTGTTTATGAGAAAACTTTACATAATATAAAAGTATAACTTTTCATATGTCTGTTCATGAATCAACATATGAGATTCATGAATCTAATGAATTGTTATGACTTTTAATTAAAGAATTGTTGTTTTAAAAGACACTAGTTCAAGGCATCAATTCATGACCTATAAATACCTAGCACCATCAATCATTCTGAGACATCAGAAATCACACAAGATCTCAAATCCATTGCCTTTGTCTTTAAATGCACACAAAGATAAAGTCCAATTATCATTTTGTAAAAGATATCGTTGTCTTGCTTGAATATTTAGATTGCAATCCATACTCAAGGGTTTTCGTTATATTCTACAAGAAATTCGCTCATCAATCCAACTTACACCTTATAAGATAGGGTACAGGTGAGGAGAATTAAGTCTAAAGGAAAGTATTGTTCTCGTCTTGAAAACATTGTTCACTATTTTATTCGCCATCTTATCATCTTATACTCCTCAGAAATCTAGTCCCTCCAACACTTGTGACATTATAGAAATTATTTAAATATAAAAAAATGTAATTAGTAATTTTTCAAAACAATATTTTGATTGATGTAGTTTATATTAGAGAGAAATAAATGTGGAGGGAGGAAAAGCCAAGAATACAAAAAATTGGGCTTTTTTTTTTTTTTTTTTTTTAAAAAAAGATGTTTCATTAAAGTTGATAAATCATAATTACAAGGTTGTGAGTTCAAATCCACCGATATAAGGATTTTGTTAGTGGACGATATGTACGTACTTTTGTAAGCGCCTCTTTGAACGTAATGAGTAGAATCTTATATACTATAAAAGACTGGAATAAGTAATTGTAAGGTTAATGGGAGGAAAATGGATGAGTTGCAAGGTAGGTCGCGAGACAACTGGCCTGGGGAAGCTGTCAAAAAGATTAGAAGATCTTGGCAGGTCAGAAACAAGGATTAATGAATTGTGGCTTAATTAATCAGTAGCCAACTTTGATATACATTAATCCTTCACTCTTATGTTTCCATAAAACATGCCCCTTTACCAGTACTACTAGTAGTGCAGTGGTATTGAGATTCATTTCTCTCCCTTAGGTCCGGGTTCGATCCCCTCCCCTATGGCCTTGTATCAAAAAAAAAAAAAAAAAAAAACATGCCCCTTTCTCTCTTCAAGCATTTGTTTTTTACTCGCGATAATTCTTTATCATCAAAGGGAAGTTCATCAGTTCATTCTTTTTTCACCCTGGAAAAATAAATAATCTCAGACAAATGCAAATATCTCATTAATAATGCTGTCATATATTCCTTAAATTCATGCAATGCATGAAGGGTTCATTTAGTTAAACACTGAATTGCGAATTAATTCTCTTGATCGCTCCCATGTAAACTAGTGGTTTCAATCATCACCATACGAACCTGAAATAAAATGGGGTAAGTTTTCGATTAAGAAAAACGATATGTGTGTGTATCATCATGAGTATCCTTTTCTTGTAGCGTTTTTTATGCGTCTTTTTGACTAATATGAAAGATATCATAAGTTAATGCTACCTCTGATCCTAATTATAAGATTGGGTTAACTTTTTTTTTAGAGAGATTAAATGTCACGCCCCGAAACCTAAAGGGGTGACCGGCACGGAATATGAGAGGACTCACATTCCTTAAGCCTTAAACTTACATACAAATGCTAATTAAAAAACATAATACCATAATCTAGAATGTTCATGTGTTCCATACAACAAAAGGGAGGTAGGGATCCTACCTATAGACTGCGTGGAGCATCTAGTATTAATAATAATACAAAAAGTCTAAGTTTATAATTACATCAACTAGTAGCACTCCAAAATGAGACCGCGAGCTTTAAGTCGCTAGGAAGATTCTTCACCGCTTAGTAGGAGGTACAGGATCAATGGTATCGTCTGAACCAAAACAAATTTTCCGGTGAATAACGTCTCATTCTTATAACTTAATAAAATACAAGAGTAAATAATTAAACATTTTTATATTTTGGCAATAACCATATAGCAATAAAATTTCATTCTCTATATCATAAAATAATGAATAAAAACAAAACTATATATATATTTGTCTATATATTGGATAATCAATCAATTACCTCAAAATACATAATAAATTATCTTGTCTAACAAAATCAGTTTTAAACAGTAAATCATAAATAAAATAATTTTATATAAAATATCATTAGTCAAATAATTTCAAATATGTACTAAAACCTTTGATTTCGTATAATCAATTTAAAACATAATTCTCAAAACCACATCATTTCTCAGAACTTCTTACAGAACAAATGACAAGCGTGGCCACACAGTCCACGAGGATAACTAACCAAGCATGCACGAGGTCATGAAACAAGCATGGACACACAGTCCATGAGGGTAACTAACAAGCATGACACGAGGTCATAAACAAAGATGTAATACACACGATCATGAAACAAGCATGAGAACAAATCCCATGAATATCAAGCGAGCTCGAGGTTAACCATGGTGCATCAAGGACTAACAGTACTGCTGTTAGTAACCAGCGTTCTGTATTCCGTCCTCAAAAAAAGAAAAACATTTTTCAAGCAAGCTTGGGGTCGATTCTTTAAAGCAATAAAAATTCTTTCTTCAGGATAATAACAGCTCTGTCTCATACTTCATAATTAAATCCCCAACATGAAGTTGCACAAACAATATTTCAAAACCTCCCTTCAAATTTAATCTATTGATAAAATCTTTTTCAAATGAATAATAAATTATAGCTTATAAAGTTTCCAAAATCCAAAATCATTTCAATATAAAATTTATGAAAAATATCTCAAAAGTATCATTTCTCTTTAATTGCATAATCGTGAATTACGCTTTGAAACAATTGGAAGATAATACATAATTTTGTACTCATATACTATCAACAAATATTCCTTCACAAAATCATACTTTTAAATATGGAAACTAACATAAAATTTCAACAACAAAACTATCATTTATAAAAACTAGGGACGCTATTCACTCACCTGTTGCTCCTTCCAAAACTATACCTTTACCAAAATCTCTTTTTGATCGCTTTTCTCTTGAGTTCAGACAATTGTCAATTCCTATAAATTTTGAAATTCATATTTATTTAGGAACATTTGGGATGTTCTACCACAACTTAATACTTATACACATACACACTCAATTATACATACATAAATGCCCCAATTCTCACTTATTATCATTCAACTTATTCTAACATATCTAACCTCATTCTAATCATCAAAAATAGTTGCTAAACATTCAGTGACCGACCACAAATAGAAATTTAAATATAGTCTAGCACCCAAGGACTCAATCTTTTAAATATTCCTATGCGTGCTTTAACACTTGAGTCACTAGTTTGCCATTTAGGAACCCCCCAAAAAAAAAACAATAATGATGACCAAACCTTTAAATATTTTCCAAACAGCACCACAAGGTAATCAATCTAGAAACATTTTTTTTCAGTTTTTGAATCATCATCACAGCAACCGCAAATTCCAGCTTCATGCTTTACCAACCAAACGCATGCATATATGTATATACAATAGACTTGAACCAACTTCATAATTTTTTTGGCATATTGGAAACTGAATCATGCTATTCCATAATCACATAAGTGCTTCAATCCTCAAACTAATTTATGGGCAATTCCTTATTTCATGTTTGTTCGGTGCACTTGCAGAAACTCACAACAAGACTAAAGAAAACTCCAACGTATCATGCATGCAACACCATTTCGGTACCCTTATCCTTAATTCCAGAAAAACCCATTAACCATTCGTCCAAAACTAGAATGACTCCCCTGTTTCGGTGCCCCATAATCAGCAGAAAGAATCATCATGCAGAACCATAATATAACATCACCTCACATGCAACATCAAATTTCATAAACATCAGCTTCAATTTATGGTTTTTCCCACTAGTTTCTCAATTTTCTCTCACTAGAAAATCAGATTTCCAGCACCCCTACTTCAGCAAAAAAAAAAAAAAAAAAAAAACACCCAATCAAAAAAAAAAAGACTCAAAGCTCACCTAGTCGAAGATCAGAGTTGCATGAAACAGCTGAAATCTCCCGCTGTCTCAGCTCGTTCTCTGTGTTTCTGCGTCTTGCCGAAAAGATATGAATAGGAAAAGGTGAATGAGTATAATAAATATTGGACGAATGAGTTCTGTTGGGTACATGGGCTGAATGGGATTCGATATTAGAGGAAGGAGCTGGCCCAATGGAGATTAAATAACGAAAGGAATAAAACGGTGAATGAAGAATAACTGATTACATGGATTATGGTTGTGCTTTTTTTTTCTTTTCCCAAATGGCTTTTACTGTTGGGCCAAAGAGAATTGGAAAATAATAATGAGTGGCGTGGTTGGCATGTCCGTATAGAAAATGAATGACAAGTTGAATTATGGGAAAATCACTATAGAGGTCCTTTTAACCAAAATAAGCCCAAAAAGGGCCCCAACAATCTGACATTCCCAGAACAGGCCCTAGGGCCCTAATTGGGATTGAATTGTAAAACAAAATGACCAAAAACCCCAACTTACTCTGAAGACAAAAGGAAGGTGCGATTTAAAATTTTTCCATCTCAACATCATCCCACTGCCTCCCACGCTCGACTCTCATCTTTGTGCTCGTCGAAGTTTCGGGCTCGTGCTCGGAATAGTTGTGGGGCTCGCCTTGATTGTGGGGTTCGTTAAGAGTGAGAATGCGCGTTCGGGCCCGGTCGAGCCGGGCAACGACGATTGCCGCTTTTGCGAGGATGACGATGGAAGATTCCAGAAAGCTTTTGCCTCCTGAGTACTACCCTTCTTGGGTCATCTTCTCTCAGAACCAGAAGTTGAGCTTAGCTCTTTTCAATACTCTTCTTGTTCAATGAAGGTTTTACCAGTTAGCGCTTTTCATTTTATTGAAACATCTAATTTTGTTGACGTTGATCTTTAGGGGTGTCTGTAATTGAGGATGAAGGGAGTGGTGTTACAATGGAATTGGAAATGCAGTGGGATGGGAATCAAAGTATTGTACTTGATATTAAGACTCTAGTTGGTGTTTCACTACCAGTGCAGGTATCCGATTTTTATAATGTTTGAACCTTGTTTTACTAGTAGCTATTTGATTTCCTTCAAATGGTCTTGTTGCTTTTTCTGTTAAATAGGGTTATATTTGATTTCCTTCAAATGGTCTTGTTGTTTTTTCTGTTAAATAGGGTTGAATCATTAGTCTCCTTCATGTCTGAATTTCCATGTAAAAGTTGCCAAACCCAGACAATTTTGAATCAATTCTGGATTACAAGATTAATATCTGTATGTTGGACTATTCATTTTTGTTTTGTGTAGGGCTGATTTGAAATCTTATTATGTATGGTTTTGTGGGCTCTACTCTTAATATTCAAAGTAACCATCAAATTCAGCCTTTTTCTTAAAATCTGATTTTATTTCAATAAGAATTTGATCACAATAGGGGGTAATAAGGTAAGACCTGGTTACGATAGTATGAGAGGTTGGGAAGTAGAAAATATAATGCAGCTTAACAATGTGATCACTATTTTGCATGCATTGTCTGAAAGCTTAGAATTATAGTGTCCTAGCTTCACAATGTGATAAGTATTCGGCATTAACTAAAAATACAGCGTTATTGTGTTCTATGATTGCTGAATCTTTAATGATCATGTCGCCTGCTTCTAGAGAAGGTGGCAGCGACTTTGAGTTACAAATGCATGACTCTTGTTATCTCTTTTTTTCAATGCATAGTAGATTATCTTTTGCCTTTAAGGCAGAAGGTATCTTATCACTTTCTAATGTGATCAATTCCTACCTGTTTTAGTGCATTTACATTGACATTGGCATTTTATTATTATTATTATTTACCTGAGCTTGGCTGGCACTTTTCTCTATTCTACCCTCATTTTAAAATTGAACTATTTATACTCACGTAAGTAAGTTATTGATTACCAATTGCTTGACTAAAAGTCTAAGTAGAGTCCTGTGGGTGGACTTGAGAGAACATTTGTTTTTCCTTTAGAGTCAGAAGTATACCTTTCTTGTTTCTTGTTTGGAGCTGAGAATGAAGAAAGGTTGAGTGATTGAATGCCCAAAGTGTTATTCTCGATAATTTATGATATCATTGACGCACACAAGTAGAATAATGCTAGCATCTATTCCTTTAAAGAATGATGGATAATCATACATACTCTTTTTCAGTCGAAACTTCAGTGTTGATGTTGTGATATATGATGTGAACTGATATATGTTTTTCCAGGTAGTGCGTACGACATATGCACGGCTGCTTTCCAACTTGTAACAAGAAATGTTGGCGCTTCAACATAGCTTGTCTCAAGAAAGCCAAAATGAAGGTCAGCCACCCAACAACCAGCCACCTTCTTCCGAGGAGTCTGAGGACGAGGATGGACATGACATAGAGGAGGGAGATGACATTAGGGGGATACTTTGTATTAGGACGAAAGTGTTAGGACACATATGTATTTATGACTCCTTTGTATTCATGAGGATGACATTAAAACTTCTTGTTATTTTGTAAATTGTCTACTGATGCTAACTTGATAATCTTTATTCAAAGGTGGCAGAATTTTTTTTATTCTGTTTTGATGTGGTCATGGAATGAGAACAAAAAAATTTAGCTTCTGTTTTGATGTGGTCAAGGAATGAGAACTGCAAAATAATGGACAGGATTAACAACTTCAACAGGGGTTGCTAACAACAATATCAGGGGTCACTTACACCAATAACAGGGGTCACTTACAACAATAACAGGGGCCGCTTACAACAATAACAGGGGACGTTAACAACAATAACAGGGGGCGTTAAAGACATGCTCCTTGCATGGAAACAGAGGGAGGTCTGTTTGTTAGTGACCCCTGTTATTGTTGTAAGTGACCCCTGTTATTGGTGTAAGTGACCCCTGTTATTGTTGTAAGTGACCCCTGATTTTGTTGTAAGTGGCCCTGATATTGTTGTAAGTGACCCATGATATTGTTGTAAGTGACCCCTGTTATTGTTGTAAGTGACCCCTGTTATTGTTGTTAGTGGAAACTGATATTGTTGTTAACGCCCGCCGATACAAATGACTAATATTCTTGATACAAATGCGATTTACTTGTCAATTCTTTTGTTGTTCTCATTCCATAAACAAAGATCAAAACATAAGACAAAATTAAACGAATTTGTCCATTCTTTTCTTTGTTCTTATTCCCCGAACAAATATAAAAAATAAGCAAAAATTTGCTATTGACATTGAATAAAAATTGTGAAGTTACCATCAGTAGACAATTTACAAAAGAACAAATGGTGAATGTCATTCTCATGATTACAAATTTGTGAAAAATACATTATTGTGAAAAAAGCATATTTGTAATCAACTACAATGTGTCCTAACAAGTATGCCCCCTAATGTCTCTTCTTCTACTTATGGTAGTCCTCAATCAAAGACAACACTTTGGATTGTAGCTAGAGAGAAAGATTGGGAGAAGTTCAGTCTTGTCCTCCTTTTCCTCATTTAATCAACAGCAGTCCATGCCCAATCTGCACACACAACTAACAATGACCAGGAAACAAATCAAAATTAATCTACTAAGCCACACAAATCCATGACAATGAATAAGATTCCCAGGCATTTGAAATACTTAAAGCCCTGAAACTAATCTTGTTAAGGCATTCTGGTTTGAATGTCTTTCTATCAAAACTATTGCTATATCCAATCAAGATTTTTTTTTTATTCAAAACAATTTGGATATCTAATTTGACTAGAGATTACAATCAAGACTTCACTTCAGCAAGCACCTAGTCAACGTTTATCATCATGCTTAATCTACTAAGAAAGAAACAGAATGAAGAAGTTGTGCATGGAAGAAGAGTGTTGGAACCACAATTGATTATAAGGCACTCTAGAAATAAAATCCTAGTCATAAATGCAATAAATAATGTCGTAATGACGATTGATTGTTTTAGTTGGCACCATTCAAGCATAAAAGAATTAGAACATTACTTGATTTTTAAGAACAAGTGACCTATCTAAAATTAAAAATCCAAAACAAAGTCTTCTAGAACATTATTTGACCAAAAAGCCTTACTCAATACAAATAACAAGGGAAACTATATAAAAATGAAATTCAATCATAATCAAATCAAGACAACCAGCGATCATGCCTCTACTCAATTTCTCACTAAAGTATGCTATAGGCAGTATTCTTCCCGACTAGCAACAATAATGCTGCAACGTAATTTAACCCCTAGAAGAAAATAACATGAGTCAATAATAACTAAGAAACAACGTTTTTAGGTATGTATACACCATCTGTGATCAAAGAAAAACAAGCATTATTCATATCTAAAAGCCAAATAATTAACTTAAAAGAAACTTTATCATGCTCCATCTTTATCACCAGTACAAAATCAGAATAAACTATCAAACAAATTTTTTTTTTAAGACTTGAAAGAGAGCCAGATAGTTAGAGAACACATGGCAGTGAGGAAAAGTGGCAAACTAACCTGACAATAACCAACATCAGAATCACGAAAGGAATAGCCAACAAGAACACGCCTAAGAGCAGCATGTCCTTCTGTAGTGTCCAACCACGGGTGACCAGGGAAGGTTTGTGGCAAGTCCTGTAAGTAGGCATGAGCAATGTTTGTAAGAATCAGAAGATATCTACTTATCACAGTCATATGGATACTAGTGCATACCATTCTCAAATAATCATATCAATAATTTATAGAGAGGTATGCAATCACAATTGATAACTTGATTGGTAATCCATTTTGCAAAACCATCTCATATTTTAAAAGTATCAATGCTTGATAGATATTATAATAAGAATCCACCAACACAGGCAGGGCAGAGATACTCACATGATCGATCGTGCGGTGGCGGTGTGACCTTCCCTCCTTTGCTTTGGTCAAGTCATCGTAATAACTCTCCAGCACAGTGGACTTTTGCTTGAAAGAGTAATGATGATTAGGGAAGGGACTCCCCCAAGAAGAGAATTTCAAAGAACTCTTAAGGGCACTTCCAGACTATGAAAACTAGACCTTTGACCTTTTTCTTTATCCACACAGATCCCTTGCACACCTACGACAAAGCCAAGAAACACAACAAAATTCATGCAAAAGGGACTTTTTTAATATATATATATATATATATATATATCTCATATAGGCTATTCTCCCTAAGAATAAACTGGAAATACATCAACTTTCAAGTGGATAAGTATGGTTATAAAGCAGAGAAAAACGCAACTCAATTAGCTACTGACACCAAATTAGCACAGCTTGATTATATGAGGATGAAGATTTAACGCAAATGATAAGGCTTTACCCTAATTCTACACACGCGGGTTGCCGCCAGAGTTCCCAAGGTTGCTTCGATGAATTATTCAGGAATTGAACTCTAGCAATCTTACAAAAAAAAAAAGGGACGAAAAACCTTAATCCCCAAAATGTTACCTATAGGCGAACCACGACGGCGACGGCAACACACACGACGACGGCGATGGCGACACACACGAGCTTCAGAAGGTCGATGGAGCACAGAGCAGACGGTGAGTGAGCTTCAGAATGTTGACGAACACAGAGAAGAGTCGGGCGAGCAGAGGAGAGTCACGCGTGAGTTGAAAATGCGAATGTTGTCTTTTCCTGTTGCTTTTCTCTTCAGAGTAAGTTGGGGTTTTTGATCATTTTGTTTTACAATTCAATCCCAATCAGGGCCCTAGGGCCTGTTCTGGGAATGTCAGATTGTTGGGACCCTTTTTGGACTTATTTTAGTTAAAAGGGCCTCTACAGTGATTTTCCCTTGAATTATTGTGTATGTATAGAAAGCACATGACTTGCACATGTTGCATGGGAATAATGGAGGATTCAACACATAATACCACTAATTCCATATTCTCCTTTTCTTTATAATACTGTACCATTAAACTTCAACAATTCCCTTCTCTAAAATTCTGATTAGACATACTCTTGGCTAATCAAATTGGGCTTTGACTTTGCCCAATTTCATTTGCAAATGTGGGGTAGTAAAATTATCATTTTATCCCTTCTTAATTTAGGCACTAGATAAATTTCCGAAATAAATCCTTAATCCCATATAAATTTTTTTTTTCCTCAATTAACTTCTCTAGGCCATAAACTATTTATTCTATAATTCCTGGGTCAAAATCTATCCTCTAACTATTTTTCCTTAAATTTATGGGAAAATATACCCTAAAATCCAGAAAATAACTTTAAACTATTTAGGCCAAACTTTTCGTAATTAATACCCTCATAATGTTTCTAGATCCTCAAAATAATATTTTCATAATTTTTCCCCTAATTTTCACGGTCTAAAAATAATCTTTAATAATTATCTTAAGCATTTCCTCATAATAAGCTGAAGACTTTTAGCTCTTTTTGACTTGACAATCTACTTATCTCAGTCTTATTCCTAAACTTCGAGTCCCAAAATTTGGGATGTTACATTAAGGAAGCTAAATAAGTTACTTAATCATATCATATGTTGTGTATCCTTAGATTATATATTAGTTTATTAGTCAAACTAATTAGTTTGAAGAAAAAAAATACAAATACAAATTCTCTAAAATAATTTAATTAGTTTTTTTAATTTCTCCAAAAAAAAATCAACTTAATTTTATAATTAAGGCCTATCTGTCTAATTAACGAGTGCAAAAGGACAAATTGATTTTTGGCATAAAAAAGTTGCTTATGTTAAAAAAAGAGTAAATACTCTTTTGGGTCCCTGGAAAAAAACACGGACCCCATTTTGGTCCCTCACACTAAGAAATGTCTTTTTAGTCCCTGAAAAGGACGAATAAAGGTTAATTTGTGAACATTTTGGTCCCTCACAAATTTCCAAAAAACCCTTTTATGATAACATTTCATAATGTTTGACCAAAAAAAAATAACATTTCATAATGAAATATGAGGCTCATTACTCCATATTTTCTCTTTACCTCCCTCCAAAATCTGGATGTGCCCTCTGCATAAATGGCAGATTAATGTATCTTGTACATTTTATAAAGCAGCGTGAGTACTTTCATGTGTTTTTTTTTATATATATATATATTTTTTCTTTAAAATTTTTTTTGCTCCATACACAAAAGAAAATAATTAGACCTATGACCACTAACTTAATAGATAAAATGTTTTACCGGTCACAACATTCTAGCTAAAAGTAATATCAATCAATTTCTAATTAATTACATGATTATAAATTCTTATTCATTATGTGAATTTATTTCTTTTTTTTTATATACAAGTAATTTTAGGAAAAGGGTTGGGTTCACCCACAATACAAAGACAGGGCGAAATCTCCCTTCCTCCTAGGTGATACCGATGTTGGACAAGGCGGGCCGGAATTTATTTCAATTTAATTTGTAAAGTGGAGCTAATTTGTTGATGGGCCATCCAGCCATGCATCAATATTGCTTTCGACTTTACTTCTGTAGTTATTATGTGGGCTTTCAACCCACTCCACAACGGAAGGAGATCTTTTCTTTATCTTGTTTCTGATTTTATCTCATTTGCATCTGAGCTCTTGATTGGGAAAGTGAGAGAAAAGTTAAAGTAGTATTGTGTTGATTGGACATATATAATTTAGGGATGATGAGAAAAAGCTAATGAAAGAAACCCAACCTCTCCACAACTTTTGAAAGAAACACATTTAATGTTGCGGAAGAGTGGGCCATTTTGGAGGGTCTCCAACTTGTTTGGGATCTAGGGTTTAAGAAGCTAGTTTTGGAGTCAGATGCACATGATATTGTATCTAAACTGTTAAACAAGAATTTCAACACTGGCAGTTTGCTAGTTGATCATATTAGAGATTTGATGGATAGAGATTGGAAAGTCTCCTTCCACCACGTTCCTCGGGAATGCAACAAGATCCCTAATGCTCTTGCAAAGTCAGGGTTATCAAAGTCGGATGTTTTGGGTGTTTGTCCCATGTTTCTTAGGACTTGGGTGGATCAAGAGTGTTTGGGATTAAATTCCCCTTTAGTCTAATTATGTAATTTATAAGAGTGTTTGGGATTAAATTCCCCTTTAGTCTAATTATGTAATTTATTTGGCCTTGTGCCTCCTCTTTTATTAAAAAAAAAAAAAATTAACATTACAGCCCATAACAGTCTTAAGAGTGTTAGCTCATAACTTATAAAGTTGAGTTTAAATATCAATATGTCAATGTAAGAATTTTGTTAGTGGGCGATCTCTAAATGCTTATATAAATGGTTTTTTAGCTTGAAGTCATGCTTTGACCCTGATAAGCCTAGGACTCAATTCAAAATTTCAAATAAACTTTTATGTTAAGAAAATTAAAAAGGGATCAATTTCACCCCAATTTAACACTCCATCTGACTAAGTTAAGTTTGCAACCCTCTCCTCTCTCCCTTCCTCCCTCAATCAGCCGCAACCTTTGCCCCTGCCATTTTCGGGTGAAATTGATCCATTTTTAATATATTAGGGGTAACATTATACCCTAAAATATTTTATGGTCTTCGATCCATTTTTTAGATAATGTTTAAAAAAGCGAAAGCAATGAAACTGTAAATTCTGGGTTCAATTATCACAAAATGTTTGAATAACAAAATATCAACCATCAATTGATACTCATGATATAAATGAAAATATATAGCTATAAGCTGCAATATTTTTTGTAATTTTAAGTTTTTTTTTTTAAAAAAAAAAATCATTAGAGGACCACATGACCAAATTTATTTCAGTCAATGACAAAAACATTTTGAAATTTCACTGTAGAATCAAGAACCAAAATGAAAATAAATTTTGTAGGTAAAAAGACAAGAATGACTATTACTTTAATTTTTCTTTAAAAAATGTTTGATCGTTGCTGGATCTCGGGAGACCGATAACCAACCGCTGCCAAGCCGGAAAGGCAACTAAAGCTCGGAGCTCCGACCATCAGAAATTAATGTGTTGTTTATAAGAGGATTCCACTTATTCATGAAGAGTATATAATATTTGCAAATGCGACTTTTTCAATTTGTGTTATTCATATATATAATCCACGTGTTCATGAAGAGCTAGACACTTGCAGATAGAACTTGTTCATGATCTTGTGTTTTCTTATTAGCCTGTTATGTCTATTTCACTTGTTGATGAGAAGCTTAACACTTGCAAATGGACAACACAAATTCAATACGTCTCATTGGCAAGTGTGCAACTCTTTATGAACAAATTGATTATACATGTAAACAACACAAATTGAACAAGTTACATTTGTAAATATTCTACTCTTCATGAACAAGTATGCAATTCTTCATAAATAAATGGAAACCTCCTATCGCTTCGGCATGGGTGGTGGCCGATCCCCGGAGCTCCGACAATGATCAAACCCTTTTAAGAAAAATAAAAAAAAGGGGGGCATTATTATATTTTTAACTATAAAACTTATTTTCAATTTGGTCCTTAATTAGTCCTGGAGTTAAATTTTAGAATATTTTAGTCACTGACTTAAATAAATTTGGTTATAAGATACTTTAATAAAATTCTCTCTCTCTTTTCTCAATAACCCTCTAAGCCACCTAGTTTTGAGACTTTTTTTTCCTAGATTTTATTATATGGTATCCAAACAACTGACTAACATAGATTAACGTCGAATATTACAGTTTGTTTTAAACTTTATATACAGCATAAAGGAAAATATGCCTAGTTATCCTTATAATAAAGTGAGCAGGAGCATTATTTTTACTCTGTTCAAACAGCTACTGCAATTGTTGTTAATTAAATATCATTATGCATACACAAATGATGTTTTCATAATTTGATAATTGAGAAACTAAGCTTATTCAAAAGGGTTGGATTTTAGTAAGCAGGAAGTTTCCACAGATTCGACGTATAACAAATGATCGCAGACAATAAATGTAATTTCTGAGAAAATAAATCTAAGTTCTTCGTGGGTACAGCTTTTGTCTTTCTGGTATATAGTGGCCGGTGAGAGATAAGCACATGGAAGCCTTTTTGATCTATCAGCTGTATCTCTGCTTTCCCAGAAAGATAAGGAGAATAAAGCGACTCGACCAGAGCTATACCAATATTGATATCAACACAATATTTTACATTGATATTGATGAATCATATCATATAAGTGTGGTTATTCAAATTTTCCAATTCAAATAAGCATTACGAATGTCATTGCATGCATGTGCATTGACCCAGACTAGGGAAAAATATAATGGAAAGAATATGCAAAGCCGGATTGCAAAGGGTTTCATATATATAAGTGTGTACATGTGTGTGTGTGAAGATATAAATAAACATAGTTAACTGCAAAAAGATGATGTAGCTGTGTTTATGAAACTGCAGAGAAGCTCGAAAAAGCACGTAACGTATATACGTACGTATGTCATCAGTAAACAAAAAGCTCGACAGTACTATACATTGTACATAGTAATCCAAATGCATTGCACCTTTGTTTTCACTTCCTCCCAAAGTCTCAATAAATTAAAGCTGGTGTGTGTGTCATCAATAGATTCACGTACATTTGTGATACTGGGGACCAAATATACTTATCTCACGTGTGATTCATGTCTCTTCAATATATACCACACAAAACTTATTTAATTCATGCCTCCATGTCTTAACAGAGGGGAAAACATAATACTACCTCCTTAATACTTATAAGATATACTACTCCGGTCTTAATTATAATTTGCACTACAAAAATGTTCTTATAATTAGGATCGGAGGGAGTAGTTAATTTTTTTTAAAGAAACTAAGAAAGTTAAATAAATCACAATAAATTATTTATATTTATCTTTTTAATATCAAATTAATTGTTTGACTTATAAACTGATATATAATCAAATGATATACAACATATTATATAATTATCTAACTTATTTAACTTCATTAATATCTTTAAAAAAAAAAAGTTGATTGAGTTTTGTATTAAAGATAAGAGGGAGTAAATATGGTTAGATCCTAAAAGTTTTATTTAATAATAGTTAGATATATTTATTCATATATTCCTCAGATTTTTTCATGAAATCATTTGATATTTAGTACTATTAATTGTCAAATTATTTGATTCAATGGGAGAACGAACTCGATATAAACTTAATTTAATTGACTTTTTTGTTGTTGTTGTGCAACATGTAAAGAGGGAACTTCAAGTAAAAAACTAAAATTTACATTCTTTATTAAACACACACAAAAACACAGGTTCAAACTACCTGATTTTTCTTTTTATATTGAAAATGTATATTCTCAATTCTCTAAAACAAAAAAATAAAATTATATTTGCGTCGATGAAAATTCATTCATGTGTACTGAGAGAGAGAGAGAGAGAGAGAGAGAGAGAGATATTTATCCAAAACTTTCTAAGGAAACTATCTGATTTTTTTTTTGTGGTCTGAGAAATATCCAATGGTTCATCGACTGCACACAATTTCGTGGTACGTGAAACTTTGGGTGAACAAATCCTAGTCATAAAGAACCCAACAGCTATATCAGGTTATAAGCGACCAAAATCAATGACCAAGTTAACATATTAAATATAGTATATAAAGCAATACTAGACATATATTATATCTTTTTATAATTATAGAAATATCAAGTAGACACACATCTTTTGATACTTACAGAAATATATCAAGTTGCGCCAAATTATTAAAGTTGCTGTGTCATTTCAAACTGCGTTAAAAGGTCCAAAAAAGCGCATCAACACGAATTGAAATAACTTTAAATTTATAAAGTGCATCCACAACTCTGCCCTTTGATTGATTGATCACAAATGATTTATGTGGTTTCCATGTGTCTTGGTTTAACTTATTCAAAAATTTCACGCACGCACATGCACATGCACATACGTTTAAAAGTTACATAATGTTTAAGGTAATTAATTAGGGACCACCAAGACAATTTGCCAGCTCCTAGAAACTGGTTATTATCATCGTGCATTATGCATTATGGTTTCTATATGTGACATGATTGTATTATTGGACAGAGTCGTGTACGTATTCTTCTCTTCTTTTGCTGTTCGTAGTAATTATCGAGATAACAACAACGTACGCTGCACTTGAAAGAAGTGCCAATGATTCAAGTGACTTAGAGGTTAAGTCTTCAAAATGTTATGTTTCCAGTTCAACCTTGTTCACGCAATTGCCAAACAAAATTCGTTGCTGCACTAAGTGGTCCGGAATTTCTCTACAGTATATATGTCTCCCACTTTATTTATTTTTTTAATTTTTTATTGCTCTCTCTCTCTATCCCCAAAATCTGATATTATATTTTTCATAGTTCACAGTTTCACCAAACAGAGAATCTCCCATTTAGTAAAGACGACCGACCACTATATCTTCTCATCCCTATAAGAAAGAAACTTCTTCCATTTTAACAGTGCCGTATGATATTGATGATTATTGTCCTTTCACCATCTGATCTGTTTAGGTTTTATGATTTTAATTATCCAAGTGTGTGTGTCTCTCTATCTCCCCCTCAAAAGCTTCAAATAATTGTGAGAGACCCTCTGTTTTAAGATTATATACGGGGTGTGACAAAGCAGAGGCAGTGGGCCATCTCTTGCTACTTTTTTTTTTTTTGTGCTTTAGGTCAAAATATCAAAATCTTAAGAACATCAACCTCGCTGAAAAGGTTTTAAAATAAAATTCCCCCCACACTATCGATTTCTCTGTATATGTGGTAGCAGCTTCGTTACTTATTCGTATACCACTTTACCAGTATTTATTGATAAGACCTATCATGCATGGCCACGTCTCCTTCGCTTTATTTGCTTTATCTATCTGCGTTACCACCCCTTTTTCCCTTTTATTTTCTTAATATCCACTCTTTCTTTTTTAGGTTCTCTCTCTCTCTCACACACACTAAGACAGCTAGCTGTCATTAGATCCATGGACTGTTGCATCATTTAGCTCGCTGGTTCTGCCTATATAAGCCCATGTACCCACATTGTACTCTTTCCATGCCAAATCATTGCTTTTCTCTCATCTGCGTACAAAGCTTATTACTCTTATCTTCTTCGTATTATCGTAAATCCTTCGAGTTTCAATCAATCCCAGATAGAGTTTCCCTTAATCCTTATTGAAGAAAGCTTCAAAATCCCATATTTTCAACAAAAAACCGACAAGATGAAGAACAGAGCATCCGGGCTTGTGAAGCGGATTATAACTGGCCTGAGTTCAATGGCAAAAGCAAAAACAGTGTCTCTGAGGACAAAAGCAAGCGCCATTAAGGCCCGTCTGATCATATTCTCATTGCTGAGGAACAAGAAGTTTCTAATGAGCTCTCTCTCGGAGAAGCTCCACTCTGTTCTGGGCCAAAATTCTAATGCCAATGAAGAATGTTTCTTGGAAGATGGCACCGACCAGAGCAAAGCCACGGTGGTGTACACAGACAATGCTTACGCTTACGAGGCCCTGCCAAATCCAAGTGACACTCAAGTGGTGGAAGACAGAGACAGAGATGGGTATGAAAGTTATTACAGATACGAGGAAGAGGAGGACAAGTACCCGGATCTGACACATACTCTGTTTGAGTCAGAGGATTTGGACTTTGGAGGTTCTGTGATTGACATGGTGAAGAACTCGAAGGAGGAAGCAGGGGAGGAGTTCAAAATGGAAGACGAGATTGATCATATGGCAGATCTGTTCATTAGGAGATTCAGGAAGCAGATAATATTGCAGAAGCAAGAATCTCTCAAGAGGAACCTGGAAATGCTGCAGAATGGTGCATGAATTAACTGTACTAGTACATAGTACAAGTTTAGCTCAACCTTTTCTCCCTTTATTACGTTTTTAACTAGAATAAGGGAGAGGCCTGCAAGCTAAGCTTTCTCTTTAGCTGTGTTTATTTTCTGAGTTATGATGCTTCAGCATCAAGAACAACTCAGAATTGGCACGAGGGATTCTTTCTCTCAGTGTTGTAGATTCATTGAAGTGCCTTTGTATTTAATGATGGTAACAGCATGATCCGCAAATCTGAAATCTGTAGCATGAATTGAAGCCTGCTTAACTGAGTTGCAATAAATGGACTTTGCCTTTTGTTTTTGGTTAATTGAATAAGGGGTTCTTGCTCTTGATTCAAATTGCTAGCATTAATCATACTAGTATTTAAAGTGTTCACTAGAATTTCATTGGTGGCCAAGAAAAGAAAAAGTAGCTTGTGAGTTGTGACAGAGGTATAAAGATTATAAACTGGCGAAGGAAGGCATCTGAGATACATGTGGAAGGAGGCGAAATAGTAAGAGAAAAGTGAGAATATTTTGGAGCAAAAGGTGCAATGCAAGTTATAAGAAGACTGATGCAACCATTAACATAACAGCTTCTTCCTTTCTCATGCAAGTTTCCTAAACACTTTCCTTTACCTGAAGCATGTTGGCCTGCCTCTTCAATTTAATATAACCATTATACACATATACAAGCTCTACTTCTAGAAACTATTCTGTTCAGTGTCTACCCACTAAAAGTATAGTATAGTATATTATCATAATTTTTGTTGACCTTTTATATTATCATAATTGAGATTATCAGTATTAACACAGAATGTAATATATATAAAAAAAATATATATATAAATTGTGAATAAAACCGTTCATTTCAACCATCATGCAATCAATACGCTAAAAATAAAAATTGAGTCGCATGTGAGTGGCTGGAGCCACACCCAAGCAACAATTGGGGTCCATATGGAAGCATAGACAAGACCTTTTTCCCACTTTATAAAGACTACTGTTTGGTTTCACAAGCTACACAGCTCAACAAAATAATACAGATTTTATTATATTTGGGCGGCCCTATGTAAGAATCTAGGGCAAACTCAATTTATGGCTTGGGAATTACACGAAACACAATAAAATAATGAGAAAATGTCTTAAATACCTTATGTAATTTCAAATTTTCAAAATCTCTATTAAAAAATTAAAATGATATAGAGAGGTGATTGGGAGAAATATGAAATTATGAAATTTAAATGTTTTTATTAAAATGCTCCTCGCATATTCTTTCTCTCTCTTTACCACCCTTTGTTCTCTCTCTCTCTCTCTCTCTCTCTCTCTCTCTCTCTCTCTCTCTCTCTCTCTCTCTCGAGTGAAGGCGATAGTGATGCTAGAGCGAAGGTGGAGGTGGAGTTAAAACAAAGTGAAAATGGTGAAAGAAACTAGTTTTCACCGAACCTTTCAATTTCCAGTGAAGTTCTGCAATTTGTGGCAAGTTCATAAGTTTTCCGGCAAGCTTATAAATTTTTCAGCATTTGTGGCCTTTGACAAAATTCGTAATGGGATTCACAAGAACAATAATGGGTTTGACAAGATTTTTAATGGTTTTTACAATAGCCATAATCATGAGTCTAACCGTAAATGTGATATTTCACAAAATTCGTAATGGGATTTACAAGAGCAATAATGGGTTTGACAAGATTTTTAATGGTTTTTACAAGAGCAATAATCATGAGTTGAACAGTAAATGAGGCTGATGAAGAATAAGGTAAACAGTAAATGTGGCATTTCACAAAATTCGTGATGATATTCACAAGAGCAATAATGAGTTTGACAAAAATTTTAACGGTTTTCACAAAAACAATAATCTTGAGTTGCATGTTTTCATCAACAAACGGTTTTAACAAAATTCGTAATAAGACTTACAAGTTTAATAATGGTTTTGACAATAATTATAATGGTTTTAATAAAAGCGTTTGCTGATAAAAACATGCAACTCGGGATTACTGCTTATACCATTAAAAATCTTGCCAAACACATTATTGTTCTTATGAATCTTATTAGGAATTTTGTGAAATGTCACATTTACTGTTCACATTCTTCTTCATCAACCTCATTTACTTTTCAACTTAGGATTATTGCTCTTGTAAAAACTATTAAAAATCTTGTCAAATTCATTATTGCTCTTGTAAAACCCATTACGAATTTTGTGAAATGTCACATTTACTGTTCAACTTCTTCCTCAACCTCATTTACTGTTCAACTAAGGATTATGGCTCTTGTGAAAACCATAAAAATTTTGTCAAACCCATTATTATTCTTGTAAATCCCATTACAAATTTTGTCAAATGCCACAAGCTTGTCGGAAAACTCATGAACTCTCCGGAAACTGAAAAAACTCTTTATAAATTAGTTTCTTCCACCATTTTCACTTTACTCTACCTCCACGTTTGCTCCACCATCACCGTCTCCTTCACTTTAAGAGAGAGAGAGAGAGAGAAGGGGGAGAGAGAAAAAGGAAGAGAGGGTATAATAATAAGTTCATCAATATTTTAAAATCTCAATTTGATTCCTGTCACCTTTATATTCTTTACAAATGTCAACAGATGTTTGCGAGTTTTGGAATTTCTTATGATATTTATCTGATATTTTCCCTAAAATAATTATATAGATAAGAAGTGGTGAGCAAGATAGGAGCATCTAGTTAGAGACTTAGGGAATGCACATTCCCTTCTCATGTGCCCATCCCAAAATGAGGATTTTTTTTTTAAAAAATAATATATCTATTTTTTATTTGTTTGAATTAAGTTGTACTTAATAGGATGAAGTGTGTTAGTTCTCATGTTTTTGATGTTTTGATGATAACAATTATAATGTAATTAATTCTTAATTTTTGATGAAAATTTGAAGTTTATGATTTGCCTCTAGTCACTTAATAAGTGCCTCAAGGCATGGTATTTTCGTTTTACCTCCAGCATCAAGTTAATTAAGTTATTTGATCTAATGGCAAACTTGTAATTTTGCTTAAAACAATGGTTTGCCTCTAGTCATGTAATAGTTGCCTCTAGGCAACTTGACTCAAGTCATTGTATTTATGCCTCTAGTCATCTTATATATATCTCCAAGTATCAATTCATCTAATGGCAATTTCGTTATTTTGCTAAAATAAATTTATGCCTCTAGTCATCTCATAATTGCCTCAAAGCAATATGACTCAAGGCATCCAATATTTGACTCAAGACAAATTTCTCTTTTACACATTATCACGGTGATGTCAATTTTGCCTCTAGTCAAGTCATAATTGCCTTTAGGCAATATAACTCAAGGCACCCAATATTTGACTCAAGGCAAATCATTCTTTCACGATTTCACCCATTATATAGCTGACTTCGTTTTATGCCTCAAGTCATTTATTAATTGCCTCAAGGCAACTTGACTTAAGGCATCAAATAATTGACTCTAGGTAAACTCGACAAACACGTTAACTTGCAAAAATCGACTTTGCCTCTGGTCAAATAATAAATGCCTCTAGTTAATAAGTGTTTTCAGCAACCTTTGTTTCATGTTCAACTCGGGCGACATATGGTAATTCAATGATATCTCCTAAATCAGAGATCGGATTGAGATGAAACCAATTTTGTTGGAAACTAGACATCCAATGAATCATTTTGAGACAAAATTCAAGCCCAAAGGAGGTCAGATGAAGGAGCTATGAATTTTTGAAGATGGCAGTGAAATCAACGTCACACAGCAGACCAAGCTTTGGTATATCTCACAAACTACACATCCAATTGAGCTGAAATCAGTGTCATTGGAAACTAGACTCAAATACCTTTTCAAAAACATTTAGATCACGAAAAAATAAGATCAATTGAAGGAGATATGATGTTTTTAAGTTGACAGTCAGTTTAAGAGGTTGTAAAAACGCTGGAATTATATTGCCTCGAGTTGAATCCTTGTCTGCCTCGAGTCAAGCTCCCTCGCTAACAGGTAAGTATGTTTTTTCTACCTCCAGTCATTTATGATATACCTCGAGTCATCTTTGCTAAAGTTCATTTGGCTTAAACCATAAGTTTGCCTCGAGTCAGATTTTAATTGCCTCCAGTCAGTTTGCCTCAAGGCAACTTCTTTTTAACTCGAGTCAAATCTTCTCTGTTTTTCAAATCACTGTCTCCGGAAATCTAAATTAATTGATTATGATTTCATTTCTTCTAATCATTACTTATTACTATTCTTAAATGTTTTTAATCAGTTTGCTAAATGAGTTTCAGATGATTAAACCTCGGATTAACAACAAATTGTTGTAAAGAAATTTGTGTGTCAGACGCATTAAATGCAGTTGTCATATTGAGACGGAATCACAACAACCATTCCTCTGATCATCCGAAAGACATTCCTGCTATTCCTATCTTTCATTAAATGCTAATTCACAACGGGCAAAACAGAATGAATGAAAGAATGTGATGAGGGTACAAATCCACCTGGATCATTAACGGTAAAAGTATTAACCAAGCTTCATCTGTCTAATGGCTATATTCAAGAGTCTCAACAGTTAATCTTCAAGCTTCACCAACGGTCATTAATTGCAACAACTATAAATACCCGAAGCATTGAATTCGTCAACTACCGAAACGTTACGCATTCAATTTGAAATTATTGCAATCTATTGTTTCATTAGTTTCATTTAATATCTTCATATATTCTTATGTACTTCAGTGTTTATCATTTATCTACTCAGTGAGGAGTATAAACACTTAATTGTTTTCTTGATTATTGTTTAAATCTTAAGGTTGTGGAACCTTAAGTGTGGGTGTATAATTACAACTTGTAAGAGGGAGTGAGTCCTAGTGAAAGGATCATCTCGAGTACAGAGTGTGTAATTGTGTCTATACTTATTTGATTACAACTTGTAAAGAGAAATAAGCCTTAGTGAAAGGATTACTCGAGAGTTACAGAGTGTGTAATCAAGTTTCGAGATAATGGATGTGTTCATTGCTCTTCTCTATCTCTCTCTCTGTCTTATGTTTTTGAGCTTTAGCGAAAGATTTTTTTATAATCACTTATTCACCCCCCTCTAGGTGATATTTAATCTTCAAAGTGTTTTTCTAGTAATACTCACTATGTCGAATTAATTAATTTTTAGTACATAAAAAACCATGGAGTATTTTTTTAGTTAGGCACTTTGGAAAAAAATACTCCATATAGTGTTGGATGGACTAAAAATTGTTTAATTTGAGATATCATGTGCTACTGACAAAATATTTCAAGATATTGAGTACTACTAAAAAAAATATGGGTTAAGGAGCGTCCAGCACAACAAACTATTAAATTTCAAGAAAGCGTCAAAGACAATTAACTATTAAGTGGACCACCCAAAGACAATAAACTTTTAAAAAGGCGCCCGTCAAAGACAACGCCAAGTTAAAAAAGTTAACGTAGTTAGCAAAAAGTTAACGTCCAGTTATCTAAGGAAAGCGCCTTCAATACAACAAACTATTATTCCAAAGCGCTAAAGACAAAATTCTAAATTTTACTAAATTAAATAATTTTTTTCTCAATTGTCATTATTCAAAACTACTTGTATAAATATCTATGGACAAAAATTACTCATTCTTCAATTTTGTCAAAATTATAATTTGCTAAAATAAACAAAAGTTTTGATTAAAAATATAATTATATGATTTAAATAAAACTCAAGGTGTTTTATAGTTTATTATATATGTTAAAAAAATATATGATTTATTTTTATTTTAGAAGAAATTTATGTGAGTTAAAAAATTCATTTAATGTTAATAAAATTTAAAAAATCTAAAAAATCTGTTGACAAAATTGAAGAATGAGTAATTTTTATCCATGATATTTATACAAATAGTTTTGAATAATGACAATTGAGAAAAAAATTATTTAATTTAGTAAAAACCCAAGGTGTTTTATAGTTTATTATATATGTTAAACAAAAAAAATATATGATTTATTTTTATTTTAGAAGAAATTTATGTGAGTTAAAAAAATTCATTTAATGTTAATAAAATTTTAAAAATCTAAAAAATTTGTTGACAAAATTAAAAAATGAGTAATTTTTTTGTCTATAGATATTTATACAAGTAGTTTTGAATAATGACAATTGAGAAAAAAATTATTTAATTTAGTAAAATTTAAAATTTTGTCTTTGCTTTTATTTCTTGGAATAATAGTTTGTTGTCGATTTCCTTAGATAATGAAGTTAACTTTTTTTGCTAATGGCGTTAACTTTTGTTTTTAACGGTGTTGTCTTTGGGCGGTCACTTAATAGTTAATTGTCGGACGCATTTCCGAACTAATAGTTTATTGTCTTTGGACGCTCCTTAACCCAAAAAATATTTGAAGATATTGGATTGTACTAGGAAAATATTTTTGAATGTTGGATATGCTAAAAATTAATTAATTTAGGATAATAGGTGACACAAAAATTAAAGTGCGGTGACACAAAAATTAAAGTGCAATGTATAATTTAATCCAACTAAATAAGAATATATAAAATTTTTTAAAAAATAAAAAAATAGGATCCCTCACATCTTGAGAGATGAGCATACCCCACTCTTAAATCCGATAAGCTGGCGGGGACCCAGGACTTGGGTCATAATTCATAAATAAGAAATCAGTGTTACATTACATAATTTAAGGGATGAGAAAATGTACTAATCAACATTTATTTCGCATTAACGCGGATTGTTTTTGCGGGAGAAAAAGGTATTACGCGGAATCGAATTGGCGCCCAAGGACTGTGTTCCATTGGAATTCCGAAACGAATTCTTGCCATGAATCCCAACATGCACGCTCCTCAGTTGTTCCTCGAGTATCCAGTTCGAGTCTCCACGCCAGAGGATTTGTAGTATCACACGGGACCGGCGATTTTTGTTTTGCTTAACCCTAAAATATAAATATAAGGACAACAGTCCAGGCGGAGTTCAATTTTTCGGTTTCGCACTATTCTCAGTTTTCTGCGAAGTGGGATCTCAGTCAAGGGACGCCATGGATTCCCTTGACACCAATCAGAATCACCCATTACAAAGTTCAGCGCAGGCAACCGACGGTGATGCACCTACTGGTAATACCATCGAATGTCTTCAACTGATTGTATCCTATTTCGCTTTAATTTCTGCACGGGACTGCATTGTACATGGGGGTTTGCTTTTGCGTATGTACGACTCGTCTCGCCTTGCTATCAAATCTCTTATTGATATGTTATTTCAAATTCCTCTCTCTGCTTCAGCATATCCATGTCTGCTTTAGCACTGTTGTTATTCAAAATTTCACTTTATCTGCATATCCATGGATCGCTATCGAGCGACTTCATTCCCCGGGGGAGGGTTCTGCAAATAGCTTTTAATGCCTTGGTTTGAAAGTCGGAGTCCCCTGACGGCTTGCTTTTGATAATTGAAATAACCAATCCAGCTTATTTTTCCCTTTTATAATTTTAGATGCAGGAGATGATGTCAAATTGAGTTCTAGGGACCAAAGAGAAGCTCTACCAGGTGAGCCGAGGTGTGTTCTATGTGGCCGCTATGGTGAGTACATATGTGATGAAACGGATGATGACGTTTGCAGCTTGGAATGTAAACAGAAACTACTACGCAGAATTGCCTGCTCTTCACTGCCTGCTGTTACTCGTCCATCTAAAATGCTTGCTGCAACTGATGAGTGCTTTTATGTTAGAGATAATGATTATGAATCAGGTCCTCAGTCTAAAGATGAGGCTGATATGCTTAGAAAGAAACTAGACATTCATGTGAAGGGTAATTTAGTAGCACCAATATTATCATTCACTAGTTGTAACCTTCCTGATAAGCTCCTCCACAATATAGAAGCTGCAGGATATGACATGCCTACACCTGTCCAGATGCAAGCAATCCCAGCTGCTTTGACAGGAAAAAACATGCTTGTGTTGGCTGATACAGGATCTGGAAAGTCTGCTTCATTTTTAATTCCAATTGTGTCTCATTGTGCAAGGCATCGCCTTGAACATCCTTCCAATAAGAAGATGCCATTAGCTATGGTGTTGACACCTACAAGAGAGCTCTGTATTCAGGTTGAAGAGCATGCTAAATTGCTTGGAAAGGGATTGCCTTTTAAAACTGCACTTGTGGTTGGTGGTGATGCCATGGCTGGACAGATCTATCGCATTCAGCAAGGAGTAGAACTGATTGTAGGAACTCCAGGAAGGCTGGTTGATCTTTTAACGAAGCATGAGATTGACTTGGATGGTATGATGACATTTGTTGTGGATGAGGTGGACTGCATGCTGGAAAGGGGTTTCCGCGATCAGGTGATGCAGATATACAAGGCTCTGTCCCAGCCTCAGGTCTTGATGTATTCTGCAACAATCTCTCATGAGTTAGAGAAGATGGCAAACTCTCTAGCGAAAGATACTGTGGTTATAGCTGTTGGCGAGCCTAATAAACCAAATAAGGCTGTGAAGCAGCTAGCTATTTGGGTTGAGTCAAAGCAGAAGAAGCAGAAGCTGTTTGACATTTTGGTCAGTAAGCAGCATTTTAAGCCACCCGTGGTCGTGTATGTGGGGTCTAGACTTGGGGCAGATCTTCTGGCTAATGCCATTACGGTTACCACGGGGATCAAAGCACTTTCAATTCACGGAGAGAAGCCTATGAAGGAAAGGAGAGAAATTATGAGGTCCTTTTTAGTTGGTGAGGTTCCTGTGGTTGTGGCAACTGGAGTTTTGGGTAGAGGGGTTGATCTATTAGGTGTAAAACAGGTAATTGTGTTTGACATGCCCAATTCAATCAAGGAATATGTACATCAGATTGGAAGGGCGTCTAGAATGGGAGAGGAAGGTCAAGCCATAGTTCTTGTGAATGAGGAGAATAAGAATGTCTTTGCAGAGTTGACTGAAGTCTTAAAATCTGCCGGAGCAGCTGTGCCTCGGGAGCTTGTCAACTCACGATATACCAAGGGATTCTTCTCTAGTGGCAAAGGTCCAAAAAAGAGGAAGAATAGGTCGTGAAGTTTTCAATCACGTGCTGAATCACTTCCCACTTGTGTCTCTGCCTTCTTGGAAATGTCACTGGAAGGAATCAGGCATTTGTTACACTTCAAAAAGATGATGATTTATTGACGGTTGAATGAATATAAATTAATTTTGGATATTTTATCACATGACAAATATATGCCCGGTATACTTTCCTAATCTGAAACTAGAAAGCCTCAGATGTTTCAGGCTCCAGTCAATAGGGTCTCTGAGATTAGAGAACGGTATGACACCCCGTCCTTTGGATAAAAAAAAAAAAAAATCATTGTCTTTGTTAACCCATACTGTATATGATTTGTGTAACAGGTAAAGTGTTGGTTTCATCCATCAATCCAACCCAGAGATTGCTAAAATTTTGATCCAGGCCCGTGTTTCATGACGTTACCTCCTTTCCCCCCTTCAGACAATGACATTAAATTGGACCCTTCCAAGAAAAGAATGAGAAAACTTGCGAAGGGAAAAACTTTTAGGTGGGAAAGAGTGTACAACAGTTATAGCTTGGAAGAATCTTATGGTAGATATGGAACCTGGACTCTGCACCACAACTCGCGAATCGCTAAGCGACGTTAAGTATAAACAACAGGCAAGTGGGGTTAATTATGAATCGTCCGGGAGAGAATATACGCGTCTTCACTCTTGACTCGGCGACTCAACCCGCTTTTATCAAATTTGTTAGTTCTTGGCTTCTTGCGCTTCTCTCTCAGAAACCGCGGAATCCAACGACCCCTCCCAACTGCTTACCAACGGCAACTACGTTGCTGTCTTTTCTAATATAGCTGATCATCCTAATTTTGGCCAAATCTTCTATCTATTTCTATATTTTAAACAAAAAATGTACAGTCACTTTTCATCGTGTTGTTGTCATACCTAAAGGACATGTTAGGGTCTATTATGTGTATGGTGTGTCGAACTTATTGAATCTTAATTGTACCTAAAAGTATAGCGTGAATTTGAAAGAAGTAAATACATATTCTTTGTACATTTGATTTCGCCCTTCATCAAATTTAGTTCATAAGATCTTCGGCATTAACCATTAATCTTCCAGCAAGATTGCAGGTATTTGTGTCTGTTAACCTTGTATTGATGATTGGCCCAAAAAAAAGACTTCGTACCGGTGATATTATGGTTCTTCTTGTCCGACCATTTTTTATCATTCCATCGATATCTCTGTTTGTATTGCGTTAGTTGTCCTGGGCATCCCTTTCGTGTTCTTAATTTGTTCAGGTATTGGCGATATGTTCTTACAATTGCGGTGTCAAAAGCTCCGATCTGATTACTGTACTTCATAAATCCATGCAACCATTGTTGTAATCCCTCCTTTAAAACTACATTTTCCGTGACTTATTCTTCAAATTCTCTGTGTATATGATCGTGAGAGAATATATATAGACGTTAAGATTCTATTTAATGTCACGGAAAGTTTGCTAATACCAGTTTGTGGACGGCATGGGTCATTATCATTGTCCACATGATCATCGTGATCGGCCTTTTTCTGTCATGATGCACTTCTACGTGAATATGAATATATGCAGATATGGATGATTCCCTTTGACTGTTATATAACGTTTATTACCCCGCTGAGTCCTTTATGCTCTAAAGTTTAAACTGATTCCATGGCTCCATTGGTCCATAATAATCACGATTTTGCTAAATTTTATTCCCTTTAGACACAAGAGACTAAATGGTAAAAATGCAGAGCGCTTGAAAACTCGATGGATGAACTTACACTTATTGATGTTTTGATAACCTTGAATATCTTTGAATTATTGCAGGTTTAGTAGCAGAGGATCTTTGTGAAATTCTGTTTAGGCTTTAAGCTTGAAGTTTTCCGGCAAATCGCCACCAGAGCAGCGCATGAGGAACGGAACTTATTCTTGGGGTGAAAGCTCCAGTTCAACATCTCTTAGCAGTCAAAATAACACTGAGGATGATCGGATGATTGCTATTGTACTATCAGAGGAGTATGCCCAATTGGATGGTGCAGTTCGTACACGACTTTCCAACTTGGCACCTGTTCCTGTAAGTTCGTACTTACTTTTGGTTATCATGTTGGTTTCTGATTTTGAAAATAGTCTTACTTTTTGTTCGATCAAATGAAGGAGAAGGAATGGAATTTAAATGTTTAACTGGGTCTGGTTTTCTTGTTTTCTGCTATTATCCTTTTCTCCCATGTGTTTATCTCACTTATAAGCGCAACTTTGAAGTTCTTTTCCTCAACTTCTTCAAATTCCAGCATGTGCCCCGGATAAATTCCTTCATCCCCGGCATAAGTGATGCCAGGATGGATCACCAACGTCTTCTTGACAGGTACTTCTTATTTTAGTTATCGAAATTTAGCAACTTCTGTGAGAAATTATTCTAAAGCTTTGAAAGTTCTGCATGTCCCTTTTGGCAGAAAGCCAGCAACAACCTCAGGGGTTTAAGATATTCACTTATATCATCTATCATCAATAATTTAGCTGTAAAGAGAATTAGTATTTTGCATAACTGATACAGATAGAAACAATATACAAATCAGGCATTCAATAAATTTTACTTGGACAGAGACAAGTTATCTTGCATACGCAAGAAGAGAGTGTCGAGTAGACTATATTTGGGAAGCCATCTGTCTGTGCCTAGAAATATATGATGACATAAATCTGTTGCCGTGGATCCTCTTAGTAAGACCAATATATGGGCATCTTTGAACCTCAAGGAATAGTTAGTGGTCTGATTCTGCAGGGCTTTGTATAAGAAATGATATAATTAAATTTGTCATTGACCTGTTAGACTATAGGATTTCATATTGAATGTAATTATTGAGTTATTCCATGACCTGGTGTCTACGGATTCTGAGGTATCAAGGCTTGTAACTCTAGCTTTGAGAATTGTTGGAACTAATTTTTTGGCTGTTGATAGTGGTTGTACAAGTTGATTTGTCTTGAGAACCTAGATTTGTAAAAGATAGTGAAGACCGACCGAACTACTATTTCCGTCCTAAATATAAGATAAAATTTGTAGTACAATTTGCGCTACAAACTTTGTTCTATATTTAGGACTGGAGGGAGTAGTAAATTGATACAAATTCATTCCTGCTCCACCTGAAGTGAGAGTGCTAAATCATTTTTTTCACTTTTTCAGGCTAAGGATATATGGTCTATGTGAAGTTAAAGTTGCTGGTGACGGAAACTGTCAGGTATTTTATTCTGGAAATAATTTACAAGCATGAGCCTTTTGAAACTCTATAATAATTCTCCCTATATTTGCAGTTTCGAGCGATTTCAGATCAGATGTACAAGTCACCTGAACATCACAAGCATGTTCGAAAAGAGATTGCGAAACAGGTAAAATGTGTCAGTGTCTGTCAATATTTCTAATTGTGGGTGGACAGAGCTGATTTTCCTGATGTATGATAATGTTTCTCTTTGCCAGCTCAAAGATCACCGTTCCTTATATGAATGCTATGTGCCAATGAAGTACAAACAGTATTGCAAGAAAATGGCAAAGTGCGTATTTTTCAGTTGAATTATCACAATTATTATCTATTATAAATTCAATGAGCCATAGGATTCGTTGGCTAATTAATTGATGGGTAGTACTCAAGTGGGACGCAAAATTTCCTTCAATAGCTAGCTAATGAGATGAGGACACCAACCCATTTAAATACTCTACAGAACATAACATACTACTCACTGTAGGACTTTAGGGATTCTCTATTGTTTTAGTGTCCATCAGTAATATTTTCTTGCATATGCTAGTGTAAACTAAGTGCATTCACTTTCTGACACAGATATGGAGAATGGGGAGACCACGTTACCTTACAGGCAGCTGCTGACAAGGTTCTGATGTTGTGTGAAACTATTTTGTTTGACTTAGACGAGTTAATGCATCCTGCAAAGAATAAGACCGTTTGTTTATAATTGTTTGTTATGTGTGCCGCGACGCAAACCTCACATTTGGTGTATAATGGGAAAGTATAAGTTCTTATACACAGTTACAAGAAACTGACTTTCTGCTTTATCTGTCAGAAAGTGAAGATATATGGTACTAAATAATAATGTGACCCCAAAGTAACCTCTTGGCTAGCAAGTAATCTTTCCCTATCAAAGAACTCGTAAAGCTAAGTTGTATATGTAGGAGAGCTTGGTTATGCTAGGATTTATATATAGCGGATGAGAGAGGAAATACACTAATGACAATGATGATCTGTTCTGGTGATCCATTTTTATCAAACCCTTGTTTAAGTAGAGTTCATGCAGCTTAGTTCTGCCCAGAGAAGATGAAAGTTGTATTCCAAAATTTCCTGGCATCTTACATTAAACAAAATGACTCCTTTGAGCTTATGTTTTGTGTTATATGATGTCATTGATTGTGTGTTATTGTCGACTTGTATATTATAATGATTTATTCTCTTCAATATAGTTTGCTGCAAAGATATGTCTTTTGACATCGTTCAGAGACACGTGTTTTGTTGAGATTACGCCGCAGAATACAGCACCAAAGTGTCGTAAGACCTTCATTGCCATTATTATTTCAATCATTGAATATGAAATCATTCGTAATCTCAGCAGTGTCTTGTTCCTTTGATTACCTTCATTTTTTCAAATGATGCAGAGTTGTGGCTGAGCTTCTGGTCTGAAGTTCATTACAATTCACTCTATGCATTTCAGCGTTAGTTCACCTTACTATGAACTGACCCTTTTCCCATAAAAACTACAAATAATTACTCCCTCTGGTCCATAATATAAGAGTTAATTGATTTTTTTTTTTTTTTTTTTTGCGAAACTAATTTGTTTGACTTATAAATTGATATGTAATATAGTGATTTACAACATATGTTATGATTAAGTAATTTATTTAGTTTCATGAATTTCTTCCAAAAAAATCAATTTGATCTTATATTAAGGATCAAAGATAGTATTAAGAACGAATTAGTGATTTATTTAATCTTCTTTGTTGCAGATACCCCAGTGAGACATAAACCAGAGAGGAAACACTGGTTATTCTAGGAGGAGGAGGAGGAAGATGTTTGATAAGAAACATCAGAGAGATAACTGAACATATAGCCTAGTGTATACATTGACCCTTCTTTTTCTCAGTTTATATGCACACATTATTTATTTGTTATTTCTTTTTTATGTGATATAGGAAACAATCTCACCAAGCAGCATAGATATATAATTTGTATCATTATCTTATTAAAGTTGCATGGAAGAAACCGAAATGTGTTCCTAAAGCAAACATAGCATAGAGCACAGCTACAAGCCCAAGATTAATATGTGGAATAGGACGTGCATGTCTGCTCCATGTGAACCTCACATGACATTAGTGTTGTAAAATTTCTTCTGATGTTATCACAAACTTGGGTGCGCTTTACTGCCACAAGTTACAACGTTGTTTAATTGGTTTCAACGCTATTTCAACTTGGCATTTCCCTCAGGTCAGAGCCAAAAAAGGGTAACATAAAACAAGAAAGACTAGTCTCTTGCCTGAATATTATTGCAAAGAGAGCTACAATGTTAGAACTATCGTTCTCTCTAATGAATGGAGTTTATGCACTTTCACATCATTATCTATATTTTTCGCATATGGATTACACTTGACAATAATTAAGGATCTTAAAAAAAGTTTGCATTGGATTTCTTTGATACAAATTTGAGACATAAATGAAGTTTTATCAGGAAGGAAGTTAGAGATAAGTTCTTAAATAAGTTGAACCTTAATACCTACATTACATGTGTTCTCTTTTGAAAGAAAAGAAACGCAATTAAGAATGAAGCTGGCATCAAAGGATTTGGCATTGGAACCCCTAATAATGCTCCTGATGCGACCTCATTTTGGCACGCAAGTTGTTCAATAATTTGGCTCATTAATTAGTTGTTTAAAAATGCATGGTTGAGTTGTATTATTGTATCTTAATCAGTCACAAAATGCAAATTCTGGTTTATATATAACACTAATCATGGGATATTTCATCAAAAGATGATTGATTTGGTAGTTCCGTATGAGGTTGAGATATGCTTGTCTGCAACTAGAATTCAAATGTTTGACAAAAAAAAATGTATAAATCAAATGAGTTGGCAAATATCAATGCATGTGCCCTTCCTCCAATGATTATATTCACCTGATCGTATCATTACACAATCATACATTTGTATTTTCATTTTTTATAAATTTAATTTTTAGATTATAAGTAAGTAATTGTTAATTACTTTAATTATGTATGTTATTTAAGAAAACAGTAGCAATAACATATCTATCGACAAAAAGCGTGCAGCGATGTATTTTTATCATATTCCTTGAAAACTAGCAATACCAATTTTTGACCAAAAAAAAAAAAAGAAAAGAAAAAGAAAACTAGCAATACCAATTACAACTCAGGACCCAAAAAAAATTAATGAAGTCTAATCTCAAGGGGGATTGGTGAGGGTTATGAGTCATGACCCCTTAAGTTTTGAATTTTGTAGTATCGCATAGATGTTAAATATTTTTTTGTCACAAATATTGTACAATTAATGTTCATACTTTGTAATCTTGGCTTCTTTTATGATTGAATTTTGGCTCCGTCCTGATTGACCAAACCTTTTATGTTTAACAACTAAAAGATTGAAACAGAGTGTAGCATGAAATAATATAGAGTTAAGTAGCAATTTTGTCCTGGAAGTACACCCCTAGAAGTTTTTTTGGGCTCAATTTCGTCCCATAAGTTTAAAAACGTAACAATGTGCCCTCTACTAACGGTCAAATACTGATAGAGTTAACACACTCAAGTGTGCACGTTTTTTTTTTTTTTTTTTGCAATATGCACACTCATTTTTAACTCCGTTAGTTGAGGGCAACATTGTTACGTTTTTAGGACTTTCGCGCAAAAATTGAGCCTTAAAAAAAACTTTTTAGCGCAACGCGTTGTTCGCAGGGTGTCTTTCAAGAACACAAAATTTACTTAACCCAATAATATAACAAACACAAATGATGGCCACGATGATCATGAGATATTTCTATGTGTGTGTGTGTGTATTGATTTTTATATATTTGTTAACGTTGGATTGGCAATCAAAATATACTAATTATGACTTAAATAACAATAAAAATGGAACTAACTATTAGTTTATTTATATTATTTAGACCATATATGATTTTTGTGGCAGGTCAACGGGAATTATCAAGTGGAACTCTATTAATTTATTTCTATCTCTTAGTCTGTTTATTGCAGATAAATTACTGGGTACTTTGCTGCTTATTATTACCTACCACTACGAGCATCGATCAGGTTTGTCAACGGAAATACGTACGAACAGATTTATCCCCGGGTGAGATTAAATGGGAAGCTATATTTCTCTAGAAATTAGAGAATAATTAATTACTCTCTCCCACTTAAGACCTATTTACCTAACTTAATTAAATAATTAAGTAAGTTAATTAAGTATTCCAAAACAAAATGATGATAACGAGGTTGGTAAGAGCTAGCTGCTAGCATGCATGACAGTCGCAGACAGTGCATAATATACCTAATGGCAGCTGTAAGTGAAATGCATTTGGAGGATAAGAGTTGGAGTATGTGTGGTTGTAGCCTCCATTATTAATTGTCACATCACACACATACACCTTCACCTTCTGGGTATGTTCTCTGCATCTATTTCTTAACCGTAAATATCTGTGGCCCTCTCACTTAGAGTGTGTGGTACCCGTAAATATTAACGGTACAAGGTTATAAATGAGATCCAACCAACATTCACACGTTTACAATTGTAGGGTTCAACATCGTTTTCCCTGATGTCCTTTCTCTCTTGTTTTTTTTTTTTTTAAAAAAAATTATTATTATACAAAGGCAAGCAAATAGGTTGAGAAGTATAAAGAGTCTACTTAGGGAAAACAATTGTGGTTTTAAGAGATTTCACCACATTCTAGCTTAAATAACTCTAAATAAGTAAAAGGCTGAGTCAATAAGACATCGAAATCTTGATTATTCTCCTGAACCATTTGAGCCAGATAGTCGGCATATCTTAGTCCTTTTCTATACACGTAAATGGTCTCAAGATCCCAATTTGATAAGATAAGGGATATTACTTCCTGAATTTCATTTTGTAAAGGATGTACCTATCCCCAATCAATCAAAAGCAAACGCACAGCTTCCAAAAAATCTGTATAAAGCTTAATCCTACTTAGTCTCAACTGTCTACAAAGTGGAAGGCCCGTGTGGATGGCGTGGATTTCCGCAGTAGTTGGGGTAATGTGCCCTAACTTCTATTGAAATCCATATATCAACTTGCCTTAAACATCTTTAATCACTCCCCCACAAGTTGTCTAGCCTCTAGCATTATGGGAGCCATCCACATCCAAACGTACAAATCTTGAGGACGGGGGACACAATTTCGCTTCTGATTTGTCTGGTATCTGAAATATCCTATGTTGAAAGCGTTCATTTTCTACTCTCTCCACTAAATGCAGTGTACATCAGTGAGCAATTGTTTTAGGCTGATCCCTCAAACACCTTCTTGCCTCTATTATTCTGAAGAAGCCAGCATATCAGTGGCGGAGCCAACTTGTTTCTATGGGTGCAAGTGCACCCACAAAACTTTGAAATATATATATTATTTAGCTATAATGTATTAGCATCAGACCTTTAGCTCGGTGGTCAAGCATTTCATTAGACTTCATGAAGTCATTGGTTCGAACCCAGCCACTCTCCCTTGCAGCCTTCTGGGTCATTCTTCATTTTTTTTTTGATACATGGCTCGCCTCTAAACCAAAAAAAATACACCCCTTTTTCATTTCTTATTATTTTCCCAAGTTTTTACTCCTTATGAAAAACACATCTAACAGTAATTTTATCTGTAATTTCAAAATAGCATAAAGATATATATTTTTATAACCAGCCACTATAAACAGTAGAAAGATTTTTGTGATTTGGTGAAACTGGCAAGGATAGTTTCTTTAATTCAGAAATCATTGAGTAGTCCAATTTCATTGATTAGCTTTATTTAAAATTGTAATGAGTTTGGTGGTTGAAACTTTGGTTTTTTGTAAAATGCTCCAATTTTTGTCTTACAAAAGTGTGATGGATAGTTTGTCTTTCTTGACGACATCGGATGAAACTTGTTAGGATTTAGAAAATTCATAGTTTATTGTTGATTTGATGGTAGATCTTGATCCTATTTTACGACATTTGATTTCTTAGAACCCATTGAAAGAAGTTTTCTTTTCTTATCTATATTCATTTGATTTTTAATGCATTTAAAACTTTCTTTAAAAAAAAAAAATCGGGGCGCGAACCCCGAATCCTCATGGTGTGACCCACAAATATAAATTAATTATTTCCGCCACTGCAGCATATGGTACCAAACGTTTAGTGCCAAGGCCAACTTGTAACAGATCTACTTCCTGAGTTGTTTTGCATGTTCCACGCCAACCAATCCTGTAAATTATCAGAGAAAAATATATAATAGTATATCGGGTTAGTTACAAATTACCACACTCTTCTTGCAATCTCACAGTTTCTCAGAATATGAACTATGGATTGTGCTACTATATAATCTTTTTTCCCTTAACTCGTACAGATTCCGATTACACTCCCGGTATGGACGACGTTTGACTTGGTGTCTCACTTGGATGACAACCACAGAAATCTCCTTATGGACGTCCCAGAATATCCGCCGATCTTTTTTTAACATATTTTGAAACTTAAAATCAATGTAATCGCCATTATATGATTGAATAAATGAATAATAACCATAAAAACGGTCGCTTCAGATCTCTGAAAGAGAAGGAAAGCACACGTGTTGGAGATTGGGAGCTTTCAATTCTCGAGACAATGCACGTTCTCTCTATATCTGTATTGGATAAGAAAAGAACCTTATGAGCAAAAAAAAGATAAGAAAAGAACCTCCCCCACCCCCAGTCATTTGAATTTATAAAACCAGAGGAAGGAGTAGTATCCTACTTTCTCTTTTTCTTATCCATCACTCCTACTCAACCTATGATACTATGCCACGTGTCATATATTCATCCACGGGATCATTAAAAGTAACTATAGTGGGCCTATTTGGGTTGACGGTAGGAGCGGTGGCTTAAAAGCCATCTGACTTTAAAAAAAGCTCGGTAGGAAAAAAATCAGGTTATAGATAATGATTTGTGTTTGGATTGATAGTGGTAGAAGTGGCGGTCGCCAAAAATTTGAAAACATTTTTGGAAAAAATTTGGATTCTAAAACTTTTTCCTTAATCCGCGAGAACTTTTTTGAGGCTTTAAGTCGAACTTAACGCCGAACTCAAATACGTCACGTTGAGTTTTTTCTCCAAAACCCATTAACTCTACCGCAAACGTTCTCACCAAACAAGCCCAGTGATTAACATTTTCCCCCATCTAGTATCATGAGGACAAGGAAACATAGCACTCATTTCATAATATAAGTCACTTTTGTTGAGAGATTTAAAAACCTTTGCCCTAGAAAAACCCTTGTTATTCAAAAAAAAAAAAAAAAAGCTAACTTGTCAATTTTAGTTAATTTTTAAACATTAGTTATTGTATTTTTCTCTCTCCTTCAAAACCTCATTTAATATAGGTAAACTTGAAAATTTCTTTGAATATAAGGAAAATTTAATAAGTTAATTACTATTTATTGGTTCTAATAAATCACTTCAAATGACTTATATTATAGATGGAGGGTTTGTTTTTACAATTTGTACTAAAATTCTCCAATTTTACTGGGGTGTTGCCCCAATTGAGGAACTCGAAGTTCATTTGTCAACTTAATGTCAAAGCAAATTCTTTGCTTATTATGAAGCAATCCCTTAAGACTTGGATTAATCATATGGCAGAAAATTAAATAACATGGGATTCGATTCCTGGTTTGCACCAGAAGACAGCACGGGAGGCTCCAACTGGGAATGGTTTCTTTCATGTACAATTAACAACAGCTAATGACCATGATTATTAATGCATTAATAATTGGTGAGTGGTGAGTTGATATAATGCAGAATTATTTAATGCACGTAAACACACACATATCTCAATTCACCGCAAAATCATGTGATCCTGTCTGTGTTCCTCCAGCTTCCACGTACTGCCCTCCACATGCCAATTCTTTTCTTTGCCAGGATTTCGTTTTGGGACGAGTGCAATCAATTAAATTATCAAAAAGATTATGTGTCAGGAGGGTAGAATTGTGAAAGTGATTAAAGCATCTGAATTCTAATTGGACGTTCAAATTCTGAAATTACTTGATCGGTTCTTGGGTCCACAAGAAATGCTAGCATACCCACGTTTCTGTCATGATGAACAACAAATTCCCTGCACCAAAAGCAGTGGCATCCAACCCCTCGATTTTTGGTTCAACTAATAAAGGAGTTGAACACTCTTATTAAAAGGAAGAGTTCGATCATAAAGTTGGTTAAGGCGTTGAGGGAGACATCTTAATTCCTGGGTGCCTAGATAAACGTCTGAGGGTAATAGACGGCTCGTCTTGCTTAACATTAGTATCATCTAAGAGGAAGAGATATTTTACCCTTCCCCTTAATTGTGGGTGAATCCAACCCCTTTTTAAATTTTTTCTAAGAAAAAAAAAAAAGCCGTGGCATCCAGTAATATTAATACCTCATCCAAAAACCCATTAAATCAGCGTTATCCCATTAAAGTATTCACTATTCATTTTGGATTTGGATGAGATACCGGAGGCCAATTTTGAACAAAGTGGTTTGAGTGTGGTTGGGATAGTGGCAAGAAAAATGATTTATTTATAATCTGACTCATCTAAAAATAAGATCTGGTAAAAGTTAGATTATGTAATATAATTTATGTTTGAATTGACAGTAACATAAGTAGTTTTTGTAAAACTGAAACTTGTTTTGAATAACGATAGCATAAGTGGCTTTTAAGATAATTATAAGAGAAAAATTAAAATTAAAATGACAAAAAAGTGAAAAATTTTAACTTGAGAAATTTGGTCCAATTTACAAGTAATGATGAATCCTACAATCGCCTTCATAGTTGTCTGTTAGAAAAATTGTTAAAAACAACTTGATGTGTATTTGAAAATCGTCTTATTACACATGCTTCCTCTTAAATGAAAGCACAGTCAGTGACACTCAAATTGAAATAAATCCATCACACACACTAGTAATCATATAGAATGCATAACTTCATTAATTCAAAGGGAATAAGTTCAACAAAACCTAAGTGTCCCAACACAAAATTCAAGATAAGAGCAAATCAGCCACTCATAATTACAATAGTCACAACAACTTGATCAAAACATTGAAAATCCATGAGAATAAGCGAATGACTGAATCTGGAAGGAGGAAAAGACGAGCTCACCTCAATCTAGGAAACTCTATTGGAAAATTCAAAGAGTCCGCAAGAAAGTAGAAAACTCCGCAGAAATTGTAGGAGTTAGCTAAAAAGATCAAAGGAAGGACGAAATTAAACCATACTCTGGAAAGATTTCAAGGTCGTCAGAGAAGCTCAGAAGAAAGAAGAACATCGCCAAAAAAAAATCAGAACTAGATGTCACCGGCGATTTGAGCTTCTAGTTTTCTCCTGTCTTGTGTCTATCAACTCTGGCGAAGGTGGAGATCTAAAGGAAGGAAGAAGGTCTCGGCCCCTTCATCTACTGTGAAACTCTCGTCAAGCAAATTGAAAGTGATAGTGCTGAACAGAGGGAGGAGGAGACCGGAAATGGCGCGCTTCTGGTCGAGCTTTCGGTTTGGTTGGTGGTAGTGAAGGTGAGGTATCGTGTTAGTGAGAAGATGAAAGTCGCAAGTTCGATCGATGCTCTCTCTCTCTCTCTTTGTGTCGGCGACATTCAAAACTCTCCTCTTTTTGAAGACTTACTGGTAGTAATGAGACGACTTGGACTGCACAATGTTATATCCACATTCAGTTCACTTACTTTCGAACCTTCCTTTTAACCTTCAAATTTTACAAGTATATCCCTTTGGATTTCTTGAGAACAACGTTTATTCAAATCAAATCGATCAAACCAGTGGCTTAGGGACTATGTCTGAGGGCACCAAATACAAACTATCAAGTTGTTGGATGAAATGGTAATCGACATCATCTCAATATGGAGGATAACACAATTTAAATTTCAAAAAGCGTATTTATTAGAAAATGTGAAAGCTCTTTGTGCTTGAAGTCTCAAGGGAAGCTCTGAATCAAATAAAATTATTATTATTATTAGGGTTAAATAGCAAATCTGTCCCAGAAGCACACGCTCATGAGCAATTTTACCCTGGAAGTTATTTTTGGCTCAATGTAGCCCCGGACATCTAAAAACGTAGCAATCTTTCTATTTTCCGTTAAAAACCTAACGTTGACTGTTAAAAAAGTGACATTGACCGTTAACTTTTTAACAGAAAAGAGTAACATTACTACGTTTTTAAACTTCCGGGGCGACATTGAACCAAAAAAACTTCAATAACAACATTGCTCCTGAGCGTATACTTCCGGAGGAGATTTGCTACTGAACCCTTATTATTAAGCAAAGTTACTTTTGGTTTTTGTGGTTTCCGTCTGAGAAGACCATGGGATGGCCTGAGTTTGAACGTGAAAAATGAGTGAGTGGAGGCCACACACATGAAGGACATGAAGTCTTCGTCGAGGCAAAGTTCAAGTGATGTTTATGTTTTTCCTTTAACTCTTTTCAGACAGTTTGGATTTGAATTTGAATTTGAATTTTTTCCTGTTACCTGTATGAATATGAGAGGCTCCTTTTTTTTAATATAATGAAGTCAAAAAAAAAAAAAAAAAAAAAAAGATTGACCATAATACGATTGCCGTCAGAGGATTCACTGTATCTGTAATTTGTAATGGCACTGGTTTCTTTATTGGTTGCATGAGTTCTGGCTTTACAGGAAACCCAAAAAACATAATCATGTTAGTTATACTGAAATTAATATTATTTTTCTAATATTCTAACATATTTTACAAGTAACTAAGAGAAGAAAAATATCAAAATAATGTTATTTTTTCGTTTTTATATATTGAAAATTAGAGTGACTCAATTGAGGCAATGGTTTGCTGGTTTATCCGTCAAGCTTCTAATATCAAAATATTGAGTAATATCTAATAGAAAATATTCATTTTTTTTTTTTTGGCTTAATAACATTAAATTAAGTGATTTTTTTTTATTAAAAAAAGACATGACAGCATATTGGACGTGTAATTTCAAAGTATAGAGGAACGAGGGGGTTTGGATTCTCTCATTGGTATTTTTTTCATTGTTTCCTCATTAAACTTTAAATTTAATATAGATTTGATATATCTTCCCACACCAAACAACCTCGTTGCTCAAATCAATGGTTGAGATTTAATGATGAGAGATGAGGAGAAAATATGCGAATGAGATAATCCTCTTCCAAAACGAGGAAGTTAGATTTTGAGTGGGGACCGCATGGGAGAATTGAGGAAGGGTACTTAAAGCCCGTTCACATTAGGTGCATGTAATCTTTTATAGGCATTTTATGTGTTCATCTCTCTAATTTTAGACTGTACGCATTTTTTTATTTTTATATATTTTATTTAATTAGATTAAATTATAGGTTACATCCTAAAATATTTTTTGTACTCAGTATCTCAAATTAATTAACTTTTAGTCTTACATTCAAAAGTATTTTTTGTAACACCAATATCATGAAAAATAAATTAATTTGAGATATTTGATATAATAAATATTTCAGAATACAATATATAATTTAATCTAAATAAATAAAAAATATACTCAGCTCAAAATTAGAGGAATGAGCACATGAGTTAGGATATACACTTAATGTGACCCAGAGAAGCCCTGATACAAATGTGCATTATTCAGCTCAACTCCCACATTTAAATCTTGTGGGCCCCAAAATTGTCTGATTGATAATTCATTTGAAGTGTTAAACAAACACTTACTCCATTTGATTTGATTACTCTATTTCCATTTCTCTACTAAACAATGTTGTACCACAAATAAAAGTATGTTTGAAGATGTACCAATAAATTGTTTGTTCAAGTGATAAACGACTTATATATATATATATATATATATATATATATATATAAAAAAATAACAAAAGTTGAGAGAAACTAGTGGCACTTTGGTGGGTTGCTTTTTTCAAAACATTAATTGGCATGAAGCCCCTCCATAATTATAGTTTTGGAAGAGAGGGCTAATTTTGTCAAATTCCACCCGCCCAACAGTTTCCATTTTTCTCCCGTAATTATACCCTCATTCACATTTCTCACGTGAGGGGAGGGGATAGGATGAGGGAGATATTGTCTAAATTGTCATTAATGAAAGGAATATATATTTTTTTGTTGGGAGTGTATTTTTAAAATATTAAAAAAATTATGAACTATTTAGTCAGTGGCGGAACTAGTAAAAAAATTTAGCTCAAATTTAAAAAATAAACATATTGAACTACTCTATTTGGTTTTTATTACAATACACCAATTAACAAGTGTATTTGGTTCTTTTTTAAAGGACTTACTTGTTTTCAAATAGCATTAATTTTTTTTTTTTTTTTTTTTCATGTATACCTATAATTAAAAAAAAGCAAAGTGAATGAGAGTAATAATTAATATGATATTTGAGTTTAATGTAATTAATAGGGATAATATTTAAAATTACTTAAATTTTAGGACAAATTTAATGACTTTAATGGTTTATATTGACTTGTGAGAATTTTTAGTTGGTGTCATATAATAAAGATAAGAGGGAGAATTTACTAAATAGTGTCACATAACCTTGAAAATACAAATAAATATAACGTTAATTATAAATCAAAACAATATATAAGATGATCTACCCTTTCGGTAAATATCTCAAACAAGAATATGTTTTTCCTCTCAAAACCCCGATAAGTAATTAATCAAATATTATCCTTACAGAGAAGATAAAAAATTAGTTGAGACCAAATTATTGGCCAAATAAAATATCATATAATAAATACATATACATACTAACAAATTTTATAAGATCAGTTAGGGCCGAAACCCCAACTGGCGATAACCATGTTACGCCACTGTATTTAGTAAAGATGAGAAAAAAAAAAATTATCTCTCTTCCCTTCTTTTCCCTCCATCCCCTCAAACCAAACAAGCTAGTCTCTACCGCACATTTCTTAATTAACGCAAGTTTAAGCATTTTAGATGAACAAGGTCTGATTAAAAAAAAATCAAAAGGGGCAATTAGTGAGGATTAATCATAGGATAGCCCAATAAGAAATAAACAAAGCAAGGCCTCTAGTAGAGGCTGTGGTGCCTGTATATATACACCTGTTGTAACCTCTTCCTTACAAATTCAAACAAACAAAACACAGACCATGGCTTCTTCTACTCACTGGTCTCTCTGTCTGGTTCTCATATCCTTGGCCTCCGTCGCCTTCGCCGCCGCCCCAAGGAGGCCCGTTGACGTTCCCTTTGGCCGAAACTACTACCCCACCTGGGCTTATGATCACATCAAATACATCAGTGCAGGCTCTGAGGTTCAGCTCAATCTCGACAAGTACACTGGTACTTCCTTATCCTCCTTCTTTCTCATGTATCATTGACCTCTTCGTTTTATCTTTACCATTCCTACTTTCTTCAACTTCAGGTACTGGTTTCCAGTCTAAAGGAACTTACTTGTTTGGTCACTTCAGTATGCACATCAAGATGGTTCCCGGCGATTCTGCCGGCACTGTCACTGCTTTCTATGTAAACATACCGACAAACTTTCCATTCCTCTGGTTTTTTTTTTTTTTTTTTTTTGCTTATGTGTGACTGGGAACTTTGGCAGCTTTCTTCCAATAACAACGTGCACGACGAAATAGACTTCGAGTTCTTGGGGAACAGATCCGGACAACCTTATATCCTGCAGACAAATGTCTTCACCGGAGGCTCCGGCAACAGAGAACAGAGAATCTTCCTCTGGTTTGATCCCACCAAAGAATATCACAGATACTCTGTTCTCTGGAACCTGTATCAGATTGTGTAAGTACTTCATTCTCAGTTTATCACCATGGCATCCACCTACTGAACAAGAATAACCCAACGAAAACTCATTAATCGGAATGTGGGTAATGTGCAGATTCTTTGTGGACGATGTGCCAATCAGAGTGTTCAAGAACTGCAAGGACCTTGGCGTGAAATTCCCGTTTCAGCAACCGATGAAGATTTACAACAGTTTATGGAATGCAGATGACTGGGCCACGAGGGGCGGTTTGGAGAAGACAGATTGGTCTAAAGCTCCATTCATAGCGTCCTACAGGGGATTCCATGTTGATGGGTGTGAGGCCTCTGTGAACGCTAAGTTCTGTGCCACTCAGGGCAAGAGATGGTGGGACCAGATAGAGTTCCGTGACCTTGATGCTCTTCAATGGCGAAGACTCAGATGGGTTCGCCAGAAATTCACCATTTACAACTATTGCACCGATCGTAAGCGTTTCCCTGTAATGTCACCAGAATGCAGGAGAGACCGTGACGTTTAAGCTTTAATCTCTTGTTCTTATTTTAATGTCATAAGTTTATACAATCCTATCTGGGTTTATTCTTCTTGTATTTGTCATTCCATTTACTACTATCATGAGTACACTACCAAACTATTGTTTGAGGAGCTGTTTTATTTTAAAAGTATAAAGCCGGGGATTTGGGAGAAAACAGGGGAGTCTCTCTGTTTGTGGTGGTGGGAGAGATTTTCATGATGTTCTGTGATTCAAATATATAAAATTCATATACTTTTATTTATCTTTTTGCCTGGGAAGCACCAGTTGTATTGCATAAATCTGTGCAGTGAAGGACTTCTGGTCCCCGAAATGACAGAGGAAAAACGACAAGCTGAGGCTGCAGATGGGGATAAAAGCAGAGAGAGTAGGATGGTGAAACGTGGCCCCACTGAAATCTTACCATGTGACGCGTCTGGAAAGGGCAGCAGAATACAACAATATTTAACCAAACTCGAGGAGTGAATAAAACACACCATTATTGACTAATGGAAAAGGAGGGGGGGGGAAAAATCTAAGTGGGGTAGTGAGAGCATCATAAGTCACTTGACCTGAGACACTGAGAGAAAAAGGCATGTGGGGATGTGTTTTCAATCGAGGAAGGCAGCTCAGAGCGCAAAAGCTTAGATGGAGACGCGCGCTTTACCTTTTTTTAGTTTCCACAAAATGAGGGTGATAGTTGGATTGATTATAGCAGAACGGGAAGTTTACAGAGCCACGAATCCTGTTCATGGGGTTTTTTTTTTTGATCGAACTGTTCATGGGTTTGAATATAATGTGTGCTTTCAAGGCGCGATGATCGGTTAGAAAAATACAATCGTTTATGGGGAGTCAGTCTGAAACCACATGATATGATTCTTAACTTGATGCTAGAACAAGCCAAAAAGAATAATAATGGAGCGGGTAAGATTGGGATTGGCCGATGTATCCTGACTCGTCTTGTGATTTATAATTTTATATTGTTGGTTATGAAACATCAAAAGACAAATTATTTGTAGGAGGAAAAAACACTTTTTTCAGGAACAAACTTTATATATGGTAAGGACATCTGTGAGTAATTGCCTGTGGTTCTTTGATCAAAAGAAGTAAGGGACCAAAAAATATTAAAAAAATTTCTAAAAAAACTCAAATGTTAGAAAAGTCTCAAAGAGTTGTTAATCCCACAGATGAAGTTGTTAATCTCATAGATGAGAGTTGTCAATTCCATATAAGGAGTTATTAACGAGACTTTTTGACATCTAAATTTACCTTGGGATTTTTTTAATTTTTTTTTATCCCTTGAGATCTGAGACCTAAAAAGAATTTTCTTAAAAAAGTAATTGTCTGTGGTTAGGCTCGTACTCCTATAATGAGTCATTTTATTTGTTGCACTCGACTACACCCTGTGAACATGTGTGCATGATATAAATACAGTGAATTCAAAAGGTGAGTGTGTTGGGTGGAGAAAACAGGGGACCATTATGTGAGTGCATAATGGTAAGGGACCATAACTCTGTTTCTGATTTATTGAGAAAAGCTCATTCGGTGTGCTTCACTTCACTGACATAGATTTTGTTAGATCTTTAATCCTCTCATTTCATCCCTCTCTACCAACTGTTGCCATTAATTTATGACTATCAGCTGTTCAATCTACCTCACTATTTCTATTTACTCCCCTATCCATTTCAAAACAAATAGCACTATTTACAAACTTGCGAATACTTTGACTCCCTAATTTTTTTATACTCCCCGTCTTATTTATAAGAGTTTGATAACCTGATTATATGATTTTAAAAAGTGGATAAAATTAGTTAAAAATAACAAGTCTATCTCATTTTTTTTTTCAAATATACACTGATTTATAAGGGGTAAGTAAGAGAGAGAAATAGATTAAACATGAGTATCTTCAACCCTTTAATTAATATAATATATAAAATTAATGAAGGGAACAAATAGAAAGAATTCGTTAAATGTTTAGACAACTTTTATCATACTTTTATAAAAAAGATCAAAGACAATTTAAATTCTGGGCTTTTATAAAAATGACATGAGTTGTTTCATAATTTGATTTTTTGAGTGTTTTAAAAATCACTGAATCCCCTTCCCTGAGCTTTAGCATTACTATTCTTGTTTTTTTATGGTAGTGGTGATAATTTAAAATCTGCACCGGATTGGGTCTTCTAGATCATAAGACAAAACATGTTTGGGCCCAATAAATAAAAGCCCAATTATTGAGCGAGTATGGCAAATGCTATTCCAACATTCATAATGACATGTTTCTTCTGCTTGTTTTGTAAGATTGAGATTTGAGAGTACCCCCAGAAAGTATAACACTTTATTTTGAGAATTTTCCACTTCTGTCTTGTTCGTTGAAGAATAAGGCTAAGGCAAGAGGTTGGCTAACTGATTTTTTGTGTACTCTTATTTTGCTGTTGCTGTTTTGTGTTTCAATGAATGAATCTTGTGTAGGCAAAGAAAACCCAAAAAAGAGAAACAACATAAATGACACGAGTCATGTTCAATCTTCCATCATAAGGAATCTATAAATTCACAAAGTGTTCATCATACTGCTTATGATAGAAGAATGAGGTTGGATGCAATTGTATCTTTGCCTTCTCTTTCCTCACTCTTTCAAAACTATCACAACAAACCCATGTGTGTGGCTCAAATTTAAACATCAGAGCCGGTCTGATTTTATCAAAACCTGTATGTTTGATATTAGCAGAAACAAACAAGTGGTGAACTTAATACTTAAAAAGCTGATTCGGTAATAAACAGTTAATTCTGTAAATTATTCGTTTTTTGGCTGCTCTAAACCTTAAGTTAACGGAATATTGGATCCTTGTTGGCATGATCAAATCAAATATACCAACAGAACAAAGCAAATATGACGTACTTAGATTGCCTTTATTCCTAGGATTCTCTAAAAAAAAAAAAAAAAAAAAAATGGCACAGGAGAAAAAAGCTTCTCCTGATCAAATGTCATAAATAGTAGCATAAATTAGCAACCACCAAAGGCCTGGCTAGTTTAAGGTCAGAAGTTGCCCATCTTTACTTGACAAAATGGTGAAAAGTGACAGAGCTTTACTCATGAGTTATGACCTTTCCTTTTTTGACCTTTGCCAAGTAAATATCTAGTTTGGAAATCTAATCAGTAACCCAGCATTTTCATGCAGAAGGTATGACGGGAATACCCATATGCTTGAATATTGGCACTTCTCTAAGAAGGTCCCAAGTTCAAGATAATTACTTGTTTTTATTTTAGAAAAATATTAAAGGTTGCATGTAAATACCACATAATGTTGAACAAAAAAGGGCATATAAAACTATTCCTGAGTTTTTTGCTGCATATAAATAGATCCCACCACCAGTTAACGGTTCGATCGTCAAATATCTCTGTTTCATACCACACATTTATCACTCGTCTTCCCCTTAAAGTTTCTGGTGAGGGTCAACTTGTTTTGCAGTATCGTTTCAGATACCCTTTAACTTCTTTCTTATCTTCGTTTAGTACATTTCATATTTTCATATAATTGAAGTGAAAAAAAAAATTGCATTACTTCATTTCAGAAGATTGAATCGAAGGTGTCTGCTAACTGCTGTGAAGGATGTAAGAAGAAAGTTAAGAAGGCGTTGGGAAATATAGAAGGTAACTGGTTAAAACTTTCAGAAAGAATCAAAGAAAAATCGGCCCTTGTTATGTTTCCTGTTTAACAGCCTGAGACTGTCACTTCTCAGCCTCCAACTGGGGTCCAAGTGCATAACAACTACGACAAGTCCAGATATAAGACACCATTATTGAGACCAACTGTGCGAGTGAAGGACTATTTCAGTGACGACAACACCACAGGGTGTTGGGTGTTATGTGATGTGAGCTCTTGAGCAGCCAAATGATTCCTCTGATCCTCCCTTGTTTGGTTCATTCTTTTTGTAATCATTGTCTTTATGGAATTTGGCATCAGCAATTTTGTAGTCTATGCTGTTAATCTGCCCCGCAAGGATAAATAATTGGCTTACGAAAATTTTGATCACTGACCCTTCATGTTCATCCAGTAGCACAGTTTGGGGATCAACTTGTCACTGAATAGGACTTCACAACTAGTCGCAAGTTATGCGGACAAGAAACTGTGCTACTACAACTTGCCCATATCCAGAAGCTGCCACCAATGAACGTTGAAAATTATTCTGCATTACTTTTAGCACGTTTTGCTTTGAGATGAGTCTTCTAATTCTAACTTCGATATCCTTTGTTTTGCTGTCAATTTCTGGGATGACTTGTTCTTATCAATCTGCTTAGGTGAATATTTGCTTATACCAGTTAATCTCCCTCAATTATGCTGGGATAAAGACAACCAATTCGTTTCGAATTATTACTGTTTCCCGACGGTGAGCTATTCATCATTCATCACCGAATTATCACATTGACAGAGATGAAACGTAGATAAAACATTTACCCACACGAGATTATCCATAACTCGCCTAATTATTAACAATCTGGTAAAACACAAGGACACCTTCATGGCACTGGTTTAAGGACGCCTGAAGGATAAAATTAACTACCCCTATTCTGTTGCATATCTGCTGAACTGAAATCAAATTATAGGGTTTCATTGTTCATACAAGTGCCACAGTATCAGAGACAAATTATCACCATCCCCACCTGACGACAAGGTGTAAAAGTATAAACCTGAATTTCACTAGGTACTATCTTAAATGAGGCGATTTCAACAACATTGGTGACAGAAGAATATGGATGAAAATGTCGGCAGAACATCAAATTTCATACCCGTAGTATCTGAAGCTTAGTGGAGAAAGCAATCGCAACCCAATCCGGCTGAGACGATGACCATTGAAGCTGCTCAATCTCCGCCCCAGCAGTATAGGCTAAGATAGGATCCAATCCTCCCTCCACCGGCTGACCCATGGAAGAAAGGTCCCAAATTAGCGCCTGAGAGTCGTCCCCAGCAGTACAGATATGGCAGGGACTATGCGGTGCCCAAGCAATCGCATTCACGCTCGCCTGGTGCCTCTGCAACTCCACCACCGGAAGCGTCGGGAAACGGATATCGAGGACGACGACCTTGGCACTGTCCATGATGATTGTAGCCATATACCTTGGGTCCTGCTTATTCCACCCTAGTCGAACCAGGGGCGTGTCCGGCTCCGAGCTCTCATAGATTATAGTCGAATGCTCCTTATCGCGCAAATCGAAAACCCTAACGGAGCCGTCGGCGGAGACGGAGGCGAAGACCCCAACGCCACCCCAAGCGATGTCGTAAACCTCCTTATCATGGGCAATGAGCTGCGTATCCACGGCCTCCTTCTCGATATCCCAAATTGTGCAGGTGGTATCAATGCTGGAAGTCCCAATACGCTTGGGCTCCACCTCGTTCCAGTCGAAGGAAGTGAGCGGACCACAGTACTCGCTGTTCTTGTTGCCATTGAGTAGGCTCTTGAGCTCGACACGCTGAGTGGGGTTATCATCGGGATCGGAAATGCGCCAGACACTGAGAAAGTCGCTGGAAGTGGCAAGGAGGTCGGGTCTCTGGCACTCCTTATCGGGGATGAAGATGACTTTGGTCGGAGGGTAATGGTGCTCGAAGGAGAGTGAAGGATCGGAGCGAATCTCGCCGTTGACGTCGTCGAGTTGAACAATTTCAACGCGGTTGGGGTAATGTTCGAGCAAACTAGCGATGGCAAGGCGATACTTCTTGTCGCGACGGACACTCCAGTTCATGGCATAGATGTGCCAAGGAGCTTCATAAGTGTAAATCTCAGAGCGCTTTTGGTGGTCGTCGGAGCCGTCCTGAGTGGGATCGCTGCTGCTAGCTCCCATGTGAGTGCGGATTTGGGCAGGGAGGAGGAAGGAGAAGCAGTAACGCAGCCAAAAGAGCAAAAGCAAGAGGATATGATAATGTGATTTGATTGTATCGCACAGGGAAAGCAATGGGGGATTACAACCAACGGTGGAGGCTAATCCGAATTCCCTGAACGGGAAAGACTTTGAGATCGAGCGGAGGGGGAGAGGGGCCACAACACTTTATGTGGGACCCTCCCTTCTCGATTGGGCATCCATCTCACACCATTTGGATAATGTATTAAATTTATTGTCATGAAATATGGATGCTCTCCATCCCACCCCCTTTTTTATTTTTAACTTTTACTTTGACCTAGAAACACGCTTAATATTAGTTAGGGGTGTTTTTTATTTATTATTATTTGATCAAGGTTTCTCGTTTAATGTTTAAAGGGTAAAGGGTTCTCACATTTTTCATGAAGTGCGCTTTCCAGTATTCAAATTTAGTTTTTCTTCCTCACGGAATGATTAGTTAATAGTGTTTTAATATAGTTGTAAGAAAGCTTTTATAAATTTGATATTGCTTATAATCTTGTTCCATTGTATATGTTTGCAGAGCATTCTAGTGAATCAATATTTACCTGAAGTGTGAAAATAGTAAGATGATGCAGTTACGTAACTCATCAAAATTTATTGTAATAAGTTCGATTCCTTTGTATCCTGTGCAAGTTACGCAGATTCCTTTCAGTATTTGTAAGGAAGTCGAGAGATTACAGTTTAATTTCATATGGGGGAAGTCAAGCACCCACGGATTCCATAATTTGGGTAGGAACACTCTAATTCTACCTAAAAATTATGGGGTCTTGAGTTTGCTGTGAATCAAGCATTTGGATGAAAACTAGCTTGGCATTTGATTGCTGGACTGAGAGTTTATGGGCTGAAGTCATTCTCAACAAATAAATGACTAGAAATGAACACAATCTGCTTGATGATAGGCCTAGTGTTTCCTCCTTATAACATTTCATTTGTCACCAAAAAGATATCATTGAAGAAGGAACAACTTGGCCGGTTAGGAATGGAGATGCTATCAACTTATTCCATGATACATGGTTATTTCAAGGGAACAGAATACAAGATATGTGCTTGCGGACTCTTTTGGAGGAAGAAAATGCAAGCACAGCTTACTAGATTGCTAATGGAACCTGGGATTTTACTTGGTTTGGATCCACAGTGTCAAGTGAGGTTGTGCAGAGATTAATAGCTATCCCTCCTCCTATGCCCAAAGTTGGAGAAGACATCATGATGTGGAGTGGAAAGCAAAATAAATTATTTACTGTTAAAGTAGCCTATTATCTAATTCAGAACCCTCTTGCTCATTTATTTCATTCTAGTTATAAACTCATTTGGAAATGACAAGGAGCTGAAAGAATAAGGGTATTATGTGGCTAGCTTGTCATAACAGACTTCCAAAAAATGAGTGTCATAGCAAATGGTCCAACTCATCATCATTATGCTCCTTCTGCAATTTGCAAGTAGAAAGCACCATTCATATTTCGTGTGATTGTAGTTATGCCAGGAACATGTGGATGGCCCTAGTTCGACCACGATACTATACTTGCTTTTTTTGTTGCATCATTGTGAGGTTGGATTCATCAGTTCTAACTGGAATTTGATTTTTGGAGTGGGCATCTAAAAATTATGGGCATGGAGGAATCAATCGGTCTTCGATGGCAACTACAAAAAGTTGAATGACTAAGTTGCTGTTATTTTACATTTGAGGCATTATTTATTTATTTATTTTGCATAAAGAAAATACATTGACTGCTAATATTTCAAGACCAACAGAAAATAGGATATGGCAAGTACCCTCCCATGAGTGGATCAAAGTTAATATTGACGAAGTTGTGTCGTCAACTATGAACAAAGCGAGCTATGATAGGGTCATAAGAGACTCTTATGGCACATGGATTGCTGGTTTCTCATCACCAATTGGTCAGTGTAATGCTCAGGAAGTGGAAGAATGAGCACTAGTTAAAGGATTGCAACTAGCTTGGAATATGGGGTTTAGAAAAGTCATTGTTGAACCTGATTCAAAAAATCTAGTTGATACACTAAATGATGTTGAAAGCAGCACCACACAAAGTCTGGTTGTCTTTCAAATTAAAGGCTTAATGGATCTTAGATGGAATCTACAGATTATTCATATATCTCGACTCCAAAACCAGGTGGACCTTGGTGCTTCACAATCGTATGGGAATTAGTTGCCCACCTTTTCAATTTTAATTAACAAGCATAGCCCTCATTTATACCCAAAAAAAAAAAAAGTAAGATGATGCAGTGATAAAGTGTTTGATGAAGTTACGTTTGCCAAGTGTGGTTTCATGGACGAGGACAACCATAATTTTGGGGTTTGCCGCTTTTGTGGATTATTGGATGAAGCCCGAACAATCATTGAACGTGGTTTTTAATATGGTAATATTTGAAGGGCATGTACAAGACTAGCAATCAATAGAGGCTTCAAAGAATGCATATTTGAAAATGTGGTGCCAAATGAATTCACCGAATCATTTGCAAAAGTTACGTTCATGATCAATGAGTGGCTTGTGTTACGTGTGGAATCGAGATGTGGTAGCGCAATGGGTAGCTTTATTTGATGTTGGTTGATTTGGAGCGGAACATGCAGGAGCGATCTGCAGGGACCTACGTATCCGTAGAGGGATCAAAGTCGCGTAGTTCGAGACACACATGGCGTTTAGCCAAAGGGGTGGTGTGTATGCTCCAAGTGAGAGTAGTCTATCTGCACCTTAGGGTTTGGATCTGTATTTATAGAGTGTCACCATGTGGGATAGTATGGGCGCCGTGTCCATGGCCAAGTATCATCTTGTCGAATCTATCTTTGGATAAGATAGATCTCCCTTGATTATAGACGAGATAGGATTTCCCTTTATTATAAGTAGATTCTAATATGAGATATATTCACTGTTGGGCCGTCCAGGTGTTGGGCCTAATGTAGGTCCGTATCAGCTTGTTTCTTATTTCTTCTAAAGTAAGTTCTCAAATTCGTTTCTTATGAACAAAATTGCTGTCAAGGAGTCTTACACTCATATCATATGGTCCAACCTGATTCAATTTGGGCCAATGGGGACCCAACGTGGCATTCAAAGACCAGTTGGTATTTATATAATACCAGAAAATAAAACTATAGTATGGGTTCTAAAATATCTATGGTTGCCTTTGCTTGAACGAGTAATCCCCATGAAAAACGGAGTTTTTGGGCCCAATCTCACAAGCCCGTTGGTCGGAGTTACAAAAATTGATTAAGAAAAACAGAGAGGGGAAGCTTGAAATTTTGGGCCTGTTTGGGTTGGCGGTAGGGGCGGTGGGCAAAAGCCTATCGACTTTAAAAAAGTTCGGTGGGAAAAAAGTCGGGTTATAGATAATGATTTGTGTTTGGATTGATAGTGGTAGAAGTGGCGGGGCCCAAAAAAAGCTGAGAAAGCATTATAGAAAAAGCTGGGTTCTGGAGCTTTTTCCTTAACGGGTTTTTTGAGCTTTTTTGATGTTAAGTCCAGTGAACTTAACGTGCAACACAAACACACCACGTTGAGCTTTTTCTCCAACACCCATTAACTCTACCGCTAACGCTCCTAACGCTCTCCTAACGTTGATTCCAAACAGGCACTTTGTCTGCAAGCATAACGCCAATCGGTTATAAATAGTGACTTGTGCGTGTTCATTGTCTTTTAAGGAGTGGTGAAGAAGGAAATTAATTTAGTCCGGATCAAAAAATAAATATATTAAATTATTTACTAAATAGTATGACATAACATTAAAAATACAAATAACTAATAACCGACAATTATAAATCAAAACAAGATATAAGATAATACTAACTTTTTCAGTAGGTATCTCAAACAATAATTTTACTTTCTTCTCACAATTTAATGAGTAATGAACCAAACATTGTCATAAAGATATCACAAATACAAACATATTAATTATATGTATAATGAAATTTAATAAAATTATTTAAATATAATCAAAGGAAAAATGCATACATAAAATTGTATACGACGCTATTTTAAATTGACAAAATCTTCAAGGATAGAATCAATAGTAAATGTTTCAAAGAATCTCTCTTTCAATATACACAACCAAATTATTCAAGAAAGTTATATTCCGTCTTATTTTGAAGCCTTGTCTTTACAATTTTTATTGCCTCAAAACAAAATCTAAAACCATGGGATCATTTGCCAAATGATCAATAGAAACTTTTTTATATAGAAAAACTTATTTTCTAACAAAACACCATCAGAAAAGCACATAAGAACAAAATTATCCAAAAGGCACAAATACCAATCTAAAATTGTTACAAACAAAAGAAACTTTTTAATATACTTTGCACAGGGACCACTCTAGATGGTATAATCGTATAAATGTAAATCTTTGAGTAAATTCGTTAAAAAAAATAAATTAATCTAGTTCACAAACACACAAATCGCAGAAATCACTTGAGCGAAAAAAAAAAACGCATAAATCTGAGATAGCAGTGAAGAGGAATAGAGAGGGAAAAAAATACATGAAGTCTGAAGAGCAAGAAATCGACGACGATGCAGAGAAGAAGAATGAAGTTGGTCGGATGGTGGTCGTTGGTCGGACAGTTGTCGCTGGTCGGACCTCGCCACGTTGGAGACTCAGAGGAAGAGGGAGACTGTTAGACTGAGGATGGAGAGCACTCAGAGTCAGAGCAGAGTAGAGTGGAGCTGTGGAGGAAGAAGAGGAAGCGTGAAGGATTGAAGGCTAAACTGGCATGGCGTGTCGAGGAAGTTGCGACTGAGAGACGAGGGAAAAATGTAAAAAAGAAAAAGAGAGGGAGAGGGGGGTGAAATTATAGAAAAGATAAAAGATTAATTGAGTCAAATTATTGGTCATAGTAAAATATTATACGATAAATATGTACATTTTATAAGATTTTAGAAGGCCAGCTGGGGCCAAATTATTGACCAAAATAAAATATTATATACTCAATACATATATTTTAACAAATTTTAGAAAGTCAGCTGGGTCAAGGCCCCAACTGGCAATAAGCTCGTTCCGCCACTACTTTTAAGATTATATTTTCCAATTAATGGCTTTAACCTCTCATAGTTTTATGTTGTGGATTAATTCTTATGTTTTATAGCACTATAAGTCTATTATAATGTGAATTAATTCTTATTTTTATAACATTGTAACTCGTGAGAGGATTGGATACCTATAAATAGAGGCTCATCACAAGAGGACTGGATATATATAGAAATGCTATATGAATAAGAATTCTTATATCTACAATTCTCTTTTATCTTTACAACACAATCTATGTTTTTTTAGGACAATACGAACCATCACAAAAACTGAAAATTAACGAGAATTTCAAGGATTATCAATGATATTCTTCCCAAACTTTAAGACTGACGTCGTTACATCAGTTTTACGGCTTGGTCTTTACTACCCCCATGAAATAAATACCTTCTTTATTGCTATAAGCACGATTTCTTAGTAGCATTATCCATGTGACAAAAATGACAACTTCATTTTGATTGTTAGAACCTGATTACTACTACTATAGCGAGTTTACATTTTTTTTTATATATATAAAAATTAAAGAAATTAAATAAGTTACTTAATCATATCATATATTATGTATCCTTAGATTATATATCAATTTATAAATTAGACAAAATAGATTGGAAAAGAATGATAAATATAAATATTTTAAAGTAATTTAATTAACTTTCTTAATCTCTAAAAAAAAGTATACTTTATCTTATATTTAAAACCGAAGGAGCGAAGTTGAATTTCTTTTATCATCCCTCATAATTTTTAAATCGTATGCGTCCAATAAATATAACACTACTTTAACTTTTTTTCTTATTTTCTCAATCAACAGTTCAAATAGGCTAATGAGAAAAAATAAAAAGATAAAAAGATGATCTCCTAAGGCTGTGATTGGTTTGAGGGTAGGTTAGGGGAGGAAATTTTTTGACCAAATTACCCCTGAGAAATTTTAAAAATTACATAGCTTTTTATATAGTTTTTCGTACATTAACTTTGGAAGCATGTCATATCAGGAGCATATCTGACTTTTTATACTAGGGAGGGGCACCTCCCCTCCCTCCTAAACCTCCAACCAATCACAGCCTAAAAGTAGACAACACAGTCAACATTCAACAATAAATACTAGTGGCGCCATCCCATGTTGATTGTTTCGCTGGCTACCAACGTAACTTCGTCGACTTTAGCATTTGAAAAATCCCCTCCCTTTCGTTCCACACACTCAAACCTACCTTTTGGTATAGTAAAATCAAAGCAAAGAACACGCTTGTAGCCTTGTAGGTAGTAAACTACCTTTTGGGAAGGGTCAATACTCAATACTGCATGGTTGGTTCCCAAACACGCCGCCACATTAATATTGAAAAATACGAATAAAAATCATAAAATTGTTATTACTAGGATGAGTGTTGACTTTTGAAGCGTCGTTGTCCCCTGCGGGTTTGAACGCGTGTAGGTGTACGTGTATGTCATTGATTGATGGATAAAGGAAGGGGCAGGGGCGGATATGATAACTCTAGGACAGAAAAAAAAAAAAAAAAAAGTCAACAGGTATAGAGTCGAAGGCTGCGTAATGTGGAATCTGGGACCCATATGATTGTGAGTATGACCTGGGGGGCAGTTGATTGGAGAAAGTTTTGCATTAAAAAGCTGTACATTTAGATCTACGAAGAGGGTGTATTATACATGAACACAGATTTAAACTCAATATTTGATAAAGCTCCAATCAAGTCAATGATTTATAAATATCACTCTGACCCTATTTATAAGTCATTTTTGATCAAATCACACATACCAAAAAGAGGTAGGTAGCTCAATAATTATGTGGTAAATTTTTAACTTTATTCTCATTTGTGAATGAGTGTCTTTCAACTCTTTATTCTCTCTCTATTTTCATTGGTACAATAACATGAGCAAAATTATCACAATCTCATTTATTTAGTCAAAAGGGACTTATAAATAAGACCAAATTTTTTGATAAAAAAGACTTATAAATAAGACCAGAGTGATACCTCACACAATTGCTTAAAGATATAAAAAAGAAATACCAACCTCAAATCTTGAATATTGTAACTTTATGCACTTGGTTATGTTCACTTTTTTTTAATCGATAATTGTCACTCTTTTTTTTTTTTTAGAAGGCTATATATATATATATATGCCTCCTGTGATTGTTTCTGATCATCAGAGAATAAACTGACGTGTCAGTGCCCCCAAGATCCTCCACGTCTATTAGATTCCTTTAATTAGCTTCTACTTTTTTGGGGGGTGGTCCCACCAATTGCGTTATAACCATGGTTATTAAATCCGGACTGGATCGGCCGGTTCGGATCGGAAACCGGAAAACCGGCGGTGGAGTCGGTCCGGAAAACCATAGAAACCGGGGTCACGGTTTGCTGGGTTTTTTTTTTTTTTTTAAAAAAAAAAGCCTGAAACTCGAGATCTGAAGAGATTTGAAGCCCTCTCTCACTCATTTCTCAATGAAGCAGAAGGTGAGATTTGCAAGGTCGCGTAGTGATGGAATTCGTCGTAAAATAGGACTAATTTAGTGATGGAAGAAAGAAATGAGTATGAACTAAAAAGAGGAGGATACTGAGAATTTACTTACAAAAAGCCTCCGACCAAGTAACCACGGTCTTCGGAGGAGGAAATCAGAAGAAAAGCGAGCACGAGACAAAGTAAGAAGGACGCAGAAGTTAGATTAACAGAGGAGGCCATTGTTGACCGTCTTCGGAGGAGAGAACCAGAAGAAAATTTGCAACCCCAAACCCACGACTCAAGGCTTATTAAATTCTTCTCAGTTTTTTCTCCCTGTCAAAGGAGGACTGACCCACCCACGTGATCTTAATCCCTATATCAAGAACATTTCTACACCCACCTTACCTCCAATCCCATCCATGCCACGTGTTGAATTATTATTTCCCAACTCATGTTCCGTTCTGAAATACCTCACCACGTCTTCCCAATTCAAATATTTTTAAAATTCCAAAACCTTGCTTTTTAGTTATTCCATATTAGTGTGAGAGGGTTGTGCTTTTGAAGCCAAAAAAAAAAGAGAGAGAGAGAGAGGGGGGTTGTACACCTAAGGGGTGGGGGAGACGTGTGAGATGGTGAAAGGCAGCGCTCAGAGCCTCAGAGAAAGGTCATATCATCACTGCCCAAACTATTATTTTATAGGAAATATAAAATTTATTTTTTAATAATTTCATATTAATAATTTTAAATCTTCACTTCCCTACCGGTTTGGTCCCTAGGTTTATCCTAGGTCAAGGTTTCTGCCGACATGTCACCCATCAACCTCGACTTAAGATTCGACCGGTCCGGTTTTAATAACCTTGGTTATAACAATTCCACATCATTTAATTAATGCAAATTGATGTAAAGTGTCTAAGGAAATTTCCTCACCAAACCAACGTTGTATAAATAATTCACAAATTAAAGTTTTAGGGTTAATTACTAAAATATAGATATATTAAATCTAGTCTTTCCTCATCTATACGTTAAAGCAGAAAATACAAGTTCTACGTTAGGATTTGTTTGAGTTAACGCTTGAAAATCATGTTCACATAAATCGGGACAGAACTCTTTTTATATATTAACCTCTTATACTGTAAATCATTATTAAAAAATAATTTATACGGCTAATCCAAAAAATCATAAACAATCTACAATAAACAATTAATATTTTAAAGCATTGTAAAAAACTCAACAAAATGTTCCAATCAGGGTGGGGGACGTGTAATCGTAGTACATGGAGAATTAAGTATAACTATGTTAATTTACATGATCATGTGTTATATTTATTTTAGTGGTGTAATCATAGTGTGGAGAATTAAGTATAACTATATTAATTTACATGATCATGTGTTATATTTATTCTAGATGGATTTATTGTCAAATGATAACGTTTCAAAAACATGACATATAAACATGCGTGATGATAAAAATTGACATAATATATATAAGATAATTGACACAAGCATTATCTATCTTTAAAGTATTTTAAAAATTGTGCTATATGCATTCAGATTTTTGACATGTATAAATACATAGGCTAACAAATACAAAATGTGTAATATTTAAATTATTTTATTAATATTACATATAAATTTAATCAAGATATTTTCTGATATTTTTTCACCTTATTTTTGGAAATTTTTTAAGCACAATAAGGTCCTTAGGTTAGCGGTGAGAAAAGTAACTTACTTTCAATTTGACTATTGCAGAAGTAATATAGGATAAAAGTCATATTGTAAACGTGATTTGTGTTTAGATTGACGTAGCAGAAGTAGCTTTTTTTTTTTTTTTTTCAAACTGAAACTTGTTTAGATTAATATTTAAAAAGTCAGTTGATATAGAAAATGTCATAAATTTTAGTGAATTTTTCACACACACACATATTAGTTGTATATCTTGTGATAATTGAAGATAAAAATTTAAATTTAATTTTGATCAAAAAAAGTTCAATTATTATTAAGATAAAGTTAACTTTTTATGGAGAAATTATGGAAGCTAAATAAGCTACTTAATCATATTATATGTTGTGTATGATTAAATTATATATCGTTTATAAGTTAAGCGAAATAGTTTGGACAAAAAATGATAAATATAGATATTTTAAAGTAGTTTAATTAACTTTCTTAATATATCCAAAAAATCAATCGTATCTTATATTTAGGACACATGGAGCAATAACTACACATAGCCAAAACTTGCACACAACACCAGAAAGCCATGAGACAAAGAAGGACAATCAACTCTGAGAGTAGAGAATTTCACTAGAAAATTAAAACATCGCTGAAAAACTCAGAACCTCACCAGAAATCACAAAGGAAGGATGAGAAGGTCGAAGCCATGTCTTTGAAGAAGAAGGTTGAAGGTATCCGGTGAAGTTCAGAAGGAAGAATATTACTGGAAAGTTTAGAAACTCGTTGGAAATAATGGAAGCTCAAGGAATCGTCAGACTTGATTGAAGAAAAAGAGAGAATGAAGATGAGTCGAAGGTTCAGAAGTGAGAGTCTGTGTTATTCTGCGACACTGCAGATATGAAATTGAAGGTCTAAAAATCGGCCGCTCAAGCCCTCCTCCTCCTCCGTTGACTGGTCTCTGTTTGTAATGCTCCAACGCTCTCCCCGAAAACGTCCAGGTCAAAATATGGCTTTCAAATTAAGTTCTGAATTAGTGGATGTTGCCAAAGTGAGTGGCGATGCCATTCGCAAAAAGGAAGAGACTCATAGAATGGCATAGACAAATAGAGCTTTAACACATTTTCGTTAATCCATGAACAGGATCTATATAGATCCATGGATCCATACATCTCAATCGGAAAAGAATCAATAGAAAAAGAATCTTTATTGGTTCTACCTCCTATTTTTTATGAAGAGAGTGAATCTTTTTATCGAAGGATCAGAAAAAGATGGGTTTGGACCTCTTGTGGGAATAATTTGGAAGATCCAAAACCAAAAATAAAGGTATTTGCTAGCAACAACATAATGGAGGCAGTCAATCAATATAGATTGATCCCAAATCTGATTCAAATCCAATATAACACCTATGGGTACATAAGAAATGTATTGAATCAATTCTTTTTAATGAATCGTTCCGATCGCAACTTCGAATATGAAATTCAAAGGTATCAAATAGAAAATGATACTCTGAATCATAGAACTATAATGAAATACACGATCAACCAACATTTATCAAATTTTAAAAAGAGTCAGAAGAAATGGTTCGATCCTCTTATTTTGATTTCTCGAACCGATAGATCCATGAATCGGGATCCTAATGCATATAGATACAAATGGTCCAATGGGAGAAAGAATTTCCAAGAACATTTCATCTTTGAGCAAATAGCCATTTTGAAGTAGTGTTCAATCGATTACATATTAATCAATATTCGATTGATTGGTATGAGGTTATCGATAAAAAGATTTCTCTAAGTCACTTTGTTTCTTTTTGTCTAACTCACTTCCCTTTATGATAAACAGATTCATTTTGCAAGTTCGTTATTACGGGTAGTTCCTACAAAGGATCAAACTAATGACGTATATACAATACTTGAATTCTCGATGTAGATACTACGTAATTGGTTCTCATCCTTCAAAGACTACGAGTGTAATAGGAGCATTCGTCAACAAAAAGATCACCCTAAGATGATCATCTTGTAGCTATTGAGTGAAACACCAATGATGAAGTTTTTTCGAGAGAAGCCCATTCACTCAAAAATTAACCCAAACACCTCTCGAGCTTTTTTTTCTCATTGAGTTTTTTTTCCACTCCAATGCTTATCCAAATAAGTTCATAGGAGGTTACAGGATCCCCCAGAAAGAGTTCACATTACACGCTTTATATTTAGGTCTTTTATGTCTTATACCTCTATTAGTATAAGCATATATATATATCATATTTTTTTAAAATTTTATATATATATATATATTTATTTATATTTAATTTATTATTTAAATTATATCTTTTCGACATATTTTTTTTCGCACCAAGACTCAAATTAATTAGTTTATGATCTTGGTGTTATATCAAATATTTTTGAAATAACCTAAACTAATTAATTTGAGATCTTGGTCCAAAAAACATATCGAAAACATCATATAATTTAAATCTAATTAAATAAAATATAAAAAAAATTAAAAAAATATGCTCATACCTCTAATAGAACTATAAGCACGTAAGAAGCACTTAAACTATAAGGATGTAATGTGTACTCCTAGAAAAGAAATATTAGCCGCCAAATCCAATCTACATCGAGTCTCCAGCCCATTACCAAAATTGAAAGCTGAAACTTCTCAGAGTGCAGCCAGAAGGGCTCAGTGTTTTGGAATCCCAACCAAGGCAATATTTGTCCCGGGGACGCCAATCCGACGTCTCTACACCGCTCCTACGATCATTTTACTTCATCAATTTCCTCTTCGTCATCATTCGTCCCCGAATTTTTTGATGGGGCAGTCCAGTCGCTTGTGTTTCACAGTAAGCTGGGTAAGTCTCCGTCACCGCTTTTCCATTTTTACCGGGGAAAGCTTCACCGAGAGCCTTGGAGATGATACATTCGATGAAGAAAGCTATGAGATTGAGTTATACTCCTATTTTTAGTCAACTTTGTGTGTTCCTTGTTGCCTTATTTTTATCCCATAAAAAATATAAAACTTATATCTTCTAGGTCGAAATTGAATATTTTATTGCCGTCGTCGTCATCATCATCACCCCTTTTTCCATGATAGTCTTTGCTGTGACTTTGAAGTTTGAACACATCACACTAAACAAAACCCATATCTTATACAAATTCAAATAGCACAAGCGATCCTCCAGCAAAGCGCCACCCAAGGTTAGTCTCCGACTTTGTGGAATTGGTATAACCACATCAATTAATAGTCATCACCACCTTGTTGATAAAGGATTTTAAAATTGGTTTATAACTTATGAGATAAGGACCGATGCAATATCCTCTCTGGTTTTTCCTTTTCTGGACCTGATGCGCCCCCTCATAGCGCCATAAAAAACAGAGTCATAATTTTGAAAGTTATCGTTTTAGATATCTGACGAAACGATCCGTACTAATTATTAGAGAGAGAAATTTCCGCTGCGGTCTAACTCTCACACTTTAATCTTTTTGTCCTTAAAAAAATGGAAAACCCTTTTCCGATCTCTGTTTGAGATTATTATCGTTATTCTACTACGAAATTGATTAAATAAAAATATATAATCCCGTCATTTATGAAGTCGTATGCGATTGTGCCAGGATGACTTCCATGTCATATAACCCTGTTCAAGCTATTTCGGGGGGTACGTGCGAATCTGTTTCTCAAGCTTCATCGCCTTCTCTTTCTTCTGTATCTCCCTTGTGGAGGGATAACATCGGCTGCAGAAGGAGGAGGAATCTACGAGTAGCGGGGCGAAACATGGCTTCTAATTCTACTACTAAACATTTCCTACGCCACGTAGAATCAATGAAGGAGCTGCCATCAGGTGCTGGTCAAATTTCTAAGGTGAACGCTGTGGTTCTGGGTGAATCTCTCGCCACTGATGAGAATGATTTTGTGTTTCCCAGCAAGGAGTTCTCTAGCCAAGCACTCATTCAGTCCCCAGAACAGGTTCTAGAGTCTTTCCATTGATCTCTGTTCAGATTCAAGTGGAAGCTTTATATATTTTCTGATTTTTTATCACAAAAATTGTTCTTTTCATAGACACTGATTTTTAAGCAATTGAAGTGTCTTATTTGTATTTCTGATCTATCAGTATCTGGAGATGTACAAGAGGTCCATAGAGGACCCAGCTGGATTCTGGTCTGACATTGCATCCGAGTTCTATTGGAAACAGAAATGGGGTGTTAAAGTACGCGATGAAAATTTTGATGTTAGGAAGGGCAACATCAAGATTGAGGTATTTTTACTTTTGATCATTTCCCGTTCGGATCTTGCTTTATAGCATTAGGCTGAGGAGTGAGTGTATCTCTGTGTTTGTTTGTTGCCCTCTCCAGTGGTTCAAGGGTGGGATCACCAACATCTGTATTTTTACTTTTGATCATTTCCCATTCGGATCTCTCTTTATAGCATTAGGCTGAGGAGTGAGTGTATCTCTGTGTTTGTTTGTTGCCCTCTCCAGTGGTTCAAGGGTGGGGTCACCAACATCTGTTACAATTGCCTGGATAGAAATGTAGAAGCTGGACTTGGCAAGAAGATTGCCATTTACTGGGAAGGCAACGAGCCTGGTTTAGATGCTACTTTGACTTACTCACAGCTGCTGGATCAAGTTTGCCAGGTAAGTTCTGAGGTTACTCTTTCTGTGTCCGTGTCACAGGACTCTGAATAAGATGCTTCTACTTGGAAAAATCTCCATTTAGATGCTTGAATATTATTCTGTTGGAGCACATTAGCAGAAATTGATTGGATCATCAAAGCTATTTTTGACCTGCAGGTTGCAAACTACCTGAAGGATATTGGTGTCAAGAAGGGAGATGCTGTAATAATTTATTTGCCCATGCTGATGGAGCTCCCTATCACAATGCTTGCATGTGCCCGCATTGGTGCTGTTCATTCAGTATGGCACTTCCTCTTCCTCCATTTTTTTTAACTTGCACATTTGTGGATTCTTTTCCAATGGCTTTTGGGTTAATAGTTGTTAGCCCTTTTATTTGTTTAGGTTGTATTTGCCGGGTTTTCTGCAGAATCTCTAGCACAAAGAATCATTGATTGTAAACCAAAAGTTGTGATTACTTGCAATGCTGTTAAAAGGGGCCCCAAGATAATCCAACTGAAGGACATAGTTGATGCTGCTATCAATGAGTCAGCCAAAAATGGGGTCTCTGTAGGTTGGTAAATAGATGATTTGTTTATCAGTTCAATGTTATACTCACTTCCTCAGTTATTGAATAATTCTGGCATCACACTTGTCAACTTGTCTTGGCACTCATGTCACACCCTCAACAAGTCAAACATTAGTTTCTAAAAAGAAAAGTTCAAACATTAAGTATGTACGTTTGATTGATATCTAGTGATGGTGCCAATAATTAAGGTTTTCTCTGTTTTCCCTACATTTCATGTTCTCATCTTTGTAATTATTCCTTTCTGCCAGATGTCTGCTTAAGTTATGAAAACCAATCAGCAATGAAAAGGGAAGATACCAAATGTCAGGAAGGACGAGATATATGGTGGCAGGTTAGAATTTAAATATTGCCTGCATATATACTCTCATATGTTCTACTATTGTAGTGGTAAACATGAGATTATTCTGTACTCTGGCAACAGTTCCTTCATGATATGCCCATGTAAAAGGAAAATCACAATTTTGCTTATTTCAGTTTGTTTAATTATTGGAATTTATTTGTTTATGGTTAAGAGGTTTAATACAAAACTTTCTATGACCAATAGATTTTATATGTTCATGGCGAATGTTCATTGGCTGTGATGAATATTTGCTGACTTGTGACGATTTTCAGGATGTCATACCTCGATATCCAACCACTTGTCCAGTGGAATGGGTAGACGCAGAGGATCCACTTTTTCTGCTGTATACAAGTGGGAGTACAGGAAAACCAAAGGTATTTGTTTGCAGTACTTTCATTTGAGTTCTGTTTCCTTCTTGCTTCTTTAAAGTGAGATTGCTGTATTCTAACATATGTTCTCTAAAGGGTGTCCTCCATACAACAGGTGGCTACATGGTGTACACTGCAACCACATTCAAGTATGCATTCGACTACAAACCATCTGACGTCTACTGGTATCCTTGAAAGCTTGCCCTTTATCTCTTTTCTTTTGAGTGTGTTCCTGATCAAAAATCAGATTAGTGTCATTAATTTAACAGCATTATACTTTGACTATAGGTGTACTGCTGATTGTGGCTGGATTACTGGGCACAGCTATGTTACTTATGGACCCATGCTTAATGGTGCAACAGTTGTTGTGTATGAAGGGGTAATACATTTTTTTTTGGGCCAAGGTGTAATAGATTTTTAGTTTAAACAGTGTAATTATTTATGTGCATGTGGTGTGGGTAAAAGTGCATCTTAGAGACATGTTACAGGCAGAAAAAAACTAATCACTAACTCCAATTTCTTGAATTTAGACTTGTACAAACTACAGAAATATTAAATAAACTTTGAAGCTCGCAGAAAAGAGATGAAATATTCAACGACTAACAATATATTTTCCCAGTAAAATTGAACTGTTAATAAACCTTACCACATATATTTACTTTAGAAATCATCGAGCTATTTGTTTGGATCCGCACATCATGTCTTTTCATTCCCATAAACTGTCTTGGAATCAAAAAAGTTACTGTGCATTCCACCATCAGTTTTAGTTTGATTTGGACTTTTCTGTCAAAAGTTGCAAGTCAAGCTATCGGCGGAGAGGGGCTTCCTTAGCAATCTAATGAAATTATAATTGTCTCATCTTCAGGCTCCCAATTATCCTGATGCTGGGCGCTGTTGGGACATTGTTGACAAATACAAGGTGACCTTATTTTACACTGCTCCCACATTAGTGCGGTCCCTCATGCGTGATGGTGATAAGGTAAGAAATCGTTCTCTACTTACATGTGCATTGTGCATTGATTTGTGAATTTAACTGTTTCTGGAGATTAATAATTTCTTTATATAAGTGACTGGCTTTGAAGTACTGTATGTGCGTTTGATCAGTGCTAACAGGCTCGTTTTCTAGTTTTTGTCCACTTATAGTTGGTTTATCTAATATCTTCTACTCAATCTTCCCTGCCCTCTTCAGGCCTTGTTATAAAAAACAGACCGTTATTGGATTTTAGGAGCACGAGCCATGAGGGCCTTAAATCAATGTTGTTTACCTTTTGAATAAGTAGTTTTCAAGAAATTATATATCATTGTTTATCAATATTATCCATTACTTTGTGCATCAGAAACTCAGTATAACGTCTTGAACTTAAAGTGCATGGCTAAGCTGAAGCATACGTCTTTGTATGAAATAATTATTGCCACATAGAAAGGACTTGAATGAATTTTTGAAGAATTACCCCTATCTCTTCAGGCAGAAAAATATGAGAATAAGCGTAAAAAAGATATTGGTAATTGTTCAGGCAGTGTGGTCATATTTCAGATATGGCCAATGTTTTTTTATCTCCTTCCTTACCACTATCCCTCTCTGGCCTTTCATTGATCTGATTGATATTTATGGTTGTTCCAAATTCCATAAAGTATTGAAGTACGTGAATTGGGCTTCAAACGTCTAGAGTTTTATATTGTTACTTATTATTCATTATTTTAAAGTATTGCAAATCCTGCAGCATGTCACTCGGTACTCGAGGAAATCATTACGAGTTCTGGGAAGTGTTGGCGAGCCTATAAATCCAAGTGCATGGAGGTTACTATATATATTTTCCCCCAACTAATTGCATCTTAGTTATTACATCGAAAAAAATATTTAAACCATTTTATTTTCTACTTTAGATGGTTTTACAATGTAGTTGGAGATTCAAGATGTCCTATCTCTGATACCTGGTGGCAAACAGAAACTGGTGGCTTCATGGTATTCTTAAAAATGAATAGAAATTATTATATACATAAATTTTGAGTTTGCAAGACTAATATACTTTATTGTTATTTGCAGATTACTCCAATACCTGGTGCTTGGCCTCAAAAGCCTGGCTCGGCAACATTCCCTTTCTTTGGAGTTCAGGTCTTCTATGCATTCCTTACATATTAGCATTATAATTTTGTAGAATTCCAAAACTTAGGGAGCAAGTTCATATCCAAAATTATAGGGAGTGATTAGGGTAATTAATCTTGATTATTTCTTGATTTGTATAGTGTCATATCGGGATCTAATTAATGCTCGATTCTGTCATGTGTATATATATGTAATCTGCCAATGTGAATAATATATTTATCAATTCAGTACTCCAACTCTCTTCATGACATCAGAGCATAGGTGAGACTAATCGAGGCTGATTTGATTCGAAGAAAAAAAAGGGTCAGTTTTTCTTACTCGGAAGTTCAATCGTCTTCTCGGCAGATTTATTGGTGTCCTTTGTCCACATCGTCTTCCTTGGTAGATTCGTCGGCGTCCTTTGCTCTATCCAAACTCTCGACAAGCATGATCAGTTCACGGCAAGTCTTCCCTCCCAATTTAAGTCTTAGCGTGCCTTCCTTCTTCCATCAACCACTCTGAGTTTTTGACGTGTCATACATCTCGATACTCTGAAGGTCTCAGTTCCCGGCTTGCAATCTCTGCGTCTTCCCTACTTGAGCAAACAGTCGGAGTCTTCGATTCTCCCTTAGCGTGACCCTCGGCTTTTCGACATTTTTTTGCTCAGTCACTATTGGGCTTGGTTCTAAAGAAATTAAACCAATAATTTCTTTTTAAAGTCACCATGTCTACTATCTCAGACATTTCTTCCTCTGTGCCACGATCTGGTTCTAATGACATCTCCACTGTCCTTCTTGTCTTTGAGAAACTTAACTAGTTACAATTACTGGGAATGGTCTCAATTCATGATTCTTGCTCTTGATTAACGGGATAAACTTGAATATATAATTGGTGAAGCAAAAAGGCCCTAACATTGGAAACCAAATAGTTTCAAAAATGGAAGTCAGAATGCATTGGTATCCTCTTGGTTGATCAACGTGATATCATCCTCCATTAAGGAGTTTCATATACCTTCCTTCAGCTTGGGAAATTTGGGAAGCCTTTCGTGAGACATATAGTCCTGTAAGGAAATATATCCGACATATATGGTGTTAAGAAAAAGTTGTAGCAGCTGAAACAAGACCATATGCCACTTGATGATTACTATCTTGAAAAATCAGCGCTTTGGCAAGAGTTTGATGCCCTAAGGAATAAAACTCATTATTGTGGGGAAGATGCTAAAGAAGATCGCAAAGAGAAAGAAGATGAGAGAGTATACGAGTTGCTGGCTGGTCTTAATGTGATTTATGATGATGTTCGGGCTTAGATTCTTAGTCAAGAACCCTTGCCTTTTGTGCGTGAAGCTTATACCATTTTGCGCAATAAAGAGGGTAGGCCCAAATCAATGCTTTAGAATCAAAATAATTCTGCTGCTACTCCTACACCTCCTAAGGCCTCAGCACTTGCTGTTTGATCCACAAAATCAAAAGGTTCTAAAGGCAGACCATTCTGTGATCATTGTAAGAAACTGGGGCACACAAAAGACACCTGCTAGGATCTCCATGGTAAACCTACTAATTGGAAGCCGTAGAAAGGGAAAGGTAGAGGTTATGTGGCTGAAGCTTCAAAAGAATCATCCTAGAGTGACCAACTGAGCAAAATTATGGAAATGCAAGCCACACTACAAACTACGAAAGAAACGCCATATTCTCGAAAATGCTAGAGCCATCATGTTTAGTTGTAATGTTCCTAAATATCATTGGGATGATGTTATCCTTACTGCCACATTCCTCATTAATCGAATGCCAAGCCGACCATTGTCTTTCAAAACACCACTTCAACTCCTACATAAATACTATAACCTTTCATACCTTGAAAGCACTTTGCCACTCAGGGTGCTTGGCTGCACATCCTATGTTCACCTCTATCACACCAACAAATTTGACCCCAAAGCCCTTTCATTGTATCTTTCTTGGCTATTCCAATTCCCAAAAGGGATACAAGAGTTATGACCTAGTCTCCAAACATATTTTCGTTACATGTGATGTCACTTTTCATGAAAATACTTCCTATTATTCCTTGTCTGCAATTCAGGAGGGAGAGATGGTGAAATTCCAGACAGAAGAGACACCAGAAGATGACCAGACAGTTACAGTTTATACACCTATCCAAATAGAACTTAATCCTAATCCTGATACCTTTGATACTCTTGATAACCCTGATAATGTGCCAATTACAAGGGGGGACACAAACAAGTAGGTAATACCTACATACAACGACACAAAAGAAGTAATGAGTCACAATCTATTAGCACTCACCAGGAGTCGGAACCGGAGGCAGGTCCAGGAGAAACAGTGGTAACAAAGGGTTATGATCTTGATCTTCCCATTGCAATATGAAAGAAGCCTAGATCGTGTACTCGACATTCCATTGAAAGGTTTATCTCTTATAAGGCCCTTTCATCTAAATACAGGGCATTTGTCTCTTATCTTGATAGTATCACGGTACCATACACGATTGATGAGGCCATGGCTATACCCGAGTGGAGGCAAGCTGTCTTGGAAGAGATGGAGGCCCTCAAGCGAAATAAGACATGAGATGTAGTAGATCTACCTCAAGGAAAGAGGCCTGTTGGATGGAAATGGGTATTCACTCCTAAGTATAGAGCAGATAGAACACATGAGAAATACAAAGCAAGACTGATTGCAAAAGGTTTCACGCAAATATATGGGGAAGATTACATAGAAACGTATGCTCCGGTAGCCAAGTTGAATAGAAGCCTAGATCATGCACGCGACATCCCATTGAGAGGTTTGTCTCCTATAAGGCCTTTTCATCTAAATACAAGGTATTTGTTTCTTATCTTGAGAGTATCAGGGTACCATACACGATTGATGAGGCCATGGCTATACCCGAGTGGAGGCAAGCTGTCTTGGAAGAGATGGAGGCCTTCAAGCGAAATAAGACATGAGATGTAGTAGATCTACCTCAAGGAAAGAAGCCTGTTGGATGCAAATGGGTATTTACTCCTAAGTATAGAGCAGATGGAACGCTTGAGAAATACAAAGCTAGACTGGTTGCAAAAGGTTTCACGCAAATATATGGGGAAGATTACACAGAAACGTATGCTCTGGTAGCCAAGTTGAATACCATCAGAATTCTCTTATCTTGTAGTAAATTTAGATTGGGATCTGCACCAACTCAATGTAAAGAATGCTTTCCTCAATGGAGAATTCAAGGAAGAGGTGTACATGAAGTTACCTCCAGGGTTCCCAGGGAAAAAAGATAACAAAGTCTGCAAGCTAAAGAGGTCATTATACGGGTTGAAGCAATCTCCACGTGGTTGGTTTGACAGATTCACTCGGGTCTTGAAGAGACACGGGTATACTCAAGGGTAGAGCAACCATACTTTGTTCGTTAAATATTAGAAGGGTGAGATGGTTGTTTTAGCCATGTATGTTTATGATATAATTCTCATAGGAGATGACGAGGTAGAAATCAATCAAATCAAGGCCGCCCTGGCACGTGAATTCCATATCAAAGATCTTGGAGAAATGAAATACTTTCTTCGGATGGATGTTGCTCAATCCAAGGGAGGAATCTATATCTCCCAAAGGAAGTATGTACTGGACCTTCTAAAGGAGATAGGGATGACAAGTTGCAGACCCAGTGACATACCTATACGGGTTGATAAAATAGGTGAAGAAGCAAATCTCGGTAAATTGTGGAGATAGGGAACTATCAACAGATGGTAAGCAAACTAATATGCCTGTCTCAAACCAGACTAGACATTGCATTTGCAGTAAGTATGGTCAGCCAGCATTCCCATGATCCTAAATAGAAACTTTATATGAAATTTACAGGATCTTTTGTTATTTGAAGGGATCTCCGGGACGTGGCTTGCTGTTTAAGGAAATTGACAAATGGAATGTAGAGTTATTTAAAGATGCTGATTGGGTAGGTGATTAAGATGACAGGAAATCAACATCTGGATATTGTACATATGGGTGGGGCAACTTGGTCACATGGAGATGTAAAAAGCAAAAGGTAGTTGCAAGAAGCAGTGCTGAAGCTGAATATAGAGCTGTAACATTGGGAATTTGTGAAGGCATATGAATAAAGCGTGTCCTTGAAGACTTGAGGAAGTGCATAAATATGCCAATCAAGGTCTATGGCATAACATGGCTGCGATTAATATCGCTTATAATCCGGTTCAGCATGATAGAGCCAAGCATGCCAAGATAGACAAACATTTTATAAGGGAAAAAGTTGATGAGGGTATCGTTGATCTGAGGTATATACTTTCTAAAGAACAAACTGTAGACATCCTCCCTAAAAGACTGCCCAAGGACAGGTTTGAGTATTTGATTGGCAAGTTGAACTTAATTGATATCTACAATCCAACTTAAGGGGGAGTATAGAATCCCAAAACTTAGGGGGCAAGTTCAGATCCAAAATTATAGGGTGTGATTAGTATAATTAATCTTGATTATTTCCTGATTTGTATAGTGTCATATCAGGACCTAATTAATGCCCGATTCTGTCATGTGTATATATATGTAATATACCAATGTGAATAATATATTGAGCAATTCAGTCCTCCAACTCTCTTCAAATTTAATGAATTTGTTTCACCTACTTACTAGAATATTGCAACGCTTATCATTGATTACTTTTGTTTTAACTATAGCCTGTCATAGTGGATGAGAAAGGTGTCGAAATAGAAGGTGAATGCAATGGTTATCTGTGTATTAAGAACTCATGGCCTGGGGCATTCAGAACTCTTTATGGTGACCATGAAAGATATGAAACAACATATTTCAAGCCGTTTCCTGGATATTATTTTTCTGGTGATGGCTGCAGCAGGTCAGTGATTTACAAAACAATAGATATGCTAATTTGTCAGTCTGCTTTGTAATGTTTAAAGCATCTAGCATGTTCTGTTGTCTTCGATTTAGTTGTGTAAATTGTATCACTCTAGTTTTACAAATAAAAACGAACGAGATATTTATGTTCAACCTATACAATTCTATGTTCTAGGGATAAAGATGGATACCATTGGCTCACTGGAAGAGTGGATGATGTCATCAATGTCAGGTATTTGTTGGATGGAAAAAAGCATATTTTCCCTCAATCCTGCTTAGTTCTATATGTAAAGGAATTCAATAATAACAGAAAAAGTTGATGGCAATGAGAATTTAGAAATCGATGAAGTATTCCTTGATATCCAAGTCTAATATCATATTTAAATGATATGCGCAGTGGGCATCGTATTGGCACAGCTGAAGTGGAATCGGCTCTAGTTTCACATTTTCAATGTGCTGAAGCTGCTGTGGTTGGTTTTGATCATGAGGTATGTTTCTATAAACTACTCTCCCTATGCAAGTTTCTTTTTGCGTACTATTCATGTACACACAGAAAAGGTTTGGCTAAACTTTACATTATAGCTCGGGGATTCTTGTCTATATCTGAATCAACTACCTAAATTGCTGCAGGTTAAAGGACAGGGTATCTATGCTTTTGTTACTCTTGTAGATGGTGTTCCCTACAGTGAAGAGCTGCGGAAGAGCCTCATACTCACTGTTCGAGAGCAGGTCTTTACTTCATACATTAATTTTCATCATAACAAAACGCTGCCAAAACTCACATGTTTTGATATTATCGATAAGTAGCTTAGTTATGGCATACATGGTAATTTTCTTAAGATCATGTCTGGATTTGTGACATTATAATGAAATAAGAAATAAAATGAATAATTTTTGAGGTTATTGTACCCTAAATAGTTGAGTGTTCAATCAGCTATTATTTTGTGTTTGCACTCTCTTTGCCTTGTCATTAGTTGTAGAAGTTACCCTTGAGAACCTGATTATTTGGTGGAAAATGACTGTAAAAGCTGTCCTGAAATTAAAAGTGATTTCAGTTGGTGCTTAAATTGAAAGGTTCTATATTGCAATTTCATTATTTTGAATACTATCAGGCAGATCAAACAGTGTTGCAATTTGTCAGCATATTCCTATGTGACTTCTAACCATGACTTCACTTCAATTCTGTTGTTTGACCTTTCAGATAGGAGCTTTTGCAGCTCCTGACAAAATCCATTGGGCTCCTGGCCTCCCAAAAACAAGGAGCGGAAAGATAATGAGAAGAATCCTGCGAAAAATTGCTGCCAGGCAATTGGATGAGCTTGGAGACACAAGTACCCTTGCAGATCCAAACGTGGTCAATCAACTCATAGAACTTGCTGATTGCTGAATGTCCCAAGTCCTTAATATTAAGAGGTATAATACAGGCATAACTGATCTATTAGAGGTTTTGCCAATGTGGTCATAAAGAGCAGTACGAGGACAAGTTTTGCTTGTTATGAAATTATTGTGCATTTTATTTCATGGCCGCTTGAGACCTCAGAATCCTGAAGGTACAAATGTTTCTTGTAGTTTTTTCCTCATTTTCATAACTTGCGTGTGGCCAATGAAATAATAGAAGAAGCGCATTATAAAATAGTGAGATTTGCAAAATTTCAGATACCTGTTGGTGGCTTTGTGATGGCCAGCTTAATGACCACAGAATATCTTAAGACCCAAAGCCTACTTGTTATGTTCTCATAAAATGTCTAAAAGAACTAATATTAGCTTTCAGTGCAATAACTGAACCTATGTCACTAGGAATTATTTACCAGCCTTCCAACACTAATCAACAACTCACTTGGATGATGTTTGGGTTGGAGAATCTTATTTTGCCATGTTAAAGTAATGATAGAGGAAGTGAGAACTTAATCCAAAACATCAATTATGCAGCAGGAACCCCATGCCTGGCTTCCTTTGCAATAAAAAATTCAACCGGGCCAATCACTAAGAAATGCTTTGAGGGGATATTAGGATTGGTTAACTAGCCTTATAGGCAGCTAGTACCATGAAAAATTAAAATTTTAAGACTTGCCATGTTGTTCTATACCAAAAATGAGGTGAGATGGTGACTGAAATTCTGGGGTTCAAATCCTATATATATATATATATATATATATATATAAAAGCTTGTTGGTAACTTGTGGTAGTATTACGATCCTTGGTCCCAAGTGAAATTTGACAAAAAATCATATAACAAGTGTCCATACCCAACAATGCATAAATTTTAGACCCCCCAAAAAAAAGCTTAAATTTAACTCTTTCCGATCTTAAATAATTTTTTGGGAGAAATTTAAAAAAGTTAATTAAATTATTTTAGAATTTTTTATTTTTTTTTCTCTAAAATAATTAAAGCTTAACTAATAAACCGATATATAATCTAAAGATATACAAAATATGATATAATTTAGTAACTTATTTAACTTTTTCTTAGAAAATTCATTCGCCACAATCCTTTGATATTGTTGAATGAAAAATATGACTTTATCATGTAAACTACTGCCTGTTTGCACTTCCTAGATAAATCACCACAATCTGGCCGAGTTGCCATATGTTTACATTGACTAAAAAAAAGTTAAAGTGTAGTAAGCAAAGGACAGACAAATTAAATACTCTCTCCGGTCCTAATTATATGAACACTTTTGTAGTGCAACAGAGATGGTAATACCTATGTGATGGAATAAGCATCAAAAGCGAATGTCTTAGAACCACAAAATCCAAAGGATGTTTTAGAGACTATGAATCATAAAAAGCAACTATGCAATCATCCAAAATTACAGACGAACTGCAGGATGAACTCAATCGGAATCCTCATACACCTCCCCATCATCAGAAAACTCGTCAAATGATCTGATGTCAAGCTGGTAGCGAAGGATACCACCAATGCCACCGAACCCTCTGCAAAATTGTGATCCCTCTTGAGATTTGTTGGTCACAAATTCAAGTGAGCAACCAAACCGCTTGTACTCATTTGCAAACCACTCAAGCAAGGGCATTTTTTCCTGAACCTCCAACTCTGCAGAGGTGTCCGACTCTCGGAAGTTGCTTTGATCAGCTTCTTGTTCCTTGTTCAAATGCTTTATGACAATCTCACCAGTGGTACTGTTTTTCAACACATACCTATTCATATCCAAATTTTCCCACACGATGAGTGTTTCCACAGCACCCATCTCCAGAGCCTTCAATGTGTCATCAACTCCAAAGACATACTTCCCAGTATCCTGGCTGATCTCCTCAAAATATTTCCCTATCAAGCGCTTCTCTTGAATAAACTTCACATTTGACAAGATTTCTGCAGATAGCTCAATGGCTTGATTGAAACCATTCTCCCCACCATAAGAAACATCAACCACATTCAATATTTTTGCCTGTAAACGGGGATCAAACATATCTGACTGGCTCAGCTCAGTCTTGAAGTCAGCTGAACCGGCAAGTATAAGTCCAGCAACATTAGGCTGACTAGTAGCAGGATTGATGAAAAACTGTGTAGCAAGTTCTGCAGTCTTTCTAACGTAGTTGTGCCGTTTTTCCATGCGAAGACGAGCAAAACGTAGAGCTGACTGACCTCCTCTACCATGTTTCTTTGGTAAATCAACAGTAAATTTATGAAGCACTTCACGAGTATTTCCACTTAATGTACCAAAAAGGGTTCCATTTCCATCCATAACTATAAAACCAAACTTGTCATCAGACTCTAAAAGTTCATTGAGAGCTTCAGTGTGAAACTTGTTATCACAGAGGTAAAGTGAAGCATTGATAGGCTTGAAAGGCTCAAAATCAATCGTCACCTTCTTTTCCTTGCCATCATCAGTAACAATGGTTCCAGTATAAAGAACCAAACCATTTGGAGGAACCTTATTGTAGAGCTTCAGCCTCTGTTGAGCAGAAGTAATGGCTCCCAAAACTGACTGCCTGTTCACCCTACTCTTGATGTTTGAAGCAGTTCCAAATTCATCTCCCAACATTTTCGTGACCCGGGATATTTGATCACGTGGAGGCATAACAAGAGAAATCATGCTGGTACCATTACCTCTGGCAGCTTCCAATGCCTTGATTAATTTCTTGATCTTCCAGATCTCAATATTCTTGTCTGATTCTTGACCATCTGCCATTGTTGGTTATAACAGAAGACTAGCCTACAAACATAGCCACAGATGCGTATATTAGAAAATCTAAAGGAAAACAAAGATGGAAAACCACCACATAGAAACACTATATAGATCCAACTACTATGCACTTCATATAATCAAACAAACATCAGTACAACAATGAAGGAGTTTCATGCATATCAGCTATAAATCTGTTTTAAAGTCAAAGGCTGGGAGAATTGAAATCAGCCTGAAGGTAGTATTGCAGCCCTAGATCTAGCAAGCAAGTAAGCTCCAGGTGCAACCAAAATATAAAAAACTCATGTCAATGCACTGTGGTTTTGATGTTTTATATATCACACATTTTGATTTCATATTCTAAATATGATGATCAAAGCACAACTCGGAATTACCAAATAGGAATAGTATTTGTGATTCTTGAAAGAAACTTGTTAATTTTTTCAACCAAAAAATATCCACAGGATGGAATTTTACATTGAAGATACCAGCAGAGAATAAACAAGTCCAACAAAGTATTAAAAACCTCAAGAAAGTTAACACTACCAATACCAAAAAAAGTCACAAAAACCAGCTCAATCTCCAATCTCTAACCCACACTTCAAGCCCTTCAACTTGTAACCCATTTTCAAGCCTTTCTAAGCAACATCATGTAATATTAGAGGAATCAGAGTAAATATTAAGCTTTACTTACTATCCTTGCAAGTAGCAGCATTATTCCCAAAACAGAAGTAGCAGCATTATTCAGCTTTTAAAAAAATTCTTTAGTTTTCGCAAAATTTTCTGGATTCTGTCAAAATAATTGTAAGCCATCTTAAAACATGAAAATGACAAAAGGCAAGATCATGCTTCATTAAGTAAATTACATCAACTACCCCTAAGATAAGGCTAAAATATACTTCAGGTTTCAAAAATTACATTCAACTCCCCTACAATTTACTTTCTTACAATGAAGTCAACTTTTTGCATAATACGTGTTTCATCCGAAAAATAGGTCTCTGCAATATATATTTGAATGTCATAATTAGGTATACTTTTCTAAATAAGATGGGTTTCATGTGTGATTCAACCAAATTCCAAAAAATGCTAGAGTAATTAGCCCTGCTTTGTAACATATGCTAGTATGCACGAATATCCCTGTGATTGCATATGACTAGCGAAACCAGTATGGTACCATAGTAATATTAAATCTTACAGTTTACTGAGAAATCCAAAATAATCATGAATATTTCAACCCCTATTTTTTTAACTGAAAGTACTTCAACGCACCCTCCTGGGCAGAATTACAATTGATTGGCTCTATTTGAGTGAAGATGAAAAAGAGAAACGATGTTGAACAGCAAATATATGAAACTAATGAGTATTTCGAGAGGAACCGAATGTAATTTTCATCACATCCGTATTTGAACTGAAAAACTATTTTAAAGCACAGCAAGCAGAGGTCGGATTACATTTGTTTAGCTCTTTACAGTGTAAAGGTGAAAAGGACAAACGAAATTAGGTAGGAAGGATTTGAATTTAATTTGTGTTGAACCTATAAAATCCTTCTCACTCCCAGGAGATAACACATCAGCAAGCCCAGCCAACCAATCTAAGTCCCCCACCCTTTTTCCCTTTTATCTTTTCAAAAGCACTCGAGAATTATCACAATCATCCTCACCAATCTTGTGCCCTCCATTTTGAAGAAGGTGATTCGTTCCCAGGAGACCTTATCCACTTTCTAATCGAACTTAAAAGGCTCAAGACATATTACCATTTGACCAGCCACTCACATCAGTCCAGAGTGATTCGCCAGTAGACAAACAAAATGCCCAGATTCGCATTCTAACAGTCCTACAAATAGGACTCGGTACAAATCAGGTCGTACACTTTCTTTACCAAACAAAAACAAATGAAATATGTAACAGCAAGTGACCAGCCCTTGTTCTGAACCCTGAAAATTTCAAAGCATTCTGCATACGAAAATCAGCAAAACAAATCGAAATATTAAAAAAGAAAATGAAGTCCATCAACTATCAGAATTCAAGCGAATAATAACAACGTAAAAAGTTTGACAAAGGACGGAAGCGACTCAGACTGCACCTTTTAATCACGACTCCTGGGAGGAGAATCTCTGATCCCCTTTCCTTTGCCCTTTAGGGTTTTACTGAGCGCTATTCCAGCGGCTTCAAGCTGTGTAATCTTTCGTCTGATTAATAGCTTTCCGCACCCACAGTTCTGTTCCTCTACTTTGTTTTGTCCGAGTTGTTGGATACTGGATGGGATCTGTTTTGTTTGTGTCGGAAAAATGAGTCAAATTTTAATCTAACAGATTATTTTAAAAATAAAAATAAATTGGAAATAACCAATTTTTATAAGGATAAGATATTATTATTACCAATATCACTACCATTTTTTTCTTGTTAGATCTAAATCTCAATAGGGAGAGAAATGATAAAGGTATATAAGATTTTAATCTAATGGTAAAAAAGTGGTAATGACATGGTAATGACCAAAATTAGTAGTGACAAATTGACAATATTATATCCCATTTTTCTAAATAATTAAAATTTATTTAAAATAATTATTTTGTTTCATAAAATTAAACATTCAGACACATTCTTTTCTCTCCCAAAAAACAAACAATCTTCTGCATTTGACTAATGTAATTGTTTTTATATCCTGAATGTTGTTTGTATCCCAATTCATCCTTACCAAAAGCGTTCTTTTAATTATTTTTAGTCTCATTAAGTAAAAAAAAAAATCTAAATAATCATAATTTAAAAATTCAAAAAATATTTTTTCTCACCATAGAAATATTAAAATAAGTGAACATATCTCTATTTTAAATTTGGTTCCTTCGATTAACTCCATACGTACTTTTGAGACAGTCATGACTTAGTCACTATCCTTTATCAAAGCTCATAAAAAGTCCACATGGACTAACTCCATCTTAACTGTGCTAATGTTGCCAACAGATTGCTTATATGGGTGGAATTCAGAACTATTTGCCAACATTGTATGTGATTCCTTAGGGTTGTCTAAAAAACCCAGCGGTTTGGTTGGTCTGTTCGATTCAACCCACCCTGGTCCGGGCAAAAAAAATAAAATTGGTTCAAGACAATTTCATCGGACCGCTTGGGTTGGACCAAACTTCGGTCCAGGGGCTTAAACGTCCGGTCTGACCCGATTTTATTTATTATTATTATTATTATTATTTTGTAAATCACCACTGTACTTAACCACTCACTGGAGTCACTTATCACTTAGTCACTTTTTATTAGTTTTGGAAGTTAAATGAAACTAGAGCTAAAATATTGCTTTCCTAGAAGACCAAAAAAAACTGCAAAAAAAAAAAAGGACTCCTTGGACTGGTCTAGGCAGTCCACCGGTCCGGTCCGATCTAGCCCGACCTCGGGCTAGTACCATATCAGACTGGACCTCGAGTTGACTTTTACAGCACAAGGTCCTATCGCCAGACTTCAAGTTGACCTCCAACCCAGTTTGGCCCCATCCTATAAACAACCCTACCTTTGATATTTGTCATCTCATATGCTTATTTGGAGTTATTTATTGTAAACACATTCATGCAAACTGAAATAAAAATACTTACATTCGTAAATCACAATTAAAAAGTTGTTTTTTTAAGGGTTTAACTGTCATTCCAAACAAACCCTAACAAGTTAAAACCAAGCCAAAGCCACACACTTAATCATCATATTTTTCACATAATATAAAGCTTCATCCAAAAATAGCCTAATTGCGTCAATTTGATCATGTTCTTTCATTCGCACCATTCATGGTCCATGTCTCCATGACATAAGATGAAACAATATAATCAAGAACAGGAAAAAAAATATTCATATTAAATAGATGAAACCTTCTCCCTGAAGTGAAAATATACAAGTTGAACATACATATTGTTTGGGCATTCTAGGACTCGTGAACATATCTACAGCAGTCATCGTGATCACAAGTAATTCAGATCATTCGGATACACTGAAAAATTCTTTCCCTTCAATCTCTATTCCATCTCCACTTATGCACATAAATATCCATTTCAATTTGAAGAGGGCAAAATTTTTCCAAATTTTGATCGGAGAGCTACCAAAATTGGGGGCATGATACTGTACAGAGGACAAAAATCCGGAAGAGTAATGATGGTATATGGCAAGGTATTTCCAGTGGCAGGCATCAGAGGCAATTGATCGTATCAATTCTCATCAGTATACACCAAATCTCGCAGGTTCTATAAGCAAAAGGAAAGTGCTTACTCAACTCTTGAAGTTGCATGATGGATTGGGTCAGTAAATTAAGAACTGTTTATGCAGCAATCAAGTTAAATTTGCATGTTTCGGTGAGCATCAGCAAATTCCCGAACAAGGCGCTTTAGAACTCTGCCACCCTTCCCTTGCATATGCCCAAAATTACTCATTACTCCATCAGACCTCTTGCTCTCCATGTAGTCCGCCGCTGCGTCAGCAAGGGCCTTGGACCAAAGTGGCACTAGAGTTTCTGCTTCTCCTTGGTTTAGGTATTCAGCAGGAAACGCCTGAACCTGGTGACTCAAATTGTCAATCAAACTGAGCTAGATGGAGATAAAGGAAGAAAAGGAAATGGAAGAGAGAAATCCATAAGATCGAAAAGTCCAAATAGACATCAAAGCTGATTGCTGAGGCCTGGGGTAGCCATCAACAGATCCATCACATTTCTCAACTTCAACAAGACAGTTGAGAGATGTATCAAATGACCATCCACCACAGAACTCAGTTACAGTTCCAATCAGTTAATTGCGTATCCTTAGATGCAAATAGTCATATACGTCAACAACTACTATAGGCATCTTAAAATGACCTTGTCTCTTGTTGAGTGGCTTTAATCCAAACTAAAACCTCAAACAATGATAAACCAAGTATCTAATCCAAGAATGCTAAGACTTGATGAAATCATAATCAGCTCATAGAGCATTTTCAGGAATGTGCATGTAATACTATTATTTACATCACAAAGTTCCACATTCAATACCAGTTTACAACTCCAGGGAAAAATGCACGTGTTATCAGAAATAATTATAAATATATCATGAATAGGATTTTTAAAGTTGGATGCATCTTAGCTTGAAAACTGACAACTTTTGGGATACTGGTTAAGCTAGATCAGGCAGAGAACTTGCTGAATTCAGGGAACTAACAACTTCCAAGGAAAAACTTTAAGAAATAATAACTATACATTAATTTATTTAAAAAATTGAAGAATATGTTAATCACTAATCTTATAATAAAAAGGTAGCCAAAATTTTAAATTGATGAACCACTTACAAATTACTTACTAGTTACTAATTTTTAAATTGATGACTCTGACTCTGTTAGACTAGAGGCCATCTAAATTGCCAGCACAACACTTGAGCACTAGTTCAAGTTAAAAAGAAGCCACCCAGAATCTAACTTGACCAAAAAGGAAGAAGCAACCTGACCAACTCTTCCAAACCAAAATTGAAAGCATTATGACGGATATCAAGGAAACACTTGTGATCAGACTCAAGTTTCATGAAAATCAGAAAATACAAGGGTGGGGGGGATTTTTGAATCCATATGCAGGTTATAATGAAGGCTGTGCCAAACAAAACAGTTGCAAATCAAAAACAACATATATAACAAAGTATAGGCCAAAAATGAGAAAGAGACCGCTGAATGTAGCCATCCATGCAAAGTTTCCCTGCAAAGTATAGTCTTCCAAGTGGTTCTTTCACATAGATTGCAAATTGCTGCCAGTTGTTGCAAAATTGTTGCACATTTGTGAACCTAGCATGCACAGGATAATTTTCAGTTGGCTTTTTAATGAAACTTGACAAGCTAAGAATACAGGCTATAAGGAAAGATTTATTGATCAGTACATGAGGAATTAGGGAAAAGATAGAGGAGAAGGAAAGATTGGAAAACTTGTCCCTTCTTCTTCTTCTTTTGGAATCACCAATATATTAGAAAACCATTACAGTTTAGAAAAAGGCAGCAATTGTTTTCATGTTCTAATTAAAGGATGTATACGCATATTTAAAAAACAACTGTACAGTGACTATACTGAATCCAAAAGCCTAAGTATGATATTGTGCTTCAGTCTTATTAATGCTTGTTAGAGTCATAGAAATAACAAAAGAAAGGTTTATCTTTCTTCTCACAAGACCAAAACTTAATTCACAAACAGAAAACAAGGATGAAACCTTCTCTGGAAGAAAACAAGGATTTTTTCTACATAATGCATGCCAACAAGAACTATTTCCTAAAACAATAAGATTAAGTCCTAACCAAATCTTTAGCGCTCACCACTTCCTTCTCGTACTTTTACATATCAAATCCCGTTTATTAGCCATGAATAAAACTGAAACAATAAAATTACAATAAATTCCAATATACTAACCCGTGACATTGCAGAAACACCGAGTAAAGCATACACAACATTGGAAACAAGCCCCTCGCCACTGTGAGAAATGACATGAATGGCTGTGGCTTTGAATGAGCCTTCAACGATACAATTTGCACATTCCAACAAAGAGACCAGGCTCACATCTAAGAAACCTGAAAAGTCAAGAAAGGAATTAATCAGCCTCATGTAACTAATAAAAACCAATAATCCCTATTATATGTCATTTAATGTTATGCACAAAGGTTGAGAAAGTTATTTTATAGCCCAGATAGCAGCAAAATCTAATCATATTTTACTAAAAAAACCGTATTTTATTTTGTCATCTTTTTCAGGCAAACTCATGTTCCACCAACCATTATGTTTGTCAAAGAAGGGTAAAATAGTTTAAAAATAATTAATGCTCCATTAAATTATAAAGTGGCATATTCTGAAACAACCAAAACTCCAAAATGATAGATATTTTGAAACAAAGGGAGTAATTCTACAACATTATATAAATAAAAACGGTCTGCCAATATTTTGAGGGGTCATAGGTTTATTGCCTTTTCATCTGTGATTAATGTTTTATTCAATTTTGTTCTGATTAATGAAGTTACAATTTTCATTTAAAAAAATTATACCACAATTTTGCGTTGTTCATGGATCCTACCAACTAGAACTATGCCTTGACTGTCTAGTACATGTGAAGCAACTGAAATGCTAAAGCATATCATGTTACAACTTGCTATTGCCAGAACTCATGCAATGTTTAAGAACACAAATCAACAAAAAATTAAAAATAATATAATTTTCTCTTACAAGACAAATAAGACATTGCAGCAAGAGCTGCACCACGATGCATTGCCGTGCAACATATAGCTGCTTTCTGGACAGAAACTTCAAGAAGGGAACCAGATGTTGCCAGCACATCCTGAGATATACATTTTCCAATTCGTAAATATATCCAAATTCCATTCAAGAATCTTTCACAACTCCCTCCCCAGAAAAGGAAAAGAAAAGGGAAGACAGTGAATGAATGGAAACCTTGTTACAGGAGTGAATAAAAGTGGATGCAAAATTGGTGTAGCCTCCACGAGGTCAGGCTCTTGGTCACATATGTATGAGGAAGTTAGAGCCGTTACAGATGCTGCATTAGTAAATCTTTCAAAAGTCGTGACAAATAAAGGTCCATACTCCTCTTTGTGACCGAATTCTTTAATGACAATAGAAGCTGAAAAATGTTTGTATAATTAGACAATTAGCAACGGTTCAAGGCAAAAAAAATGAAGAGTTCAACTTTCTTTTTATTGTGAAAACGGCAAAAATTCATTTTTTTTCATTCTTTATGTGAGAATAATTATGCACTCCATTGCAATAATAAGCTTCCGAATTTGAGGTTATAATTGCAAAACTGAACAGGAGATCCCACAAGAAAGCATACCAGTTCTAATATAGCAATCGTGACTTTGAAACAAGATGAAATTTGTTGAAAGCCAATCCAGAACTTTGGATAGTAGTGTCGCAAAATGCTGACCTGCACATTTTTAAAAAGAAAAAGAAGTTTTCACCCCCTTTTGAGTGGGACAAATCAACTAGCATACATGTCCAACCAGAAGGCAAGCATACCTGAAGATTGAATTGCTAACGAAAGAGCTCGGCAAGCTGCCATGGATAAATTGCCACTCTCCATATGCTCAGAACAAAAAAGTTTCTCCAGAATAGGCCAAAAAACACTTAGCAACGAAAGAATGGAGTCATCTGTAGCAGGTTCAGCGACCCCAGACATAGCAAGATGACTGAATACAGTTCCAATTCTGAATTTGAAGGATCATGATGAGAGGTGGGATAAAACCAGAGACCATGACAAATTAAAAATAAAAACATATGAAAGCTTCAATAAAAGTAAAGAAGCAATCAATAATTGAGGATTAAGACAAATAATGTCAATCCGGAAGCAAGAAAAAACAAATTATTACATATTATGCAAAATGGAGAGGATAGCTTAGTACAACAGAGACTAATGCAGTATCTAAACCAAAGTCGTCAATCTAAATAAAGTCATTCCCACTGTTTTATATGAAAGCGTAGATGAAAATCTTAGTGGTTCCACCTCCCATTAACTGAATGTAGATTGACAAAGCACCATCAAAGAGAGGGGACCGACCAAATGGTTCTATACTAGCATTTAAAGACATTCCAAAAGGGAAAAGAGAGACAATTATAAAAGTTAAGTCTGAAAACCCAAATGAATACAAAAGTGAAAACAGAAATACAGAGATGTATAAAGCACTAACCATTTTATGGAACAGATAGCTTGAAAAAACAAATTTCAAATCTAACACTAACATGCAAGACCTAAACCTTGGTTGGCACAAAAATTTATATATAATGACTAAAACAATTTGACAAGATGCCTTCCAAGATCCAACTATTATACGCTCCACTGTCCTTAGACAAACATCCCAAAAATAGATATAGACAGTGCACCTGTGCAACCCTCTAGCGGCAGCATTTAACACCTGTGTATAAGAGGATGGATTCTGCTTAAGTGAATGGCTACTATCTGGATCAACCTGAAAAATTTTGAAGACTATTTATTGGACATAAACTTTATCTGGATTATTTAGGCTAAAATTAATTCAGTATATGAGTTCCAATTAATGAAGGAGCAAAATCCACATAGAAGTTTCTAACAAGTGCATTCCATGATTTATAAAAGGATAAAGAAGTATGGGATAAATGCATGATGTAACAAAAAATAGCCACTACCTGTGTGGTATAAAACAATTGAGGCTTATAAAATGACATCCCTCAACACAGTTATAGTTAGAAAAAAAATATCAAATTCAAATAACAGAAATGTATAAAATAAAGATGAAAAAAAAAATATATCAACTCAAGAAGCTATCAAGAGATCAAAAATATAGTTTTTACAAGAGGATGAAAACATCAAATGCCTTCAAGCCATTCAACAGACTTTGTGATGGACGATATATCCATCTATCATCTAAACTATAAAGGATCTATCATTAAGATTCAAAGTTAACCCATAGATGCTACTCGGCTTTAAGCAGGAATTATCAACTGTAATTCATGAGCCGTTATTTATTTATTTTATTTCTTTTTTGGCCAACTATTTATTTATTTATCTTCAGTTTCTTCAAAATTCTATCTTTATACTGAGGAAGTAAAAATATAAAGAATGGCCATAAGGGAAAAGGATGAAATCACCAGCAATCAGTTTTACACATAATATAAAAATTAAATGCATAATCAATTTTTGAGAATCAGTTCATGATATCAGATTAATATGCTGTTCACTAGATCTACTTAAAACAGGCAACACCATCAAAATCTGATATCATTCACAAGATGGGGGGAAACAAAAAAGGAACCTTACCAGTTTTCCAACTGCTTCAAAGCTGGAAGTCAGCAATCTAGCCAATAAGTTGCCCTTTAGTTCTCTATTGGGTACAGAACCAAGGACCAGACTGATTGCATTCACAACTTCTTCTTCATCTTCCAAAGGTAAATGCCATTTCTCTAGCCCCTACAAGAAGAAACAATACTTAAATGGCCAAAGGAGAACACTGAATTCTCTTGGATATTTGAGAGAAGAAAATAATGAGCATATTATAATATTTAAAGCTGGGCATATATGGCATGCAATAAACACCGTATGAGATGCCTAAGTCCCCCATTAAATAGTATGAAATGCCCAATAGGGTACTTTAAGTTAGCTCTCTCATCCCAATAACAAGCTCTTGAGAGAGAGTTCTTCACCCCACTTAATGCCCATCAATTGCTATCATATCTCACAGTCAACAATTTTGAAAAGGCCAAGCTATGGAGGGTTCTGACCTATAAAGAAGCAAGGTGGAACGTTTTAGTTGCTAGGATGTTGGTTCTCTAAAGGAGGTCAATTGATAGGAACCAGTCTCACATTGAATAGTTTGGAATGTTCTATCAGGTACTTGAATGATTGAATCTCCCACCTCAATGGCTGCCTCTTGGACAAGGATTCGCAACCCCAGTTGGGTACCCAACACATGCACAGAATACAACTCGATGAAAAATATTCCCACTCATATTTACTCCACTAAGGTCAGAGAGTACTCACCTCTCCTATCCACATTAAAATTTCCAAATTCAAAGGTTCATAAATTACTACGGATGCATCTTCACAGACTTTACGCAAAGCAGAAGCACATGCATTTGAAGACAGAGGCTCCGAAATCCCTATAGCAAGAAATAATCTGAAAGTAGAAAGCTTGTTAAAAATAAGAAATGTGAGAACCAAGGAAGAAAGAACATATAATATTGTCAATCAGAAATGAATCAAATAAATTCAACAAAACCATTTTGGTTCAGTTAAAAAAATTTATATAACCTGATTGGATGTATCAAAAAATGGAAGCATAAGATAATTTGCAACAATGGCACCAAACAGTCCATTAGAGCCCTTTATCCTGACCAAAAAAATAAAAGTACTCACAACAAGGGCCTAAAATTTGTCTTAAAAGCAGATATCCACTTAGAATAGGATCCAACAGCATCTGCCAGAGATCTGTATACCTATTCAAAAGAAAAATGAAATTATGTGAAAAAAAGAAATGGAACAGCATGCTGTTTGGAAATGAATACCAAGGGAAGAAATGAGAGAAAAATCATATATAACGCACAATGCAGATGAAGCCTTTCAGTCCATCAGAAGGCTTAGTAGACAACATTGTCACCAACTGCATGACTATAGAGGCATCAAAGGTTTGGCCATCCTGTATGATTACCTCAGCAACCTGGAAGAAAACATTAATATAATAATATAAAACTTGATTATCATGCGAGCGCGATTGGTTAAAAATGAAAACTACGTAATTTGCAAACAATGCAAGCAGAATAAAAAGGAGCAAGCATTATACTGAGTTTCTCAAGACAAAAAATGACAAATAGCGGTGTCCCATGGTAAGACAAATTTGAAGTGAACACAATTGTACTTTTAAGCCAAACACAAAGATACAAGGATTTTTTCTGTCAGAATGCAATGAAGCAGAAGGCAAAAGCCAACCTGGAAGAAAGTGCACATATACCAAGATCACCCGAAACCCAGAAAAAAGAAACAAAATCTTGTAGCATATTCCTGATTAAAAAAATTGTCTATTCTATTTTGTGCCTCCAGTGTTCTCCAATTTCATTTTGCTAGTGGTTCAGCAGAAGTTCTCAATGCCTCAGTTCATGTTAAATCTTCAGCTCCAGTATTCAAAGCATAAATGGGAAAACAAATTCCAGACTTTCAGCATTTTTCTTTTTAAAAAGCAAGTTTATAATGGCAGACAACTAAAATATCCCATCCCACTCAAAGCATAAAGGTACATAAACTAAAACAGAGTGATACAAACCGCATTAAGAACAAACAGCTTGCTTTCAACTTCCTTCCATGGGATTGGCAGATTAGGAGATCCCCAACCGCCAATAAATAGCTGCGGAGACAATGATATTCAAAGTGAGGGAAATGAAGTAGGAACATTATCAGAACTTGCTTTACCTAATTCATGGCAGATAAATTTTACAGGTTTTTGAATTGGTTAGCCATAATAGGATACACAGCATTTCAGGTGATAAAAAAGACATGTTATCAACCTACTCAAGATCAAGATTTGAATAAGGAGGGAAAGAGTAGTTCAAGTGGAAAGATTTCAATTAATTTTGTCATTGTTTCATTTCTATAATATCAAAACAAACACTTTCTTCAAATTTCAGGCAGTAAATTTTACATAAACCTGTTCATTTACTCATGATCCAACATTATTAGATAGAAGAATTTTCTCCTGCTCACACCAGTTTACAACTGGATACAACCTCCAGTCCCTAATATAAAAGCTAGTTAGGGGTTGGATTTGGTACTAAAGATAAGACCTCGATCCACTTTATCTCCCAAATTCAAAATCCTAACGTATCCATATTGGTTACACATATTAAGGGGTTTCCATCCAATGGTACTTATGATTAAAGAGGACATTTTAGAAAAAAACACTCATATTTGTTACAAATAACTAACTTAACTAATTTTCTTAATATTTACAAATTAGTTATCTAGCTCCTATATCAAGGACCGGAGGTAGTATTACAAGTTATCTAAGAAATGAAGTATCCCATGATAGAAGGTGTAAAACATAAAAACTGCACAAAAAGTTGAGTTAAAAAAGAGTAAAAGGAAATAGACTTTTGAAAAGCACCTTTTGCATAAAAATGGAAGATCCTAATAGGTGACATATATCCACCAAAAGTTCAACTAGATTCATCCTGAAATGGACAAGACCATCAGGTAAATCCATCACTCTGCTGTCATCATTATATGTGGAATCATCTACCTGCCAAGTGCCCAAGAAGAGAAAATTAGAACATTAAATCAGTTAAAATATAAGATACCTCAACAACTAATCAACACAAAACAAAATTCATGAAGATCAGCTGGTGAAGTTATGTGCTACTAAAAAAATGGGCTTTTAGCATCTGAAAATTTGTTTGCGAAATGAACTTTCTGATCATAAAGAAAATATGCGAACAACATTTACCAAAAGCTTGTTTCACAAAAGGACTTTTTGGCTCTCAAAAGTCCGAACCAAACATGCCCTAAAACAATTCGTAACAACATCTCTGCTCATCATGCTATAATTGCTACCATAGTTTCTATTAAGTGTTTGAGTTCGACTACGGGAAAAACTTCAAGCAGGGATGATCCTCAGGATATGAATTCCAGACATGTCATAGCATCAATCTCATGAATAGGGAGATGTACATAGAAATCTTGCACCAGATATCATCATAATTCAAACAAAAGGAAAGAAGATTTCATCTTAGCATTATTTCCACTTATAATTATAATGACAAAAGCCAGAAATCATAAACCGCCAAATGAAAAGCAGCAACACAAAAACAAAATAGATAAAGAAGAAACCTGAGAACGCAATAAAAGTGAATCAAGTAATGCGGAGAACACAGATGAAAAAATGGCTTCCACATGTTTCCTACTTTTTGCACCATTTTCATCAAGGCCAAGAATATAGCTCGCATGAGTGGACCTGCGACAATATATAGGGTGCACATGATCTGATTCAAAATTTCTAAACTGAATGCCCCACTAGGATGTAAACTATCAACATTCATATCATACAATAAAAAAAGAACACTGATTGTTCACAAATATTATGGGATGTAAAAGTGCATGTACTGGTGTTGCCACCAATAATCACTCAGAAAGCTGCATCTATTAAGTTGAAACAGCAAAGGAATTTAAGAGCATGCGGGGGGGACACACACAAACAGAGAGAGAGAGAGAGAGAGAGATCACACGAGCATATGAACAATAAAAGACATAGGTAATGCAAACTGAATAAAAAATTGTCAGCCCTAAGGTTAAATTACCAAAACTGCAATGTTGAGTCTGCAATCTCCCAATCTTCACTTGGAAATGTCACACAGCTGCATGCACATTCAGCATGTTAAACTCTCAAGCAAGTACGTTAATTTGACAGGAAGCAGTATGCTACATGAATACATATAATTTTGATGATTCAAGAAAAGGAGCTTCTGAAACATGCGTATGCAAGTACCTGAATTGCAGCTCTTCAGTTCAATTATTAAATCCAATATAAATTTCAACCATAAATTATAAAATAAGCCCACAAAACCAGTTATAGTTGGAGCTTGGAAATGCCCAAAAAACATTAAAACAATAACTAACTAAAAGTAAATCTACGTCATCACCTCAAGAGTGCATCTGCCAGTGCAAGGGCTTCTGGACTAGCTTCAACAATAAGGCATGGAGCCTAGCATACATTCAAAGAAGGGGACAAGTTAAATAAGACACACACAGTTACACAAAATGGATGAAAAAAATAAGACAAACGATAAAAACAATAAACATGTAAGTGCATCGTTGGCATATTTCCACCAAACATAAAATACTTATTTTGCCAAGAAAGGATGATTCTCTAATGTTATTTTAGACAAGCATTGAAATTCAAATGGGAAGCACATTACAATGAATAACATGAAGAGGATTTGACAATTCTAAAACAAGTTTTGTTTTTACTTATGACAATATTTTGGAGCATAAATTATCATTTAACACTTACAGCCTGCCCAATTTCTGACAGCAAGCATGCAAGGCCACCAATTATTTTCTCGTCTCCCCTAGAAAGAGCTGGTAAAAGAAGTACTTCCTTGAGATAATGTACTCTGCATAATAAAACCTGGGGCACCCCCTAAACAAAAGCACAGATCAAAAGAGATGGATCTTTCATATTCAAAAGACTTTACACATTGAAATTTGAGATGAATGTAGTGCAGACTGTGTAAAATTACATCTGCCAAAGTAATCATTCTAAATTTATCTACAAAATAATGAGCATAAATCTTCACGAGTTTTAGTTTCATATCCTAATTGAGCCAGACAAAAATGACCGTGAATAGTCAATGATTCTGTAAGTTTTTTCCTCACCTGGTATAATCTTCACGAGTTTTAGTTTCATATACTCCACCTTGCTCATATCTTATGTTTAAGAGTTGCCTAAGCCTTGTATTGTGACTGTCATAAAGGGTGACACTTGTACCCATAACCACAATACATAACCAACCACGCATCAACCCAAATTCATCCAAAGAGGAAGCAAGAAAAACTAAAAACCTTAAAGGTTCTTGTAAGAACATTTGACCATTTTAAGTACCAAAAACTCTCCACCCTCTGAGGGTGAGGTTTCAAGTCTCTCGGCAGAGAAATATGCATGTGTTTGAGTGAGAATGTAAGTACAATGTACTTAACACCCACATGAGGTGCTTCACTCTTCATGTTTGGTCACAAAAATAAGGATCAAACAGCTCTGATTTCTACTATAATTTTTAAGCACAATAAATATACCAAAAGGAAACATCATTAAAAATTATTAAACAACTATTGACACATGCAACCATGGTAAATCAATAGAGTTTGAATGACGATTTGTAAAAGCAGACAAACAATACCTCATGTCGACTCACTAGCTCAATAAGAACTTCAATGGCCAGATCAAATGATAAAGGAACCTTCCCCGGAAATACAGATACAAGTTAAGCATAAGTAATCTTAAGAAAGCATGAATACTTCATATAAATACGCACATAGGAAATGGAGTACCTGTAATGAGTTGAATAAAAAATTTAGAAGTGGGTGAGATGGCAATGTGCCCTGAGGAATCTCAGAGAAACAACCTGCTCTAACCTGAATCCAAGAAAGCTTAATCAATTAGTATAATATCAAAAGACAAATGAAAACTTTTGATATAGCTTAACAATAGGGGTACAGGGGGAGGGACAACGTAGTAGCACAAATCAATGTCACTCGAGCAAACACGGTGATGTAAAATACTCACCAACAAACTGATTCTCACACAAACAGATTGGATTTTGGTTGGATTATGAAGAAACAGAGGTGGTGGAGAGGGAAAAACAGATCTGGAACAGAGAAAGGAGGGAGGACAGAATAGAAATGAAGGGGGAGGCGACACAGAACCAAAGGGGGAAGTAGAGAGCAACTAAGCCATCATAATATTCATTAACCCAAGTCTGAAAATACATATGCTTCCTAGCTTCTATTTATGAGCAAGGTTTCCTTCTCATGAAGTAATCTTGCTACCAACTTGCTAATATAAAATTATAATATTGAATTTAGAGGGATAAAGTACACTCTATTAATCTCTAAATAAAAGAGAGTACATATGGGCCTGTATATAGGCAAACCTAGAGCTAACCCTAGAATCTAATTTAATCTAATCAGTCAAAAATAAATCAAATCAAAATAATTAAGTTATAATATCCTAAGATATAATATATCCATATCTAATCCTAAGATATAATAAATATCAAACTTAATAATAAGATAATGATTAATTTAAATATCTAAATCCATAATATTCTAACACTCCCCCTCAAGCTGAAGAGTATATGTCAATCATTCCCAACTTGCCTCAAAATTCGTCAAACTTCGTTCTGCCTAGTGGTTTAGTCAAGATATCTGCAATCTGGTCTACAGATCTTATGTTTTAATCTTCAAAATCCTTAAGCTTGTACTTCTTGAGTCTCAAAGACCCATTTATTTTTGTCTGGGCTTGTACTCCTTTTTTGAGGCTCAGAGGCCCATTTATTTCTGTCTGGGATTGTACTCATTTTTCGAGTCTCAAAGGCCCATTTATTTTTGTCTGGGCTTGTACTCCTTTTTGAGTTTCAGAGGCCCCATATTTTTTGTAGGAAAGTATATACACTCAAATCAATCTGATTTATTCATCTGCATAATAGGTATTTATACACCAATGAATAATAACTCCCCTAACTACCCATAATTAATACATAACCTAACACTAACTACTCATAATTAATACATAACCTAACACTCCCCCTCAAGTTGGAGCATAGATGTTAATCAAGCCCAACTTGTTACAAAGATAGTCAACCCGAGTCCCATTCAAAGCTTTAGTCAGAAGGTCACCCAATTGGTCACTAGACCGCACATGTCCCGTAGAAATAAAATTTTCCTTGATCTTATCACGTATAAAGTGGCAGTCAATCTCAATGTGTTTTGTACGCTCATGAAATACAGAGTTGGAGGCTATGTGTATAGCAGCTTTATTATCACACCACAACTTCACAGGCAATGGCGTGACAAGACCAACCTCCTTCATTAATTGGTGAAGCCACACAATTTCCTGTACTGACTGGCCCATGGCTCTATACTCCGCTTCTGCACTGGACCGAGAAACCACATTTTGCTTCTTGCTCCTCCAGGATACTAAATTTCCACCTACAAATACGCAATATCCTGTGGTGGATCTTCTGGTTGCCTTTGACCCTGCATGATCTGCATCACAAAAACATTCAATCTTGATGTGGCCATGATTCTTATAGAGTATACCACGGCCAAGGCGAGCCCTTCAAATAATGTAAGACATGCTCCAAAGCTTCCCACTGAGCAACGGTTGGTGCAGTCATGAATTGGCTAAGCATACTAACTGGAAAGATCACATCGGGACAAGTCACCGTGAGATAGTTCAATTTTCCAATCAATCTACGGTATCTCTCAGGATGGGCAAAAGGCTTGATCTTCTCCGGGTCAACTTTCTTTCTAACATCCTCAGGTAACTTATCAAACGGTATCTTTGTCATCAATGTCCAAGAGGGATTAGGAATCATAGGAAAGCTACTCGGTCTGCTCCAAGTTTCCGGTTTCTTTTAATAAATCAAGAACATATTTCCTCCGTGTCAAAAAAATGCCCTTCTTGCTTCGCATAACCTCTATCCCAAGAAAGTATTTTAATTGACCCAAATCCTTTGTTTGAAAATGAGAATTAAGAAAGGCCTTTAGTGATGAGATGCCCGAAGTATTACTACCTGTAATAACAATGTCATCAACATATACCACTAAGAGAATCATGTCGGCATCCGTCCGTCGATAAAACACGAGTGGTCACACTTACTTTGATTCAGACCAAACTTTTTAACCGCAGAGCTAAACCTGTCAAACCAAGTACGAGAGTTCTGTTTCAAACCATATAAAGACTTCTGAAGGTGACATATCTTCCCATGCTCCCCCTGAGCAACAAAACCTGGTGGTTGCTCCATGTATACTTCCTCAAGAAGATCACCATTTAAGAACGCATTCTTAACATCCAGCTGATGAAGATCCCAACCATAATTGGCTACCATAGAAATGAACAGACGAACAAAAGACAATTTCGCCACAGGGGAAAACGTTTCTGAATAGTCAACACCATAGGTTTGAGCATATCCCTTGGCAACCAGTCGAGCTTTCAAACGTTCCAAGGTACCATCAGCTTTTGTTTTTACTGTGAATACCCATTTACACCCGATAGCCGTCTTTCCAAGAGGTAGATCAACGAGGGTCCAAGTACCTGCCTTATCAAGGGCCATAATTTCTTCCTCCATTGCAGAACGCCAACCACGATGGGTCAAGGCTTGGTGAAGAGTAGTTGGAACAGAGATAGAATCTAAGGATGCTATAAAGGAACATGATGGAGGAGATAAATGGTTATAGGAAACAAAAGAAGAGATAGGATAAGCGCAAGAACGTTTACCTTTTCGTAAGGCAATAGGCAAATTATCAGGAGTATCAGGCACTGGTTCTGGTTCAGGGGCAGGAGCGGAAGTGTCAAGAGTGGAGAGGACTAATTCCGGATCAGACGCTGAATCTAGCACTGGTGGATCATGAACTTGATTGACGTCATTACTTGCCCTGGGACGTTTTTGATAAACATGATAGATCGGTGGCTTAGCAGGTGCCGGGGCAGATGCTTGCACTGGTGGTAACGAGACCTCATAGAACAAGATATCATCAAGACTGTTGGTGGGGTCAGGAGAGGAAGGATCAAGGGATGTAGATGGAGTAGAAAAGAACGATGTTGACTCATGGAATGTTACATCTATAGACACAAGATAACGCCGAAGAGTGGGAGAATAACATCGATAACCCTTCTGAACCCTAGAATACCCAAGGAAGACACACTTGAGAGACTTAGGATCAAGTTTGGTAACAGTAGGGCGAACATAGCGAACAAAACAAACACAACCAAAGGTTTTAGGGTCAATAGGAAATAATGGTTTGAAAGGAAACAAGGTTGTGTAAGGTGTATCTCCACTAAGAATAAGAGATGGCATACGATTAATAAGGAAACACGCAGTGGACACAACATCAGCCCAAAAAGGTTTAGGAACTTGCATTTGAAACATGAGGGCCCGAGCAACTTCTAATAAGTGTCGGTTCTTTCGTTCTGCAACACCATTTTGAGCGGTGTATCTCGCATACGAGGACCGATGAAGCATGCCATGTTGAAGCATATAGTTTTGAAATTGGGCGAGAAAAATATTCTTTAGCATTGTCACTCCGTAAAGTTTTGACGAGATACACAAATCGAGTTTTGATTTGTAACGAAATGGCAAAAGTGAGAAAACAAATTTCGGAACGAGTTTTCATTAAATAGACCCAGGTTGTACGGGAGAAATCATCAACAAATGTAACAAAGTACCGAAAACCAGGCTTGGATTCGACAGGACAAGGTCCCCAAACATCAGAATGGACTAAATCAAAAGGAGACACAGCTCGTCTATTGACTCGAGGTGCCAAATGAACTCGATGATGTTTAGCAAATTGACATGACTCACATTCTAAAGACGGAACATTATAGAACTGAGGATACATCCGCTTTAAGGAAGACAAAGACAAATGACCCAAACGACAGTGAATATCAAACAAGGACGAACTACCAGAGCAAGCAATCGAACGTGGTACCTGATTATCAAGGAAGTAATGACCACCAGATTCATAGCCCCTACCAATAACTTTCTTCGTCGCAAGATCCTGGATCAAACAATGGTCAGGAAAAAGGGTGATAAAACGGTTTAATTGTTGAGTGAGCTTGCTAGTGGACAAAAGGTTAAAAGCAAGGTCAGGGACATGAAGTACAGAGGATAAAGAAACAGACGGGGTAGGTTGGATAGTGCCAGATCCAAGAATACGAGAATACGAACCATTGGCAATTGTTATACTAGAAGGATTGGCATAAGGTGCATATGAGGAGAACAAATGATGGTTACCTGTCATATGATCAGTGGCACCAGAATCGATGATCCACTTCGAGGAAGAAGTAGCAAAACTAGAGGCAATATTACCTGTAGCAAGAGCAACAGAAGAACTATACATAGATTCAGCCATTGATCCTCCCAAAATATGAGTTCCAATGTGCCTCCAATTGACAGCAAAGAACACAATGTTCCAACCGTGATCAAAAAACCTCACAAAAAACGACAATACCCAGAAAGCAGCAACAAGAAACACATAATATCTCGAACAATGCAGAAGAAGTCACACCAACAAATACAAAATTCAATCACCAAAGATACCAATTGTTAGCCAAAGAGATATCAACCCAACACCAAATAGCAAACCAATAACAGAGGAGAGCCAAAGACTAACTCCACCACACAGGAAACCACAAGAATGCCAAACTCAGTGTTGGAACCAAAGAACCAACAACGTAGTTGTCAACTACAATAGATAACAACCTCGCAATCTGAAACAGATGAATCCGAACCCTGAAATTACCAGAAACTGCCGGAAATGAGAATAGAAGTGCAACCCGAAAAATCGCCGTCGAAAAATCCACTCCACGCGCCGTCACAGCATGGCAGCCGGCGGAGCGCGTGTCCTCCACGTGCCGTCGCAGAGGCATTGGAAGGACGCTGGACTTCAGTCGAACGCCGATCTGGAGGTGGGGATGCCGGCGGTGGGGCGCGTGTTCCAAAAAAGTGACGGTGAACACATGAACCAAAAACCTCACTTCCTCTCTCTCTCTCTCTGACTAGTCGACAGAAACAGAACTAAGATACCGGAAAAAAAATATTTCAGATAACCGGTGGCTCAGATACCATGTAGGAAAGTATATACACTCAAATCAATCTGATTTATTCATCTGCATAATAGGTATTTATACACCAATGAGTAATAACTCCCCTAACTACCCATAATTAATACATAACCTAACACTAACTACTCATAATTAATACATAACCTAACATTTTTGTTTGGGCTTGTACTGCTTTTTGAGTCTCAAAGGCCCCATAATTTTATTTCAGCTTGTGCTCCTTTTTTACTTGAATTTTGAGGTACTGAGCCGAATAAAGGAGGAAAAATAGAAGGATTCAGGGTCCTGGTCAGAAAAGGTCACTGGAGGTCTCTGGATATAGCGGCGCGCGAGCTTCACATACTGGAACAATGGTGGTGCGTGGACGTCACGTGCTGGGTAATAGGGTGGCGCATGAACGTCACGCGCTGCTCAAATGACCGTCGTACTTCCGGGATCCGTCGATCGGCGGGTTTTGACTCTATCTATGATGGCGGTGGTGCACCACACGCCCTCCTCTGGCAGCGTTGAAGATCACTTCTCCCTCTATCACTGTGCTCTCCGTCACTATCGCGTCTCCCTCTGTCACTGTCTCGTGTCTCCCTTTCTCTCTCTTGCATCTCGCATCTCGCATATGTGACGAAGGAGCTTTCGTCAGAGGTAAGGGTTCTCCTCTGTGACACAGATAGTGTCGAGTGTTAGAAGGGAAGTGTCGAGGATCAGAGGGAGTTGAAAGTCTGGAGGCAGACCTTGGGCTCTGATACCATATTGAATTTAGAGGGATAAAGTACACTATTAATCTCTAAATAAAAAAGAGTACATATGAACCTTTATATAGGCAAACCTAGAACTAACCCTAGAATCTAATTTAATCTAATCAATCAAAAATAAATCAAATCAAAATAATTAAGATATAATATATCCATATATAATCCTAAGATATAATAAATATCAAACTTAATAATAAGATAATGATTAATCAAAATATCTAAATAATCCAGATTGGTTTCCTTAATTTTGAAGGAAACTTACAAGGGAAGCTTACTAAAATATAATTAAAAACTCAAAAGCATATTCATTTCTTTCCAAAAGAGTTTTCTTTAAAAATATTTAATCCCATATTCCATCATTTCTCCCCTGCTTGATGGAATATAAGGATGAGATATTTTGAAGAATCCTTCTAGAGAAGGAAATATACTTGATTTTTTATATTTTATTAATTTCTGTTTTAGTAGGCTACAAGTTGATGTTTTATTAATATTTTATCAAGCAAGTTAATGATTTTCTTAATGGGAAAGAAAAAGTAGAAGTGAGTGGACTTTCCTTCATGGGAAAGAAAGCTTTGCAAGTTGTGAGCTTTCCTTCATGAGAAGGAAACCTCAACCTACATATAGATGTCCCCTATGTAATTTGAAACAGACTTGATGAATTGAAAAATAGTGTTGCTATGTGAGTTCTCTCTTCCCCCTTTGTTCAGATTCTCCTTTCCCCCTCTATTATGATTCATTTCCATCTCATTTCTATTCTCCCTCCCCCCTGTCTCTCTTCTCTGTTTATGCACCTCTTCCCCATATTTCTATATTTTCTCCCTAAACCACCTTTGTTCAGAATTAGATTAGATCTAAGTGTGTGAGTGTTTTACATCAACTTGGTATTAGAGCGAGGCTTTGCATGCTCCTAGGTAGCTTCCATCACTGGAGAAATGGAAAACACTCACCGGACAGCTTCATTTACTTTGTTTCACGCTGTCAAAGCCAAAACCCATAGTTTACGTTGCCAAACATCAAATCTACCACAAACATTGTGTTCAGAGTGAAAAATCTGACCAGACACCCAAAACTTGCCGCCGCCAGCCTCCGAACACGCCTCTACGCGTCGGTGAGCCTCTCAACGCGTGGGTTTCACATACCTCAAGGCTACCCATGTTCTGTCACATGTCATCCGTACAGTTCATCCGAAAGTCAGTTTGCTGTGTTTTCTGAGCTGTTTCGCAAGTTTCTTTCCACTCCCATTATCCTAGAGGCAAGGATCATTGATTAAAAGCTTCATTTGTGGTAAAATTCCATTTTTATCCTCTTTTAAAGCCTAGCTGGACTCAAATCAACAAATTGCTGAAGTTAGGAGAAGTAAATGGTAGGATTGAGGAACTCATAAGTACAATTCCATTAGCAAGTTAGCAACAAAAAGGAAAGATAATTGAAAGAGTTCGAGAAAATCCTAGAAATAAATTAGAGTCAGCTTATAGGAATGGGCTAAGCTTGGTCAAGCTTCAAGAATCAATGGTGATAGGCATAGCAAACCACTTCCCCATGAGTTTAATAATTATAATCAATGTGTGGATATGGATGATACTTGGTATGATCAACACTCCGTAAAGCGTCATTTTAGGCCATATGACCCAACCTTAGGAATGATCAAGGACACTTAAGAAGGATGACCAAAGAGGCCCCAGAATTTGATGGGAGACTAAATCCTAGTGCTTTCATAGACTGGTTGGCTAACATGGAAAACTACTTTGAATGGTATGACATGAATGATGTTGAAAGAGTCCAATTTGCAAAATTGATGCTTGTGGGATCTGCAAGAAAGTACTAGCATAATGTACAAAGAAACATTGAACGATTGGGTAAACCCCGATCGTGAAATGGAACGAAACGAAGGCAAAATTGAAGGAGAAGTATATCCCAACTGATTATAAGAGTTGATTGTTTGACAAGCTCTTTAATTTAAAGCAAGATTCAAATGTTTCTAATTATTGTAGGCCACATGAATATACTAATCAACATGAATACACTTAGCATCAACATTTTGAGCATAGGACCACAGTCACTATAAATATGTTGATTAACATGAATATGGTAGCCGTCCTCAGTATAAATAAGCCGAATCTTATCCACACAGGGAAGAAGTTCATGAGCAACTCAAACGATTTGTGGGAAGAACAATTCACGGCTATGCTAGATCAAATGCAACAAAGATGGAAGCAAGAAGATGATGAAAGGAAAAGTCGATGGAATGCTTTAGTGAATGCTCTTCAACAACCAATGAAGACTATTGACAATACAATGTCAATAGAGCAAGGATCTAGTCAAGGAGATGAACAAGCTAATAGGTGAGCCAACAGAGGTAGAAGTCCCCTCCTCACAACCTAGACTTATAACTTCCATAGAGGCCATTCATAAAATTGATATAACCATGCAAACACCTGTCACAAAAGGTGTTATTAACAGCACTGGTGGTCATGAAGTTGCATGTCCCATTAAAAGTGGAAGCATAACCATGGAAAAGGTCAAAGAAGAAAATGAAGTTGACAAAGATTTTAAAGAAGGAAGAAAAGGAGGTTGAATCAGAAGAAATTTCCATGAAGTTTGAAGACATGAGTCTTGAACTGAATCAAGACTTCAAATGGATGGCCAAAGATTATGAGTCACAGACCTTAGAATTTCTCATGCTAGAAATATTGACAAGAAAGGAGTTCAAATTCATCAAACTTCTACAACACATTGTCCACCTATTCTACAAGTTCATCATATTCATGGTGCACATCATCCTGAAGTTGTTGTGGTTATGAAAGAGCATATTGTTTTTCCACTTAACAATAACCTCTACAACTATCTTACTCATCGGAAAGGCTTTCCAAATGTTCTCACTGATCAAGCTAGTCATTTCCTCAATGGTTCTCTCTTTTGGTACCTCACGTATGAGAAAGGATTTCTAAATCAAAATACCTTAGTGAAGTTTTATCAAGTTGCTCACAGCTTATGTAGTCTTCTATTTCGCTATCTCACTTACAAAAAGGATTTCCGGATTAAAAGTGCCATGTTGAATTCTACGATTTCCTCCCCAAATATGTGCTTCCATTTTAACTCGTCATGAGTCGAGTTTATCAAGCAGGGGGAGAAATGATGGGATATAAGGATGAAATATTTTGAGGAATCCTTCTAGAGAAGGAAATATACTTGATTTTTATATATTTTATTAAATTTTGTTTTAGTAGGCTACAAGTTGAAGTTTTATTAATATTTTATCGAGCAAGTTAATGATTTTATTAATAGGAAAGAAAAAGTAGAAGCAAATGGACTTTCCTTCACGGGAAAGAAAGCTTTGCAAGTTGTGAACAAGTTGTGAGCATTCCTTCATGAGAAGGAAACCTCAACCTACATATAGATGTCCCGTATGTATTTTGAAACAGACTTGATGAATTTAAAAATATGTTGCTAACTTGCTATGTGAGTTCTCTCTTCCCCCTTTGTTCAGATTCTCCTTTCCCCTCCATGCTGATTCATTTCCCCCTCATTTCTATTCTGCCTCCCCCCGTCTCTCTTCTCTGTTTCTGCACCTCTCCCCCATATTTCTATATTTTCTCCCTAAACCACCTCTGTTCAGAATTAGATCCAAGTGTGTGTGAATGTTTTACATCACACGGGCAGAGATGTCTGCCACTAAAAATTGGTGTGACGCTAATGTGTGCACATCTTAAATTAGAATGAGTCATGAGCAGAATTTTGTACCCAGCTCAACAAGCAGCGCAATATTTTTCTGTTCCTTTCATGCTGTTGTACAGAACCATCAAACTTATTTTCAGATTGCCGCAGCAAGAACTCCAGAACCATAGGCGTATGTGAGAGAAGCTGCATAATGAAAATGAAAAGAGTACATGGAAGTCAAGGAGAGCTAGAGAGGCAATGGATAGAAACATAGGGCATATAAGAATGTATCAGACCAAAATTTTCTAAACCTCTTGGCAGTAATGGCTTTTTTGTGATAAACTTATTTTAGAATCAGTGCGTTGGTTGTCAACTACTTCCTCTGGTAGGACAGTGAGCATCTCCAGGACAGCAATATTGCCATCGTCCTGGCTCTGAAGATTCTGAAGACTGTAAAAAAGCTTCTCGATTGGATTTCCATGCTCAACAACTCGAAGTACAAGAGCAGAGAGTGCAAGGCAAATCTGTGTTAAAAGCTGCCATGAAAATACCAATGAGCCAATAAAAAACCAAAACAGAAATAAAATTTATGCTTTCTTCATGACCCAAGAGAGAATATTGTGGTGCTAGGTAAAATTACTTAGCATCATTATTTTCTAAAAGAACATGAAAATAAATTATGGATAAACAATGCACCTGGGGAGGACCAGTACTAAATCTTTTGGCTGCAAGAAGAAGTGCGTTTAGCAGAGCATCTTTAGCCCCTAACTGCAGTAGATAACCTTCATTTTGTATCTGTAAAGTGAAACATGTAATGAGCAACAGGATACTCTGTTGAAGCATCTGTATGGGATCATAATGGATTGTTTTTGTCATTAGTTCGGACTCCTCGTCAAATAAAAGAAAAAGTTAGGCTTGTCACATTGATACACTGAATATTGGTAGCTAGTAACCACTAAACTATCTCGCCGTAAATGATAGGGTAAATGCAACCCGTTCCATCTATACTGCTGTCCAAAAGATACAAAAAAGTTTCCAGATAAAACTTCACAAAGGATCGAAGTGCATGCAAGTAGGACAAACTTAACGTATATCTTTGGTGAGGCCGAACAGAGAAAACCAACTGGAATTTGACACGAGCATTGATCTACTACACAGAAAAGATAATGCAACGTTTAACTTCAAGAACCTGCCATTGCCCATAAATGTGGATAAAACTACAATGCTAACTTCCATCATGTCTATCTAACCCACAGATTAGAATAATAATCTGTCTACATATACACTCTTACCCTGACCCCCACGACAGCTTCCACATACTTTTCTCAATCAAGACATCTCACAATTCACAAGGATTTCTGAATTCTGCACAAGCATAAAGAAAACGCATACTCGTTTGGTGCCACTCAACTTAAAGCTAGAAGTTACCTACAATCATATCAAAGTTCAAACTACAGCATCCTTGTTTTTCTTCCCATCCCCCAGCAAGCATGCCTCTTTTCTCTTAATGAATACACTGGAAACGCCCCCCCCCCCCGGGGGATCCTTCCTCAATATCTAAACGACTGTAAGTTTAGATAATCACAAACTGCACGTGCACCAACAATGCTTACAAAGAAAACTCAAGGTCACCTAAGACGAAGTGAAGCATAGCTGGAAGAGCAAGGAAAAAAGAGAGTGGGCAGTAGAAAGGGGGATGACCTTGCGTTTGAGAATCTGGGCGGCGAAGAACTCAACCTCAAAATCGGAGGGGAAGGGGTGGTGGTGGCGGAGGTTATCGGAGGTGAGAATGGCGGTGGCGACCTCCCAGGCGGCGTCGGTCTGCTGGAACTGAACGAGCCACTGATTGGCAGCGACGCGATTGCAGGATTGGACATCGTGATTGAGGACATGGACGGCCTGAGCCACCTTCAATGGCAATTCCATGGTAAAATAAAAAGAAATTATAAATTAGGGTGGAATAGTAATTTTGGGGGGAAATTGGAATAGAGGGAGAGATGGAGGGAAGGAGGGGGAAGCGACGCCTGGAAGTGATGCTTCATCGGGGAAGCATGTCGGATATGATCGGACGGCTGCGAGCTCAAGTGGGTTGAGCTCCGAGCGTGAGTTTGCCAAGTGACAGACCAGTAGGCTTGGGAGGGTTACGACTTTGCCTCTCTGTTCCCCAACCCCCTCCCACATTCTTTCTTTTCCTTATTGGGCCTTTCAACTTTCATCCCCGTCCTCCGTCCAACCCATCCCTTCATTTTCCTCATTTATTTTCTTTTCCCTCTTTATTCCATTAGAGCAAACCCCAACCCATACTAGAGACTAATTTTTATGAGGGTAGAAATCACCGAAGTGAGTTTTTTCTCTCCTAATAAAGTCATTTTCATACATAGGTTGAATTAAGGATATTGGGCCTGTTTGGGTTAGCGGTAGGAGAATGCGCTTAAAAACTATCGATTTTTTTAAAAGTTCGGTAGAAAAAAAAGTCGGGTTATAAATGTGATTTGTGTTTGGATTGCCCAGTTGGCTTTTGTAGAAGTGGTTTTTTTTCAAACTGATGAGTATTTGGATTATTATTTGAAAAATGAGTTGAGATGAAAAATTACTAAAAGGGTGATATTAATATTAGTTGTATATATTGCAATAAATAAAGATAAAAATTTATACTTATATTTAAAATTGAAAAATAAAAAATAAATGTATAAATAAAGATAAAAATCTATACTTATATTTTATATTTTATATACTTAATTTATACTCAAAATAATTTATATATTTAGAGTTAAAGAGCAATTTTGCCCCAAAAGATTTTCAGGGAGCAATTTTTCCCGTTAATTTTGACTGTTAATTGATTAAATATATTGAGTCGACAGTCCACATGTCATCCACGTCATTTTTGTTAAGGTGTAAATTTACGTTAGAAGTCTATATGTCATCTACTTCATCTTTTTTCAAAATTAGACTTAAAACTTCTTAGATAAATTTGTGCCTTAACAAAAATTATGTGGATAATATATAGATTCTCATCTTAACATATTTAGTCGACAAACGGTAAAAAATCAACTGGGATAACGGTTAGGATAAAATTGCTCTTTAACCCTTTATTTTATTTATTTCTAGCTCTTTTATTAATTTGTTGTTGCTGCTGTCAAATCCTTTTTTTTGGTGAGTCTCTTGAGAAAAAAAAAATTGTTGGTGTCAAGTCATCTCCCATGAATTGCGATTCACTCTCTTTTCCCCATTTTAGTGGATGGTCGTCGTCTTTTTTTTAGGTGATGATATGACAGTAACTCCATTTTCTTGAGTTGACTTTAATGGGCTTACATGTGATGTGCAGTAACTCATTAAAAGATAAAAAGCAATGCAAGGTTAAGGGACTCTGTCGATTCTTCTGTTCATGTTGACTAATGTAGGGAACGAACAGGACATAAAACAAAGAAAAATGATCTATTGCAGACAATATGCCCACCAATATTCTTTAATATAAGACCCAATTAAATTTTTTTATATATTAAAGAATTTAAATAAAGTACTTATTGGCCATTTAGTTCAACCCCATTGTGTGTAATGGTAATTCTTATTGTATTACCATAAATGACCGGTTTGGTTAGGTTTAGTGATGGTAAAAAAGATTACACCTATAGAGGGGATTGCACTTTTTTCATGGTTTGTGAACCCAAACCGGCCGGTACGTTCGGCCGGAAAGCCGGTCCGGTTTAAGAGGTGACCCGAGTTCCGAGTTAACCCGAGGTCAACTCGGCATGACTCGGCCGAGTTGACGAGTCAAGGAGTTGGTTTTTTTATTTTTAAAAAAAGTCGCTTGAAACACTCGCGGTTCTCCACCGACTCTCGATCAACTTGACGGTGAGAAAAAAGAAAGATATAGAAGGAGAAGGAGGGGAGAGAGAGATATGAAGAATTTGACTGATCTTGTTTCGCTGGCGTTAGTGTTTCTTCAATGGCCACTTTCGCAAGACTTATCGCTGTCCAGATCGTCTCCATCGCCTAAATCCCGCCATCACCAGTCGCCTACCATCAAAGATCGTCTCCATGGGGAATATATGAGAAGGGAGTTGGCGATGAGAGAGAGAATGGAGGCATAGTCTCAATGAAGATGAGAATGGAGACTTGGAGTGAGAGAGAAAGAGCGATTATCAGGAAATATCGGTGCACTTTCGGGTGCTTGAAACAGAAACTGGTTCTTTATCCAATGACCAATAGGCAAAAAGGCGTTTGAAATTTGAAAGACTCTAGACCCACTGGATATTTTTCTAAACCCTCGGATTTTATTATATCCATTGGTTTGAAAAAAGAACCCTCTACGCCTATAGGAGGCCTATGGGAATAGAATGATGATGCTTCTGAGCCAAAAAAGATAGATTGATTGATAATGCTTCGGCCAGTACAATCTGACGCAGAAGGAGTAGAGGATTCAGCAAAATCAGATGGATGGACAAGTTATTTATTTTTATAAGTAATATATATTATAAAATAATTTATTTATTACAAAATCAGTTGTTATTAGTGGGACATGATATGTGATGTTAATTTATTAAGGAAAGTGCAAGGAATATTTAATACATATATAATAATTTTGTTAGTGATTTAAGATATTGAAATGATATAAAGAATTTTAGATGGTGTGATAAGAAATTAAATTATTTTTCATTTTTCTATACCTCACCGGTCTAAGCCCAGGTTAACTCCGGTTTGACCCACTAACCCTTGACCCAGTACTCCGACCTGTTCAATATCGATCCGGGTTTCAGAACCTTGCTTTTTTTAGCAATCCCCGTTCAGTAGAAGACCCTATGAATCTTCATTGCAAGCGTGCAATCCATTTTAAAATGTCAATTTTGCCCTCAATATCACATGTGAAAAGACAACACTTACCCTCCAAAAATAATATCGACAAAATCATAAACCCTATACCCATATCTTTAGAAATACAACGACAAGAGTGGGTTTTCCAACTACGATTACATGATTCTATTGTTCACCTTTGGCCTTCTTCAACAACAATGAGAATGACCCCATTATCTAGTGCCAGTATGAGGTGAGTTCATCTTTGGCCTTCATCAAATTTGCCATATTGGATTTTATTGTTGATTGTGTTTAGCTCAAGTACTTTTCTTCTCTCTCATACCAATCAATATTATACGTATCCAAATAAGAGCTGTTGTCCTTTCTTTACCAGGAATCAATATTATACATCCATATCTTATTGTGGTTAAGGGTTCTAAAATACTCCTTACATTCATAATTAAATTGCGAGTATGATTCAAAACCCATGCAGCTACATTCTAAGGGCCTATTTGATACACGAAAATCACGCGAGGGAAAGGAAACATGGCAGTGTTCCCACGCAAAAAAACCGTTTGGCACGCAACTCTTCCATTAACCCGAGTTCCCGCTTAGCGCCAAATTCCCTTAAACGTGGGAAAGTGAAATCCCTCCGAATGTGGCAGCTATTGAAATCTTCCCGGGAGAGACAAATTAGCGAACAAAAAAGTCCAAGTCTGTTGAGTCTTGTAAGGAAAGAAACAGAGGTGTCTGTCGAATCTTGTGAAAGAATGTCTGGTTGGACTGGAAAATATAGAAGGACCGGCGGTGGTGGCTGCCTTGATGGTTGGTGGTTGACGAAGAATGAAAAGGGACAACGATGGTTGTTAACCTGCGACCATGGAGGTGGAAGGCGGTCTCTCTTTTAGCTTCTTTGAGATTGGTTATTCATCCCCAAATTGCTCTCCTTCCAAAGATACAATCGCAACTCCAAACTCTAAGCTCTCTGGCCTTCTCGTTCCCAACGATGACAGTGAGGAGGACAACGGTGGTGGCTCTTTGGAGATGCAAGAAGGTCGCCGGTGGTCTAGTTTTTTTTTTTTTTTTTTTTGCTCAAAGAAGAACTTGCATTACCATACTAATATCAGAAGTACAAACGATTACACTGGGAATAAATATAGCAACCAAACCAAAAGGAAAGCTAATAACGGAGAAGTAATGAACTACAAAACAACAGAGACAAAATACAAAAAAAAAAAACAAGAGAAGAAACAAACTACCCCCCAACCATCACGTGGCTAGAAAATGGAGTATCGCTCATAACACCAAAAGCCTCCTGAACGTCCAAAGTTAGCAGAGAAGACAAAGAAGGTGTTGGTTCTGGAACCCACCCCACAGGGTACACCTCCTTAAAAGCATTTGCTACAAGAGAATCAGCAACTCGATTACCCTTTCGCAAAGTAAAGGATAGAGAGAACCCAACCCTGTCAGTCAAGAGACAAATAATATCATGAATAATACCCCTACATCTCCAATCACATAAAGCAGAGGATTTAGATTCAACACAAGATAGCAGAGAAAGACAATCAGTTTCAAAAATGACTTTATCGTGACCCAAGTCAACAGCTAACAATAACGCCTTTTTAAGAGCCAAAGCTTCCGTCATAAAAGCAGAGATAGATTTCACTTTGTCCACATAACCCCACCTAAACTGGCCCAGGTAATCACGACAGATCACCCCAATAGCAGCAAACTCCCTTCCAGTCACAAAGGCCCCATCAAAGTTAATTTTCAGGGAGCTGGGCTTAGGTGGATGCCAATATGAATGGTCGATGGACGGCTCACTTGGTAACCTTGACTTCAAATTCAAATTCTCCAAGCAACACCAAAAGTCACCATTACTCTTCCTGGCTAGATCGATGACCACAAAAGGGTTTGGATCCATATGATTAAACACTTTCTCATTCCTTTGTTTCCATATAAACCATAGTGTCCAGCAAATAAATGAGATATCATAGGAGGTCAAGGTAGGCAAGCCAAGGATAAGTAACCACCAGGCATTAAAATTAGACACACAGGTCAGATCAATTCTAGCGCCTAATAAACAACCAAACCAAACACATCGGGTCCAGGAGCAGTGAAAGAATAGATGCTCAGGAGTTTCTTCAGCCTCTTCACAGACTGGACATAGGTTCACAATTGATCTTTTCCTGTAAAAGAGAGCAGCATTAGTGGGAAGAGCATTGTTGAGAATCCGCCAAATAAAATGTTGAACTCGCGGAATAGTTTTGAGTTTCCAAATAGATTTCCAACAGTCTGGCGGTACCACTAACGAGGTCCCAGCTCTACCAGAAGCAAGCGACATCTTGGCTTTCCCGGCGTGATAGCCCATTTTGACCATGTAATTGCCATTCTTCGCTTTAGTCCATATCAACTTATCCTCCAAACCATTCATAGGAATAAGAATTTTCAGGATCGCACATTTAACATCATGAGGAAGGTATTGAGAGATCGGAGATAGGTCCCGAAGCCATCTACAATGAGATCACTAACCCTCCCGTGCTCCACAAACCAGTCCTCACTGTTTTGAGGTTTTGCAGGGAAAGAAGCTTCCGGAACCCAGTTAACTCCCCAAATGCTAATATCTTGACCTGTCCCCACGTCCCACCAAAGGTCATCCTTTAGGAACTTTCTGCCATTAAAGATGCTAGACCAACCCCATGACGCTTTACCACCCTTCTTCGCCTCAGCAAAATCTACCTTGGGGAAATAAACACTTTTGAGCACTACAGCCCATAAATCATTGGGTCTAGAGAAGAGTCTCCACGCTGTTTTAGCAAGCATAGCATTATTCATAATGCTCAAGTCGCGGAAACCCATACCTCCCTGACTTTTCCCTAATGTTAACCAATCCCAAGCCTTCCAATGTGTCCTGCTACCAAAAGCACTACCATCCCACCAAAAATTCGCAGTCAGACTATGAATTTCCTTGCAAGTTTTAAGAGGAAACTTGAAGATATTCATAGGATATATCGGAATAGCCTAGATGACTGCTTTAATCATAACTTCGCGTCCTGCAAACGAGAGAAGAGATTGACCCCACCCTTGAAGTTTCCTTGTGACTCGTTCCCTGATATAGGTCAGCGCTTGATGTTTGGTCTTTCCCCACACACTCGGAATGCCTAGGTACTTGCCAGGATCCTCAGTAGCTGGAATGCCAAGAATACTCCCAACGGTGGTTCTGACACTCTCAGGTGTATTGGCAGAAAAAAAGATACTGGATTTATCCAGGTTGATTACCTGACCAGAGGCCATGCAATATTGATGCAATATAGCCTTCAATTGGTTACAATTTTCCCGGCTTGCATTCATATAGAAAAGGGCGTCATCGGCAAAAAAGCTATGGGTAAGAGCCGGGCAACTGTTACTTAATTTAATCCCTCTAATCAATTTTGCCTCCTGACACGATGATACCATAAGAGAGAGGACCTCGGCCACAAGAATAAATAGGTAGGGAGAGAGTGGGTCCCCTTGTCGTAGTCCTCTACTAGGAGTGAAAGAGCTGACAGATTCGCCAGATAGACGGATACTCAATTTCACAGAGCGCACACACTTCATAACCAGAGAGACCCAATCCACACAGAACCCAAAGCGTAAGAGCACCATTTCTAGAAAGTTCCATGCAATCCTATCATAAGCCTTACTCATATCCACTTTAAGCGAGAATTCATATTTGCCACTCTCCTTTTTCCTCTGAAGGTAGTGGTACACCTCATGGGCAATGATAATATTATCTTGGATACAATGGCCCGGAACAAAGGCACCCTGATGCTGAGAAATACATCCATCAAGCAAAGGCTTTATTCTGTTTGATAAGAGTTTAGAAATGATCTTGTAAGAGAAATTACACAAGCCTATGGGTCGAAACTGCGACACATGATCAGGCCTATCTACCTTAGGGATCAAGGTAATGTTAGTCTCATTCAACAAATCCAAATCAGCTTTCCCTACAAAAAAGTCCTGTACCATAATACAAACAGAGTCACTAATTTCAGACCAAGCATTATGATAAAACATACTAGAGAAACCATCCGGTCCAGGGGCTTTTGAGCCCCCAAGGCTGAAAGCTGCAGATTTAATTTCATCCCTAGTAATAGGCAGAGGAGGAAAACAGATTCTGAAAAAAAGTGGAAATATGATCAGTAATGGCATCCCTCTCCATCATCCATTGTCCCTCATCATCTCTCGAGGCTTAGAATATTGTTACGCCGCCTCCTTTTAATTGTAGATAAATGGAAAAATCAAGAATTCTTGTCTCCCACAGTAAGCCAATTCACCCGGGAACGTTGCCACCAAAATTGTTCCTCTAAAGAGAACAAATGATCTAAGGCAATTTTGACATTAGTAATAGAGCGAGTAGTGTCGGCATTTCGACACCCAGAGGAGAGGAGTGCTAGGTGGGCTTTCAGATCTTCAATCTTTTTAGCATTATTAGGAAACTCCTTCTTGCTCCATTTCACCAGATTCTCCTTACATCTTCCTAGCCGGCCAATAAAAGCATCAGAGGCAGAAGAAGTCTCACCATTCACCAACCGCCAACTATCCTTAACAACCTGAAGGAAATTAACATGGGAAGCCCAAGCAGCTTCAAAGCGAAAAGCCCGCTGCCTGTGTCTATAATCAGGTAGACACTGGATGAATAACAAATGATGGTCCGAACCTTGAGGATCAATATGAAAAACCTGAATATTAGGGAATTGCTCTCTAAGCAAAGGGTTACCCACAGCACGGTCAATACGTTCCCTGATAGTATCCGGTTCGTCTCTATTATTACACCAAGTGAACCGGTACCCATTAAAGCCCAAATCATCCAAGTCACAATCAGCTAAGAAACATTTAAAATTCAAAATCTTCCTCCAAGCCCTATCCCTCCCGCCATTCTTCTCAGATTGAGAAAGAATATCATTGAAATCCCCAGGCACAACCAAGATTCATCAATGTGAGGAATGAAGAAATCACAAAGAAAGAGCTAGCAAAGAGTTATTGATGTGAACAATGAATGTTACGTTTATACGTTTGAACTCAGACTCTTAGGTGAGTGTTACATTCGAACTTGTCAACTTCCTTTGGACATGCACTTTGTGATATCTCTATTTCAGAACAGAGGTCAACTTTCAGTAGACATAACTCCTCGAATATAAATCCAAATTTAGCAAATGACCTATCCCCATAAATCTCTTTGAGTCTTCTTTCATATGCAACAAGTTTCACTTCATTTGAATGTGTAGTTTGTGAGATACATCCAAATTACTGAACCTATGTCTAATGTGATGTGAGAATTCTAGAGTCAACTTCAAAAATCTATATCTCTTTCTTCTGAACTCCTTTGAGCTTGTTTTTGGTGTCTGTGTGACGCATTGAGAATCTAGTTTCATATGAAATAAGGTTCACCTCAATTGGATCTGTGGTTTGAGAGATATGATGAAATTACTAAACCCCATCCATATAAAATGCAAAACAACGTTGAACATAGGAGTGTGAATAGTAGTGAATCTGAGAATGAAATTACTGTTCATGTATAAGTCAATTGGTGAGGTGAGGACTTGCTTGGTTCTTGCTGGTGGTGGTTGTATGGAGGAAGATGGTGGTGGTTGTGCTGGAGTTACAAAGACATAAAGTCATAAAAGTAGAGAGCCAGAGGTGTAGATTTGAAAGGTGACGATGAGTTTATTTGAGACCGGGGACTCGAGAGTCAAGAGATGAAGATGTGCTGGTTCTTTTTAAAGGGGCATTATAGGTATTTTACCTCTCCTTCCCACTTAACCAACTGCTATTTCTTCTTACCAAATATTTTATTTTCTCTCAATTTAAGTTTCATTCCCATATCTGTCAAAAAGCTTACCTTTTTAAGTTCTCTCTCAATTTTCCCTTTCTTTCCCTCATCTAAGTTCCTTTCTCTCCTTAAATCTTCCCCGTAACAAACGAGCCCTAAGTACTTCATATAAAGTGATTATATTCTTGTCTATATTTGCTTTGTCTTTTGTTGTTACGACATGCCTGCGTTGAATGGTTCCGCCTCCCTTGACTTTTTTGTTTTTGTTTTTTTTTTTTGTTTTATCATGCCTGAGATGTTAAGATGATGGAGAGAATGATGAGGCCGATAAAGAAAAATAGTAAGAATCACAAGGAATGGGTGAGTTTAATTAGAGGTCTAACGAATGTTCCGAAGGGTTATGACTTATGAAGATTCGACAATGTTACGAAGGGATATGACCAATGAACCGGTACTTGGGGAAGCTAGATGGTTTGAAAATGTTACATGACAGCTATTTCTGAAGATTTTTTTGTTTTGTCTTTGCTGATATAAGAGATTGGAAGTTGAATTATTTATAAGTGTTACACGACAGTTGTCTCAAAAGAACTATCACTTTTCTCACTAAATAAATGATGGTTATTAACTACAACAATTATTTTTGTATTTTCACGAATTCCGTCTCGCAATACATAACGATGCATATAATTAACCGCTACATTTAACCGTTGTATGTATCCTTGTGCGACCTCCGTCTCAACATACATGGCGTTTATTAGCTCTAATCATTATGTATTAGGCGTTATACCGCCAACCCCCAGCTGTCTTGTCCTTCGCCTTCGTTGTCCCCTCCACCGTGCTCGTCGTTCGCCTGTGTAGGAGGGATGGTTGCTGGTGATAGAGTTCAAGGGGATTGTCGAAGAAGCACGGGCTCTCATGAAAGAGGATGTGAGTTACGTTATTTTTAAGGTTAAAGTGGTCTTTTTAATGTATATTAATTTTAAATCATTATTATAAAATAACTCATTGCACCCCTTTCTAAAAAGCATCATCGTGTAATTGGCATTACATTGCATTCCCATTACACTTTATTGCAGGTGACAATGAGGTTGAACCAAACGGCCTTAGTTATAACATAAATTGTGTTTTATTATATTATATATTAGTTTATAAGTTAGAAAAATTAATTTAAAAAATAATAAATATAAATAATTTAGGGTTAAATACCATTTTTTCCACGGAAGTATTGGTAAGGGGCATTCAACACCGAGAAGATTTTTTGGTATCATTTTTTAGAAAGTTTACAAAAAAGGGCAAATATGTCTCGAAAGTTTTTTTAAGGAGCAAATTTGCCCCGAAGTTTTTTGTTTGAGCAAATTTGCCCTAGAATTTTACAAAGAGAGCAACGATCTAATGATCAAGATCAACTGATCGGTAAGATCTTTATATTTGTAAACTTAGGGGCAAAAATGATAAAAAAACTTTAGGATCTAAGTCTTGCCCCTTATCAATACTTCCATTGCAAAATTGGTATTTAACCCAATATTTTAAAATAACTCATTTAACTTCTCTTATCTTTTCAAAAAAAGTTGTCAACGGCTCCTTATATTAAAAACTAGAAGATATTCTTAAATTTAAGTAATATTAAGGTTATGAGAAGTAGTAGCTGATATTCTTAAATTTTTTAAAAAAGTATGTGAATTTTTAAGTTTGTCCTTAAGTAAAATTAATGATTATTGTATGACAACTTGTTACAATTAAGGTTGGACAGAATTGAGGAAAAAATTAAATATCGTATATTTAGTTTATATATATAGGACCAAATAGAGCTTTGAAAACTTTACAGGGAGCATGTCAAATTATTGATATATCATAAATAAATAAAATAAATAGTGTTGAACTGAATTAAATCATACAGTATTTTAAGGATTAAGCCATATATAAATATGTTGTCATTATTACTATACGTAATAAAAAAACAATAGACTTGTAACTGAACTTTTTTCAATTTCACTTTTCACCCTGGATGGTGGATCGAGAATGCATGCAATGTTCCGAGCAAAAAAAGAGAATGCATGCAATGGGCACAAGAATCGGACTCTTTTGTCGTATGTGCCATTTGATTTTAGGGAAAATCGCTTTTCGGCGACTTTTTTGTGTAAAAAAAAAACATCCGAAAAAAGTATTTTGAAATCGGGAGTTGTTAATGGGCGATATAGTTGTTCGGGGTATTGATATAGTTGTTAATGTGGATTTGATTTAGTTGTTAAAAAATTATTGTTAATGAAATGATGATATAGTTGTTAACAACTACATCACCAAATTAACAACAGATTTCGTAAAAACGAAAAACAAGATTGTTTTTCGCTTTTTAAGATTTTTACACCAAAAAGCCCAAAAAAGATTTTCTTTGATTTTATTCCAAAAAAAGAAAAAAAGAAAAAAAAAAACAGAAGTCCCTGAAATAGTTAAAAAGTCAACGAAATGAAAACAACAAAAACGAAAAACTTTTTCGCCCCAACCCCAATCATTTCGTTGACCTTCTTCTGTCGTCGCTCAGTTACTTGCATTCTCATTTGTCTTCGATCGCTCCCACCGATTTCTAACGGTGGCTCCGACCCAGACTCGGCCTTAGCCAAGTCCCCATTCCGGAACCGCCGAGTCAAGCAACTCGGTCGCTCGCTCGCCACCACAAGACAAGAGCCTCTGATCTTCAGAGAGATGAAACCAAACAGCAGTGTCGAATCTGATTAATCATAGAGCAGCTTTATGTAAGATGCAAGACAAAGTCGTGACTTCTGACTTCTTAAAGTACTCCTTCTTGTCCTTGTCCTTATTACAGTACTCACTAACTAACTATTTTCATTAACTAATAAAAACAGTTAAAGTCAATAAAGTTGTCCTAAAATTTAAGTAAGTTTTAATATTACCCATACTAATTGCACTAAACTCTAATATCATATTAATTATTATTCTCACCCACTACCCTTATTAATTATGGACATATATGAAAAAAAATAATTAATACTCATTGGGAAGTTAAGATTTCTTTATAGAAAAAACAAAATAAACTTGGTAGTTAGTGTTTTATAATAAGGATCAAATGGAGTAATAAGTACAAAGATGCCACGCCAACAAAAATAATGAATTGAAATAATTTTAATTTAATTTACTTCGAATTCCCCAGTGAGCTAGACCAAAGCATTATATTATACTTTATGGATCTACACTGTTTTTTTATTTTTTATATTTTATGAGTTTGGTGTTGACATAATTGATAATTCCCAAAAGCATCACCAGAAAACCACCCCAGCATGTCTATATATAGACTCCTATTCCAGGCCTATATATAGTTGTGCGTCGTGTTGAATTGTGAAGAAGATCATGAAATTAAAGATTTTTTTCCACCTTTTTGGCTATATGTAGTTCGATAAGATGTTGAACGTTGTTTTGTGTTGGATTATTTTTCCTTCCTACCCAGTAAACCGTAATTAAAGGCCTAAAGGGACATCTTTATTATTCTCTCTCTAGTTAATTCCGCCATATGCATTAGCCACCTGATTATATATATATTTTTCAATTATATAATTTCCTAGAGCCGACGATTGCTGATAACGATTTTTGTTTGTATTTGACATCATCAATAATCGAAATCAATTAACCATCAGGTTAAGCCATCCAATTAGGCTTACCACGAAGACCAGAGATTTGTTAGTTGGTTCTTTTGTTCATATATAGCTACGGTCATCGTCCATGCATGTGTGAATGAAAGTAGCCGAAATTAGGGAGAATTATAACCACAATATATTTAGGTGTTTTGGATCTGTCTCCCAGCAAAACATTATATTTTTGCACTTTTTTGGGTTTTGGGAAGAGAAAAAGCCATTATTTCACTCGTCGGTATTGGGAAGTACTGCTCTTGGCGGTCTTAATCATTAATAATGACGTGCGTGCTGTGTTCTTCCGTGGAATATAAGAATCAAAATGGCCGGATCCTTTTAGAGTGCATTTAGCTAGACGGTGATATCTATATATAGTTGTAGAATGACCTGCGATACTGAGCTTGGGACGTTAAAACCTGAATAACGCGCTGTTATATTTGCAGGCCAAATGCACCAAATATCTATATGTGTTGATATAATTGCTACTGTTCATGAACAGTAAATAATGCAGCTTTCTGTATAACACTTCCGTAGATCCCTGTCTAGCTAGCTGAATTTATTTGGAATTAACATGCATGGAATCCTTTACTCGGGGTCGCTGTTACGGCCTATTGATTATGTACAAGATAAAGAGGGCTTTTTTTTAATGCTTTTAGGAGATTTAGCTGCCTTGGGCTCCAGAAAAAGAAAAAAGGCGAAAGATTCACGATTTGTGGAACTCGAAACGCAGGGACATGATTAACGGTAAAAGCTGCTTTTTTAATATGATTTACAGAATGTATATGAGATGAGTTTTATCTCAATTTATATAAACATACTTATATAACACTAATTCAAACGGACATATAGGAGAAGCGCTTTTAAAGCCATTAACCTAACCATATACTGAAGTGTAGTAATTTCAAATACACATATAACTTTAGTTTTATTTATAAGTCTAAATTAACTAATTCTTACATGTCAAGGAGAGTTAGTTAACTCATTAATTATGGGCTAAATTTTCAATTTTGTCTTTATCTTTGGTTGGTTACAAAAGTCGATATGAATTAATTCTTTTTATTTATTGCAATTAATAAAAAATGTAACAAATGCATTTATTACTCTGAGAGTGCACTTATAATACGAACCAAAATTTTTGCTCAAAATAGACTTATAAATAAAATCAGAGTGATATATATTTGATGTTTAAGAAATTTAATTGGAGATCAAATTAAATCACGAAAACTAAACAAGTGTAACAAGAATTACTTGACCAGATGTAGTCCATATATATGCATTACCACTCTAAATACTTCCACCGATCCTTAATATAGGACAAATTAGGAAGTTAATTTTAGTCCTAAATATAAGACATATTTTTTCATGTTTCTTTATCTTTTCCTAATTCACCCTTGTTGATGCTCCATCAACAACAATAATGAAGGAGGAGAGGGAAATGAGAAATTAAGGAAGTTGACTAAGGTGTTTTGAAAATACATATCATATATTAACTAACTTTCTTAGTTTAATCAAATTATGTAAATATGTCATATGTTAAGGACATAAAGTAATGGTGCGTGTAGTGCCGGATCTTCATTTATGGCCCCAGAAAAAAAAAAATTGTCTCAAATATGTAGTGTAAATTGGATTTTTTTTTTTAATTTGGCCCAAAAATTTATACATTAATTTGGCCCCCAAAATATTTTATTTTAAAAATTAGTTAATGAGTATACATTTAGCCTCCCAAATATTTTTTCCAAGGTCTACCACTGGGTGCGTGTATATGATTGGCTTAAATGTCACAAGTAGGCATGAAAGGCGACCATTTGTCATTGCATGTAGGCATGAGAAAGGTGGATTAATGAAGGAAGAATCATGAGTCTTAGATTGTGAGGTGGGATTTGAAGGGGAGATAGCTAAGGAGATATAAAAGCAGCCGGAAAATGTAGTTACGTTATAGGGGAAGAGATAATAATATGCACGGGAATACATTGTCATGTGCGCGTCTTATTCTGGCGTGCTTTTCATGGTCTCACTACTACAAATGATGCTTTAATGAGGACCCCCCACGAACTACTGTTGTTTGTTTACCCCAATACTATTCAACAAAGTATTTCTTTAAAGGGAGTTTTTTGTACTGCATGTAATGAACATTGACTCAAATCAGTTACTCCTTTAATTTGAAAATTAAGTCTCAGTAGTGGCTTACAACGTCTTAACCTCTGATTAATTAGCTCAATGATTTGAGATTAAGTTGCTGGGTTAATGATAAGTTCGCCCATATGCATTTCAAGACTGTGGACCACTCTAGTAATGCATGGAGAAAGAGCTATCAGTAAGTTAAACAGGTGGCCTGATGACGACGGGAGAGAGGTCTTGATGATGAGGAACAAGTTTTTCAAATAATGGAGAGTTTTTATTATATTATGTACGTATGTGTGTTGTTAACAGTACCCTAGTGGGAGAGGAATGAGACTGAAAGTAATTATATGGGAATAAATGGGAAGACTTTAATGAGGAGTACTCGACAATGTGTAAATGCGTACAAAAGGCTTGCAAGTTGCAATATATATAATTAATGCATTTGCGGGGGATCAAATTTTACTGATTCATCCCATGCTTCTATCTCGATACTTTAATTGGGCATCAGGGCATGCATGTGTTCCCAAATTTGAGTGTGCCTCTGTGTGTGGCAAGATAGAAAGGTGTTAAAATCTTTAGTAATTATATGTTTTCTTAACTTTTTCCGTTTTGAATTCCATAATCTTTTTGTTGCCAGTGCCCGCACATTTCTTTTTTTTAAGAAAGCAGTTGTTGTATGTGGGACTTACAATGAATGATAAAAACAGATGTTTTTTAAAAAACTTTTCTATGACATTGAAATTCATTGCTTTTGAAAATAATCGTTTTATGGTTCTAAAAACGGTAATTAAAAGTGCCTTATGTAATGGTACTTGTACTGAGATGGCGAAATCAAACTATGTTCTTCCATATAAGTGGGAGGTCACGGATTTAATGATGTTTGTTGATTAATACATGCATGTATTCCCATCTAATTAAAAGAAAAAACGTTATTCTTCAACATGCATGCACTGCATATTAATTTGGGTTCAAATAAACCTTGAATTTTGGATTAAAAAAAAATACTACACTATTGTTATATCCGCGCCGTGAGTTCATTATATATATATTTTGCCTGATTTCTTTATCTCACTGGGCGCTAAAACGAAACAGACAGGTGAAGATGTAGAATCTGATCTGGAGACCAGTAACAGACGAGACAAGACTTAAGGAGATAATGGAACTAACAGAGTAATGAGACAAGAATGAAATCCAATTACATTATAGCTAGGTGCGACTAATATTAATCTGACGAACTTTTACATACAGTAACGTTGGTGAGAAACGAGCATTGAATTGAAGAGACGGAAAATGAAAGAAAATACAGGAAGTGGGGTAGCCCGAGAGAGAAGAGTTAACTATTAGCAGACACAGCAAAGTAATGGGAAATTGCATGGATCACCACTCAATTGCACCCACCTAACAATTTTAGCCTTCATCACACACCGTTACACTTTCCTCTTTATCCTCTCGCTGAACCTACCAACCAACCACCTTCTTTATTAACTTGCCTTCACTCAACAACATTAATAATCTCATCACCCTGTCATTTTCTGATACTTGTTACTTTTTATATAATTGTTTGAATATTTAATCGATTTTATTTTTTTCATTTTTTGACCCTCATTAATTGTATATATTGGATTAATTAAAAGGTTAGCGAAACCTATATTTATTTTATTTCTCTCTCTTACTTACCTCTCATAAATAAGGACATATTTTAAAAAAACAATTATTTCAAACACATTTTAACCACTTTTTTGAAAGTTTCTTATAAATAAGACATGAGGGAGTATTATATATATATGTCCACCCCATTCCTTAATATAGTACTACCTCCAACGTCTTCTCACTTGGCCTCGTGTCAGAATCCAAGCCATTCTCATCAGCTTCACAAGTAAGTGTGTGTATATATAGATCAGCTTCACAGGTAAGTGTGTCTATATATAGATCGGCAAAGGTGAACAGCACGTACATATATATTCACATTTTGAGCAGATAATTATACGTACACAGATCAAGAGGATATGGGATCCATTTACCAAGAAGCTCCACCTTTGCCTCAAGATCTAAAGGTGAGGATTCAAAATTCGTCCATGGTTTTTCCATCAAAACAAACGGAGAGAAAGTCCTTGTTCTTGTCAAACATAGACAGGGTCCTCAATTTCGACGTTGAATCTGTCCACTTCTTCGCATCCCACAAGGATTTCCCTCCGGACATTGTCGCTGACAGGTTGAAGAAGGCTCTGGCTGATGCTTTGGTGGCTTATGACTTCTTCGCCGGAAGACTGAAGCTCAGCCCCGAAACCGGCCGGCTCGAGATAGACTGTAACGGTGCCGGAGCTGGGTTTGTGGTGGCTTCTAGTGAGCTGGAGTTGGATCAAATTGGAGACTTGGTTTACCCTAATCCAGCTTTTGCTCAGTTGGTTCAAAAGAATAAGGATTTTCTCGAACCGGGTGATCAGCCACTGGCTGTTTTCCAGGTATGTACATACAAATATCCACATGTGACTCTCCATCCTTATCGATCAATTCACTGGTTAAAGTCTTGATTACTTTTTTTTTTTTTTGTCTCTGCATGTGAAGAGAGGGTGAGTTGTGTTCATCTCTCTCTGTGCTTTTTAGTTTCTAGAAATGTCCGTGGCGTGGCATACATGGTAGGGTTTGCTTTGAGGTGTGACATGACTACATGGATGTAGTTTGAAATTAATGTCTTTCCTATCCTTTTCACAAATGCATGTAGACCTTTTCCAGCTTTTCACTGTTCTGAAAAATCACGAGATATGATGTAGCTCTTGAAATTTGAAAATAATTAAGGAACCGTCGTCACTAAATTTTTTAAAAATGATAATTTTAGAAAAAAAAAATAAAGAAGAAAATCAGATAAGGTTTAGGAGTCGATTGTACGTGGAGAAAGTGTAAGGTATTCTATAGTACCCGTTCATAAAAACGGTTACCTAAGTTAATTATTTAAAAATCAATATGGCCTTTAATTTTATTATAATTACACAGAAAGAAACAAAAATAATATCTACAAGAGAGAAATAAAATGAAACTAAGAAAAAAGATTGTTTATTTACAAAAGAAAAGTTTACTAATCCGTATATCCATCAACATTGATGAGGTGAATTATTTTAAAATTTGTTGCCACTTATTACAAACTTCAATTGCAAGACAATCACCATTGTATTATTGATCATCATTTTCCCAACTTCAATTCTAATCCAATCGTTGGCTTATTGTAAGGATCAATGAGGATTTTTTTTTCATTTTTATATTTTTTATTTTTTAGTAGGGCCGACAAGAAAGGGTGTTCGCAAATGATTTCCTTTTTAAAGTAATGTACCTGCTTAATCTGAGTGATTCAGTAATAGTATGGAAACGTTTGGTTCCGCCACATCTCTTTCCAACTCATACTTTGATGGGAGACGTGTTATTACTGTGTTTTCCAATTGCTGGCTCTAATCTCTCATAGTATTTCATTAATTCGCTTGCTCAGATCCAGCAACATTATATATATCAGAGTCTTGCAATATTAGGGTTTTACATTCACTTTAAACTTTGTTTCCTTATATAACTAACACAAAATATATTAACTAGTAGTACTGTTGCTCTTGAGAGGGTTGTTCTTGCTAATTATGCTCCTACAGCTTCTGTCCAGTCTCAGTTTTATTTTTGCAAAATTACGGTGAGTTAAGAATGAAGATCACCTTATAATTAGGTGTGATCCAGCCTGTTTTGAGGGATTATGATTGAAAAATTGAATTAAGTAGGGAAATTCAACAATACTCCGTTACATATATACATCACAATTTGTTTGGATTCCTGAGAATGACATAATTGGAGGGGGAGAGTGTGATATGAATTCGAATGGAAACATAAAGAGAAAGGATTTAAGGGCTCCACATGTTAAATGAGAGGCTCCCATCTCTCTAGCTCTTCCTACTCTGATGTAATTAGTATTTCTCAGATTTGGAACATTTGATAAATAGAGAATTATGATAGACAAAGACGATGACAGAGTTAGGATATTATTATTAATTAGTGTTACTATTTAGCAAGCAACAGTTAGAAAATAGTTTACGTAGGTTGAATCGATCAACATATCAGATACGAGTACTATTACAAGAATTATGTGACTCATTCACGTAACGAAATATAAATGCTAATTTACTGTGCTAGTTAGAAAGCCGAAAAATTAGCTTTGCACGCTGGAGTTCTCAACGGCGCTGTGGGATCACTTATTAATATATGAAAGTGATTAATCACAGGGAAATTTGGAATGCGATCCATAAATAATGTAATTAATGCAGCAGATATTAATTAAACATCACTGATAATTGAGAATTATTTAAAATGATAGTCATTAATTATGCCGTTTAATCGCAGGTGACGTCCTTCAACTGTGGCGGCTTTGCGATTGGGATGTCAACCAGCCACACCACCGTGGACGGCATTAGCTTCACGACCTTCTTAGAAAACCTGGCAGCTTTGGCCGCTAACAAGCCCTTGGCGGTGACCCCCTGCCACGACAGGCATCTCCTGGCAGCTCGATCACCGCCACGTGTCACCTACTCACACCCCGAGCTCCTCAATCTCGGTAACCTCCCCGTCCCAGGCGCAGAGTCTGGAGTCTTCGAAGCCTCCGCCGAGGATCTCGATTTCAAGATCTTCCGCTTAACCGCCCACAACATCAACCACCTTAAATCAGAGGCCAAGGCCTCGGCCACCGGATCCGCCACCCGAATCACTGGCTTCAACGTCGTCACCGCTCTCGTGTGGAGGTGCAAGGCGTTATCCGCAGGAGATGATCCGAACCGATCATCGACTATACTGTACGCTGTGGATATTAGGCCGAGATTGAATCCTCAGCTGCCAAAAGCCTACGCCGGAAACGCCGTACTGACGGCGTATGCGACGGCGAAGTGTGAGGAATTGGAGAGATGGCCGTTTGGGCGGTTGGTGGAGGTGGTGAGTGAAGGTGCGGAGAGAATGACGGATGAGTATGTGAGATCGGCGATAGATTGGGGAGAGTTGTACAATGGTTCTCCGAACGGGGAGGTTCTGGTGTCGTCGTGGTGGAGATTAGGGTTTGCGGAGGTGGAGTATCCATGGGGGAAGCCTAGGTACAGCTGTCCGGTGGTGTATCACAGGAAGGATATTATACTGTTTTTCCCTCCAGATGATCATGAGGTTGTAGGTGGTGGTGGGGTTAATGTTTTGGTGGCACTTCCTCCTATGGAAATGCAGAAATTCCTCAAACTCTTCCATGAGTTCTTGAACTGTTCATAGAGTATCAGGTAAAAAACTTATCCTAACCATAATTCTTCTATATAAATTTATATATATGTATGTAAGTATTATGCATGAATACATGATTAATTACTGATATTATATTGCAGGTTTTCATCAACTGCTTGCTACGATGGTGGAGCTTCTCCATCGCGTGAGTCAAGGCACTGTGCATGGATTCATATGAATACGCTTTATATACATACAGTACTCCTCGGTTGATTTTTTTTGGAGAAATAAAAATACTTTAAGTAATTTAATTAGTTTCCTTAATTTCTCCAAAAAAAATCAACATTGTCTTATAATTAAGACCGGAGGAAGTATATATCTACAAGGTATGCCAATCTTTGTTTTCTGGAAGAGTGGGGAGGGGGAGGATGAGAGATTAATGAGCAGGTCAGTCTCTCGTATGATTCATGCATTATGCTTCAATATTGAGAAATGTATGTATACTTAATATATATTCGTACAAAGAAATATTGTTAAGAAATAAACTTGAGTTATAGTAACTTATAACCTTGTTATTATGAATCAATAAATGAATTGTTTAAGTGGTGATTGCTTAATAAATTTATGCTCCTTCTTTTGCCAGATGTAAACAAAGACTTCTGTATGTCCGACAAAAAGAAAAACGTAAACAATGAATAATAATGGACGAGGTTTGGGTTAGATGTACATATTAATACACTTGTGTTTTGAAAAAAATATTTTGTCTTTTCCTATTTTAATTTGCCCCCGTAATGATATGCATGCAGACTGGAGTACCCAGTTGAACAATGATGTTCTTTTTTGAAAAGAAGGAAAGAAAAAGAAATAATGGTTGAATGGATAATTAAAAAAAGACATTTTTATAAGCATCCCAATAAATATTTATAAAAGTATGTAATATTACTGTGAAGGGGAGTCATTCTCATCAATTTCACAATGCCAAGTCCAGCTTTATATATATATATATATATATATATATATATATATATATAAATATATATATATATATTTATTGTGAATACATAGTATCAAACTCGGACCACCATTATTAACCCATCACAGGAGCTACGGTATATTTAAAAAAGTGACTCCGGAACCTTTTTTTTATAAGGAAAATGACAGCAAGTAACAAGGAATACTTTTTTAATATTATAAAATAAGAAAAAAATCTATTTACAATGGTGAAATTCCTTTTAGCATAACCCAAAAAAAAAGTCAAACATTTTTTTTAAATTTTACATGCCATTTGTAAATATAACAGGACTAAACAAAATTTCCCATAAATTTTATGGCAACAGAGCAAACATCTTAAGGAGGAAAATAAATTTGAAAATGGAGTAGAAATTTTCTAGTTGATCAACTACAAACTTCTGATAACAAATCAAAACTGCACACAGGGATTGCGATGAGTTTCATTAAAATAATACCAATTAAGCATAAAGAATAAAAACTTACTATAGAATGATCATGTTTTAAATTTTGTTGTGAAATATAAGCAAACATATGGGTCCAAATTGGAGAAAGCTCACACAAGAGTCAAGAATCGGACCAAACAAAAATGCAGTAAGCTCCAGCAAAAAATCGAATCTAAATTTTTCGAGAGAAATACATACCTGAGAAAGCTTGTGATCTGGCCGGCGACCCGTTCCCCCATTTTGGTGATCGCCCGGCAATTCAAAGTGGCTGCCATGGAGTGAAGATGTAGACGTCACAGAGAAGAAGAAAGAGAGATTGATTGGTCAAGGAATTGAGTTTGACGATTCGCGCGAAGTAGAAAGAGGGAGGGAGGAGTGTATCGGAAATGCATACAGTGGGACAAATTAAACAAAATCTAGATGTTTAAATTTTATTGTGAATATCAAAGACCACCTACAGGAGCTACGGTACATAAAAAAGTGACTTTTTCTATTGTGAATAATAAAGGATTTTTAAATTTTGTTGTAAAATATAACACTTTCGTTTAATATAGTTTTTTTCTTTGTCACGTTTAAATACAAAATTTTTTAGTTAAACTTTTTGATATTTTGTTTATTCTTGTGACTGATTTCACTTTTTTTTTTTTTTTTTATATAAGAAGTCTATTTTATTATAAAAATAAAACATATTACATAAAAAACCAGAGCCTATTAAAATATTCAGGGTCTAAACGGAAACAAAAGATGATCTTTTATTGACTAGCCCAAAACATTAATTTTGTCCCATACATGACACCATCACTTCTAATTTCATGCCCCACCTGCCTCCCAATTAATTAATTTATTGGCTGACACATCCTTGTTTGAATGAGACAACCAAATTAAATTTAATTTGGTAGACAAGCGAAGCATCGCCGCACACCCTAAAATGTGGGTTCAATGCAAGAAAAGAACTTGTCGGTGCGTACACTTGCTATGATGTTGTTGAGGTTTGGATTAGTTTGGAACCTTCATATGAGAATATGCGGACAACATTTTGGTAACTTAACTCAGTAAGTTCTTCTTTTGGAATCTCCAGCAGGGATGCAACGTAATCAAGTACCTGTATGTGAAATTCTAAATCTATGAACCCAAATAATACTAATTACCCCTGCTGTGATGCATCACAATCACGTTTTGAATTTGATCATTAGCACAAAGTTATTAGATTGAAAGCGTGCAAGTCAAAATGAAAAATTTCATGGAACTCAACTTCATTCTATATGTGCAGGGGAATTATATTAAATGGTATGCTTATTTAGAATATGTAAAGATGATGGGATGGGCCACAGTACATAAGTTGAGAATGTTTGCAGGATGATTGAGTGTTTCGTTCGGCAACGTTGCAGCATTGAAGTTGCAAATAATGGTTTGGCCACGAAGGTTTGGAGGGACCGCAGGATCTCCTTCTACCAAAAACAGAGTATCTACTTTTGTTCTCAATAGTCCATCTGGGGCATCTGTCTCCAATAATATCCTATCACATGGTACCTAAATGCAATACAGTTTTATGAGAAAGTCTTAGTTTTGACATACTCCTATACACTATAACATGACACAAATCAAAATTTGATCACATGACCCACTTCAGGAAAATTACCCTCTTCAGTACTTCCTTTGCCTCGTCTGGTTTTAGAAACAAAAGATGCCCAGAGAAGGAGAAATAGGCACCAAGCTTGGAAAATTCAGGAACCATCTCAGCTGAACCTATGTATGAATGAAGGATTATACCAGCAGGAAAAGGTCCCGTGGACCTGCCAATTTTGAAATTTTTACGACACTGCACTTTCATTATAGGACAAACAAACAACTAGGAAATATGCTTCAGAAGTCTCATGACACAATCGTCAATGAGAACATCACACATCACAGAATGAACCTTCTATTAGTTAAAATGATAATATCCTCGTAATGTTGTGTCTCGTGATATTAAAAATTTGCTAAGTGCAATGAACTTCAAAATTGCAAGCAATAAGATCAAGAATCAGATTGATGCTAACAGAAGTACATCACAGATTGCATCTTTTATTAGTTAAAATGATAATAAGAGAACTCTGTTTTGCACATCTGAGCAGTCTCATCTGGAGAGAAAGTAGTTTTGCATTTGAATAATCATTTATATGTCATTGTCACTATACCAAGTTTTGTAACATGAGATATTGATGTTCTTACTTCATTAGCTGAAGAAGGTCATCAAAAGCATCAACACAGTGCACAGATGCTGGCTTGTGCAATTCTTTTGCTAGCTCAAGCTGTGGCCGGAATACTTCAACCTACATTGAACATGGAACTACTTTATCTACAGCTACCTATATTGAAGTAATTATATGCAAGATATTCATATTTAAGAAAAGGAAAGCTAAATAGGAGCATTTATGGATTGCACTCAGAGAGACGATGACGAAGCTATCAAGATCATTGAGAGACACACGATTAATGAACAACCGCTGGGAAAGAGAAGGAAAAACCTGATCTGAGAACTTAGAATGCTTTGCAAGTGGTCCCTTATCCAAACCAATCTGAAATAAATTAAAAGCCTCACATAATAGAACCTTAAAAATAGAATCTTTTTCAACAAACGTTGACCACGCAATACTAGAGTTACACATTGCTTACGATAATTAAAGTCCTTTCCAGCCATCATCATTTATTTTTCTCTTTCGCCAATCAGCAAGCATCGTTACCAGCTTACAAGAACGTAATCCATAATCGATAACCCCAATTTCTTGTAACAAGCGTGATTTAGGCAAACCTCAAAGGGATAGAAAGAAAGAGATATACCTCTCCGACAGCAGCACAGGGAGTAGCATCAAGATATTCTTTGAGGGACTCGAACCAATTGGAGCTCCTATCTGCAATAAACCTGCAGATACAGAACTTAAATACAGTTAAATTGATCCACAGGCGAATGAATAATTGAGCCCAAAAACGAAAGGCATTGAAGAAATTAAAAACAAAAGGAGATTGATAATAGAAATGACCATGGATGGAGACCAAAACAAGGAATGACAGACGGATAAGTGTGGCTCATGTCCTCAACAAGGTGCCAGTCTTTCTCAGAAATTCCGTTAACGGCAAAGTAGGCACCCCCAACTTCTTGGACAGTGTTGATGAGTTGGGGTGTCTTGTCTAAGATTCTGGGGTCTTGCAGGTGACAGTGGGCATCGAACAGTTTCATCTTCATCGCTGCTTCTTCTCAGCCCTCTAAACTAAGATCTTCAGCTGCCACAAAAAATCAAACTTTGATTTCGAGCCAGTGGGATGGCTTCTACACAGTACCATTTCTGTCTTTGATTTAAATAGAAGCATAACGCATTGTTACTTCGTTGACTTTTTTTAAGGTGGCGTATGGGGAAGCAGATGTGTGTGTTCTACGATTATGAGCTGCCATCAGTTCTCCTTTTTCTTTGTTGGCCAAAACTTGTCTCCAAAACTATAGTTTAGAAAAATAACCTAAACGCTTATTTTTCCATTAATCATTTTTTTTTCGCATACATATGGCAAGCATAGTTTGATGCTATCCTATGGATCAGATGCTACCTACTTGAAGGAACCCCTCCTCAACATAATTTATGTCTATCCAAAACTCTGATTTAACAGCATTCTTACACTTTTGAGAGGAAAATTATCTAAGGATATTTAGAGTGAGCCTTTGTTGCAAGCTTATCCGCACACATTAATATTTTCCTAGCAGCATAACATACCTCCACAGACCACTCAACATATAAAAGTTGTATAGTTTCTTCAATCAAGATTTTGTAAGGATGACCGTCACCACTATTCTTGAGCAAAGTGTTGATAGCTTCAAATAATGAATCCGAGAACACTTGTATTTCCCTCAGGCTCATAGATTTACAGACTTGAAGACCTGTTTTGATCGCCAAAATTTCAGCCATCATTACCAAGTATAGTCCAAGTGACTTTTTAAAACTCATAACCCATTAGCCTTTATCATCTCTAATGAGTTCGCCGTGTGCCACTTGATTACCAGCTTTAACTGAAGCATCGACATCTACTCGAACCACTCCTGGGGGTGGTGGCCTCCAGTGACGTTCATTCCCTCTATTACTTAAAAAGATCTGGTGTTGAAATCTTCCTGGTGATACATCCTCTATCAAGTGAAACATGGCATGGTGAGCAATTTCTTTGGTCGTCGCTTCAGAATGTTCAAAGATCTGTTTGCAATGTGCTTTCCATATGAGCCAACAAACATTGCTAAAAATTTTATACCATGGCCACCAATTGAATATGTTTTTTCTTGAGTTATGATTGAAATTCCAGTTAAGCCAACCTTACAAATCACAGTTGAAGAAAGCAGAATATTGGTTAGAACTAATAAATCGTTTCCACACTTCTTTCGCTCTCTTATAATCCCTCAACATGTGAACAACACTCTCCTCACAGTGACAGCCCAAAGGGCAATTTGATGTTTCTAATATTTCTCTTTTGACTCTAAAACTTTTTTTGCGAGCATTTTGGAGGGAAATGAAAGGGAATGAAGGATTTTGGTAATCATTCCTTTGCATTTATCAAAGGAAGTGACTACCAAAACCCTCCCTTCCCTTTCCTTTCCCTCCAAAATGAAACTCCCAAACAAAGCCTAAGTGAATAGTCTCTCATGCGCAACTTGTTGAAAGAAATTTTTTATCCTTTTAGGCACCTGCCAACGCCAAATTTTTTTCCAAACCTGTGAACCACACGACTCTTCCTGTTGAGAAAGGAAATTGTAAGTAGCTTTGACTAAAAAATTTCCATCAGAAGCATTTCTTCAAAAAACACAATCCTCTGTAATACCCTCTAAAGGTGGAATTTTAAGTAATATATTCACCACCCATTTAGGAAAGAATTTTCTCCATTTAGACACATTTCATTTTCCATTTAGTAAAACAAAAAATGTGACTTTATCCCCGGACTTAACTTCCTCTAAGTTTTGTTGGACACAGTTGATGAGGGGATCAAGTGGAGTTTACAAGTCCCACCAAAAGTAGGTATTTTTGTCATTACTAATGGAGTTTACAAGTCCCACCAAAAGTAGGTATTTTTGTCATTACTAATTTTATTTTCCACGCCTTGAAGAAAAGTGTCCCAAACATTCACTATGGCTTTCCAAGTTAGAGACTAGTGCCTCTTTGGATCATCTTATTTTTAAGTTAAAAGTTGTTTGATGATCACATAAATTTTTTTATTTTTAAAAGTTACTTAAAAGCCTTAAATTAAAAATAAACTGTTTTGACAAAATTTTGCTATATAAATACTTTTTTTAATAAAAATTATCATAATATATTATTATTTCAATTTAATAATTTAATTTAAAGGAAAATTATGATTTCTCATTTCTGGAAGGTCAAATTTTTTATTTCTATAATTATTTTTAATTTTTTAATCTAACAAATTGAACTAGAAATTGTTTAGATAATTTTTCAATCAAATTTCAAATAATTTTTCAATTAAATTAAATACTCATTTCAAATTGGTTTTAGAGACCGTAGAGCTTAGATGTTATTGGGGTTATCCATCAATTGCTCTTCATTAGTTCTCTCTTCTTCAAAGGAAAGTTTATCCGTCGACTCTTGGGCGGACTCCACCATGGGCGACGCAATGGAGCTGCAATAACAGGCATGTGCTGAAAACGCATGAAGAAAAATGCAGACACGGTGACGACGATGCAAACAGTTTCAACAGCAGGCCACAAAAGGGGATTTAGGGTTTGGAGCAAACGTTTCAGAGTGGGTTCGGGATTATGAAATGAGGGATCGGTGGATGAGGAAGAGGCTTTGATAGGTGATAATCGGAAGGATGAGGAAGAAGATTGGAGTGGCGGAGCCAGCTGTGGTCGCGCGAAGGAGACGGAAGAAAAGGAGGTTGGAAAGGACGAATGGTGGCGACTGGTAGATATGTGCAATGTGGTTGGCGACTGTAGGGTTAAGCTCTTAAAAAAAAGAGCTTAACAAAAAAAAAAAAAAAAAAAATCCTTCATGAGCTTTTTTATAAGATTTTTTTCCCCTTGTAAAATAAGCTCATTTTATTATAAGAACTTTTTTAAAATCCTGTTTGACCTAACTTTTACTTATAAAAAGAAAATAAACTAAAAATAAGAGATCCAAACAAAGATTGATTGTTTTTTGGAAACTTGGGGAAGTAAATTATTACCACATACTTAATCAATTACTATAGTTTAGAAAATCATTTTTTCTATTAAAACCATGGTTTGGGGGACCAAACACTTTTTTCTTCTGGGAGGGAAGGGGTTTGAGAGGAGAAAAAAGTGTATTAAAATTTAGTGTGGGCCCACCAAATTTTTCTCCCCACTATATTTTTTTCTCCCCTCCCCTCCCCTTCCTCCCACTCCTTCAAACCATGCACACTCCTAAAGTTTTGGGTGGAAAGTCATGATACCCAAACACTCATTTCTCTCTAAAATCGCTTTGGTTACTTTTTTTTTTTAAAGTTATTCTTTAAAAACTAATCGAGACAACGTTGAAGAAAGTAATTACAAAAATTAGAATTACTGTGGTCAGTTAGAATATCTTCTGTAATTTTTTTTTTCACGCTATCAGTTTGAACTTTAAATAGAGACAATTTTTTTTAAGAGCAAAAAAATTGAACGCCACATTACACTTTTTTCTTAATTTGATCCAATTAATATTTCTTAAGTTTTGAAGTTTGTAATTAATATTTTTATCATTGATCCAATTACAGCTGAAACTATCATGTAATATGTTACATCCAAATATTAAACAAAACACTAATTCCACCGTTAGTCCATATGCATTACCCGGGTTGATGTAATTTGACCAATACGCCACATTTGTACATGGCATTTGCAGCTACATATATATTCCTCTTTCATGGTCCTCTTTAGCTTGTGGCTAATTATTCGGTATTACCAACATAAATGAATCATTTCATCGACATTTTGCAGATAACCAAATTTGGCAAACTATCTGGCATATAAACCTAAGCAAACCAAGAACTGTTGAAGCAATCTAGAACCTCTTATCGTGATTTTGATTACATTTGAAGGACTTTGGAACCTTCATATGAGAATAAACGGACTGCATTCTGGTAACTTTGTTCAGCAAGTTCTTCTTTAGAAATCTCTAACAGGGATGCAACATAATCAAGCACCTGCATGGACAATGACGACCTCAGTGTCTAAATAAAATTCTAAACCCAATAATTGTAATTCACAGTCTATCCCTCTTCCATTTTCTTATTTTCAAATTTCTACTTCCTAAACACAACCAACCACTCATATGCAAGCACCATTCACTCACACAAGTAAAATATGAAATAAATGTTCGTCTTTAGCAGACATGGTGTTCTTATCTCCAAGAAAACAAGTTAACTGTTAGAAGATTTCATGCAATCAATGTCAGTAAAACTGAACTTGTATCTGCAAGTGAATAATGGAAAAAGGGTATGCTTCTTTAGAATAAACAAGATAACAACAAAGATGATTTTATAAGCCACATACGTTGCGAATGTTTGCTGGATGATTAAGCGTTTCTTTTGGCAACATTGAGGCCTCTGTGGAGGAGCTAGAAGTTGATGGAGTTGAATTGCCACGTATATGTGCGGGGAGAGAAGCATCCCCTTCAATTAAAAAGAGAGAATCTATGTTTGAATTTGGTAGAGCATCTGGCGCATCTGTCTCCAATAAAATCCTATCAGATGATACCTAAATGCAATGAGACGTTAAGACCAGTCACAGTTTTGACATACAAGAGATAGTAAGACTGATCGCATATCAGAGCTTATGAACATTACCATCTTCAGCATTTTCTTCGCCTTATTTACTTTTAGTGACATAAGGAACCCAGAGAAGGAAAAATAAGCACCAAGCTTGGAAAATTCGGGAACCATCTCTGCAGAACCTAGGTAGGAATGAAGAATGACACCGGCAGGGAAAGGCCCAACGGACCTGAAAATTTTGAAATTTTAAAGGAATAATGCAAATTATAAGGCTTAAAATGACAATTCACTTTAGCAGAACTGAGCAATCTGGGAAAAAAATTACACTAGAAAATTTAACAAATGTCATTGAACATTTTTGGAGCCATCAACTGAAAGAAACAGAAAAAGATGAGATATCAACGTTCATACTTCATCAGCTCTAGAAGGTCACCAAAAGCTCGAACACAGTGGACAGATGCTGGCTTGTTCAACTCTTTTGCAAGTTCAAGCTGCTGCCGTAATACCTGAACCTGCAGAGATGTCTTAACACATTAGCAACAATCTAGCAAATATTTTAAAGTATAGGAATGAACAGAATATGAAGGCTAAAGCTACTTCTGATATGTCTTTATTAAACCGTTGAAGAATCAAACCTCCTATTACGGTATTATATATGCGGATGTACATATATAAGAAAGAGAAAGCCAAATCAGTGGTTTCATGGATTGCTAAAAGAGAACCGGTTCCAGACCACTAAGGAAAAAAATAGAAGAAAACTCCAGACAGCAGAAAGAAAAGAGGATAATGAAACAACTGAGGTGATAAAACCTGCTCTGAGAAATCAATCTGCCTTCCATGAGATCCTTTGTCCACACCAATCTGAAATAAAGTAAAAAATCCATCACAACAACGCTTGAGCACATATTAATAGAGTCACAGTGACAATACAGTCAATTCATCTGACACATTATCCATTTAAAGACTAGAAACCATGCATGCACAACCACTAGGTACTCCAAAAAGCTTTGGACAGTTTTATAAAGAATTAATATCTTTACCATGAAAAACAAAGGCGTGTGACCTCTGATCATCCCCCACCTTGCTGTATAAAGGTGGAAGATGATGAGAGGAGGAAATAGCCTCTTTTGGCTTGCTTTGTAATGTTTCGAATCAGTCTCTCTCTTTCCCTCTATATATATGTGTATACATACATACATCAGTGTTTTATTTTAAAAACGATAAAAAAAAAAAAAGGGCAAAGACATGTAACTTGTTATTTTTTCGGCTCTCCACACGGCTACAAGTGAACTCTACAATTTCCTAGAACAATGGAAATTTATCAATAGACGGAATATTAAAACCGAAAGAAAGAGGTACCTCTCCAACTGCAGCAGAGGGTGTAGCATCAAAATATTCTTTCAGGGCCTTGAACCAATTGGGGCTCCTCTGAGCAACAAACCTGCACAAAGAGAAGTTCCAAATCCTTTATGCTCATCCGAACTGACTCAAGTACTCAACCAACAAACGAAACAAAATGAAGAAGCAAAAACGAAGAGATTGATACTCAAAATGACCATGGGTGGAGACCGAAGCAGGGAATGACAGAAGGATGGTTTTCGCTCATCTCCTTAACCAAGTGCCAGTCTTTCTCGGAAACTCCATTAACGGCAAAGCAAACAACTCCATTATCCTGAGCTGCCTTGATTAATTGGGGGGTCTTACTTAAAATTCTGGAGTCCTGCAGGTGACAGTGTGCATCGAACAGTTTGATCATCACTGCCTCTCAAATTTGTGATCTCTCGGTATTATATCGGTGCTCGGTGTCTCCGGGAGAAGGTGACTGGCTCAGATGCAGGAATTTTTTATTTTTATTTTTTGATATAAGAGAAGGCTAAAGCCTATAAAATAGAAATATTATCTTGACCAAAGTTTTAAGCATGACCGGATTGTAGGCCCAATTCAATTTTGGGCTTGAATGACCAGCCCAAATTGTAAGAGGGTTGTGCGAAAAAAAAAAAGAAAAGATGCAGAGTTATTGACTTGGAACGCCAATGCTAGACCTTCATTTTCGTCAGGAAAACTTTTGATTATTTACTCTTTAAGCTCAGTACTAAGCAAGAACCCACATGTCCGTATTGTCATAAATTCATCTGGATTTTATATATCTTCTGGATTATGCTTAAAACTAGGGGAAAATCCCTCGCGCTAATATTTCCAGGAACGGAAATTCTAGTCCAAAAACAGAACAATCTTCATTCAAAATGGTTTTTGCTTGATACTGCTTGTAAATAAATGAAGATATGCTCTGTTTTGGGACATGGTAAAAGTGTGCACTTTCATATCAATAATTGAAGTTACTGGTTGGCACAAAAAAGTTTTTGAAACTGATGACAACTTCCCCCCTTCATCCATGGGCACTATTTGAAGAAAGACTGTGGGACGATATAAGAAAAGGAAAGTGAATCTATCATAAAAACTGGACATTTTACGCCTTAAACGAAATGGAATGAATTTTATGGCCAATGTAAAATTTCAGCAATAATTTCCCTTCAGTAAACTCCATTTCGGTAACATCAAAAGCAGGATTAAGGAACATCAGAATAGAAATCCATCTGGCCCCGGGAAGGCCTTGAAAGAAAACGAATTGAATTTACCGAAACACAAATAAACGACGATGAGTCGTACAACACAATATTGAAGAAACAATACGCCTAAAATTTAGAATCAACCCTAGAGCCAACCTAAATTCTAATTCAAGAGCTGCTGAAACTAGTGGCAACAGGGATGACGATTACGAGGATCAAAATCAGGAGAAGTATGATCCCAATGCACATCCACTTTCTGCTGCTGCTCTGGTATTTCTTTGCAGTCTGCAGATTTTTAGTCCCATCCTTGACATAGTGAGAAGCATGAAGCACATGGTGCTCAATGTCGTCCATCTTCTCGCCCTGAGCTTCAACCATCACTGCCATGTCCAGAAACAGCTGGTGCAGCTCCAGAAGACTCTTCTCCACCTCTTTAGCAGTATCGTGCCTGTCCTGTATCTCCACCACCGTCTCTAGAATTTTTCCTCTCCCGTGCTCTTGAATTGCTTTGCTTAAGAACTCCTCTTCTCCATTGGATATGATCTTCTCTATCACTTCTTCTTCTGGGTGTTCCCCTGTTACAGTAAAGTAGCGCCTTCCCACTGTATCTTTGTACTCAGTCATCATCCTCTGCCTCAGATCCTGAAACTCCATCATTAGCTCCTTGAGTTTCTTCCGAAGGCCATTGGTGACTGCAATTCTGGTTCTGTAAATGGCAGGCGTGCCATCTTTGAGGCCAGAGAGCCTCCTATTGGCTGCATTAGCTCGGTCCATTTCTTCCAATTGAGACCGGATTGTTTTAGCCTTCTTGAGAACAGAGACAATGTCGGCGTTGATTCTGTTCCTTAAGGATTTTAGAGCCTCAGGCTTGTGCAGGGACTTGCTTTCTTCATTTGCTTGCTGAAGTTTTCCCAGAATGTCTCGGAGATCCCCTATCTCTGTTTTCACCTTCTCGGCCTCTTCCAGGAAGAGACCCATGTCGGTATCCAATTGATTTGTTGAAGATCGAAGTTCCACGCCGGAATTCGGAAGACCAGCTTCCAGATCCACTTCGTCTTTCATTGCAGCTTTCTTCAGATCCACGTAGCTGGTGAATGATTTGGTCATTAGATCGTTCATTTTTGCTATGGGTATTGTTGAGTTCCTGCACAGATCGATGAAAAAAGATCAGAATTTTAGCTTGCTGCGATTTGAAATTGATAGAGAAGGTAACAAACAGCAAAGTCGACAACAACTAGCAGAATTTGTGCTTCCAGATAAGGGAAAAGGGGAGTCTTTAATCTTTACCTTAAGCGAAGTTAGATAATCTCTCTGCCAACACAGGGGACGACGAGCTGAGGGAGACTTTCAAATGGGTTTGAGAAAAACTGAGAGAGTCGAAACTGTTTTATGAACTGGGAATGCACAACGGATAGTTTTCAGAAAGCATGAGAAAGTAGCCGTTGGAAATTAGGATACCCTCGCAACGGCTACTTTTCTTCAATTCTTCTCAACCCAGAAAAAAAAAAAACTCCGTTGGAGGTGCTGAAGGACGACTTCCATGTGGTCCAAACGTGTGGCGGTGACGTACTAGCTGGCATAAAAAATGTATTTATTATAAAACGAATAGTGAATTTAATTTCGTAATTGATTAGGAGACTTAACACCCATTGGTAGCCGGTGACACAAATGATTTGTGTTAGAATAAAAGTCCGGATTTATAAATAGAACCAAGATGGTAAGATAAAAGTTAGATTATAGATGTGATTTGTATTTAAAATAAAGGTGACGGAAGTGGTTATTTTTAAGTGTTCAAAAAAGAAGTGACTATTTTTTAAATGGACTCTTATTTGAAATAGCGTTTAAAAATCAGTTGAGATAGGAAATGACTGAAAATAATATGAATCTTAATAATGAATACTATATATATATATTAGTTGTATATATTATGATAATTAAAGATAAAAATTTAAATTTAGTAAAAAATTAAATTGTTGTTAAAAATTAAAAAAACTCTAAAGTTAAATATAGAGTAAATATAATTTTGGCCCTCGAAAAAAAAAAACTGACCCCATTTTGGTGCCTCATACAAAAACGCTCTTTTAGTCGGTGAAAAGGACGAATAAGGGTTGACGTGAACATTTTTGGCCCATCACAAATTTTCAAAAGTTCTTTTTAATCCATAAAAAAGTCTCATTCTAGGGACTAAAATGGGTATCCGTGTTTTTCCAGGACCAAAAAGTGTTTTACTCTTAAATATATTCCAATGAATAAATTAGAATACATGTAAATGTATATTTAATGGTATATTGCTTATTAAATCATCTATCCCTCACATTTTTCTTCAGAAACTGAAAAAAGTGGTTTTTATCAAGAGTGGCTTTTTTTACATAAATCTACCAATTCTTGGACCTATCATAAACGGTTCAAATTAGCTTTTTTTTCTTCCGTTGGATGCCTCCTCCACGGCATTGGTGTTTTGATGTTATGTCAAACAAGATAGTCAGTTTATTCCTTTTTTAATTATATTTTCAATCGAAACATCAAATATGTATTAATCATGTTATGATGATGTGTAATTTAACTAAAACAATTACTAGTATACAATTATCTATAAAAGGCATGCAAGTTTTGGTCAAAAAAATAAAAAAGTATGCATGTAGAGATACAGTACTCTCAGGGAAACTTTTAAAAACAAAAAACAAAAAATACCACAGAGAGGCAATACCCTTAAAACACAAAATAGTTCGACGATAATTAGAGGGAAAGAGATCTAGATTTCAAAAAAGTTTAGCTGTCACCATAAGCAAGCAAGTGGCTGGAAGTAATTAACAATAACACTCAACTTTTAGCCTGGGATGCTAAATAAAGTTCATATCTTTTCTAATTCAAACTTCCTTTTAACTAAAAGGCGCACGATGAAGCATTGTGGAAGCTGCTGTGGGTTCATTAAAAGGAAGAGACAAAGTCAACGAATTTTGAGTCAAGACTGAGTAATAGTGATTGAATCGATAATTAATTACGCCAATAATCCCTAAATAAGTTTTCCTGAACAACCTTGATTAAGTTATCTGGCATAGAGATTCATGAATAAAGGATTATACTCACCTTGTTCTTAATTTAAGACCCACTTACTTTTTTAAAAGATATTGAAGAAGTTAAATAAATTACTTAATCATAATATATACGGTGTATTATTAGATTATATATTAATTTATAAGTTAAACAAATTAGTTTAGACAAAAACAATAAATATAAATACTTTAAAATAACTTATCTAACTAACCTAAACATTATACAAAAGTTAACAAAAAAATAAATATAAATACTTTTATATTAACCTAAACATTATACAAAATTAATCTTATGAGGTAGTATTAATTAAGAAACCTACTACTTCTATCTAAGATATAAGGATTAAGGTACAAAAATACTTATAAACTTTCACCCAAAGTGCGTCCAACACCTTATACTTTTCGGGGAACAAAAATACTCATGAACATTCAAAATAGGAGAAAAATGTTAGCACCGTTAAATTTAACCTAACAACATTACTTCTTACAGTGGGGCCCATGTTATTCTTATTTTAAATATATATCGATATTTTTATACCTTAAAAAAAATGTTATGTAACACATTTTAGGTAAAAACTGATATGTAGTTTTGCAACTTAATCCTATAATATATGCAGGATGCAGCAAGTCTTAAAAAATGGAACTAACAGATGAAGTCGTACTTTCTTTTTAGGCGGTAGTTGATGAAAGTCTTATACTCTTTTTGCCACGATGAAGTCTTGTACTTTGAAATATTCAATTGGGTGATAGTTTATATTACTGAATACTGACATCATAGCTGAGTCAATGATAACTAATACAGTTAAAATGGCCGGTGAATTTTTTTTTAGGATAATTACTATGAGCTTACAATGAAGGCATCTAATAAGAGCTAAGGGAAATTTTGTCGCTCAAGCAATTTTTTTTGGAGCATTATCCCCAAGTATAAAAAATGTGCAATTTTTTAAGTTTTATCCCAATTATTTTGATCATATATATTGAAATAATTAATTCACATGCCATTCACGCATCTTTGTTATGTACAAATATCTCAAAAGTCTATATAGAATCTACTTTATTTTCTTCGAAGTTAGATTTAAAATTTACAGGGAAAATTTACACTTTAACAAAAATGACGGGATTACATGTGGATTGTTGACTCAGCATATTTGGTCAATTAATGATCGAAATTAACTGGGATAATGGTTAGGGCAAAATTGCTCTCTCTTTAACACTTCCAAGGGAAAAATTGCCCTCTAACCAATTAATAACAACAAGATTCCAATGACAAGTGAGTAGCATAAGTTACTTATCATTTCCTGCATTGAAACTCATCATAGTATGCTTCTCGATTGTCATCGGATTTTTGTGAGATTAAATCCCTCCCTCAGGAACTTATAGCAATTCCCCCATATTTTTAATATCCAATACTCCCTCTAATCCCTAATAGTACTATAAGAGCTAGAAGAGGTTACTTTGATTTTAAATGTAATACCTTAATCCACTTTAATTTGTCCCCCGAACTTTTAATTTTTACCCAAAATATGCATATCTTCTTTTCTTTGATAGGTAAAAACATCCTTATTGATTAGATATGTTAAGAGATTTTCATCAAGAAGTAATTCATACGAATGCACATGGTTAAAAAGGGTATATTAAAAAAATAAACATCCATTTTATTATAAATAGCTAATTCAAATAATTTTTCAATATCTGTAAATTTGTACTGTCTAGCTAGTTTTTATATGAAGTGTGGTAAAATTGAAATATCAAATATCTAAGAAGTCATTAATGAACAATATAATATAATGCAGATCTTTTTGGACTATATGTAAGATCAAATATCATGCAACAGATTTTAACTTGTGTCGTGCAACCAAAAAAATTTAGTTGGTGTTAAAATATGAAAAGAAAAGAACAGGAACTATGAGGGCACCAATTGGCGGTGCTTATTTAAAAATAATTTTTTAATCGTGATTTACAATATAATATACAGGTAAGTATGTGAGAAGAGATTTATTTCGATTTATATAAATAAATACTTGTTAGGATGTTAAAAAATGATCTCAAACATACACGAGAAGGTAGATTATTTATGTTGGATGAAATTTGAGGAATGTAGCTTATGAAGTGGAACAACTAGACTTGTTTAATTTATGCACAGAAATCGCATCTTACGAATTGTTACGATCAAATAAGCCTTTTCCAAACGAAAATGTGGATCTAGGCCACTCTTACATCCCAAGCAGCCTTTTCCAGAGGAACTGTACGCTATAGTTCTAAGAATATCAGTGTTGCTGGTGGGCAACAAGCATATTCCAAAGAGCTCAATTCTTTAAGGCAAAAAAAAAAAAAAAAGAAAAGAAAAGAGAGAGAGAGAGAGAAAAACTTTTGCTAAACATTTAATATATTTCTATCTCTAGTCTCTGTCTACTTCTAGAGTATAACCACTCCTGTTGTTTCTGCCTAGCTATAGCATCAGGCGCCACCAGATGGTGATTGTGCGTTTAAAGAAAAAACCAGAATTACACATGGGGGAGTAGTTCGTTTATCTTTAGATTTCACATTCAAGCACTGTCCACTTTTCCAACCCTTCAATATTTTTACAACAATACCTAAGGTCTTGGGATCCCATCTGATGGACTTATTATCCTATCAGATGGGAAAAAAAATCCATCAAAAGGGAAAGAGGTGTTTGGATCACTTAATTATTTGATGAGCTTTACACCTTAAAGCTCTTTTTTTGTTGAAGCCAAATCTTCTAGCTTCTCATCCCATCAAGTTTCTCATCTCATCACCAAAAGCCTCTTTTGACCATTGCGCCCCTCCCCAAAAAAAGTCCTGCTTCTAACTCTCCTCTCCTCTATATTTGATGAAATATATATCACATTCAAGCAAAATAATGAAATATATCATTTTTTATTTTATTTTTCTTGCATATTTTTTATTCTGATGAGTCTGGGATTAGTTGGGATTGCAGAAATATACCACGTTCAAGTAAAATATAGTACTTGTTTTGTGTGTGTGCATATCTATGTTAATGAATAAAAATAATGAAATGATTTTTATTCTACGTATATATTTTGCATATTTTTAAAATTGTGTAGATATATTTTTTTAATGGTAATATTATTATTTAAGCATTTCATTATATTGTAATTTTTTTAATGGTAATTTTATTATTTTATTTAGCAAATTTATATTTATTTTTAATTTTTTATCCAAAATTATCATATTTTGTGTGTGTGTGTGTGTGAGAATTTGATTCATGCCCTTTTTAGTCATTATCCATCTCATCTATCTTTTCAAAAGCTATGCTAAACAAGTGCTCATTAGAAACAAAAGTCACTTTTGTCACCACTATCTCAAACACAAATCACATTAGAAAAAGTCTATCAGGAAATGTCCATCAGAAATAAAAGTCACTTCTCTCACTGCTATCCCAAACGGGCCCATATATGGTGGGTTTGATTATCATCATCCATGCTATACATGGAAGGAGATCCTCTTATCATCTATTTTCTTATTAGTCCATCTGAGCCGTTAATTGAAAAAATGAAAGAAAAATCTAAAAAGTATAATTTGATGATGTGATCTTTCATATGTTAGATAACTAAGCGATCTAAACATGTTAAACACAGATTAACATTTAGATCAATGCGGAAAAATGAAATAGAGATCACAAATACCTCCCGCCATTGATTTGTATCCAGATGAAGAAATGATGTTCTCTGGGTTTTGGTCCTAAAGCAAGAAGGGATTAACACCGGGTTTTGTCCTTCTGAGCCTTCTCTCTCACTCTGCAGATGGATGCTTCAACTGAACCGTGAGAGTAGACTCAAGGGACCAACCATATAATACGTCTGAATTTCACCTCTGCCCATCACAGACATGAATGCCTAATTATGGCAATTAATTAGGCAGTTACATATATTAATTGGGCAGTTACTGCCAATTATGACCATTAATTGGCAGTTACTGAAGCTTTAATGTGGGCCATTAATATGGGTATGTTCTAAATCTAAATATATACTAATATATTAATTAAAATTCCAACATTCTCCCACTTGGTCCACACACTTCAGTATATAACTCCTGAGAAACAAAATGCATGGATCATAACGATAGGTCCTCTTAAAGCGAGTAATATCTTCCATGTATCACAGTGCACCACGTTTCTCAAGCCCAAGTAACTTAATGAATAAACCCTACGTTTATTCTAGGTCCAAACTTAATGATGTTCCTCAAATTAAACAAATAAATGTGTACACAAACTGAAATGAGAAAAACATCACAAATAGGGTTCCACAAAATAACAACGTTTTTACAACGAAAGAAAATCATTAAAAATGAAATTCAAAGAAGGGCACTAATTCCCATTCTTTCCACATGATCCATAAACCTCATCGGGGGCATGCCTTTGGTTAAAGGATCAGCAATCATCAACTCAGTGCTAATGTGTTCAACAACCACTATTTGATGCTTAACACGTTCTCTTATGGCTAGATACTTAATGTTGATATTCTTGCTTCGATCGCCACTTTTGTTGTTCTTAGCCATAAAGACAATGAATTAATTGTCACAATATATCTTCAATGGCCTAGCAATCGAATTCATGATTCTAAGCCCAAGAATGAAACCCTTCATCCATACACCATGTGAGGTAGCCTCAAAACATGACACGAACTCAGCTTCCATCGTAGAAGTAGCAATCAAAGACTGCTTCTTGCTACTCCATGACACAGCTCCACCGGCTAGCATAAAAATGTATCCAGAAGTGGACTTTCTTGAGTCAATGCAGCCAGCAAAATATGAATCGGAGTAACCAGTCACTTCTAGATTGTCCGTCTGTTCGTATTTAAGCACGTAATCCTTAGTCCCTTGAAGGTATCTCAACACCTTCTTCACAGCCTTCCAGTGGTCCATACCTGGATTACTCTGATATCTCCCTAGCATTCCAACAGCAAATGCAATATCATGTCTGGTGCAGACCTGAGCATACATAAGGCTTCCTACAGCTGAAGCATAAGGGATGTTTTCATTTGTTCCCTCTCAAAATCATTCTTTGGGCACTGGTTCAGATTGAACCTGTCACCTTTCACAATGGGAGCTGCGCTTTGTGAACAATACCTCATCTGAAACCTTTCCAAAACTTTGTTAATATAGGTCTCTTGAGACAGACCTAGAACTCCTCTACGTCTGTCTCTCTGTATCTTAATGCCAATGACATAAGATGCATCTCCCATATCCTTCATTTCAAAGCTTTTAGAGAGGAATTGTTTCACTTCATACAATAAGCCATTGTCATTGGTTGCAAGCAAAATATCATCCACATATAGAATTAGGAAACAAATCTTGCTCCTACTGACCTTCTGGTATATACGCTCATCCACAACGTTCTCCACAAAACCAAATGAAGAGATAACATCATGAAACTTTAAATACCATTGTCGGGAAGCTTGTTTCAATCCATATATGGATTTTCTGAGCTTGCATACCAAATGCTCACCATCACTAGAGGAAAATCTTTCTGGTTGTTTCATGTAAACCTCTTCCTCTAGTTCTCCATTGAGAAAGGTCGTTTTCATATCCATTTGTTGCAACTCCAAATCCAAATGTGCAACTAATGCCAAAATGATACGAAGAGAATCCTTCTTTGATACAGGAGAAAATGTCTCCTTGTAATCGATTCCTTATCTTTGAGTGAATCCTTTGGCTACGAGTCTTGTTTTATGTCTGTCAAGGTTGCCCAATGAATCTCTTTTGGTTTTGAAGACCCATTTACATCCAATGCCCTTCGCACCATTAGGCAACTCAACAAGATCCCAGACTCTATTGGATGCCATAGAAATCATCTCATCCTTCATAGCATCATGCCATGATTCTGAATCTCTACAGTTCATGGCTTGTGAAAACGTTCCAGGATCATTTTCAGCTCCTACATTATAGTCAGATTCTTGCAGATATACAACATATTCACTAGGTATCGTTGATCTTCTTGGTCTAGTAGATCTCCTTAATGTTGTTTCACTATCTTCTTGAGGAACTTGTTGTTCAACTGGTTGCTCAACAATTTCTGGTTGTTCCTCATCAACAACTTGATCTACTAGATCAATATCAGCCGGTTGTGGATCTTGTATGACTGGTTGTACAACACTCGGTTGAACTAAAGGAGCATTGCTAACAACCAATCTGAGACCCGGAGTAGAAGGTTGGCTATCTAAATGATCCTCTTCAGAAACTAGGTTTCTGAATCGATCGCTCCCACTAATCAAGTCATTTTCAAGAAACTTAGCATTCTTTGATTCCACAAACCTAGTGGTATGAGATGGATAGTAAAACCTGTACCCCTTAGACCTTTCGGCATATCCAATGAAATATCCGCTAATGGTCCTTGGGTCCAGCTTCTTTTCTTGTGGGTTATAAATTCTGACTTCAGATGGGCATCCCCAAACGCGTACATGTCGCAAACTCGGTTTCCAACCCTTGAATGACTCAAATGGCATCTTAGAGACAGCCTTGGTTGGAACCCGGTTTAATATGTACACTGTCTTCTTAAGTGCATCAATCCACAAGGACTTAGGTAGTTTAGAACTACTAAGCATACTTCTTACCATGTCCAATAATGTTCGGTTTCTTCTTTCTGCTACGCCATTCTAGTCTGGAGAACCAGGCATGGTGTATTGGGCAACAATCCCATGTTCTTGAAGAAACTTTGCAAATGGACCAGGTGCTTGTCCGTCTTCAGTGTATCTACCATAATATTCACCACCTCTATCTGATCTCACGATCTTAATTTGTTTACCACATTGTTTCTCTACCTTAGATTTGAATACCTTAAAGGCATCTAATGCTTCGTGCTTGTTATGAAGCATGTAGAGATACATGTATCGTGAGTAATCATCAATAAAGGAGATGAAGTATCTTTGACCATACGCGTCCATTTCAGGACTACAAATGTCTGTATGTATGATCTCTAACAATTCAGTACTCCTCTTAGCACCTTTCTTTGACTTGTTAGTCTGCTTTCCCTTTATGCAGTCTACACAAGTCTCAAAATCAGTAAAGTCCAGAGTACTAAGTACCCCTTCCTTCACCAATCTTTCAATTCTATGAATGGAGATATGTCTCAATCTCCAGTGCCACAACATAGAGGAATCCTCATTCATAACACTGCGCTTCGAACCAACAGAAACATGCATGACATCATAAGTAGTATCATGTTATAAGTAAATAAGAAAAAGACCATTAGACAATGTACCATTCCCAATCTTATTTGATTTATAAAACAAATCCAAAGATGTCTCATAAAACATAAAGGAATAATCCAAACGTACAAGTCTTGAAACAGAAATTAAGTTCCTAGTGAAACTTGGAACATAAAAGGTCTTTTCCAAATTTAAAACATAGCCACTACTTAGAACTAAACTGCAAGTTCCTACAGCCTCCACATGCGAACTAATCCTTCCACCCGAGTAGATGAATTGTTCACTTCCCAACGGCTTCCTTAGGTTTTGCATACCCTGCAAGGTATTCGAAACATGGATTGTAGAACCAGAATCAATCCACCAAGTGCCATTAATGTCATCAACCATTTTAGATTCATAACAGACAAGTGAGACTGACATACCTTTCTTCTCAAGCCATTGCTAGAATTTAGAGCAATCCTTCTTCATGTGTCCCTTCTTTTTATAGAAGAAACACTTGGATTCTTTCTTAATTCCACCTTGGGGTGGTGTTTTGGCTTTCCCCTTTTTCTTGGCTTGAGTCTGACCCTTTTTCTCAGTTGTCATAAATGAACTCTCTCCCATTTCTATTTTCAGTCTTCCCTCTTCCTGAACACACATGGTCAAAAGTTCATTGATTGACCATTTATCCTTATGTGTGTTGTAGGATATCTTGAAAGGTCCATATGGCTGTGGAAGAGTGTTCGTAATGTAGTGCACAAGAAAGGAGTCGACATGTCAACCTCAAGTTGCTTTAGTTGAGCCGCAACGTCCCTCATTTGCATGATGTGCTCACGCACACCTTTCACCGTAGTAAGTCTTAGGGATGAAAACTTCATAATTAGGGCTTTGGCAAAGTGCCTTTCCCGAAGTCTAAAATTGATCATCGATTGCCTTCAGAAGTGGCTTAATTTTGTCATGCTGTTCGACAAAACCACGAATGCCAGCAGAGATGTGAGTCTTTATGAACATTACTAAGAGACGATTAGATCACTCCCACTTTTCATAAAGATCAACCTGATCTGGAGTGCTGGTTGCAGTGATGGAAGGTAGTTCGTCTTTCCTTATAGCATAATCAATGTCCATCCACCCCAATTGGAGAAGAACTCTTTCTCTCCATACCTTATAGTTATCACCCTCGGTTCGGGAATATCATTTTTCATATCGAGAAATTCACGGGTTGTTTAAGCGCATAATTAACAAATACATGCTTAAAAATCAAGAATTGAGACTAATAAACTACATCATGTTTTACCAATGTAAATCATGCCAAAAGTAATAAATCTACCGACATACAACTTACCTGTGAGCTAAAGTTCTAATTCAATTAGATTTATACATAACTGTATGATAAAACTATCAAATTATTTCCTTATTCTTAATTCCTGTGGGTAAATTAAGAATATGATTTGATATTCTATCCTAATTAATCATACAAAACATATAATAAAAAATTCCTTTTGTGGGATAAAATTTTATTATATTACATATGATCTATTACAAATAATGTCACTATGTGATCATACAACTCAATATACAATTTCAACTAATTAAAGATGCTGTGACTACTCTCTAATTAATTAAAAAATAAAGATCACTTAACATTACTATATAATATTGCAATAAAATATAAGCAATATTAAAATAAAATTGAATATTTCATGCTCGCATATTATTTAACATAAAATTGCATGTATCATTAAATTAATAATTAATACATGCAAATAATAAAATATGTAACTCATAATCACATGAAATACCAAATTTAAATAAATTTCAGATTTATTTAAATCCAAAAAGCTTATGATATGTAAATAAAAATCTTTCAAAATAACACAAATATGGTTATAGCTGGATGGTCTAGAAAGCCCAATTAAGACTTTGGACCAAAAGAATGTGGGTTCGAATCCCACTTTGAGCACTTTAAAAAAAAAAAATTTCGCTGGGAAAATATATTTAAATAAATAAATGTTCAAAATAAATCACCACGAAGCGTGTAGCTCATCCGGGCGTGCCGCATTCCTTAAGGCGCTTATGCGCTACCGACCCCAGGTTTGAATCCTGGTTGAGCCCCTTATGCGTTTTAGAACTCTCATAATTTCTTCAAACTGAATAATTAATCAAATATATTTAATAATAGTTCAAACTTTATAAAAAATGAGTGCATAGCACAGCTGGCAGAGCGCCAGCCACTAAGCACCCAACACGCTTAGGTCCCCTGTTCGAAACCCGTCATCGTTGCCGCGACCCACACCAGCCACTAAGCACCCAACACGCTCAGGTCCCCTGTTCGAAACCCGTCATCGTTGCCGCGACCCACGTACACAGGGAACGACTTCAGGCGATCGGAAAAATCAAAATCCGATTATTTTGATGGTGGTTTCAACGGAAAAGGATTCTGAACCTCGTTTGCGCACAATTAAACAAAGATCTCAACAAAATCAAAACAAAAATTTGAGTTTTTGAAATCAAAATGAAATCGAGTTTTTCTGGGTTCTTCGATTCGACAATGAAGAACGGACAATCGAGTTAAAACAACCGATAGATTTATGCAGAAAATCGAAAATCCAGATAAAAATAATCAAGAAATCAAAATCGATCAAAACGAACTCCATTATGAAATCGATACAAAATTCAACCGAAATCATAGTTTGTTGCCGATTTCAATCCTTCGTTTATAAATCAATCATAAACATCCAAATAGAGAACAATATGGATTAACTCCTCATTCTCAGATCAAAGAACCTATGAGCATGTAAAACAGTTCAGGAAACAAAACCAAGAACTTGAAAAAAAAAAAAACTTCAGAACTCACATCCGAAAAGCAATTTATTATAATATTTTAAAAATAAATTGCTGGCATAAAGCATATAACCGAAACGCAACATATGAACAATTTCATATAACAGTTAAAATAAATTGCAAGCTATAAGCAAATATTTATTTGTAAACCCAGATTAAACATATATACATAATCTCACCAAAAATCCAGATTTAAATATATGCACATATATTCAAATGAAATTCAGAAAAGAAAAACCCAGATTAAATATATATACATAATCTCACCAAAAATCCATATTTAAATATATGCACATATATTCAAATGAAATTCAGAAAAGAAAAACCCAGATTAAATATATATACATAATCTCACCAAATAATTGAAGAAAATAAAATTTCATCGATCAAAAATCAAGACAGAGGCATAAAGGCTCTGATACCAAATGTTAGATAACTAAGCGATCTAAACATGTTAAACACAAATTAACATTTAGATCAATGCGGAAAAATGAAATAGAGATCACAAATACCTCCCGCCATTGATTTGTATCCGGATGAAGAAATGATGTTCTCGGGTTTTGGTCCTGAAGCAGAAGAAGGATAACACCGGGTTTTGTCCTTCGAGCCTTCTCTCTCACTCTCTGAGATGGATGCTTGATTCAACCGTGAGAGTAGACTCGAAGAGGGGACCAACCATATAATACGTCTGAATTTCACCTCTGCCCATCACAGACATGAATGCCTAATTATGGTAATTAATTAGGCAGTTACATATATTAATTGGACAGTTATTGCCAATTATAACCATTAATTGTCAGTTACTGAAGCTTTAATGTGGGCCATTAATATGGGTATTTTCTAAATCTAAATATATACTAATATATTAATTAAAATTCCAACATCATATTGATTATCATAATCTATGATATACATGGAAGGAAATCCTCTTATAATTTTTTTTCTCATTAGTCCATCTAAACCGTTGATTGAAAAAATGAAAGAAAAATCCAATAAGTATAACTTGATGATGACATTTCAGATTGATTGGATGAATATGATTTAGAGATTATGAATGATGATAATAGAAACCTAATCCTGCTATACATAATGTCAACGTTTATTTTTGTTGTGTTTGCTTCAAAATCAATCAAGCATTTGATCGACCGATTGAGCTCTTAAACATTTTCTATCATATTCATTCCGGAAACACCTACCAGTGCTGTTTACATTTTATGATAAACATATAAAATCATATTAGAAAGAATTAATTGGTGGCAATCGAATAGTACACTTTTCAAACAGTTTATAAAATAAAAATGGAACATAAAACTCAATGAACATGCATTTGACATCTGAGAGTTACTAGAAGTTTACACCTATTTTGTAAATATGTTTCACAGACAATTGATTAAGTTCCTTTAGGTCCTTATTGGCCCAAAAAAGGTCCCTTGGGACCCTTCATTCCTACTCTTGTTTTTTTGCTCATCGCTTTCTCCATTAAATTAAAGTAGAATAATTATCCATGTATGTAATTAAATTTGTTTACCAGTTTGTTTGTGGGAGAATAATTGGTCATAAATTGCACTTTACGTTAAGTATACTCAATTTCCCCACACCTTAAAGCCGTATCTGATACGGGCTCCGTTTTCTTGTACGACGGCGCGGGAGCTGAAAGTTTCAGAACGACTTGTTTTTTTGGTCTCCCTCCGAATCCGATGCGGAGGCCCAGTTGACTATTCTTCCCATTTCATTTCACTCCTTTCCAATTTACAGTTACGATTTATCCCCATTTTGGTCACACACGAACATACTCACACCCAAATCGCATTGATCTCACTCCACTCGCTGACATTGACAGATTCTTCTCCTCTTCGTTCTTGTTCCTTGGCGAGGGTGTTTTCTCGTTGTCTACCCCACCAATAATATCGCATTCACCTGGTTTTCATGAGCTTGTTGCTTCTCGATCTGGAAATTTGCATTTGCGTTTAGTTCTGTCGGAGATAGATCGTTGGTGGGAAATTACCAGATACAGAGCTGGAGCCTCTACAAGAAACCAAGCATTTGAAGGGTCCCCCTGCCACTGTCAACGGTCAGATCCGTTATCGATCACCGTCTGCGGCTGAACTTTTTGAAGGCCAGGCCGGGAACTCGACGCCTTCTAATTCCGCTGACCAGCACATGAACGAAAACGAATCTAGCAAAATGCTCAAACGTCCCAGCCGTCCGGAGTCCTTCTCCGATAAGATCTACAAGTTTCGCGGGGTTTTGTTCGTGGTCTCCGTCCCACTCCTCCTCATCACTTTTGTGCTCTACTTAATGCCCGCTAGTTCTTCTAACCAGTCCATAGAGGACTATGCTCTCACTCATCGTAAAATGTCTCCCAATCACAAATCATCCAACTCTTACGCGGTCATCTTCGACGCTGGCAGTTCTGGCAGCCGTGTCCATGTCTTTCATTTTGACCAGAACTTAGATCTCGTTTACATTGGCGAAGATCTCGAGCTTTTCGTGCAGGTGACATTTTATTTTGGGTTTGCTTTTCTGCTTCGTAGATTGTACTCATTCATGCCAATTCTCATCCTTTTTACTTCTTACGGTATTAATTTTCTGGCTATATAGATTAAACCGGGTCTAAGTGCATACGCCCAAGATCCAAGGCAGGCAGCCGAGTCTCTAGTTACTCTTTTAGATAAGGCGGAAAGTGTTGTTCCCCGTGAATTGCGCTCCAAGACACCTGTTAGAGTTGGGGTATGCTTGTCTGATCCCTATGTCCTACATCTGTTATTTACAGGCACTGGGTTATCTTAATTTAACTTACGAGTTTCTGAAGGAAAATTGAATTTCTATGAATGCAGGCAACTGCAGGTTTGAGGGCTTTGGAAGGGGATGCTTCAGATAGGATCTTGCAAGCGGTAACCATCGTACATAGTAACATTTGGAACGCTTCACTGGCTGTATGCACTCTTCTGACTTTTGACTTCCATATTTTAAGGTCAGGGATTTGCTCAACGAAAGGAGCCTTCTAAAAGCTGAGGCTGATGCAGTTACTGTGCTGGATGGAACCCAAGAAGGTGCTTTCCAATGGGTATGATTCATGAACTGAGTTTTCCAAAATTTTATTTGAGAGTGTATGATTCAGACCTCAAGTACAGGACAGAAAACGTGTAATATCCCTAAGTGATTGGTTTACTTTCCATGGCATACTGGCTTTCATTTTATTCAAAATAAGATGAATTGGGGAGTAACTTTATTAGTTTATCGTCTGTAATGTTTGTTAAATTGGTATGAAATCCCTACTAACTTTTGTACTAGTGTTATCAAATTGTAGTTTTTGTTGGCCGTCAACTAAAGCTTTTCTAAGTAATTAACTCTAATAAGAACTTATGTTAATCATCATGCAGAAAATAGAAATTTCAACCAACATAGATCACAGTGTTAATCTCTCGCTTGTTGATTTTCTGGATGGTTTATGACTTAATGGTTGTTTCATGGTTTGAGTAGTGCAAAGAGGGGTTCGAGTGTGTGTAATCGGAGTAGGGTTATACTAAGTTTTGGTCATGAACGAATCCTTTCACTACCCGCTTCATCTTTTTTCTTCTTTTATAATTTATTGTATACTAGGTTTGTTGAGTACTTTTGTGCAAAAAAGAATAGTCCGAGCCTGCAGATATACCACATCTTAGTATAGTCATAGGCTCATAGCTCATTAATGAATATTGAGTTGAAAGCATGATGCTTGTTACCCACTGGCCCGTCTTTCCTGCTTGCTATTCAAAAATTAATCCAACTTCTGCCTGATACTTTTTAATAGTTATATATACCTTAAATTCGTAAATGTTCCTATGACTTTTCTCAAATAACAAAGTCTCACTCTGGAACAGAACATTTGCATGATACAAAGTATGTTAAAAGAATCAATATGAACATCAAGTTGAGTTGAAGTTTGAGGAACTTTCATATTCTATCCACTGAAGAGCAGATGTGGTATTTTGTTTGTCTTTAAGTTACTATTTTTATGTTTCAGGTTACCATTAACTATCTGTTGGGAAACTTGGGAAAAGATTATTCAAAGACAGTTGGCGTGGTTGATCTTGGAGGTGGATCTGTTCAAATGGCATATGCCATCTCAGAGACAGATGCTCACAAGACTCCTAAATCACTGGATGGGGAGGATCCATATGTCAAGGAGATGTTCCTTAGGGGAAGGAAATATTACCTCTATGTTCACAGGTTTTCTTTCTACTCTAGATTTGGCCCTGTGAATTGTTATGGCATATAACTTGTCGGGCTATTAATTCATGGACCTGACTAATTCCACTTTCTTGTTTTTATTTCTTGTTAGGATATTACCTGTATGACTAATGATACTGTTGGCTAAATACATATCCTGTGATAGCATCTTCCATGGCTAATCGGTTTTAATATCTTGCCTTTCAGCTACCTGCGGTATGGTTTACTGGCAGCTCGTGCAGAGATTTTGAAGTTTTCTGGTGATTCAGAGAACCCTTGTGTCTTAGCTGGTTATGATGGTAAGTATTAGTTTCTCCTTTCTGCACTCTTGCTGCTTATTTGTTGCCAAGTTGCATTTTCCTCTCTCATAGCCATTAATTTTATGGGGAAAAGATATCCTACAGTAATGTGCGGGAAGTTCTAAAATACTTCTCCATGTAGCTTATAACACCACTAACAATGGATTTCTCGTTGTTCCCAGGGTCTTACAAATATGGAGGGAAGTCATTTAAGGTCTCAGCCTCCCATTCTGGCGCCAGCTTGAGTGAATGCAGAAGTATAGCTCTTAAGGCTCTCAAGGTTAACGAGTCAAGTTGTACATACATGAAGTGCACCTTCGGTGGTATATGGAATGGTGGAGGAGGGGATGGGCAGAAAAATCTTTTTGTTGCCTCATTCTTCTTTGACCGAGCAGCTGAGTTTTTTTTTTTTTTTTTTTTTTTACACACTTGGAAATAGTGCTGAAGTTAGTCTTCTTTAGTGTTGGTATATTGCAATGCTAATCACATTTTGTATTCATAGGCGGGCTTTGTTGATTCAGAATCACCAACTGCCAACGTTCGTCCTGTGAGCTTTAAGAAGGCAGCCAAGCGAGCTTGCGAAACAAAACTTCAAGATGCCAAATCTACTTACAAACATGTTGATGAGGAAACCTTCCATTCCTATGCATGGATCTTGTGTATCAGTATACATTACTTGTTGATGGGTTTGGTAAGTTTGCGCTAAATGGGGTATAATAGCTATGCTATGCATGTAGTGGTGTTCTGAACAAAATTTGACCAGTGCTTGTCCTTTTGAACTGATTGGTTTCCATTTACTGGCAGGCCTAGATCCACAGCAGGAGATTACATTGGTGAAGAAAGTTAGATATAATGGTGCTCTTGTTGAAGCAGCATGGCCCCTAGGCAGCGCTATTGAAGCCGTATCATCTGTGTAGTGAAGCCAGTTTCATCTTAAATTTTTGAGGTTAAATACTGCCATTTCATGACGATGAGAAATGGCATCAGGGTAAATTGAGATCGGATACGAGTTTACATTTCAGGAATAATGGGGAGAAGATTGTTCATTATTTTTTATTTGTAATTAATTAGTTTCACAGAATATGTGATTTACAGCTCCAGAAAGCTGATTCATTTAGTTGTCATAACCGATGAATGTTAATACCACGATGTCAGTTTTGTTCCTTAAACGATATCATTCTTGATAGAAGTTTATACTTGGAAGCCCATCCCTGAAGATGAATGCTACACGTCCTTTTTGCTCATAACTTATTCTTAGCACGCCAAGCGCGTTCCTTCCTTATTATTTCTTTGAAACAAAAACGACACCAAGGTCATTGTGAATTAAAATCGTCCTTGTTTATTCTATTCGGAATTGCCGATTCCAACAAAAATATCATGCTTCCCCTAACTGTTTGGGTATGGTTCCCTTTTTGTTTTTGTTTTTGTTTTGTTTTTATGGTCTCGGGGTGGTTAAAATTCAATGTAGGATTATATCAAATTGTTTTTGAAAATAAGTATTTAAATAAGAAAAAACATCTAATAGTAGTAATATCTTAAGTTGATGAAAAAAGTAATGTGAGAGTTATTAGTTTCTTAATCTCAAAATCTTGTTATTTCACTTATATATGATAAAATATTTTTATATGCATTTCAAATAATGAATTTATTAATTTCAAGTTTTTTAACATGCTAATTCATTAATCTTAATGAATTTCTTTAAAATATTTTTAATTTAAATTGGAGAAAAACAGACAAGACCTCACGTGACAAAACACATCGTGAATCATCTGGGTTCATCTTTTCCCCCGTCTTCGCAGTCTCCACCGAGATGCGTTGAAGCCCATGAGGTATTTGCCGCTGTTTGCTTCAGTTTCCTTCCAATTTCAACTTGATTTCTTTTTTCGATTTGTCAATCTTCTCAACTTATTCTCGCGATCTTGTTTTATATTATAAACGCTAATCAAAGCTGGATAGAACCAACTCAGATGACGAGAACGAACGAGACTACGGGATAGATTTCAGCTACGATAACTACGACGGATCAGGTGGCGGCCGCGCCGTCTGGAGGAGCAGGTGGCGGCGGCCACAACTGGAGGAGGAGAAGCGACGACGCGTGAAGAAGCGGCTGAGGGGGAAAAACGGGTTTTAAGTGTGACGGGTAAAATTAGAATATTAAAAAAATTAATTTGATATTTTTTATGTGTGGTTATTTTCTCTATTAATGTCTCAGCCTTATAAGTTAACTGATAAAAATGAATTTTTGCTTTTAACTTGAATGCATAATCGTATCCTCCTTTTTCACTTCACTTGAATTGTTAGAGAGTTGTAATTGTTGTCCTTTCAAATGCAAAGTTTTTTTAACTTGAAAGGAAAAGTTGTATACCCAGGAAGGACTATTTTCCTGTATTGGCATTTGCCCCTCTTTTTCCAACGCAGGCTCGTTGGTTGGCTCATATAACTTGGGCATGTTGCTTTGACAGTGCTAATATTCATTCATTCACACTGTTTGCAGACCCCGGCTCTGTACCAATTAGCAAGCTGCTGACTCTGTCAATGTGATTGGGTTTCTGCAAAGCATTTAAAAACCTTATTTTAGGGGGCACCAAGATTTGCCGTATATACACATTTTGTGCTCCATGATATCAATTTGGTTTGCATTTCTTTCGGTCGTTCTCCTATACCTCCACTTCAGTTTTACAAATGAAGAAATGGGCGATCTACCTATGCAGTCCTTTAATTATATATCAGAGCCTTTTTGATTATCATGTCTCTATTTTAATATACAGCAGTGATCTGTGCAATTCTAAATTCTACCACACATGATCACAATTAGATCCAAGCTATCTGTCTTCTCTCTAATGGTGCCATGCATTTATCAAAACTTACTTCCAGTTAGTTTCAACCATAGAGTTCAGCAGCCCCTGACTTCTGCTTTCAATTCCCCTTGCCCTTTAGAGTCTGACTCCTCCACAACTCGAACAAAGTTGGGTTTTTCACTTCTGTTCTTTTGTTCTTCTTCTCCAACCAGAAACTTTGGGTGGTCAACTGATTCTCCTAAACTCAGATTGGATGAGGCCTTAGGTGATCAGGAGGAGGAAGATGAGGATGAAGATAAAGATTATAAAAGGAAAGATACCCACGTTAGCCACTGTAGGGATGGTCTTGCTGAAGATGTGAAAATCATTTTGAATATAATACATAACTCAGGGCGCTCACTGTCTAAAATGAAAAACAAGCTTGAGCAGTGCAATATCAGAACATCATCTGAGTTGGTTGTAGAGATCCTTTCAATAATTCGCAATGATTGGGAAGTAGCTTTCACCTTTTTCATGTGGGCTGTCAAGAAACAAGGTTATGCTCATTCAGTTCGTGAGTACCATTCCATGATATCTATCCTTGGCAAAATGAGAAAGTTTGACATTGCTTGGGCACTAATTGAGGAGATGAGGGGAGGTAAATCTGGTCCATCTCTTGTCACTCCCGGACTCTCTTGATCATGATTAGACAATATTCTGCTTTACATGATATTGGGATGGCTATAAATACATTCTGTGCTTATAAACAGTTTAATTTTCAAGTTGGATTAGAGGGATTTCAGAGCCTTCTTTCTGCCCTTTGTGAATACAAGAATGTGCTAGATGCTGAGCACCTATTCTTCCACCTCAAAAGTGTATTCCCATTTAATACCAAAAGCTTTAACATTATCCTCGATGGATGGTGTAATGTAATTGTTAGTACATTTCATGCCCAGAGAATTTGGCAGGAGATGAGTAGGAGAGGAATCAAATATGATGTTGTCTCATATGCCTGTATCATGTCTTGCTATTCAAAAGCTTCTAAACCTTATAAGGTGCTCAAACTGTTTGACCAGATGAAGAAAATGAAGATTACTCCAAATAGGAAGGTTTATAACTCAGTCATTTGTGCTCTCGCAAAAAGTAGGTTGGTAGAAGAAGCTGTCAACCTTATGAGAACTATGGAAGATGAAGGAATTGTTCCAACTGTTTCTACATACAATTCATTGATCAAGGCTCTTTGCAAAGTTCACCTAATTGAAGAAGCTAAAGCAATTTTGGATGAGATGGTGGCTAGGGGCCTGTCCCCTACAACTCAGACTTACCATGCTTTGTTCCGTATTTTAAGGGCTAAAGAGGAGGTTTCTGAACTTTGGATCAAGATGAGAGAGACGGGTTGCAAGCCAACTATTGAGACTTACATAATGTTGATAAGGAGGTTTTGCCAATGGCGTCAGCTTTATGTTGCCTTTACGTTATGGAATGAGATGAGGGAACACGGATTCAACCCGGATCATAGCTCTTATACTGCACTGATTCATGGTTTGTTTCTGAATGGAAAAATGGAGGATGCTTACAAATATTATGTAGAGATGAAAGAGAAAGGCTTCCTCCCAGAGCCTAAAGTTGAGAAAATGATTCAGGTGTGGATGTCTAGGAGACAGCAAACAGAAGACCCAATGTCAGTTCTGCTGCGTTCTCGTCTAGGGCGCAATACTGTGAGATAGAAGCCCAAGGTCAAGGTTATACCTTATAAATTTTGATCAAGAAAACTGACTTCCACCAACTTGAGACCAGAAGAGTGGCAGTAGGCAGGTTTCTCTTCTTGGGAGTGGTAGATTGTTGTGGTACAGAAAGTCCCAGCGACGCATTCCTTCTCTTTAGAGACTACACTTGTCGGTACTTATAGTAGGTTGATTTTATGGTTCAGCCTGAAACTGATTCAAAAGCTGATTTTATATATATTCTAACAGGGTCTTTTTAGTTGCTTGCAGAGAATTCTTGTATAGAACTTCTGACCAAAATCAGAAAGCAAGCACACACCAATAGACAGGTAATTCCCTGTGAAGACGTGTTTGAAATTTGTGCATCTTTGGGGGGATTTTTTGATAGTTGCTTTCTTCCAGGTGCAAACAATGCATGGAGGAAGCAGTTTTATGTCTTGTTAATTATTGTTTAAAAAAGTTTCACCCAGGTTAATATGCAGGACATGATATGAATATCAAGTTTAGCCACAAGTTGGATTTCCTCTGTCTCTGACATCAATTTGGGCCTTTTATTTCCAATAGCCTTGCTATCGGCTTCCGAGTGAATTTTGTTACCTTGGCGGCCTAACTAAACTCGGGAAACTTCAAATTCAATAATCATCAGCTTCGTGTTGCTTCTTTATTTATTTGTTTCAAAGATAATTTATAAATATTATATAACAATTTAGTATGTTCATATCAAAGAATCAGGCATGTTAATGATCAAAGAATTAAAAATAAATTTTGACAAAATTTGACCCAACAGCGTATTAACATCATTTGTGAGAGATGCGGGATTTCCATCGTCTCAAAAGACCACTAAATATGTTTAGTATAGTTGAAACAGGTATAAGGAAAATAATTTTACTCTAACGCAAATCAAAATTTTGAGTTTGAATCTTAATAAGTAAAAAAAATCATATTTAAGAAACTATTATAATATAAGGCCAACAATATTTTAATGTGAGTTAACACTGACATATACCTCAGAACTTTGGGGGGGGAAATTGCCCATTGTAACATTTAGAGTAATGGCCTTGTGGGTAGAGTTGAGAATATTAGCTAACCTGTAAGACGAAATAGGTTGGGTTGGGCCAATTCATTTTTATATGGGTCGAGAAAATCTCAAATGAACTTGGACTCTGTGAATTGATTGGTTAATCGGGCCTATTCACCAGCCATCATCATTTTTTGTTTTTCCACCCATAACTTTGAAAAGTTTTTAATACCTATCTCTACCTTTATAGTATTTACCCATATAACCCACTTTCAATACCATATCAACTAATTCACACCATCTAAATACAAATAACTTTTGAAAATCATAATTTTTGGGGCCAAAATTCATAACATAATAGAAGTCAATACCAAAAAGGGTGAATTAAAGGATAATTTGTGGTTTGGCCCAAAAAAGATAAAAGATAAAAGTAAAAGAAATAAATAATAAGTGATGATGACTTTAATATAGTAATTGGGAGGGAGACAAAATTCCAATCCAGGGTCACTATTCTATTATTGTTGCCTTACTCTTAAGTATGAAAAAGTATCCCACAAGTTTCCACACATTTGGATCCCAACGTGACTCACGTCCCCAAGCATGTTACCTGGATGCCATTATTTTTATTTCTCGTGTGTCGCTGTGTTTTAAGGGACACGTATAAGGAACCATATATTATATATATTGCTTTTTATGAGTATTCACTACTGAATGGATTCATATTCGCTTTATAATTTCTGAGTATAAAAGAATTACATATTCTATATATATATATATATTTGTAAGAAAATAAAATACGCTCCTAGAAATAGAATATGCAAACTATCTCATATTTGACTAATGAACTCACGTGATAGCATTATATTAGTCGGAATCCTACCATTATTCATGCATGCGCGGATATTATATTAATATTTTGTTCATTAATAAAATGCCCCACCACGGGCTTAAAGAAGGATTATGTATATGTGAAAACGCAACGGAGAAGGGTCAAAAACATGAAAGGGGAGGGGCGAAAGGGTCATTTAGAAGGAAATCTGTATAAAAAGTGGTTTGTGGCCTGTGGGACACATGCAAATAAATAAATAATCAGTTTGATGTAATTGGCGTGAAGACAGAAATCCCAAAAATCCGGCACAAAACAACACGTGGTGGGTCCCCCAGTTATGAACCATTAAAAAATGGGTTGGGTTTCTCTTAATATCCTTATCTCATTATCTCATAATCTCTAAATCACATTCATCCAATCAATACAATACTATTTTTATTTTTCTCTCATTTTCTCAATCAACGGTCTAAATTAAGTCAATGAGAAAAAAGATATGGAGAGAATTTACTTCCTTAAAAAACAGTGCAAGGTCCAGAAGAAGTCATGATTGTCAATAGACAGAATCATTATGAGGCAAATGTTTTTTTCTTCAGAAAATACTCATGTTCCTTACTCTGTTGCGTTTTTTGACAACAAAGGTGGAAGTTGTCGCCGATAAGAAAGAAGAGAGGTGAAATGGAAGAACGAAGGTAAAGCTCCCCTTCGATTCGAGTTCGTGCTCTGTGCTCTAGGTGTTTTTTTTTTTTTTTTTTTAGGTGTAAATATGCCAAGTCAGCTTCCATTCATCAGTGTTAGTAAAAAATCTTCTGTTTTAACAGTCAACGTTTGCTTTTAATGGAGGGTGTGACTTTTGCACCTGTTTTTATAACCACATGTGTATTTTTACACCTAAAAAAATATATTTGGTGTTGAGTGCTTCTGAGGATAAATCACATGTGTATTTTTGCACCTTTAGCCAAAGTACAATAATGCACAACAGTAACAAGCAATTAACCATACATGAGTAAGTGTTAAATGGCTTTCCTTTCCACCAAATAATCAAGCTGGGTTTGGAGGAATTGGATAACCAGTGAGTGGGAGTGATGGATAATAGTATTATATTATTGGAACTTGGAAGATGATGAGTTTGGCCTACTTAGATTGATGGAATTGCTAATTAAGGCAATATAATTAATATGTACTAATATATTTTCTAAAACACATTATTTATCTTTCCCATTTCCGTCATTCCTTTTATTTCGTGATTATTATTAAGAGAGCGTCAAGAAGAATAAATTAAAAAAATGATAAATATTAAAAATAGTTATATATTTATATCAATTCTTTAAATATATCCGGCGTGGTTGGTTTTTGGTGTGGAGGAAGACATCATTGATTCGTTCAACGAACTCGATATTTTGAGGGTGAAAATGACTCGTGAAAATGATATTTTGTTGGGACGAGATCAGATCCATTCAAACTGTATCTTCTTCCTCTCAATCGTGGCCAGTACCACCATTGTTGTCAAACTCGCGAGTTGACTCTTTGAGTCTACCGTTTTTATGTTTCTAGTTTACAAAAACGAGTCGAGTTAATGGTAAACTCGTACTAGTTGTAAACTCGGTTAAACTCACGAGTTTATACACGGAGTTTATTATTTTTACGTTTCTAACTTACAAAACCGTATTAACTTATTTTTAAACTTTTGTTAACTTTTTTGATTTAATTATACTCAGCGGCTTTATATAAAAATTTATTTATTAAATATGATACATGATGAATGTTGGTGAACGGCGATATAAGGGAGGCAGCATTTTGCATATAGTATAATTGTATAGTTCACAATTCGACATATTGATGATTACTTTTGCAAATAATTATGTATGAGAAATTATGGTATATACAAACATATTTGAAATCAACCCCTGCTTTTTGTCATATGTGATTCACTTGGGTTCGGTAGAAATATTCAGTAGTTACTGAGACGTGGAATCTCATCCCATATTAACATTTTTCAAGCGAATATTCTAGTTGGGAGCAAGGGAGAGCAATGGAGTGAGCTTTGAAAGGCTCTTTTGTATTCACTTGTCAGAAATTTTATGTTATGTTATTTTATTTCTTTATGATCCTAAGACTTTCGCATTGTATTTAACTCTGAAACATTTTAGAAACTTATTTTGACTTTGTATTATAAATCTTATTTGAAATGGGTAAGTAATTTAACGATTTGGATATTGATCAACTCTGTTGAAAGTATTTAAATATTTTGGCCAAATTTTTAGATGTTAAATTTGGGAGGTTACACAGGCGGCAAACAAAAGAAAAGGCTGATGAGTGAGGCTGAGCCCACTGTTGGCCTCAGACAAGTAAGGATTACTTTATTTTTGTGGTCTCAATCTCCGAGTAGGCGATGATAAGATGCCTCAATAATGTCAGTTTTGAATGGCCCTTTTTTATTTTTATTATAAGACATCAAATAACAATTCTTACAAATCAATAAAAACAGTTAAAATCAATAATATTTTATAATCTAAATAACTTCTAATATTATTCTTACTAATTACACTAAACTCTAATACTATATTAATTATTACTCTCATCCACTACCCTTATTAATTATGGCGATATATTAAAAAAAAAAATTAATACGTTTTGGAAACAAGTAAATATTTTAAAAAAAGACTAAATATAATTATTAGGCGATCTTTATAATAAGAAATTTAAAAGGAATATATTTATGGGCCATCGAGGGAATATAAATAATGTAAGTTTTGCAAGGCCCTCCTTTCAACCAAATAATTCTGAATCGACAAGTTATAAATCTCTTTTGACAAAAAAATTTAGTATTATTTATAAGTCTCTTTTGACTAAATAAATGAGATTGTGACAATTTTATCTATATTAATTACACCAATAAAAATAGAGAGAGAAGAAATAGTTGAAAGGTACCCATTTATAAATGAGGGTAAAATTAAAAATTTACCTCATAATCATTAAGTTAACTACCTCTTTAATTTGATCAAAAAGAACTTATAAATATGATTAAATTGATATTAGTTTGGAGAAGTCACAAGTGATGTATAATATGTCATTGTAGCAAAGAGCAGTCCCTTGCTTAGAATCAAGTAACAAATTATGGATCGAAGATGACTTTGTTGGCCTTCGCTGAGAGAATTGATAAGGCAATGAACCTGACTTTTTGTCTGCCTCTGCTTGAATTGAATGCGAACAACCGTCGGATCATTAATTATGGATCGTTGCTTTCTATTTTATATTCTTAAAACTTATTTCCACGCCTTCCAATGCTTCGACTGCTACTTGGAAAAGGCTGGGGTGGGAGGGCCCTGTTGGGTCCCACACACGTGATCATCACTTTGTTGGGTAACCCATCTCTGAGCAGGCGATAAGATGTGTCATGGCATCATTTGCATCAAAAGTACAATAATTCACAACAGTGAGTGGGAGGGATGGATAATTAGGTTGATGGAATTGCAATATAATTAATGCTTAAGGTGGAAAATAACAATTAACTTATTTAAAAAATGTAAAAGTAAATATAAACTCATCTTTTAAATGTATAAATAATTAAAAATATTATAATGTATGAAAAATGTGACAATGTCTTTAAAATTATACATGTTCACTGTTCATAATAAAGTTAACGGCACGTCACTTGTACCTTTTTAAAAAAATAATTTGTATAGTTATTTTTATTTTATTTTTAAAAAAAGTTTACGCTTATTTTTATTTTTAGTATAAGTTAATGATTATTTTTTTCTTAATTTTATGATTAATTACTTACTTTTATTTTAGTAGGTAGTGTGTCAAGATGAAACGCCAATTGTTTGACGCGATATGGCGATTGGAAAACAACACAGGGACAGCTTTATGGAAAGCCTTTTATTTTTGGTTATTTGAAAAAATATATAACAATTTCAAAAATAGTACATACGATACTCTTCAATTATGAGGAGAGAGAAGAATCTAAAAAAAACATCAATGTTGTTTTTCATAAAAGTGGACCGCAGAGGATGCTAAGACGCAGTAGACCGAATCCAAATCTGATGGGTATGGTGTCTGGGATTGGTGGGTATTTAATGGTATGGCATGCCATTTATTTTTGGTCATGGCATATTTGCACTGATACTTCCAAAAACAATATTACAAAATACAGAAAGGAGTGACCATCCGAAAAACCGGCCAGGAAAAGTCAACAAGAATAAAGACAAAAGCATCACAATCTCTACAATTAAAGTACAAACTAGTCGAGATCCAATGATGAATGAAGATATAGGACCTATTTAGGATAGTATAAGAAGAAATAAGTCCATTAGATATGAAAATTTGTTATTTGCTTGTTTGACAAAGCTTCACTATGTGATGGGCTTCAAAGTTTGAAGTCAGGTTTTTTGTGAAGTCATTCCTCCAAACTTCTAAAACCACTTCTGCCACAGCTATCTAAACATAAATCACATCAAAAAAAAGTTCATCAAGAAAAGTCCATAAAAAACTAAAGTCACTTCTACCACCGCTATTCCAAACGGGCTTATAAGCATCATCCACTTTCTAGGCATTTAAGTTAGTAGAGGCATTTATGAGACCCATTCTATAAAGCATACCTTTTTACAAGCATAAGCTTTAAGTAAATCATTATCATGGTTTTCCCTCTAAGGCTAAAGGATATAGAGAACCCAACCTTAGAAGACAAAAGATAGATGGCATCCCACACAATACTCCTACTCCTCCAATCAAACAACCACGGATAAACAATAGATGATGAACAGACTAGAACACCAGGTAAAATTGGATCATTGAAACCTAAATCCTCAAGACCATAATCAGCCACAAAACACTTAAAATTGAGGATTTTTCTCCAAGCTTTAGGTCTACCACCATACTTCTCATGTTGAGATAATATATCATTGAAATCCCCAAGACACAACTAGGAGGCACTGATATTTCTACTAATTTTTCGGACATCTTGCCAACACAACAGTCTTTCCTCTTCATTAGTTGGGCCATAAATAAAGGAGATATAAGAGGGAGTGGAAAAAGCAGCCAAAGCCACACTGGTGTGAATAATATTAGTTTGAGAACAAAATATTAACTGTGATTACATCATACCACCATAAAGCCAAGCCGCCATTTCTACTCACAAGATTCACTAACCATGCTTCATTATATTGAATCCACATCTAAGTCTCACATTCCTCACTACACCAGCCTTTTGTTTATTCTCCCGTCTCCATTAAGAAAACTAAATGTGATTTTTTTCAAAAGTACTCTTCCTTTAAATTTCTAACGTCAAATCAACTTCCAAACCTTGACCGTTTAAAGCTAACAGATTCATGGTGAATAGGCATCCACCCACCGGCGTTTTCCGAAGAAGAAGAATTCTAAATATCACCGCTTCCATTTCCTACACCCAACCGGATAGTAGGAAAATCAATCTCAATTGTGGAAGAAATTTCACTAGGTGAGTCGTCCAAGATGCTCATGTGTCACTGTTGAAGCACACACATAATCACACTTCTTCTAGAGTATTCTATATTGTATACGTGGCACATTATGATTGAAAGAAGAATAGTATATATATATACAAGGAAATCACTGTACACAATTAATCCAGTAATGAAACAATCGATTCCATATTTTATTGCTTTTGTCCTCATTCCATTTCTTCAATCCTAGAATGGCATCAGAGCCTTAACCCTAGCCGCCGCTATGACTAGTCCTTCTTCACCTAATACCTCGAGTGTATCAACGCCCCCAACCCACCCTCATGTCTCACCCATCCCATCCACGCCTTCTTCTTCTAATTTTCACCATTTTATCACAGTTAAACTCACTGAAGCAAACTACCTCGTTTGGCGAGCTCAAATCCAACCTTATCTTTATGGTCAACAACTATTTGGCTATATTGATGGCTCTAACCCCTGTCCTCCTCCGAGACTCCCCTCTGGTCTTCCTAATCCAACTAACCGTCAATGGTTTCACCAGGATCAACTAGTCCTCTCCATCCTAATAGCTTCCTTGTCAGAAAACCTCATTCCTAGAGTTTTACGTCATAAAACTTCTAAGGCTCTCTGGGATGCTCTTGCTACTCTGTTCTCTCAGCAAACGCAAGCTCGAGTAGTTCATCTTCACCAACAACTCACAAATTTGACGAAAGGAGGTGATTCTATTAGTGACTATCATCGGCGTGCCATCATTCTTGCTGATTCTCTAGCAGCTTCTGGGCGACCGGTTGATGATTCTGATTTTATTACCTACTTTCTTGCCGGCCTTGGTCCTGATTTTGACTCCATTGTCACCTCTCTCACTACCCAACGTCACCGTCTTTCTATTGAGGAGATCCTTAGCCATCTTCTAACATTTGAAGCTCGTTTGACCCAACATCACTCTATTCAGCTTCCACTCTGAACTCTCGGCCAATGTTGTCACTCGTGTGCCTTCTTATTTCAGTTCATTTCGTGGAGGTCGAGGTGGACGTTTTCAGTTTGGTAGAGGTCGAAGTTTTCGTGGGTCATACAGAGGTGGTCGTAGTTCTGGTTATTATGGCAGAGGTGGTGGCCGCTCTTTCTCATCTCCTTGGGGCAGTGGTCGTAGTTCTGATTCAGACGGTCCCTGTCAACTCTGTACAAAGGCTGGACATACCGCGTCATGTCCGCCTCCGCTACAATCGTGCACTTCAAGCCCCACCTCCTCCGTCCCTTGCCGCTCACTATTCCCGTATACTCTTCTAAATTAATTCATTGATTTAACTCTTAATCTTCATGAATTTTAACTCCACATGTCTCCATTTTCAACATCAAGGCTCGGATGTCGACAACTTTTCCCCTCTAATCTTTTACATGTTCCTACTGTTACTAAAAATTTAATGTGTGTTAATCAGTTGTGTGAGGACAATGATGTTTTCTTTGAATTTCACTCTAAATTTTTTTGTGTGAAGGACAAACAAACTCAGAAGCTTCTACTTCAAGGCCCCAGTCACAATAGGATGTACCCCCTCACTTCTTTATCTTCACCGCAAGCTCATTATGGTGCTCGTACCTCTCTTCTCCAGTGGCACAACCGTCTTGGCCATCCAGCTCTTTGTACTGTCTCCAAAGTTCTCTCGTCTCATTCTCTTCCAGTTACCAACAAATCTGTTTCTCATCAATGTTCAGCTTGTCGTCTATCAAAAAGTCATCGTCTCCCTTCCCCTCGTTCCCTTAATCGATCCACTTTCCCTTTTCAATTAATTTTCTGTGATGTATGGGGGCCTTCCCCCACTATTTCTGTTGATGGTTTTAGATATTATGTTTCTTTTGTTGATGACTTCTCCAGATATATAATTCGCACTAAAGATGAACTTACTTCGTTTTTCACAATTTTCACGCTCTTTCAAGAATTCCTTCAATGCTTCCATCCTTTTAATTTCGTTCATAATAAAATTTTAATCTCTAATGGAAATAATACACACACACAAAATGGAACAGTTGAGAGAAGACATAGAACCTGGCTCTGATACCATTCTAGGATTGAAGAAATGGAATGAGGACAAAAGCAATAAAATATGGAATCGATTGTTTCATTACTGGATTAATTGTGTACAGTGATTTCCTTGTATATATATATACTATTCTTCTTTCAATCATAATGTGCCCATTACAATATAGAATACTCTAGATTAAAGTGGTCAATTACAATATAGAATACTCTAGATTAATGAGTTTTCAAAAAATATGACTATTCAAATTTATACATGTTACCAAACGAGGACTATTTTTTAATGTTTGCTTTGGCTTTTACATGTGATCCCAAAATGAAATAGCTTAATCTTAAAAGCTGAAGACTTTTACTATATATAGCGCCTATAGTTAAAGAAATATTTATAGTTTATCGGTTTTGTTTGGTGGATTAGGGCGCAAGAATATTTTGAAATCAAAAATGTGATCCACGCACCGTATTTGTTTATTAAAAAGATGTAATAATTCATTAAAGAATAGTTATAAAAAAATAAGGATCGGAGTTGGTGATCATACTGATTATTATATAAAGGAGGCCATGAGAATGGAGTTAACATACAACACAAAGAATGGAGTCACGATCGTTGATTGTGTTGCTAGTGGCAACATGCTTAGTCACTTGTTGCTCCTCCCAGTTTCTACAAGATCGTCATCGTAAAACTCTGAGGTCGAGAACCTCGTACGCTGTCATCTTCGATGCCGGTAGTACTGGTAGCCGCGTCCATGTCTTCCACTTCAATCAGAGCCTTGACCTCATTCCCATTGGCCAAGATCTTGAGTTGCTAGACAAGGTCCATTGCCTAGCTATCTTATATTTTCCTCTCATTATAATTAATTACCTGCATTTGCTCAATGTGTTTTTTGGGGTGCAGGTTAAACCGGGTTTGAGTGCTTATGCTAAGAACCCAGAAAAAGCAGCTGAATCTTTGATTCCCCTTTTAGAGGAAGCTGAAAATGTTGTTCCCAAAAGGGCGCGTCGTAGGACTCCCCTCAAACTTGGGGTATCTATGCCCACCGTTTCTTACATGTTCCGTTAATTTTCAATGGCAGTTTCTGATCATGTGGACTATTAACTGAGTTTTTTTCATGTGCAAATGCAGGCAACCGCTGGTTTGAGACTTTTGCAAGGAAATGCTTCTGAACTGATCTTGCAAGCGGTAACAAACCAATAATAAATATTATATGTTGATTAATTAATTAGTTGCTCAATCACTCACTCTTCTTAACTATTAACTCGTCGCAGCTTTCATATTCACGTATGTGTCTCTGTTATATATTAAATAGGTCAGGGATATGTTCAAGGAAAGAAGCAGTTTAAAACTTGAGTCTGACGAATCAGTTGCTGTGATTGATGGAACCCACGAAGGTTCTTATCTATGGGTATGCATGATTACTCACGAAACCTTTAAATATAGAGTTGCTGCTATAAGTTTCAAGTTCGAAACAACGATCCATATTGATGGAGATGTTTTTATGTATATAGGTGGCAATAAACTATCTGTTGAGCAACTTGAAAAAGGAATATTATGAGACAGTGGGAGTGGTTGATCTGGGTGGTGGATCCGTCCAAATGGCATACGCCGTGTCAGAGGAAAATGCTACAAATGCACCCAACGCAAATGATGGAGACGACCCTTACATAACCAAGATGTATCTCAAGGATACCAAGTATAACGTCTATGTTCACAGGTATAATAATATATACTACAACAGATCTTGCCTCACATCACATTGTTACATGTAATTTTCATTATTTTGATGTTGATTTTGAACGTGTATTGTTTTTCTTCAGTTACTTGGGGTTTGGTAAAGAGGCAGCTCGTGCAGAGATCTTGAACGTCACAGGGGACTCTGCCAGCCCTTGTATCTTAGCTGGTTTTGATGGTATATATATATATATATATATTGCAATTATAGAGATCCGTCACACGTACATGACGGGGAATGTAAATTAAAGAAAAATGTCTAAATTTTGTTGTTTTAATGGAAAGGGATTTATACTTACCAAGATGTGGAATACAAGGCGTCCGCCATGGCTGGTGGGTCAAGCTTCAGTAAATGCAGAAACACAGTCCTGAAAGCCCTCAATGTGAACGCCACGTGTCCCCATAATAATTGCACATTTGGCGGCATCTGGAACGGTGGAGGTGGCCCCGGTCAGAAAAACCTCTACCTCGCCACTTCTTTCTATTACATAGCTACTGAGGTATGCTGTATATATAACATGTATACTTCTAAAATAAAATATAAGGGTCAAATTTGTGAGAGGTGGATATTTTTTTTTTATGAGACCCGCTTTATTTTTTCTTTACGTTTTATGTTTTTTTCTAAATTTGTCACACACTTTGTCATCATTATTCTCCCTATATTTTATTTATTTCTTCTTCCTTTTTCCTATTTGTTATCTCTCTTTTCCCTTAATAAATAAAAGTAATATTGAGAAAAGAAAGTAAATATCTTGAATATTTATTATTTTTAACTATTTTTTTATATATGTAAAATAGATATTTGACTCTTATATTTTGAAGGAGAGGGAGTAGTAAATAGTGTCCAACCCGTGAATATATGGTAATTATATTTATCACTCGTGGATTTGTAACACAACTATATATGTTCATTCATAGACTGGGATTGCTGATATAAACAAGCCGAGCGACAAAGTTCGAATAGTGGATTTTAAGATAGCAGCACAGCTTGCTTGCAAAACAACATTGGAGGAAGCCAATTCCACCTTCCCACTATTCCGCAAAAGTGAGCTTCAATATGTGTGCCTGGATCTTGTCTACCAGTATACCTTGCTGGTTCATGGCTTTGGTAGGTTTCATTTTTTTAATAATTTATTATAATATCTGCTTAGGTGGAATCTAATCTTCAATATGATAATGTTGTTTTAATAACAAGCATAAGCTCCCCGCGCGATGTGCGGGTGCAATAATTTTATAACTTTATACTACATCATAGACCTATCACTCATTTAATTTTTTTAAGAAATTGAATAAAACATAAATGTATATAAAAGAAAAGAATTGAATTTAAAATCTACCAATAAAAAGGTATTGAGAAGAAAATAATTGGTATACCAGCATTGTCATCATATATTAAATTTAAGTTTGAAATAATTCATCTTTTAGTGAAACTTTGTTTCATTAATTTTGTCAAAGCCACCTCTTAGTTCACTTAATAATGGCTGTCAAGATTTGTCTTGGGTAATATTGAAATAATAAATTATAAATATAATATAAAACGTTGCTGCATTCACTTGGGCGGTTTTTTAAATTTTTTTTTAATAATACCTTCAAATTTCAATCTTTGAATAATGGAGCTAAATATTTTTTGTTTGTCTCAGAAGCTTGTCAATCCAATTTCACTTGATTAATAATATGAAACATGAAGACCCTCAAACAAAATTTTTTAACTCTCACGCATTGCGTTTTTTTTTTTAATCATTAATTTTCTTTTACTTTTTTCTGCTGAATAATTTATTTTGTTGTTCATGGAATTCAATCATTCATCCAGCTCGAAACAAACGAAATAAAGAAAGACAGATGTATCATACCTTAGCCTTGCGAGAAGATCCACCACTTAAGAACCCATTCCCTTTACTAAATAAGTGTTTTAGAAGGAAAATTAGTACAGGTGAAGAGGATGATCATTAATGATCTTTTAGAAAAGAACTATTAGAAATTACAATTAGAAATCAATAATGATCTTTTACAAACGAACAATTAGAATTTTGATAAAACTTCATGATATCAAATCATAATATTATGGCTAATTGCATTAAAATATGAACAATGTAGACAGATGGGTCCGACATCATACGTGTTAAAATTAGTCATAAATATAAACTTATTTACAAATGAATGTTAAAAATAAATATTTAGTACCAGGATTATGCTTCCTTGATTAAATTAAAAAAAAAAAAAAAACACATCAAAATGGTAGCATGTAGAGAACAAAAAAATTCCTATATGTAACATAATTTTTTTTATATATTATAAGCACGTCAGGTCCACAGGAAATTTGTTTCAAAACCTACTTCAATCCACTCCTAAAGTAATCTTAATTATTGGAACAAATTTTATTTAATAAGTTAGGGTGACATATTTTATAATGTAAGAGAGTGATGAGTATGATTGCGTTAAATAATAATATAATGCATCATGATTGTGTGGTGGTGGTGGTGCGCAGGGCTGGATCCATGGCAAGAAGTGACAGTGGTGAATAAGCTCAGGTACAAGGAGTATCTGATAGAAGCAGCTTGGCCACTAGGCACAGCCATTGAAGCCGTATCAGCTTTGCCCAAATTTGATCGCCTCTTGTACTTTGTTTAATTCACCGTTAATTCTTATTCATCAGAGATATGTTTCCATATTATCATGAGGTAGACTTATTAATAAGAGCAATATTCAAAGGGATGACCTTTCATTTGTAGGAGACATATGGAAACATTTCCTGAGTTGTAAGTTTGACATCTAATTATGAAGCGATATGATGCTGCTTTGAATTCAAAAAAATTGATTGCTCTTTTTTAACATTTGTTCATCAACTTCGTTTTGTTTTTGCTTCTCCATTCAGTAATTTGAATAAATTAAAGAAATTAATTAATTAATTAATATGACATATAATTTTTAAAACACATCACTTATCTTCTTATTTTCTTTTTTTTTATTAATATTAAGTAAGCATCGATAAAGGTAAATTATAAAAAATTGACAAATATAAAAATATATCTAATATTTAAGATCAATATCAACTATAAATTAAAAAAATTAATAAATATATAAAAAAAATCTAATATTTAAGATCAATATTCACCCTCCAATCACATATGGTGTGTGGTTTTTGGTGTGGAAAAAGAGATGATTGATTAGTTCATCAAACTCGATATCTTGGGGGGAAATGACTGGTGAAAATAATATTTTGTTGGGATGAGACCAGATCCCATTGAAACCGTATCTTCTTCCTATCAACGGTGGCCAGTCCCAATCACATCGTACCTGTAGAAATCTAGATAACATGCACTTCACAAACGGAACCAGATCCTCTCCCCATCTCTTTCTACCCATCCCTCATTATCTTTAGATCTGACCGTCGAAATTCTGATCCAACGGTCCAAATCATTTTTTTTGAAATATGTTACCGCATGCGGTAGTTCGGAAAACACAATCTGACCGTTGGATCAAAATTTCGATGGTCAGAACTGATGATGAGGAGGGATGGGTAGAGAGAGGATGGGGAGAGAAACCGGACCCCTTCACAAACTACCAAAACTAACCTCCAATCCATTTCTTTTCAATACTTAATTTTAATAACTCTATTACTTCACATGTAATTGGAACCGTGATTTTTTTCCCTTGAATAATAAATTAACGGTATTTTAATTAGCCTAATCCTACAGTGAAATTTCATAATTTTATTATTCTAGTGTGTAAATCTGTCACACATCACCAGAATTAATTTCTCCCTAAATATCTTAAATTTCCTTCAAGTTCAAATAATGTTTACAGATGTATTCATAAATTGACCGCTACCAGATTCTTACATTGACAATTACTACCAATAAAACCAACTTTTATTGGCATATCATTAACAAAGCAGCTAATTTCCACCATAACTCTGTCCAACTTTTTAATTCTCTTATTGCTTTCCAGTTTCCATGTGTCTCAATTGGCCATCTCTATACATTTATATATACATTTTAATTGGATTAACTCAAATGTCAGAGATTCCTGCAATCTCTAAAAGTGTTTTAAATTATTTTTTCTTCCTTTCCTTCAAGAACCACGGAAAAAAAAAACAATATTTAAGGGCAATGTTTCTCACATGTTGTTTGGTACATAGCCTGGCAAACAAAAGAAAAGGCTGGTGAGTGAGGCTGAGGCCAGTGTTGGCCTCAGACAAGTGATCCTTATTTTATTTTTGTGGTCTCAATCTCTGAGTAGGCGATGATAAGATGCCTCAATAATTTAAGTTTTGAATGGCCCTCGTTATGCGTCCCAAGTTCAATAATTCAATAAAATAACAAGTGTGTGTGTATATATATATATGAGCCAACGAGGGAATATTAATGTAAGTTTTAAAAGGCCCTCGTTTCAACCGAATAATTCTGAATCAACAAGCTTATTCTTGGTTTGGAGAAATCACAAGTGAGTGGTAGTGATGGATATAATGGGATTGGGTTGACGGTAGGAGCGGTGGTTTAAAAACTATCTGATTTTAGAAAAAGCTAGATAGAAAAAAAGTCATGTTGTAAATAATAATTTGTGTTTTGATTAATAGTGGTAGAAGTGGCAGGGCCCATGTCAAAAAGCTGAGAGATTTTTGAAAAAAGCTTAATAGTGGAGCTTTTTCCTCAATGGGCTTTTTGAGTTTTTTTAATTTAAAGTGCAGTGAATTTAAAGCTCAACTCAAACACACTATGTTAAGTTTTTTCTCCACAATCCATTAACTCTATCGCAAACGTTTCCAACGCTCCTCAAACGTTGACACCAAACAAGCCCAATATATGTTATTGTAGCAAAGAGCAGTCCCTTGCTTATTAGAGTCAACGAACTAACAAATTATGGAAGACGATTTTGTTGGCTCGGCTGAGAGAATTGCCAAAGCAATGAACCTGACTTTTTGTCTGCCTATGTTTGAAAGCGAACAATAGTCGGCTCAAAAACAACACAGCTTTACTCAAAGCCTTTTATTATTGGTTATCAAATGAAAAAAATTATAATAAAGTACAATATGTTCAAAATAGTAAGAAGTATGTGTATGTATATTGAATTAGAAAGGTGTGCAATCACCATTACAAAAAGTTCTTTTCACAACATTAATTAACATCCGTTCTTTTAAAAATAGAAGTTAAAAAGAAGGTAGATAGTGACATTTTTAAAATTTTAGCATATCTTTCAATAATTGTTTTTAGATAAATTGTTGTTGAAAAGGAAATTTTCAATGACTATTTTAAAAAACAGTAATGGAAAGGTATTTTCCACGACTGATTTAGAAAAGTATAACTTTCAACAACTGGTTTTTTTATAGCCAGTCGTGAAAAAATGGTAATTTCCATGACTAATTTTAAAAAGTTGTTAAAAAGTTTTCAACCTTCATTTGTTTCAATCCAACCTTAGCTATATGCCTTTGATTCCCAAAAAACCCATTATCAATGTTCGTTCCACTTTCCACTTCAATTTGAAAAAAAATAAACATTGTAAGTCACTTACAGAGGTCTGTTTCAAAACTGACATCAATTCAATATTTATAACATCACCTATATAGATGTTCCTCTAAAAACAGACAAAAAAAAATCTAAAAAACAAACTTTAAAATTTTTTTTTTATAATAGTGACTAATGGCCTAAATTTAGAAGCCGAATGGGAAAGTTTCATGCTTCTAGCCTATAAGATGGTTGCGCATCAAAAGAGTACATCTTAGGTGTGAGGACCACGCTTTATCAATTATGTATGAAAATATAAAGAAAATGTAATATATAAAAAGTGAATTAGTGAAGTGCTGTCTCTATATATTAACTAGTAAGTTGCAACATGCTTGAGAAGCTACAAGAGTGGGAGTGTGGGAAGGTGAGGAAGGAAGTGGCAAGGAGCATGGAGTGGCGAGTGAGGGTAGTGTGGATATGGTGTCTGTTGGTGGTGTGGGCAGTGCCGCTGTGCCATGGCGATGTGCACCGGAAATTCGGGGCGCTCCGGCAGAAATCCACCGGCACGAGTCTGAGTATGGTGGGTGGGAGCAATAACTCATCAAGCAACTCCACATACGCAGTGATACTGGACGGTGGTAGCACGGGGACTCGCATTCATGTGTTCAGATTCAACCAGAGCCTACAGCTGATTTACATAGACGATGATTTCGAGTACTACTACAAGGTTGCTTCCTCATTCACACACACATATATAGACACACACACTCTCTCCTGGTTCCTAGAAGAATGCATTGGTCCACCACTAATGCTTATTTGTTAATTTTACTCATATAGCTAATACTTAAATATGAGTTTTTGTATGTTATCTCCATTTGGAACCCGATTCAATAGGGGTAAAGTTGGAAAAAAATTCCCTTCAAGACATATTTAACGATTTAACCATATATATATCGTTTCTTGGTTAGGACGGGAGGGAGGGAGTATACATGTTCATCGTGATGATGTTATAGTTGAAGTGTGAGTGTAATTGAAGGAACGGATATATGTTACGTATGCAGGTGACGCCGGGGCTGAGTTCGTACGCAGATAGTCCAGAGGGGGCGGCGGAATCGGTGATGACATTGCTGGCGAAGGCGGAGAGTGTTGTGCCGGAGGAGTATCAATCCGTGACGCCCCTCAGGCTTGGGGTTGCTCCCCTTCCCCTCTCCTCACATCTTTAATTCTCTTCTTTATTTCTGTATTAATGGCCTAATTCATTGCTTGTGTGTGTACTGATGGCTCTTGCAGGCTACAGCGGGTTTGAGAGCTTTGTCCTCCAACGCTTCCACACTCATCTTGGACGCCGTACGTAATCTCTTAATCCTCCTAATCTTTCATTATATTCATCCCTCCTCCTTGTTTCAGCTTCTATGAATACAAATGGTGATTATTATAATCTCTTATCAACAAGTTTATATGAATTAATAAAGTTTGTTAAATTTATTTATTTCTTATAAAATATTAAAATTATCCTCAATAAAAATTATTACTTTAAAGGAAATTGGTTCATAGGAAGCTCTCATGTTCTTTTTATAAGCACAAACTATCTAAATCACACAAAACAAACTGATGGTTAAAATCAATTAAAAATAATGAATGTGTAAGATATATAATTTGTTCACAGATATACTCTTATTTATGAAGATTATGCATGAGTGAGAGAGAATGAGTGAAAAAAGAGAGAAGGGAAACATGCAATTGATTGAGGATAAAAATGAAAAAGTGTATCAAATTTTTAGACAAAACAAAGTTCTTGTTTATATATAGGATCAAGCCTATAAGAAAAAAGTTGCTTATAAATAAGTTATAAAACATGTCATTAGAGGTGCTGGTAATTATATACAAGGACCATGAAGAATATTTTAGAAGAGTAGTGCTTGTTTAATTGGCTCAATTCGTGTGCTGTTAAATTGTTAACACGTCAATTCTAGCCATCAAGTTTTGAATATTACAAAAGTTTGCAGTTATCAATTCTTAGCTTCTCTCTTTAGATTATATGTCTCCGGTCCTCTCGATATACAAATTAAACTAATATTTGTTCTGGCCAGTAGATATAAACTAAATTAAGCATGCATTTTTTAGCATGTAATATTTTATTTTAAATCTGTTCAATAAACCTCTAACGCACCTATTTTTCTTCCTCTTCAGCATGTTTTCCTTTTTTACTTAGCTTCGGTTTGACTCTATGGACTTTGTTGATAGGCAATCTACAAAAATCTCTATAAACTTTTAATCCGGAGATATGTTATGGTATTGTTGAACCCAGGGACTCAGCTCACCTTAACTTTTGTATATAGAAAAATAAAGTAATTTCTGAAAAATATTTACTTTCGGAAAAAGAAATAACTTTTAGAAAGTTAATGCATATTTTGCCCTGCTTGTCTAATCTCTCTAACGATCATTAATATAAGATATATTTACTTAATTTGATTAGATTAAATGAGTTAGTTAAGTAAGTTAATAAAAATTATATTTCTAAAAGACATTATATATTTTTAATTGATAAAAAGACATTATAAAATTAATTATGTTGATATAAAAAAAAAAATTATTCCCACCCATTTAAACATTTGGGCCAGTATTAGTTATCGAGCTTCGAATCTTCTACCAAAAGACATTATAAAATTAATTATGATGATATACTTTTAAAAAATTTCCCACCCACAGATTTTGTTAATAATGATATGGGCCACCACGTCAATCACAAATAAGAAGTTAAGAACGCAACGCCAAATAATATTGCTGGCACGAGGACAACGTTTTGTCGCTTATGCTTCCATACAAATATTATGGTCTTCAATGTCACTACCTCAATTAGTATCCGTTTATTATTTTATTTTTTTTTATTCATAAAAACAACAACAAAAATAAACTGGCGTAATAATTTATTTTTTTGGCCCTTTGTCTGTGAAGATTAGGGAAGCGGTGAAGAGCAATACCTCATTTGTGGTGGAGTCTGATGACGATATTGCCATTCTCAGTGGGACCCAGGAAGGATATTATCTATGGGTAAAGTCACCTTCTTTATTTACATCCCTGCAAATTCAATTACACATTTTCATATCTTTGGACCTTATTATTTAAATCGTCCTTGCATATACCCACTGACAATAGTACTACGCACCATCAATTATTATTCATGCTTATATATATAGCTGAGTGAAACATCTTAATAATACTAGTAATAATTATTTTGGGATCTCTAATATGTCTCTTCTGTAACACTTCAAATTTTCAAATGTTTTTACTTAGCTTGTTTCTTTTGATGACTAAATTTTAGCTAAAATGAGTGACATTTCGATATTATAAGAGTAAACAATGGTGCAGTTGTGAAAGAGAAGAAGTTTAAAAGAAAAAGAAAACATTTAGGAGAGTTAGTGACATACATTACAGAAGACATTAAATAAAAGCAAGTCCCTCAAACCCCTTGATGATAATATACAAGACTAGTTTTAGCTTGTTATCAGTACTTTGAATTGGAAGCTGAAAAATACTGTATGAACTGGGAATATAACGGCGATAAAAAATGATTGAACAGGTGACTGTGAATTATCTGCTGAACAAGCTGGGAGAAGAGTATGCAGATACAATAGGAGTGGCAGATATGGGAGGTGGCTCTGTTCAAATGGCTTACGCCATCTCTGAGGACGTAGCCGCTAATGCTCCTTCTTATGCACCTAACGGAGACGCTTACGTCACCAAGATTTACCTTGGTGGATCCACATACCACATCTACGTTCACAGGTGCTCTTGCTCACAGGATTGCATTAACTATAATATCCACTAAATGATTCATGATCAATTCGCAACAGCCTTCAAGTAATTAAACCGTTAATATTTGGTCGTTGTAGTTACTTGAACTTTGGCAAAGAAGCGTCCCGTGCAGCGATCTTAAACCTCACCGGTGATTCTGACAACCCTTGTGTTTTAACTGGCTTCAATGGTACGTGCGTACGTAAGATTATTTATATTACTTTGATCCAAACTTTAATTTCCCATTGTAAAGAAAATAAGTGGATGGGAATTACTTAATGAAGGGACATACGAATACGGAGATGTGGAGTACACAGCGTCGGGGCCGGCGAATAGATCAAGCTACGAAGAATGCAGGAACACAGTGCTGAAGCGCTTCGATTTTAACGCCACGTGTGCCCATAAGAACTGCACTTTCGCCGGCATTTGGAACGGCGGAGGCGGACCAGGCCAGACCAATCTTTACCTCGCCACTTCTTTCTATTACCTAGCTGTTGACGTACGTGTGTATATATATATTTGCCTAATACCCCTTCATATATTCACAATTAATGAATTCATGTGAATATGCCTATATATGTGTAGGCGGGTTTTGCAGACTCAAACAAAACGAGCAGCCAGGTTCGTCTGATAGACTATAAGATAGCGGCAGAACTTGCTTGCAAGAGCACATACGAGGAGGCCAAGACCCTATTCCCGCTTAATGTGGACTATGGGCTTGAATACACGTGCATGGATCTCGTATACCAGTACGCCTTGCTGGTCGATGCCTTTGGTACGTCGTCGTCTTGAGGTTTCAATACCATGTTTTTTGGATCTTTCATTTCTGGAAAATTAAGAGATGACATGTTCTAATTATTAATTGGTAGGGTTGGATCCATGGGAGGTGGTGACGATCGTGAACGAGATAGAGTATGAGGGTTCCTCTTTGGATGCATCGTGGGCACTAGGCAGCGCCATTGAAGCTGTTTCTTCTTTATCCACATTTCGACGTTTAATGCACGTCGCCTAACATTATGTGTGCTCTCTTTGTATCTTATCCACTCCAGTGAAGAACTATCTACCTACCCGGTATGAGTGTACCTCACATATATGCATATATATGTGTTCAATAAAGCTCTTTTTCTAATCCTCTCTATCTCAAAGGTCTGTCACATGAACCAGTTTTCTTGTGCCTAGCAGGGAGAGCTAAACAGATTTTTTTAAATAAAAAATATTTTATATTATGTTCTCATTAAATTAAAATAACACTATAAAATATGAACATTTTCAAAAATTGAATATAGATCATCTAATCAAACCTGAATGGTCCAGATCCTATTAGCTTTTGGAAACTGGTTCCCGCCATAATATTGGGTATAGCATCTATTCGATTCACCAATTCACATCGTTTTGCAATCTCACTGTACCTGCTATAGAAGTTATGTTATTTATAAACTGTGGATAATAAAAATTCACTTCTCAAGCTGTATGTCTCGGAAACCGCATACATTGAAACTGGCAGATTGGCCCATGAAAACTAGTGTGAGAACTAAGAAGTGGGCTTTAAAGAGGTTTGGTTGGAACCCAAATTGGGTATGAATGGGCCGGCTCTAGTCACATTATTTGGGTAATGTGTTACTGATAGAATAGGATGCTTATTGAATAGGTAGAGGCCGAACTGATAAGTCAAGAGTTGGTGGTTTATTCCTTCATGGCAGACATAACTGAGTTGGCTAGCAATTAGCAAAGCAAAAGATATGAAAAGGGAACAGGGCATCTGGTTCTGATTCATCCTACTATTTGCATTCCATTCATATTTGTAAACTTGTTCCGTTCTCAACAAGTCCAACAAAAAAAATATTTCCTCCGATCCTAAATATAAGATATAATTGACTTTTTTTTTTTAGAGATTAAAGAAGCTAAATAAGTTATTTAATCATATCATAAGTTATGTATCATTAGATTATATATTAGTTTACAAGTTAAACAAAATATTTTGGAGAAAAAAAATGACAAATATAAATATTTTAAAGAAAAAAGTCAAGTTTGTCTTATATTTAGAACCAGAATGAGTATTCAGTTTCTCCCACCCCCTCTAGATTAGAAATGATGAGCATCATGTTTGCCATACTTGTTTATCTGGATTTTGTAGCTGGTATAAGGATATATGAATAATATATGATCTCTGATCTGAGAGTACGCAATAATGGCAGATTTAGTTTCCCCCTAGTCAAAACTTTGTTGAAAATAAATTTAATTTATGAGAATGAGAACAACGTTAAGAATGTTTTTGAATAATTTATTTCATTCCTTGCACATTGAAGATAAACTCAAATTCGCTTTTGTTAAAGGGGCCAATTAAAATGAAAAGTTGCATGGGGAGAAGGAGTCGTACGTAATCAAATGGTGTATTGGATGGAATTTTATCCTATCCATACTCTCTATTATGCATGCCTCTAGCTCTCCATTAGTTTGTTGATTGTGCATTTGGTTTGACTCAATGTTCGTGACATTAAACAATTAACAGGCTATTTATTTAATTACTGCCATAATATAATAAAGAAGGCAATTAAGAAGTAATGATCTTTGTTAAAGAGTTTTAAAATGGCGATGATAAATATATATATATGGCCATCAAATGGATAATTATATGAAAGGATAAGATTGAGAGTATGGAAAGAAGAGTGAAGGGTATGGAAACTGGAAAGGATCCAAATCCTAAAAATTTGACTTTGATATAAAATGGGAAGCAAGGCTCTCCCAGGATTGGAGGCCCTGACCACTATGTCCTTTTTTTTTTTTAATTTTTACTGAATTTTTTGTAATATAAATATCATATGATTTACTATTTGATTATCGATCTTTCCATTTCATTTTTATTATAAAACCACTAGGAATTTTTAAACACGAGTCACTTTGAAGATATACACAAACCAAATAAAAAAAACTATAAATATCTTAAATTCTAACAAATGCTGTTTTTAAAAAACACTCTTATTTATTAGCACAGAGTCCCAAATATAATAAGATAAAACATTTACTCTAGTCCTAAATTTAAAACTTCAATTCAATTTTATCTTCTAGATTTATACTTTTTTATTCAAAATATTCATATTGATTACCCATATGTAGTAACGGATTTTCATTAGTGAGAGTAATAATGCACACAATCAAAGAGGAAATAAAGACATATTTATTACAAATAATCTTAATTTAACTAAATTTGTAATATATATAAACTAATTATATATATAGCTTTTTTATTAATGATGGGAGGGCGTGTATGTTTTATTCATATTGTAATTAAATCTTAACTTCTTTATCTTCCTTTATTTTTTTTAAAATTATAAAAGGGTTAAAGTTCATCCAACATCCTAAAATATTTTTTCAGGTTTTTAAGTATCTTAAAATAATTTGTGTTGTATCCAGCATCCTGAAGTATTATTCTATGTGCTTACGTGCAGTGCCTTAAAGTATTTTGTAATTCCTAAAATGTTTTTTTAAATGCATCTAGCACCATAAAGTTGTTACCGAAAATACTTTTTGTGCTTAATAGACCTTTATTTAAAATAATTTTTGAAAATTCATGACGAGGTTCAAAGTGCTCCTTAAAAAAAATACTCAATGGGCAAAATTTATTTTGAAAAAATAAAGATTTTAAGGACAAAATTATACTCTAAAGTATTTGTGTGCTAGACACACCTAAAAATATATTTTAGAATACTGAATTTATAAGAGAAAATATTTTCTCAATGTTGGACGCACCTTTAACTCATTTAGAAAAATGAAAATTGCTTGGAAATAAAACAAAAGTCCCAAAATGACTATTGTGTTAAAGCAAGGGGAGTATTTTATCCTATTTCGTTTAGTTTCTAGATAGAGCACACAATAAATCACTCACTGTCAGAAAGTGTTTTGCAAGCAAAGCATCTACTTAGGGTCAAAAGAAAGTAGTAGTAGTACTATAAATTAAAGTTAATTGGATAGTTTTTACGAGGTTAGGCACTTCGACATAAAACATGAATTAATGCATATCCTTATAGATTAGGTGATTACACGTGGAAAACTACATAGAGAGAAATCGCCGTCATGACTTTAGAGTAGTTGGAAATTTAACTAATTGTCTATCTAGATATAGATCCCACTCTTTATTTTACTAATTTCTCACTCATTTTTTGTCCAACAAACTCTCCATAATTACCAAACAAAATTAAAAAAGCTAAGAAGACTTTTTATGTCCGTCATTAGCATTGTCAAGCAGCCTCAATCCCCTCTTAGAATTCAAAGGATATATAATTGGACTTGTTCTCTTTTACAGTGTTTCAATAATCGCACCATAAAAAAGAAAAACAGGTCAATCACACAGTAAAATTCTGCTAACACAAATCCAGTTAGTTAATGGATTGATCAGTGCTGATTAATTTAGAGACAACATGTACAGACTGAGGGATTAATTACTCCTTATGATCCCACACTTAAAAGTTAAAACGACACATTATTAGTATGTTGATCAGCATGTTATTCAAGTATATCGTATAGACCTAAAGCCATACATACCGTGTTTGATTTTTGTTTCCACCCACACTTTAATTTCTGGTTCTAATTCAATTATTCTTACTTCAACTAAAGAGAAAAATGATAGCTTCACTTGCAGCCTCATTGAAAAGTCTGATCAGACCTGAAAAGTTGTCTTCTTTTTTCTTCTTTTTTGGGTTTCTGAACAAGTTCATTGAAGCCTAAAACATGAAAAAGGATTGCAAGAGCGAAATGATTGAGTTGGAGACTGAGATCAAACCTTCCTATTACAGTAAGAGAAACGGATATTCGACGAATATCCTGAGTTCAACCCTCCTGATAAAATAACTATATTCATACACCTAAAAAACAAAATCTAAGAGCATCTCTGCGTACATATTCATCAATTTTATGTGCTTGGTGGTCAATATATTTTTTATTGTACGGGCTATGCAGATGTGCATGTGAGTGAAAGAATTCTAGGTCAACAAGTCACCTAGCCTAGGATGGAGCATCTGGTTGAACAAGGCATCAGGAATGGCTACTTTTTTCTTAACTTAGGCTGAAACAATACCCCTCCCAATACTTAAGCTAGCGCGCGTGCGCGTGTCTGCGTCTAGGAAAAGCATCTTTGAACAATATGATTATAGGTCTAGGATATACACAATCATATATATTTCCCCCAAGCCAAGTCCAATACTTGTGGATAATATCGACTTTTTCTATAGTACCATATTTCATTTCATATATCCAAGTTCAGAGACCCTGCAGCAGCATTATAATTATCTCCACCCTGTTTTGGCTCTTTCTCTTAAGTCTCACTCACCCTTCAAGTTCCATACGTAGAACTAAGACTCTTCGTTCACATTTTATCCATTTTTGGGTGAGGCTTTGACCCCTTTTCTTTTCGCTTTCGCTGCTCTCAACTTTTCTCTCTGTTTGGAGAGACCATGCTGGATATCTGCTAGACTCAATCATGTACGTTACAACTTTTGCATAAGAGATATGAGATATTGGCTGGGTATGTGTCACGAGAGGGGTTATCCAATCGGTACATTAGGTATACAATAATTTGAGTAAGGTTAGATGAATGATAGTTTCAATTATATTGTGCGAGAGAGGATCAATATTACCGGCTAGCTAGCTAGGACCACGCTAAAAGAAAAGAGATGAGGATAACCAAGTACACAACAAAATATTGCCATTTGGGTCGTTATGGGAATGACGCGTAGTGTGAAGTATAGCTTCGGTTCACTGCTTTCTCTTATCTGTGGTTAAGAATGGAGCATCATTTCTTAACGTCGTTGATTTTACCTAATGATATATATGGGGAAGTCCACGTCACGTGCCTTCCTTTCATTCAAACTTTGACTCTCTCTCTCTCTGTGATATTTACGTGCCTAGCTGGCTCCAAGTAATTAAGCCTTTCCAGAAATCATTGTTCTCAGGAATACAGATACTGATTCTTTTCTGCTTAAGGGTATTTTCTTTTGAAAAAGGAATTGGTGGCAAAAATGAACGTTTTATGCTTCAAACAAATAGTCTACAGAGACAAAAAGTCAAAAACAAAAACAATTAATGTCATGGTCTTCAACTATATTGGCCATTGGGTGAGCCGTACGTAAGTTACTGGTCCATGAGCACCATATATGAATCCCACATACCTCGCACAAGACCGTGTTTAAACAACTTTTACTGGAGTTAATACGCAAATATTTCGTCATTAATTCTTTGATAATAATAATAATAATTGACTGAGAGAATATGAATGTTGGTTTGGATTGGACTGGTAATTAATGTCTATCATCTGTGACGACCGAACCAACTTATGTACAAACATGCATGTATCATCAGCCTTTGACCGGGCCAGGTTTCATCTAGCGATGATAGAAGGAACAAAAGCCTGATCGATATACAATATACAGATGGGTAAGAATATTTAATATGTTGATCAGCTCAGGGATTTTTCATGATATAATTGCTTCTGTTAGTTTTTGGTGAATGGAAGAATTACATGTGGATATGAGAAATATCTCATATAATGAGAAAGTTTCCTTTTGAATTAAGAAACATCACAGTGCGCGGGTATATGAAAAGGACTTGAGGTATGGACCACAGTCCACAGGCGGAGGAGGGGGGCACTAACGATGTTTTGAGGCTATGGTATTTCCAAATCCCAATCGATCGATCAGGAAACTAATATGTGGCACTGCAGGAACATGAGATGAGTGTAGATGCTTAAATTCCACTAGTTTCTTTAGTTTCATGATTGCCACGTGGACAAATAGGCAAAACCAACTTATGGGATCATTGTAAGAACTAATTAAGAAGTGTGCTTTTTCTTTTTTTCCCCAAGAGAACTTCAGTGATAATATTTAGAAAAAATTCTTAACTAACAATTTATCCTAATATTTAATTTTTGACAGAGCTCAATGACGTTGTTTTATCTATATAGCCCACCTCACATAAACATGATAGGACTGAGGCTCAGTTGTTGATGTTTTCTTTCCATACAGGTTTGAGAAGAACTAGAAACAATAAGTGTGGGGGTTGAGTAAGGATTGATTTTGATAGGGGAATAAGAAGAGCATCTTCTCTTTCACATGTAATAGAAATAAAAGAAGGCCCCCACTCAAATAGGTGACACTCCGACTTAGTCTACATAAAGCCTAACCTATTTAGTAAATAGGTTAAGTTCAGGCTTAGGTCTATTGTCAGACCTATTTAAATAAACATGCAAGACTTATTTTCATAAGGTTTAGCTAACAAGCTGCCTCTTTAACTTTTTTAATATATTCTATTATATTTGTACATATAATATTACCTAAATTATTTATAAATTTACCAACTTAAACTGAATCTTATGTTTAACATCTCATCATCTTAACACTCAATAACCCTTACTTTTGCTTCAATCATTCACTCCACTTCTATGCTCTTTTATCGCTCGAGATGAGAACATTAATTCACTCCCTCTCCTCTAATTTGTATTGTCTACTAAAGCATAATAATTGTTATGATCGAGTTTATTTTAGTGTCAAATGAAATATTATAATTTTAGTAGGAGGAGTTTGTCCTAATTTATGTAAAAAAAATAAAAGAGGTAAAATATAGCTTTACATGTTGTTTCCTATGCTTGGTCAATTTTATAAAATATATCTCATTAGTCATTAGTTAAGAGACGGTTAGTTTTTATTTTTATTTTAACTTGCTTTGACAATTGTTGTTAGTAAACATTCTTCTCTTTTCCTTATTGGGCTCTTATATTACGACGAGAATAAATGTTAGGCTTTTAGATATACCATGGGATTGTAAATAAATATAAAAGAGGGTTACATATGAATTTGAAAGCATAAATTTTAAATACTATTTAAATGTCTACATTTTAAGTAAGTTTTGTGGGGTTGAAAAAAAAAACTATATATAAACTTAAGCTTTAAATTAATATTGTAGACTATGCCTATTTAAATAAAGTGTAGTTTAACCAATTTCTATCCGTACCCACGACAAAAGCTCCAAAGACACAGATTATTGGAGATTTGACTTTTCAATCCCAACTCTTCCATTTTCACACATTAGTCCCCATGCCTTAATCAATCTCTGTCTTTGTCCCTTTCTAAATTCTTAATCTCCTCCTTATCCTGTCCCAAGCTTTATGCGTAGGTACACAATCCTCCACCACCTCCAATAATTCTGTCACATATTTAACATTAATCGGTTGTTAATTTAGTATCAGTAACAGAAGGCGGTGAGCTATAGTAACAATAGTAACATGTCCCTCCTCATTTCCAGGGATTATCGGCAACAGAACATGAATGGTAAAACAGAGAGGGAAACAGGGGGCATATGGAAACAAAAGTACAGAAGCATGCAAATTTTGGGGGTGTGGTAATGCTGATATAGAGGGTTTAGCCAGCTTAGGTGAGTATTTAGAAAACCACAAAAAACTGTAGAAGTTGTTTTTTTTAATAAGTTGAAATAATTTTTTATATATTTTTAGTTTGTAAATCGTAAAAATTATTATCAAAAAATTAATCCAAATGTTTGTATACATGTTTTGAATTAATTTTTAAAAAATAAATTTTATAATTTACGATATAAACATATACATAAACATATACAGTAAAAAGAATTTTATCCCAATTTTCATAAAATAACTTTTAAAATCATGGTTCTACCCACATCGTTCATGCTCATGCTGGCCACTAATAATTGTAGGATGGGGGTGGTGGTGGGGTCATCGGACACGTGTCGACATGCCATCTGAAGCAGGGTGATGTCATGTGAGAGCAGCGCCGCCATCAGGTGCTAAATGACAAAATGGAAGCTAAGTGTGTGCTGGTGTGCGCGTATGAACATAGATAGAGAGAGAGAGAGAGAGAGAGGCCGCTTTTGGTTTGAAGCTCTCTTGTGCGGTCCCTGAGATGGAGCCCACTTTTTTGAAAATTTCAGAAAACTGATCCATCCGACCATCCCCCTTGGCCACCTTCTTGTTCCATTCTTCCAATTGGCTCTGCCTAACGACAAAATTCAGACTCCTTATAATCCCCTTCCCTCCTTCCCTCTCCAAAAATTTCAATCCTCTCCTCTTCCTCTTCCTCTTCCTCTGATACTGTGTCATCATCATAATCTGTCATGGCTAGCCCACAGTCCAATTTGCCTCCAGGTTTCAGGTTTCACCCTACTGATGAGGAGCTCATTCTTCACTATCTCAGGAAGAAGGTCGCCTCTTTGCCCATACCCGTCTCCATCATTGCTGAGGTTGATATCTACAAGTTTGATCCCTGGGACTTACCTGGTACTGTCTTTCTTCCTCTGATATGTGAGCAGTTTTATGATGATCTGGTTATGAATTTTGCTTTGTGTGAATGTGTGTAACAGAGAAGGCGGCGTTTGGGGATAAGGAATGGTACTTCTTCAGTCCTCGAGACCGCAAGTACCCGAACGGCGCGAGGCCAAACAGGGCGGCCGCCTCAGGGTACTGGAAGGCTACCGGCACTGATAAGACCATAGTGGCGGCGTTGCCGGGAGGAGGATCGGCGGAGAGCATGGGGGTGAAGAAGGCTCTGGTGTTCTACACCGGAAAACCCCCCAAGGGCGTTAAGACTAACTGGATCATGCATGAGTATCGCCTCGTCAACAACACCAGAAACAGATGTCCCAAGTTCCAAGACTCTTCCATGAGGGTATTAATAAATAACTCATTCCCATCACCACTATTTCATCTGTTTCATTATATATTCATGATCATAATCTCCTCATTGCTTCTTCTTTTGCCATTTTGGGCTCTTGGCAGTTAGATGATTGGGTTCTCTGCCGAATTTACAAGAGGTCGAGATATGCTGAATCTCCCACTGCAGAAGCAGAGACCTTGGTGGCTGACCAAGATCCCCCAGAAGAGCACATACTATTACCAAGCTCTCAATCTCCCTCTCCTCCTCAACAAAACAATCTGATTTCTCAGAAATCGTTGTCTTTCTCGAACCTGTTGGATGCCACAGACTTCTCCATATTGAGCAGCTTGTTATCTGACAACTATTCAACCCCACCTGGGTTTGAATCTTCTTCTGCTGCTGCCGCTGCTGATAGTTCTAATTCTGAAGTTATCAATCTGAACCACCAATCATTTCAAAACAATCATACCAGCAACAGCTATGACTTGTTTCAGAGGACCCCTCTATTGATGAACCATTCCTCCCTCCAAAACATGGAAAATAACATGCACAAGCGTCAGATTTCAGGGCTGGATGAAGAAGCCTCGTACCCATCAAAGAGGTATCTGATCTCATCCTGCAGTTTCCCTAATAACAATACCAATCATCAACTCGACAGCCCACAATGGAACTTCCCCCTCAAGCAGTCGGTGTTGAACCAGCAGTTACTCCTGGGTCCTCATCTTCGTTTTCAGGGATAAATCCAAACACTTTCTGAAAAAAAATTAATAAAAAAGAAGAAGTATTTTTTTAGGAGGGGAGATAAGTAAAATATCCAGAAGCCGAGCCCACAGGGCAGCAAATGCATATCGTCTGATCTATATCCGCTCATTACATATGGATCAGTACGACAAAAAAAGAGTTAGGTGCCTTTTTTTTAGTCTTCTCCTGTTGCCTGGGTGTGTTGGGTAGGAAATTAATGGTGAGGTTAATTAATTACCAGAATGGACAGGAGAACTGTTTTATCGATAAGGAATTTCAAAGGGAAGGTTGTGAAGATGGCGTCAATAGTGAAGAAACTGTTGACGGATGGAAAATGATTCAGTGTACAAAATTAATGAATGACGATGTTAATTTGTAAGTGTTGTGTTGGCACAGGTAATCAGGCTTCATTAAGATCCCTGTAGATAAGGGAATATTGCAGCTGATTGTGAATTGTGATGATATGCCCTTGTTTTCTTTTTACCAGGGAAAGTCGATCTTGACGGTTTCTGACTTTGTATTTAAGAATTTGATTCTTCGATCTGGTCATATTTATAATTCGCAATTAATGACTCATTCTAATTAAAACTGCGCCGTCGTCTTTTATTCCCATATCAATCACCCTACTTGTTTAGCCTTTTGTCAGATAACAACTAGGTGAATCCATGAGGGTGAATTAGAAAATTTAAATTAAAAAACCCAACTAAATAAAGAACATGTGTTTTGCATGACTGGAGAAAAAAAACAAGGGGCGAGGAGGAACGTGGGAATTGGGGAATAGCACATGCATTAAGAAAGGGGTTTCGGAGTTGTTAAGGTTATTGCATGAATGAACGAACGAGTAGGAATGCGTAGGTAAGGTGTAGGGGAGGTTGTTGAATAATTTAAACATAGTGGTTCCCAGCTCGAAGCTCTGTCCCCCATGCGTGCTTTAATATCTGGGAAAATCCCCCACAAAGGTCCAAGTAATTAAAAAATTATCAAAAATTGCCCTAAAAAAAGCTAGGTCCTAAGACTTTTTCTGATATTATTTCATAAACGTTAACAACTGTATCAGTACATCATTAACAATTAAATTAGTATACGTTAACAACAATATCCTAACAATTATATCAATATAGCGTTTTTAAAATAATATCAAAAAAGATCTTTTTTTGACATCTAACTTTTTTTTAGGCCTTTTCTAATATTATTTTAATAACCTGGGGAAAATCCCTTAATCTCTATCCATTAATTAATTGCTTTGTACTTCGAACTAACCGCCCCAACCTCACAAATCACACTTATCTCTTCACCAAACACACACTCACCGACGTCCTCGGCATTAAATTTGAACTGGTCATCAATTCCCTCGTCACTTTGTTCTCCTTTGTTTTGTACTAAAAAGACTCTTTCAAATAATTAAAAATACTTAAATATAATAATCATATAAGAATTTTTTTTTCCCCTCAAAAGTTATCCTTCTTTATGAATGAGTGAGGAGAGATTAATAATAATAAAAATGAAAGAGAATGTTTGTACGATAATAATTAATTAAGAAAAAAAAATATTTTTGAGACAAACTAAAAAGATATATTATATAAGGCTTGATTGAGCGCCCCTGGTTTTTAAGATACTTACAACTGATGTATGCGCTTTTAAAAAGCCATATTGTAGGTCTGGAGGGATATAAGTAGACCTTGTGCACTTTGAAATTAAAATATATCACTCTGGTTCTATTTATAAGTCTATTTTAACTAAATCTCACATATCAATAAGAGGTAGTTGGCAGAATTATTATGGTTGCCCTTATTTATGATTAAGTATTTTTTAACTGTTTATTCTCTCTCTATCTTCATGAGTATAATTAATATGGGTAAAATTGTCACAATCTCATTTATTAAATGAAACTAAACTTATAAATAGGATCAGAGTGGTAAGAATTGTAAAAAAAAAATTGTGTTATTTATATGGTATAAATATAATTATATTTATTTAATGTGTAAACAGGTCAGACGTGAAGGCTCACAGGCCGGGCCTGGACAAAATAGGCATGTAGGCCTTTAAATAGGCATTGACTTGACCTTTTTAACAAATATGTCAGACCAGACCAAGCCCTAAACAGGCAGGCTGTCTAATAGTGACTTGACTTATTCCCACCCCTACTTTCCATTGACCAAATTCTTTTAATCAAATCATACAACTCTACCCCTCGTTTTTTGGTTCAACTAGCAAAGGGGTCGGACACTATCTTCCTAGAGTTGGTTAAGGCATCCTAATCCCTAGGAGCCTAGGTAAACGCCTAAAAGTAAGAGATGACTCGCCCTGCCCAACATTGATATCACCTAGGAAGAAAGAAGACTTCGCTCTCCCCTTAAATCGTAGGTGAGCCCAACTTTTTTTTTAAAATTTTATATATATATATAAAAAAAAAAATCATACAACTTTAAGGTATTGAAATTAATTTTTTATTTTTTATTTCATCATAAAAATGTAACGAAGTTTTTAAAATTAGCTTTCATTACAATTTTGAATTCTATCTTCAATTAATGTAAGAGAGAGGGTTATAAACTTATAATTACGAGATGTGTGTGTGTGTTTTTTTTTTTTTCCAATTTTGTTAAGAATCTTATACTGAAGGGAAAAATTAGAAAAAGCTTCTAAACATGGTTAAATAGTTGGCAACACAGAGGGAACGCGTTTAATAACTCCATGAATTTTAACATGTTTGAGTTTTTTTATATAAATAATAATTGGATATTGGTTTTTATTAAACCTACTAAATTAAACCACAAATCATTAACCATAGACAATGAAAAATTGCAATTTGTTATAGTTTAAATGTTACTACCTTCGGTCATAATTATAAGAGCTAGTTAACTTTTTTCGGAGAAATTAAGGAAGCTAAATAAGCTACTTAATCATTTCATATGTTGTGTTTTCATAGATTATATATTAGTTTATTGGTCAAACTATTTAGTTTGAAGAAAAATATAAAAATAAAAATACTCTAAGCTAATTTAATTAGTTTCCTTAACCTCTTCAAAAAAGTCAACTAGCTCTTATAATTAGGACCGGAGGGAGTACTATATACTAGGGAAAAGTATTTCTCCAGTAGAGATAAGTTATCTTCAATGACCCCCAAAACTACGTCATTTTAAATTAATGAAGGATATATTTGTAATTTTCGGTAAATTAATGAAGGGTGCAAAATTACAGAAACACCTTTCATTAATCCAAAACGATGTAGTTTTGGGGGTCGCTACAAATAACTTATATGACTGAAGAAATCCTTTACCCAAATACTAATATATTGAATGTATCGAAAAAATATATTGCTATTGACGGTTATCGTTTTATGAATTTACAAATAATTGAATGCCGCGTTTTTACGTGAAGATGCAACTTAAAAGGAGCTGGCAAAAAAAAAAAAAAACAAAAAACTTCAAAGGAAGCCCAAAAATTGACGGCAAGCCTCAAATTTGAGAGCAACACGGAGAGGATCTTCTCATTGTCATTTTTTTCCTTTTTCCTCATCAGTCCATTTAGGCCGTTAATTGGAAAGAGGAGAGAGAGGTTAAAGTAATACTGTTTGATGGGATGATTGATTGAATGGATATGATTTAAAGATGATGAGGGATAATGAGAAAAAGATTAGGAGAGAAACTCAACCCAAGAAACACCCCATTAAATAAAGCTTTCACAGTTTTGATTAGCGGACTAGCTTAATTAGCGGGTTAAAGATGTCAGAGATGGAATCTAAAAATATTAAAATATAAATCTTTACATTGTGGATTTTTTTTTTTTTTTTTTTTTTTTTGCTCAAGGAAACAGATATATATATTACTAAAGAGAATTACAAGACCAGTACCAGGTCAACAGGGTAAAGCAAACAGCAAAAACCGAAACTAATAAGCAGCTAGCAGAAGACTAACAGCGGGAAGGAAATAGCAGCAAATGCAACACCAAAAGGAAGCAAGAATACATAAAACAGAATCTATGCTAGAAACAACAAATCAGCCCCCATAGATTCCACGACCGAAACCGGAGCAGCCTCCATAGAAATATCAGCTTTACGAATATCCAAAGTTAGTAGAGAACTTAAAACAAGTGATGGCCGTTCAACCCACCCAATCAGGTACACTCCTTTATAAGCATCTGCCGCAAGAGAGTCGACAACACCGCAAGAGAGTCGGCAACACGGTTCCCCTTTCTCGGGGTAAAAGAAACAGAATACCCAACCTTGGCATTTAAAAAACTGGTGATATCAAATAGAATGCTCCTGCATTTCCAATCAGCAAATTCAGAGGACCTTTCAACAACACATTTATGCAGAAAAAGACAGTCAGTCTCGAAGATGACCATATCATGTCCTAAATCCATTACTAGCATCAGTGCTTTTTTCAGAGCTAGGGCCTCAGTCATAAAGGCTGAAATTGACTTTAATTTATCCACAAATCCCCAAACAAACTGACCATAGCTATCTCTACATACAAGACCAACAGAGGCAGTGTTCGACTCAGCATAAAACGATCCATCACAGTTATATATTCTTGCAGGAAACAGATATATATTGTGGAATTCCAAATAAGGATTGAAGGTTAAAAGCCAAATTCCATTACAATTGTGAAATCTTTGCTCATCCAACGGTGAGTAAAAAATAGCGACATGTCAAAGCAAATATTATTACAATTTTTTTTTTTGGTAAAAATTATTACAATTTTTTTAGCCAGGCATATGTATTCTTCTGTTGGAAGCATTCTTCCTATTAGGCAACAACAATGCCTGGTGTTGTCCTCAATCCTTTATTGGCGGATTACTGGCAACAAAAATAAGAATTGTTTTTATTTATTTATTTAATTTTGGGCCACGAAATTAATTGATGTGGAATTGGGCTTGGGGTTCAAGCCCAACAAGATTATTGCGGTATTCCCAAAGCAAGTGGGAATATACTCCTATTGTTTGGTTGTTCCCTCCTACTCCTAGAATTTCCCCAACTACTCAAACGCCACGTTCTCAAGCCAAAACTTGGAGCTCTAATCCTTCTCATAAATTAATCATTTGTTATATTTTCATTCAACGAATCAAGCGACAAGTCGTGTGTCGTCGTGACCCTAGTGTCTTATTGGTTCTCCTTTAGGGATAATACACCCTCTCACTTCAATCCACACAAACAAACTCATATTGACCTTCCTTAGCCAACAAGATAGAGTAGCCAATGGAGTTAAGTTGCCTACAGCTCTTGACGTTTGTAACGAGGCACGTTACTATCAGATTTCAGATCCGCTCCTCACATGGCCACGTGTCCTCTGACTCTTCGCCTGCGGGCCCCTCGTCTGCATTGTGACGCGGTGTGGTTTCATATCTCTATTCGCCTCTCCCTCACTCCCTCACTCGTTCATCTCACAGGAAAACAGATCGATCATGGAGTTCCCCTATGGTCATCCCTCCCATCACCATCACTCCCATCATCACAAGAGGGATGATGACCCTGAAGATCATCCCCCACCGGGAACAAATTTCTCTTACCTCGACAATCCTCCTCCCCCTTCCTTCTACGGCGGCGATCAACCTCCCCCTCCGCCCATACCTCAGCCAGCTCAAGTCTACCACACTTCTCATGTTCCACCTTCCCACCACTATAACTACTCTGATCTCTCTCCTCCTCAATCGGATTCTTTCCCCTACAATTACTCATCGGAGGCGCCGCCTCCGCCGCCTCGTTTTCCTTCTTACGCTCCCCCGCCGGACTCCACAGCTTCTGTACATCATGTTTCTCATGAAGTGGAGACGTATGAGAGTGAGACCCATCGCCCCCATTTTCCCTCCTTCATCCATCACCACACTCATGACGAATCCTCTGCTACTGGATCTTCCAACAAGCGCACCGTTAGGGTCTTCTCCAGGGCTTCCCCCAATTTCTCCCTCACCATCCGGGATGGAAATGTCATCCTTGCTCCATCTGATCCCTCCGATGACCGCCAGGTAATACTTATACGCAATTTCGATTCTCACATTTATCTGCTATCATTTGTGTGTGGGTTATTTCATTTAGCTGGTGTTATAACCATATACCGGGTACGGCGCTTTTGGAGCTACTGCGTGTCTAGTGCATTCTTATTTTTCAATTTGGGCCAAATTCTGAAGATAGGAATAGGATCTTCCTTGAATCAGTGACTTTCTGGTGGACTGATTTTGCTTCGTTATTGTTGCAGCATTGGTTCAAGGATGAGAAGTACAGCACAAGGGTGAAGGATCAAGAGGGCTTCCCCGCCTTTTCTCTGGTCAACAAAGCTACTGGTGAGGCTATCAAGCATTCCATCGGCGCCACTCATCCGGTAACATCTCGTGTCTCTTCAAATTTTGACTCTTTTGCTGCGTCAGGGAAACCAATCAAACCATCACATGAGCTAGAATAGATATATAGCTGGATTGTTTAAGATCGAACCATTTCCTGATATTGTGCTAAGTACCTTTCTAGAATTTAGAGTGTTGTGTTGGCTTTTCCATTTCCAGCATAATTCACCTGTGAACTCTGCCTGACCTTTTCTTGACTCGTCGATAATGAGCTCCGTGCAGTTCTATTCATGTTCATTCGACAAAGTTTCATGATCATTGAACTGTGTTGGTCCAATACACCAATCTTGAATTCAAAATTTGATGAAATAAAAGTGTAATATCATTTTCTTCCCTCTAAAAACAATTCTCTGCATCAATGTGCTTTCCATATTGATTTAGATCTTGGAATGTAATCAGTGAGTTCTGTTATGCATGTCTTTATTCCAGTTGCGTCAAGAGAAACAAGCAGATGCCCTCTTTTCTTTTGTTCTCTGTTTTTCAAAAAATGTTTCACAAATGTTTTGCAGGTCCGACTGATACCCTACAACTCGGATTATCTTGATGAGTCAGTTCTGTGGAGTGAGAGCAAGGAGATTGCTGATGGTTATAGAGCTATAAGGATGGTTAATAATATTCATCTTAATGTGGATGCTTTCCATGGTGATAAGAGGTCCGGGGGTGTTCATGATGGCACAACTATAGTCCTCTGGGAGTGGAACAAAGGTGATAATCAGCTTTGGAGGATCTCACCCTACTGTAAGTCTCTGAGACCCCCAAAAAACAAAAATCTTTCTCCATCTTCTACTTGGTGCCTTGGTCTTTGGATTAAAGACCATTTTTGTCCTGAACTTTTTGCCCATGAGCTGCTGTAGTTTTTACCACTTCATAGGCGTCACCAAAAACTTACGGGGCAAAAGTGGTCTTTAACCCTTAGTCTTTAATATATTCCAAATTCTTCTACTAGCATCCCTTCATGGGAAGCTTGTAATCCTGATCAGAAATAGCCTCAATGTTTATTAATGCTTGAGAACTACAATTTATTAACAGTTGACTAAATCATTGTTCACCAGTATTTGGGGCTAAAGAAATAGCTTTAACTTATGGTGGTGGTGAAATGCAGGATAATGAACTAGATTTATTGGTGAGTATGTGGTGCCTCTGATTGTCTGAAGATGCAGTATATATACATCTTTATGAACTCAAGATGCGAGGACTGGGGACTCTACTGTTTGTGAGTGACATTCATGTCCGATATGTTGTGGTTTTTTTAAATTATAAATGGTTTTTGCTGCAAATTACATTTATGATCTTACATGTTTGTGTATGTCACTGGTGGGAGACCTACAGCTGTGTGTACTTTCATGTGTTGAGCTTTTACTGTTGCTACTCGAATGGAACTCATGTTATTTACGTCACTAAATTACTACTGTTAAGGCTGATGATACGTGGGGGACAGGGTAACAAAGCATCATTTGGTTCTGATTTATCTTTATTTATCACAAAAAGTTTTCCTGATTTGTTTTTGGAATAATAAAATCAGGTTGGGATGGGAAGAGTTTCATTCAGAGGATTCAAATTGCTATTAAAATTGAGAAAATTTTGTTGCTTCTACATTAGCGTTTGTGGTATGGGGGTGTTGCTTCTTTTCTACATTACAATGGAGAGATGGAGTTGTTCATTTGAATTAAGTTCAGTAGCTTTTCAATTACTAAATATAGTGTGTTTGGGATGGCTTTTAGAGCTCCCATAAGCACTATATTGAGGGGGCAAAAATAAGATTGGTATCTTTTCTGCATGTGTTTGGTCAGCTTTTTGCCAATTGGGCTTTAGAGGAAAAATCACTTTTACCTTAAGCTAGAATTTCTAGCTTATCACGGTCGGTAGGTTAGAAATAAGCTCAATAACCGTTAGGCATTAAATGCGTTTTTTTTTAAAAAATCACCAACTCTCAATTGTTATTCTTATCTCTCTTATCCTCCATACGACTTCAGATACTATCTTTGACTCTTTTTAAAAAATCAATCCAGTTTTCGCTTATTTCTGCATGATAACCAAAAAAAAGGAAGATTTTTCAACAAAACTTGTAAAAACTTATTAAATTATTTCTTGGAATGCATGAGTTGAAGGAGTCGCGCGTTTTTTCAGTTTCAAAGAGAAAAATCATGAGTCACGGTAGTAGCAGTTGTTGTTATTTCTTCTTACATAAAGACAATAAAAAAAAAAAAAAAAAAAAAAAAAAAAAAAAAAAAAAAAAAGCAAAGTGGGGTTGGAGGGCTAAAGGAAATTAAAAAAAGAGCGCGTTAGTTTTTTTTTTAAAAAAAAGAAACTTGATACATATCCGTCGCTTAATATCAACCCTTGGATTAAAAAATATTTAAAATATATAGTTTTAAAAAACCAAGATGATTTGAAGCGAAGATGGGTCCTGCAAATAATATTCCTGCCTAGGACGGGAATATTCTTGTTGTGAAGTTTTATTGGCCCGGTTACGTGAGTTTATTATTTTTTTTATTTTTTTGGAATGCCCTGAAAGAAGATGAGCCCAAATGAGACTATCAAGATGGGCTAAAACGTAATGAGGAAGGAGTCTCAAATCTCAATCCTGCTGGCACAAAACACGACCAAAAAAAAAACGGCAGTGTGAATACAGAATCCTTACCCTAGACTCAGAGAACCTGCCTTTGCTAATACTCCCTCTAATCTTTATCATAAGGCCCCAATTAATAAAGATATTTAGTCTTTTTTATAAGGCATTTATTTGTTTCTAAGGAGTATTAAATATTCTTTTTCATGAATGCTCATAGTTAATAAGGGTAATTAATGAGAGTAATAATTAATATGATATTAGAGTTTAATACAATTAGTATGAGTAATATTATAAATTACTTAAATTTTATAATAAATTGAATGATTTTAACAGTTTTTATTGGTTTGTGAGAATTGTTAGTTGGTGCCTTATAATAAAAAACAGAAGGAGTATTAATTTGTCATCACTTTCACTAATCGTCTTTGGTCAATGCCTCTCCCAATTGTTAGGAGCCTCTTGTTGTTTACTACTCCATATCCTAAATATAAAATAAAATTAACTTTTTTAGAGATATTAATAAAGTTGATTAAATTACTTTAAAATAGTTATATTTATCTTTCTTTTTTCTCCAAACTATTTTGCCTAACATATAATCTGATATATAATCTAATAATACAAAACATGTGATATAATTAAGTGACATATTAACTCCCTTAATCTCTCCAAAAAAATCAGCTATATCTTATATTTAGAATTGAGACATCTTCTCATATGACTTTGCTCCCTTCCCCTCCGCTGTTTCCTAGGTGGTTCAAGTGAGAAAAGAAAGGCTGCTATCTAAGTTATTTGTTCCCAAAACTACTCATATCTCATAAGCTTAAACACAAATTGCCACAAGAGTAAATGCTAGACTATCAAGTGACAACGGGTAGATTATTCAAGAATGTTGGAATGAATATATAGTCACAATAAACTTATGAGGAAAAGTTGGCGGGGACGGGGCTCTTAAAGAGAAAGTGATAAAAAATCGTTTAAGGTGATTAATACTTATATAGAGACTAGTAGAAGCAATGACAAAGCTAGAAATTTTAATGACGTGACAATTTGGAAATATGTTAATAAGTTAAAATTAATAATTTTTTAAGAATGGAGAAAATTTCAGAAAAGTCCTCCAGATTTCTTGGAATTTCAAATTTGTGAAAAGAGGGCCAGATAAATTTACATAAAAGGGCCCAAAGTTTATGAAAATTACATTTCTGCCGATAATAGTTTTAATGCTTTCATTTTAGTTCCTCTACAACCTTTTACTTATTTTATTTTAGTCCTTTAGTCAAAAGGCACGTTTTGACTAGAGGGAACTAGGTCAGCTTTCTTCCCTCGCTTTTGTTTCTCCTCTCATTTGCACGTGAAGAAGTTGTCCCATATCATTTGATTTAATTGTTTTTTGTCAAAAGTTTCAAAAGAATTGATTAAAAAAGCAGGGACTTTTATAGCAGCGAATTGATTTAAAAGCATGGTTGCAAAAGAATCAAAATCAGACAAAGGGGTGAATTAGGGCGTACCTAGGAATGTAAAGTTTGGAAATTCATCTTCGAATCGACCTTCTGGTGGCACTTTGCTGCTAAAGCTGAGAGATTGGAGCAGGTGAAGTCCAGAGAAGTGGTTTGTGTCTTGAATCAGCGTCCGTCTGGAGAAAGAAGGCCAGATCTGGGTAGTTTTGGATGCTGTGTTTCTCTTAATTGTTGATCTAGATCTTAGTCGCAGAGAAAAAAAATGAAACTTACCTTTTAATTGTCCAACACATGGTTGCCGTTGCAGGAGAACTGGTTTTTGTGGTGGTTGAGGATGTTATCGAAACTGTAATCTTTCGTCAGTCCTTTTCCTGTGGTCAGTGTAAGTGTTCCATTCATCTGTTGTATCCTTACAGGCACATACCCTTTTACTGTGGTGAACTCTTGAGGACCAACAAAACACAGAAAGCAACTGAATCGAAAAAAATATTTATGGAAGGAATTAGAAGAAATGGTATAACCGGAAGGAGGTCTGATGATGACGGCAACAATGACGGTGAACAGGGACAAGGGAGAGAGGACAGAGGACGAGGAAGAGAAGAAAGGTGATTTTAGAGGATAGAGGAGGAAATGGATTCCCTGCCTATCTTTGGATAGGCAGGGGGAGCTTGTCTCCTTGGACCGTCCAGATCTAATCTGGACGGTCCAGATCTTTTTTTTTTTACTTTAATTTTTTTTAAAAAAAAAAATATTTTATTGGGTACAGAATCTAAAATAAAGATAATCTCTCAACTAACATTTTTTCAAAAAATGATTTTTTTATTCAAAAAGAACAGTTTAACAAAATAAAATCAACCGCCCATATCGCATCCGGGGCCTTCAGACGATCTTCCAGCTCTTGGTGCTTTTATCCAAAGGATAGGCACGAAACCGGGTCCGGATAGAGGACGGCAACGATGACAGTGAACAAGGACAAGGGAGGGAGATTGTGTGAGGGGCATTTTGTTATTTTTGTAAGGTACTTAATCGTCTGTTAAGAAAAGTTAACTGTGATGGTATAGTTGCTCCACTTTTGAAAGTTTATATGTATTTTTGCTCTAAAAAAAAATATATGGTGCTGGGCGCTCCCGAGTAAAGTACATGTGTACTTTTACTCCTTTATCCTATATTAATATATTGAATGTATAGAAAAAATATATTGCACGGTTATCGTTTTATGAATTTACAAATAATTGAATATCGAGTTTTTATGTTAAGATGAAACTTAAAAGGAAGCCCAAAAATTGAAGTCAAGCCTCAAATTTGAGAGAAACACCCCATTAAATAAATTTTTAGCAGTTTTGATTAGCGGACTAGCTTAATTAGCGAGTCAAAGATGTCAGAGAAGGAATCTAAAAATAATAAAACATAAATCTTTACATTGTGGAATTCAAAATAAGGATGGAAGGTTACAAGCAAAATTCCATTACAATTGAGAAATCTTTGCTGATCCAATGGTGAGAAAAAAATAGCGACATGTCAAAGCAAATATAATTACAATTTCTTTAGCTAGGCATATGTATTCTTTTATTGGAAGCAGCAAATTTATATCCAAGAGCACAAGGCACAAGCAACACTGCCTGGTGTTGTCCTCAATCCTTTATTGGCGGAATACTGGCAACAAAAATAAGAAGTGTTTTTATTTATTTATTTAATTTTGGGCCACGAAATTAATTTGTGAAATTGGGCTTGGGGTTCAAGCCCAACAATATTATTGCGGTATTCCCAAAGCAAGTGGGAATATACTCCTATTGATTGGTTGTCCTTTATGGATAATACAACCTCGTACGTCAATCCACAAAAAGTCAAAAACAAACTCATGTTGATTATAGTAGCCAATGGAGTTAAGTTGCGTACAGCTCTTGACGTTTGACATGAGTACTCTGATTCTTCGCCTGCGGGCCCCATCCTGTGCATTGTGACGCGGTGTGGTTTCATATCGCTTTTCCTCTGTTCCTCACTCCCTCACTCGTTCATCTCACAGGAAAACATATCGATCATGGAGTTCCCCTATGGCCATCCCTCCCATCACCACAAGAGGGATGATGACCCTGAAAATCATCCCCCACCGAGAACAAATTTCTCTTACCTCGACAATCCTCCTCCTCCGCCACCCCCTTCCTTCTACGGCGGCGCTCAACCTCCCCCTCCGCCCATACCTCTGCCAGCTCAAGTCTACCACACTTCTCATGTTCCACCTTCCCACCACTATAACTACTCTGATCTCCCTCCTCCTCGATCGGATTCTTTCCACTACAATTACTCATCGGAGGCGCCGCCTCGTGTTCCTGCTTACGCTCCCCCGCCGGATGAGACCCATCGCCATCATTTTCCCTCCTTCATCCATCACCACACTCATCACGAATCCTCTTCCACTGGATCTTCCAACAAGCGCACCGTTAGGGTCTTCTCCAGGGCTTCCCCCAATTTCTCCCTCACCATCCGGGACGGCAATGTCATCCTTGCTCCATCTGATCCCTCCGATGACCGCCAGGTAATACTTATACGCAATTTCGATTCTCACTGATACCTTCGATTTAATTATCTGCCATCATTTGTGTGTGGGTTATTTCATTTAGCTGGTGTTATAACCATATACCGGGTACGGCGCTTTTGGAGCTACTGCGTGTCTAGTGCATTCTTATTTTTCAATTTGGGCCAAATTCTGAAGATAGGATCTTCCCAGAATCAGTTGACTATCTGGTGGACTGATTTTGCTTCGTTATTGTTGCAGCATTGGTTCAAGGATGAGAAGTACAGCACAAGGGTGAAGGATCAAGAGGGCTTCCCCGCCTTTTCTCTGGTCAACAAAGCTACTGGTGAGGCTATCAAGCATTCCATCGGCGCCACTCATCCGGTAACATCTCGTGTCTCTTCAAATTTTGACTCTTTTGCTGCGTCAGGGAAACCAATCAAACCATCACATGAGCTAGAATAGATAATATAGCTGGATTGTTTAAGATCGAACCATTTCCTGATATTGTGCTAAGTACCTTTCTAGAATTTAGAGTGTTGTGTTGGCTTTTCCATTTCCAGCATAATTCGCCTGTGAACTCTGCCTGACCTTTTCTTGACTCGTCGATAATGAGCTCCGTGCAGTTCTATTCATGTTCATTAGACAAAGTTTCATGATCATTGAACTGTGTTGGTCCAATACACCAATCTTGAATTCAAAATTTGATGAAATAATTAAAAGTGTAATATCATTTTGGGAAAATCTCATATAAATACCATATGAATTTATAAAACCCTCAAATGTTGGTAAATTTGTTAAAGGACTTAAAGGTACCAAGAACCATATCGGATTTACAAATTTGGGTAAAATTACACTTTTACCCTTAGTTTTAAATAAATTAAAAAAAAATGATCCTCATCTTCAAAGGGCGCCGGCAATGTTTTTTTTTTTTTGGGGTGGTTTTTATTTTTAATTGAAAAGTGTGAGATGTGGGGTTCGAACCTCCCACACCTCCATGGGGCCACTTAGTGCCTTTAATATATATATGCATTAACAAATATATATTCTTCTTAATTAACATTTTTTCAACGGTAATTACAAATCTTTCAACGGCAGTTACAAATCTTTCAATGGCATTTACAATTTTTTTTTAGGTTTACATTTTTTGCCTATGAGGGAAAAACAAAAAAATAATAATGCAACATCACAAATCTTTTAACGGCATTTACGACTTTTTTTTTAGGTTTACCTTTTTTGCCTCCGAGGGAAAAACAAAAAAATAATGCATTATCACAAATTTTTTAACGGCATTTACAAATCTTTCAACGGTATTTACAACTTTTCTTTGGTTTACTTTTTTTGGCGAGGAAAAAAAAAGTCATAAATCTTGTTAAAAATTTTGTAATCGCCGTTGAAAGATTTGTTGTAATGAATTATTTTTGTTTTTCCCTCTGAGGCAAAAAATGTAAACCTCAAACAAAAGTTGTAAATGCCGTTGAAAAGTTTGTAAATCTCGTTGAAAGATTTGTAATGCCGATGAAAAAATGTGAAAAACAATATATATATATATATATTTTAATGCATATATATATTAAAGGAACCAAGTGGCTCAGTGGTTGGGTCACTTAGCCCCATGGAGGTGTGTGGGGTTCGAACCCCACCTCCCATACTTTCAATGAATCTTAAAAAAAAAAAAAAAAAAAAAAAAAAAAAAAGACCATCGCTTGTGGCCAGCCTCCGATCCTTTTTAAAAAAGAAATATTTAAAACAAAAGGTAAAAGGATAATTCCACCTGAATTTGTAAATCCTCACATGGTCTTTAGTACTTTTAAGTCTTTTAACAAATTCAACAGATATTTGAAGGTTTTACAAATTCATATGGGATTTTCCCTATCATTTTCTTCCCTCTAAAAACAATTCTCTGCATCAATGTGCTTTCCTTATTGATTTAGATCTTGGAATGTAATCAGTGAATTCTGTTATGCTTGTCTTTATTTCAGTTGCGTCAAGAGAACAAGCAGATGCCCTCTTCTTTTGTTGTCTTTTTTTCAAAAAATGTTTCATAAATGTTTTGCAGGTTCGACTGATACCCTACAACCCTGATTATTTTGATGAGTCGGTTCTGTGGAGTGAGAGCAAGGAGTTTGCTGATGGTTATAGAGCTATAAGGATGCTTAATAATATTCAACTTAATGTGGATGCTTTCCATGGTGATAAGAGGTCTGGGGGTGTTCGTGATGGCACAACTATAGTCCTCTGGGGGTGGAACGAAGGTGATAATCAGCTTTGGAGGATCTCACCCTACTGTAAGTCTCTGAGACCCCCGAAAAAGAAAAATCTTTCTCCGTCTTCCACTTGCTGCTTTAGTGTTTGGGTTAAAAACCATTTTTGCCCTGAACTTTTTGCCCATGAGCTGCTGTAGTTTTTGCCACTTCATCAGCATCACCAAAACTTACGGGGCAAAAGTGGTCTTTAACCCTTAGTCTTTAATATATTCCAAATTCTTCTACTAGCATCCCTTCATGGGAAGCTTATAATCCTGATCAGAAATAGCCTCAATATTTATTAATGCTTGAGAACTACGATTTATTAACAGTCGACTAAATCATTGTTCACCAGTATTTGGCGTTAAAGAAGCTTTAACTTATGGTGGTTGTGAAATGCAGGATAATGAACTAGATTTACTGGTGAGTATGTGGTGCCTCTGATTGTCTGAAGATGCAGTATATATGCATCTTTATGAACTCAAGTTGCGAGGACTGGTGACTCTACCGTTTGTGAGTGACATTCATGTCCGATATGCTGTGGTTTTTTAAATTATAAACGGTTTCTGCTGCAAATTACATTTATGATCTTACATGTTTGTGTATCTGTCACTGGTGGAAGACCTACAGCAGTGTGTACTTTCATGGGTTGAGCTTTTACTGTTGCTACTCGAATTGAACTCATGTTTAGTAATTATTATTTACGTCACCAAATTACTACTGTTAAGGCTGAGACGTGGGGGACAGGGTAACAAAGCATCATTTGGTTCTGATTTATCTTTATTTATCACAAAAAGTTTTCGTGATTTGTTTTTGGAATAATAAAATCAAGTTGGGATGGGAAGAGTTTCATTCAGAGGATTCAACTTGCTATTAAAATTGAGAAAATTTTGTTGCTTCTACATTAGCGTTTATGGTGTGGGGGTGTTGCTTCTTTTCTGCATTACCATGGAGATGGAGTTGTTCCTCTGAATTAAGTTCATTAACTTTTCAATTACTAATATCGGTGTGTTTGGGTCTTTGGGATGGCTTTTAGAGCTCCCATAAGATTGGGCGCTGGTATCTTTTCTGCAAGTGTTTGGTTCAGCTTTTTGCCCAGAGGAAAAATCACTTTTCCCTTAAGCCAGAACTTCTAGCTTATCGCGGTGTTTAGGTTAAATAAGCTCAATAACCGTTAGGCATTAAATGTGTCTTTACTCTTTATGAAAAAATTTCACCAACTCTCAATTACTACCTCCGGTCCTAATTATAAGACCTAGTTGACTTTGTTTAGAGAGATTAAAGAAGCTAAATAAGTTAGTTAATCATTTTATATGTTGTATATCTTTAGATTATATATTAGTTTATTACCAAACTAATTACTTTGAATAAAAAAATAAAAATAAAAATACTCTAAAGTAATTTAATTAAAACTTCATTAATTTCTCCAAAAAAATCCATTATGTCTTATAATTAGGACTGGAGGAGGGAGTATTATTCTTATCTCTCTTATCCACACCCAGACATGAACTCTCGCCGGCTTCCATATTTTTCTCCTTTATTTTCAACGATCCGCTGCTTATGACCAGCATATTCTTTTGCTGTTTTTCGTACTCAGTTTCCGTTCTCCGTTGTGTTGCCGTTTTTTGGTCCGTCCGTCTCTCGCCGTGCATCTTGAACTCGGCATCTCTTCTCCGTTTTCTCTCCGGCATCTCTTCTCCGTTTTCTCTCCGGCATCTCTTCTCCATTGACTGTGGGGTGTAAATTGGAATATTCTCTATTTTCCCCAAATTACTTCAGATACTATCTTTGACTCTTTTTATAAAAAATCAATCCAGTTTTCGCGTTTCTTATGTCTGCAATTCTGCATGATAACCAAAAAAAGGAAAACTTTTCAACAGAACTTATAAAAAACAAAGAAAATATTAAATTATTTCTTGGAATGTATGAGTTGAAGGAGTTGCGCGTTTTTCAGTTTCAAAGAGAAGAATCATGGGTAACAGTAGTAGTTGTTGTTTTTTTTTGCGGTAAAAATTGGGGCTCAAACGCCCTTTACTTTACTGAAATTAACCAAGATCTAAACGTGGGTAAAGAACTCTCACAGTATCCCTATACAAAAAATCTACCACCCCTACTGGAAGAGAATCAAAAACAGTAAAATCCTCATTACAAATAAAAGTATACTTGACTAACCAATTAGCCACAGTATTGCCTTCGCGCAAAATATGGGAGAAACAAATCGAAGCTCCTTGTTATTGTCCGTAGCCTACGCATTCGTAGTTAATTTTTAGTCCTTCCTTTGATCCAAGATCCCGAATCATGCAGAAAGCCAAAGTTCTCGAGTCTCCTTCGCTGTATGATTTTGTTGAAGCCAAACTCATGTGCCATTCTAAGGCCATGTACAAACCCCCTAGACCTCAGCAGCTAAAGCATTACAACGTCCTAACTTCCTACAAAAACCACGAATCCAGCTACCATTACTCCTCCTCAACACCCCTCCACAACTTGCCAAGTCTGGACATCCTCTAGCAGCACCGTCAAAGTTTAGTTTCACCCACCCCTCTTCGGGAAAATTCCATTTAATTTTCCTCGCTTTCTTTAATAACCTAAAATCATTAAATCTTTTTGCCGAGGTATTCCTTCTTACCTAAGAGTTAAGACATTTAAAAAAGATTTATTTTTATTTTTTTTTAAAAAAAAGTAAAGTGGTGTTGGAGTGCTAACGGAAAGAGCTCGTGAGTGATTGAAAAAGAAACTTGATACACATCCGTCGCTTAATTATCAACCCTTGGGTTAAAAAAATATTTGAAATATGTAGTTTAAAAAATTCAAGATAATTTGAAGCGAAGATGGGTCCTGCATCCAAGTGCCGGGAAATAATATTCCTGCCTAGGACGGGAATATTCTTGTTGTGAAGGTTTATTGGCCCGGTTACGGGAGTTTGTTATTTATTTTATTTTTTCAGAATGCCCTGAAAGAAGATGGGCCCAAATGAGGCTATCATGATGGGCTAAAATGTAGTGGGGAACGTGTCTCAAATCTCAATCCTACCTCTTGTTCTTGGGTTTAACTAGTAAAGGGGTTGGACATTCTCACTAAAAAAAAAAAGTTTGATTCTGGAGTTGATTAAGGTGCTGGAGGAGGCATCCTAGCTCCAGGGTGTCTAGGTAATCAGTCATTGATAAACAATTTGTTGGACAATACTCAACGCAGTTACCACAAAATATACAAATCCGTCTGAGGGTAATAGACGGCTCACCCTACCCTACATTGGTATTACCTAAGAGAAAGAGAGATTTTACCCTATCCTTGGATCGTATGTGAACCCAACCCTTTTTCTAAAATTTTTATATTAGAAAAAAGAAAAATCTCAATCCTACTGGCACAAAACACGACCCAAAAAAAAATTAACGGTAGTGTGAATACAGAATCCTTACCCCAGGCTCAGTGAATACAAAATTAACGGTAGTCTTTGGTCAATGCCTCTCCCAATTGTTAGGAGCCTCTTGTTGTTTACTACTTTCTCTAGTCCTAAATATAAGACAAAGTTGACTTTTTTGGAAATATTAATAAAGCTAATTAAATTACTTTAAAATACTTATATTTATCATTTTTTTTCTCCAATATATTTTGTCTAACATATAAACTGATATATAATCTAATGATACACAACATATGATATAATTAAGTAACTTATTAACTCTCTCAATTTCCCAAAAAAAGTCAACTCTGTCTTATATTTAAGACCGAAGAGAATATCATCTTCTCATATGACTTTGCTCCCTTCCCCTCCTCTATTTCCTGGGTGGTTCAAATGAGAAAAGAAAGGTTGTTGTCTAAGTTATTTGTTACCAAAAACTACTCGTATCTCATAAGCTTAAACAAATTTGCCACGAGTAAATGCTAGACTATCAAGTGACAACGGGTAGATTATACGAGAATGTTGAAATGAATATATATTCACAATGAACGCATGAGGAAAAGTTGGCGCGACGGCTCTTGAAGAGAAAGTAATAGAAAATCATTTAAGGTGATTAAAACGTATACAGAGAATAGTAAAAGACTAATGGAAGCAATGGCAGAACCAGTAAATTTAATGACGGGGGCGAGAATTTGGAACAATGTTAATTTGGTCAAAATTAATATTCTTTTAGGAATGGAGAAAATTTCAAAACATCCCCATAATTTTTGGGGATTTCAAATATGTGAAAAGATGGCCAGATAAATTGACATAAAAATGCCCAAAGTTTATGAAAATTACATTTCTACCAATAATAGTTTTTACGCTTTCATTCTAGTCCTTTACAAACTTTCAATTATTTCATTCTAGTCCTTTAGTCAACACGCACGTTTTGACCAAAGGGAACTACGTCAGCTTTCTTCCTTCTTCGACATACTTGAGAAAAAGAGATAATCGGAGACCCTGGACATCACAATGAGGGTTGCAAACCATGGAGGGCGATTAGGGGAAGAGAGGTGAGAATCTGAGGGAACGAGACGAGACGGAGACTACCACCACCATCGACAACTTTCCACCATCACCTTCCTCTCACACCACCATCTTCAACCTTCCTTTGGCAGCATAGAGATCACCTTCCATCTTCAACCTTCCTTCCTTCTTTAAATTTTAGGGGGGATGGCGGCCACCCCTAGCCCCGTAACTCTTGCCTTTGAGTGGAAATGGCAATGAGTAGGCTATATCAAACGATCTTTAAAAAAAAGTAAAAAGAGACCGAATAAAACACTCAAATAATTGTTAAATAGCACGTTCTAATAAAAAAGTTATTAAGAGATTTAGTTGTTGATTAGAGCATATATGATAAGATCATGTTATTCAAATAATCAATCTCACCACGTAAAATTAAACTAGTTGTAATTATTGGGCTGTAAGGGCCCAATCACCCCTAGCCTTCCCTCATGTTGATATTGACACTCTCATGCCACCTAATCTCCCTCTCCCCCATCATCTCTCTTCCGATGATCATTCATGGCTTGGTTATTTCAAGTCGTGAAAAGAGAGTAACTAATTTTTTAATACGCATCTTAATTGTTTAAATTATCTCACAACTAAAAGCGATCCAAAAAGCAACGTGCCCTGATTAATTATGCATTCAACGTGGTCGGTAAATTCAGCATCCGTTTCGTGCGTCTCTCTGGTCAAAGACGCCTGTTTTACCACTAACCCACACATCTTTATCAAACCCACAGCTACCAAAAAAAAAAAAAAAAACTCCAAGCTTATGTAATTTTTTAATGTATATAATTAATTATGATCTACATACAAAGCACTTGCGTATGGACCTATTGATTTGATCTGCCTAAACTTTAAAGACGACGACCTTTATGGGATGCTTTAATTATTAATTAAGAGAGGATTTGCCTTGTTATATAACCAAAAATTAAAAGTTATTTTCCATCAGTTACATCCATCTCAATCTATTCTTTATTCTACTGTGCCATTATTTGGTCATATGTGTGAACGAGACTCTTTCTTCTTGACCTAAACGCACACACACAATTAATAAAGCAAACACCCCCCCCCAGGAAAAAAAAAAAAAACAGACTTTTTTAATCCCACTCAGCCACAGATGGATATGAACGACACACTCTCTATTGCGTGGCATGCTCCTTCTAGATGCTTCATTCTATCTAAATATCATTAGACAGCAATCATCTCGGGGTTAAATAAAATAAACTACTTCCTTTTAATCCAATGATTTAAAGTGGAAACGATGTTCTCTCAACTTTTTTTTTTTTTTTTACATAAAAGTTTAGGTAGGGTAGATACACGCCTTTAAACTTAAAGAACACCTAAAAAACATTTATAGATCGCTCATTAACGAGATCCTCACATCAACTAACGGATATCGAACCTCTTCATTTTTGAGATGAAGGCGTCTCCTTAACCAATTATGTCAATCCTCGTTACGTATTACAAATAGTAACATCCATTGCTAATTAGGGCCCAACTTATATTGATTTTTACTTTCTGATAGTAATTATCTCAGCTACGCCACGGAGTGTGAGACCTTAATTTCACAATTAATTATTTAAGAGAAATGAGGACGATAATGTTATGGTGAAATTGACTTTTGAATAGAGTGTTTATATTTGCTTTTGAGTGTATAGATTGGCAATGAGCTAATGTAATGAATAATGAGGAGCAAGAAGAGAGGAAGATGATGAAGATTTGGGGACCATAGAGTGGGAAAGAAAGGAAGAAGGTAATTAATAAAATAATGTCTGAAAGAGGGCCAACTGTCCGAACCTATGAAACAGTGTTAGGCTTTGGAGGATATGAAGATGGGCGGGCCCTACCCAGTATTCTCAGATTGCGGCGCTTTACCCCTACCTAGTTCATCTTCAATAATTGCAACTCTCACTCTCATATCTCAATGGCCCACCCTTTCCATTTTTTTTTCATCGTCATGACTCATGATTCATCATGATAATAATACCTTTATTTATTTATTTATCTTTTGGGTCCTCATTTTTTGCATTAAGGAACGACATTAAGGATAAAGAAGGAGGTGGCTGGCATAGGCTGCAGTCGTTTTGAGGTCCAAGTTTGAAGCTGGAGCAACAGTGACGTCAGGGTATGATGATCCAAGACCAAGGGTGGAGATTGATTTGAATAAAGGCGCGGAGGACTTGGGCGCCAAGCATACGACGAGCATTGGGAGGCGGGCAGTGTCGTTTTGGTGACCGTTTTGCTTCGTACACCTCTCCATCCTTCCATTCTAATCCAATCCATCTTTGCTCTTCCTTTTAATTAACAGGGTATATTAGTCAGATAATAATCGGGAATTAAAGTCTTGCAGGAAATAAATATTCATAATGATTCGAGAATCAAAACTTGTTCTGTATTCAAAGTAAACGTATATATTCAATGGTCAAATTTAATATACACTTAAACAACACACCCTACATCTCCATGTGCACAGATCAAATTTTAAGTCTTCATTTGATATTAAGGAGGAACATGTATATTCTCTTTTTTCTTAATTTTATTTAGTGACGGGTTATATTTAGAGATTACAAATAAGAGAATATATAACCAACAATCATTGGTTGAGATTGTAAAGAGCCTCAACTTTATAACTAAGATAACATAAGTTTGAATTTCAAAAAATGAATTTATTGTGAGATATGAGAATACTTTACCTCTAAATCTCGAGGGAACAAAGAGAAACTTTTATGTAATAAAAAAATAAATAAGGGGGGGGGGAGAGAGAGAATAGGGTAGAAAAAGATTTATAGGATGATTGAAGTGATGATTGTTGTGGATGGGCAAAAAGAGAGTGAGGGAATAATGATATTTTGTTCTTGAGAGGATGATGGTGTAGTGAGAATGGGTCCACACGCTTTGGATCATACTTTATTTCTTTTTTTTTTTTTTTTGCATTTTCCTATGTTTATCTTTTTAATTAAAAGGGTGAAGGCGGTGGTGACTGGTGATGCCTTCTTGCACTCTTCACTTCTTCCCACCTCGGACCGACCCTCCAAAATAATTCCCTTCATTATCCGCTCTTACCATTATTTATTTTCTGTTTATTTCCAATTATTTTTAATTTACTAACACCTTTTATTTCAGGAATAACCTGTTCATATTCATAAATCATGTTACCTCCACTCCTTAATATGAGATTAAACCGACTAATTTAAGAAGATTAATAAAATTATAATTATGAGAGATCAGATAATTTATTTAGTTTTCTTAATATTTCTAAATTACTCAACTTAACCTTATATTAATGATTGAGGCGGGTAGTATTTGTAGTCTATCTAAGGTTTTTAGTATTGTTTTATTTTTGCCCTTATTAATTATTAATCTTATAGTATTTATAGTGAGCCTAATTAAGTGAAAAAAGCTGTGCTGTGATCATTGTGCTGATTTAATTATCTCCCCATAAATAAATATGTTTTTAAAAATAAGTTGTACTTTTTATTTATTTATTACAACATTCGATCAATTTAGCCAAATTTTTAATTTATGTGCTTTGATTATTTATATGATATAAAAATAAGGTGTGAGGGAGTAATTAAAAAAATGAATGAATAGTTAGGAGGAATGATGAAGTCAGTTAATGCGGTTGATAAAGGCATTAAACAAATGAAACGATGAGAACATCATGACGCTCCAGCAATTTTTTTTTTTTTTTTTTTTTTTTTTTCAATTCCTCCACTTTCAACAACATAAATCCTTTTTACCAAAAAAAAAAAAACAAACAACATAAATCCTTATTCCTAGCGTCCTCTGATCCCAACTTCATGTCGGCGCCCCCAATATTTTGATTGTTATGTGATTGCCAAACTAGTTTATCTTGGACTTGTTTATACATTAATATTGCCAAGAGCCAATCTTTAATATAATTTACTTTTACAAACTGAAATTGAGTAATATGGTTTATGTTTAAATAAATCTCATAAAAAAGTCAGTTTGATATAAACTAATTTGGATAATATATAACTCATCTGTGCTTAAATATAAGTTTTAAATATGACAATAGATCCACCCCAAAATACATTTTTTTCCCCCAGTTTTGTATCATCACCTTTTGCTTTTTTCCCAATTTTATCCTTATTGGCTGTATATATGTTGCATATTTTTTTACCAGTGATGACTATTTGTGAGTTGCATTCATTAAGAAGGTAGTTGAGATTTATATTTACGAGGGAGGCATAATTGGGAAAAAATATATGTTACATACATATTTAGTACTAGTATGATTTTAACTACTTTTAACTCATTTAATTTCTTGATAAATAAAAAATGGTTATTTGAAATTTATATTCAGGGAGGGAGGAATAGTAGATTGAAAAGTTAATTTAAAGTGATCATATGGTTGACCAGTCACAGATTTGTGTAGACTTGAAGGTGATTTGTTGCACGGAGAGGTTGATGATATAGAAATTAAGAATACGACTTTTTCCATAGGAGCATTAAAAGAAGATGGATTAAAAGCTCACTTCTTTCAAACATAAAGGAATAGGGTGGGGGAGCGATTTGCAGGTTGGTCAAGGAGGCATTTAAGAACCCAAATTCAATTTGAGAGATCAACCATATAAATATATACTATTCTCATCTCAAAGGTTGATAATCATGGTTCACTTAAGTATATGATACCTATTTCTTTATGCAATGAAACTATTAATCTTATGCGTAATACGGCAAGAAGGAAGAAATATGTAGCAATTAAAGTTGATATGGAGAAGGCATTATGATAGGCTTGATTGGAGTTTATTGGAGGATATATTGGACTTGTTTGGTACATCGTTTGGAGTTCCCAATCAAATTTATACGTTGTTTGAATCGGACTTATATATGCGGATGGTGATGTTTGGTTGAGAAGTTGTCTCAATTGAACTTTTACACCAAAAGTTACTTATTTGAAAAGTTATTTTGGGAAGCTTTTGAGCTAGAGAGAGAGAGAGAGAGAGAGAGAGAGAGAGAGTTTGATATGTGTGAGAATATAAGTTATGTAGAGTATATTTTTAGAACTGGTTAGTACGCTCAAAAATATTTTAGAATACTGATTAATATTAAAAATATTTTTTTAAAATTATGAAGTATTTTTTTTAGTACTGTCAGTATTTTTAAGTATTTCAAGATCATGGAATATTTTTTAAGTACTATAAGTTTAAATTACAAAAACTACTTATTCTACCGTCAATCCAAACATAAATATGGTTTCTCAATTTGATTTTTTCATAACTCAGATTGACTATAAGTTATCTTTCTACCGTTAACTCAAACACACACATGTTAAAGTGTATTGGGTTGGGTGAGAATCTAATTCAAGTCATCATGGTGTGTGTTGGTTATGCTAAGATGCAAGTTTTATGAAATGGGTTGTGTTCCGGTGTGGAGCAGGATGTGAAGTGAGATGGTGGTGATTTGATCTTGGATCGAGTTCGAGGAATATCTAAGAGTAGAAATATCCCGGTGAGCGATGAATCGCGCTGGGACAGCGCTTTCCTGAGGGGGGGTTTGTGTTACGGTGGGGTTCTTTGTGTAGACGAGAATGTAAAACTCGATTAGAACGTTTTTCGCTGGTGTTTTAAACCCTGTATTTATAGGGTGTTCCATCTTAGATCGACCGCACAATCTATCATATCGGATTATGGATATGATAGATTGTCATCATGGTGTGTGTTGGTTCTGCTAAGATGCAAGTTTTATGAAATGGGTTGGACCCGTAATAAACTCATTCTCTTAAGAAGCCACTTCAAACATCTCCTGTTGGGTCAAAGTCTCATGGTTTGTATCTTCCCTCATTTTCATCGATTCACCTCTTCCTTTTCCTCTCTGTTTTTTTTTTTTTTTTTAAAGGTATAGCTGCTATCGTAGGTGTCGCTTAATTTAATAATCTCTCTCTGCATAAAACTAAAAATCGTTGAATACTGACGCGTCGGAAGCTTCCTATTGGTGGGAATTAAAAAAAATATGATGAGTGAAGGCCAAATGGGGGCATGAGATCAGATTCTCCAATCACGCGCTTTCACTTTGAATCTGCCCCCGGTTCCTTCTCTCTCCTATCCTTTCACACTTGCCGTGTCCTCCATCCCCCACGAAGCTTAAGGTGAATCTCACCACACTCTACCACTCCTCCCACCCTCACTCTCATCAACCGACATAACTACCATTATTCCCACCATTTTTCATTATTATTAACCACCATCCATCACTTGTTATTACCAATCCCATCTTTTCCCATCAATATTCATTCATTCTTTCTTACTATTTTTTTTTTATATTATCATCTGATATTTAATTTAACTTTCGTGGTTACTTCTTCAACCACATTTTAAAAAAATCAGCACGACCTTATACATCCAGTTATACATTTGCTCCTTCCTCCTACTTAATAATTCTTTCAATCCATAATAATAGTATATATATATATATATATATGAGATAAGATATTGTTACTACACTTTTTCATCGTTAGATCAAAATCTCAAGAGAATATCAAGAGATTCTGATCTAACGGTGAAAAAATGGTAGTGACATGGGTAATGACCAGAATTGGTAGTGACAATATCTTATCCCTATATATATATATATCAGTTTATTATAAGATAGGTAAATTATTTTGGGAAATTTAAGTAATTATAGAAGATAAAATGAATGAAGATATTATAATTTTGACTAAATTCAACCCCAACAACTAATTTTTATATTAAGATGAGGAAATAATATATTATTTATTAAAATAAATGGACGCGTAGTACCTCTATATATTCATTTAATCCCAAAATATTCCAATCATCCATGTATGTGTACATGGTTTTGCCAGCGAGTAATAATTCAAGTGCGTATTTGAAACCAGTTCGTTAATTATCTATTATAAAGCTCAGCGAAGATTCATCGACTCGGAAGCTTTCTTATAAGTTCGAATAAAGATTTTTAAAGTCGGTCCCTTAATTTGAGGCTAATCCCTGTCACTTCAGTTAATTTAACTCATTGTGCGTCCATTTTATCCAATTTCTCCTCCACACATAAAGTTCAATCGGTGAGGTCACTTTATATAAAGTATACCCCACGATCTTATTTCAACGATGCGAATACGACTTTTTAAAGTTTTCCCTATATTTAAATTAAAGAGCTTATTTAATCACATATCTACAACTGATCATTATTTTTTCCCCCGATGGCCCATTTAATTTATGCTTTATCAAATAAATTTTGGACTCTACATTATCTTTTTCATCCTCCTTTATATGTAAGAAATTTTTCTTTTTAAGAGCGACATTTCTTATTTATAAAAAAATAAAATTAATAGCCCATCAGTATCAGTAGAGAGTTGGCTTAATAATGATTGTAAAGGCCCCACTAGATTCCTTTAAATCCCGAATTCAGATTTATTGTGTTAAACTAATTTCAACAAATTTTTTCATATGGGTAGTTTTTTTATTATCTGTGTTATAAAAAAGTAGAGGATAGTAAGGAGTGTAGGTAATATATACTTTCTCAGGTCCTAATTATAAGATTAAGTTGATTTTTTTTTGGAGCAATCAAGGAAGCTAATTAAATTATTTTAGAGTATTTTTTTTCTCTAAACTAATTATTCAATTAATAAAATAATATATAATCTAAGGATATATATACAACATATGATATTATTAAGTAATTTATTTAGCTTTATTAAATTTTTCAAAAAAAATCAACTCGATCGGTTATAAGACCGGAGGTGGTATTTGGTTTGCTTGACGCAAAAAACGTCAAAAAGGGAATAAATGGAAGTAATGGACCGTTTGGCAGTTTGGAAAATGGGAAAGAAATTTCAAGGAAGTTGCAAGGATAGTGTCAATATCCCTCAGCATTTCTCCATCTGGATAGTAGCTACTCCATCGTATTCATTCATAAAAGACATGTTCCAAAATATATATTAATTTCAATCAAAATGATAATGACAAATATATATCTCTTCCTCACGGCCCTACCTAAAAGATTCAGCTCTTCCCTGTCCTCCCAAATTAATTAAACCATTTTCACTTTTGATCACCATCCTTTTTTTTTAATTTTTTTTTATTATTTATCATTTAATTTCCAGCTACACAAAGACAGATTCATTCCCTTGAGATTTAATTTTTGACTTTATCTTATTTTCATCAATTAATTAACGTTTAATCCACAAATGAAATTACCCGGTAAAATATGGATTTACCATATCCATATCTCGACACATGTAGGCACCACCTTCCTTGACACGTTGCCATCGTGGAAAAGGACATTGTTAATTTACTGAGAAAATGAGACGTGCGTGAAATTCAGAAATGATTGGCCTTCTTCACATGCCCGTAGAGGTGGAAATAAGCCATTTTTATCAGTATTTCTGTTTTAGCTGCTTTTTGTTAAAAATCTTGCGAAAGGCTATTTAAAAAGCTTAAATGCGTAAATAGGTCATTTTTATTTTATTAAAGCTGACTGTAAGTTCTTCAGTCAGCGCATTTGTTTACACATTAAATAAATATAATTATATTTATATCATATTAATAATATAATATTTATTATTTTTCATTCTTATATTCTACTAAAACTTATATTTATATAGTTTTGATAGCTCTAAGTGTAGGAAAGCTATTTATGGCTCCAGTTCTGATATGAGGCGCTTTTTAAAGCTACGTTGTAAGTAAGCGCTTTAAAAAGCGCTTTCAGGCCAACCAGGCGCTTATGAAGGCTGTGCTGGCGGCTACTTAAAAAAGTTTTCAGGCTGCGCTTGCGCAGCCTTCTACCTCATTACATTTCCAGGCTATTTATTAAAAGCGCAGCGCATTTTACTTTATTTCCATCCCTACTTGATGCCCGTTAAAATCAAACACCGAGAAAATTCGCATATAATGGGTACTTTTCTATGTTTATTAATATAAGATTCCAGTTTGAGAAGATAAATTAATTTTAAAATAATTAATTACCGGGAATTATGATAATATCGTTTTAATTAACTGCCTCTCGAACCCTCGGCTGCTTCTATTCACTCGCTAGTGTGAAAGGCCTTTAAACAAGAGGAAACCGCTTGTAGGCAGTCATAAGAGAGATAATGATAATAATGTACGAAATATTTTTCTTTTGTTGCCAATGATTCCATAATTGTGTGCGCAATATATATATATATATATATATATATATATATATATATAGATATATATAGATTATATATATTATAGAGGCCGTGGGAATCAGAAAGATTCGCCACCTTAACGTTTTTCAACGAGGTTAGGAGACAAATAATGTCACATGTGCAGTGTGTACTGATGTGAAGCGGCGGAGCCAGCTGAAACAGACTAAACTGCCACACGCACCTAACTAAAGCTGCTCAATATAATCATACTGAACCAATACATACTAATAGGACACAACACAAAATCAAATTAAACTTGTTCCTGGGACCATCACGGCCGGACATACTCTCTAATTGTTCTTCCTCTCCCAAGCTTTGAAATCTGCGTATATGTTAGGTTGAAGAAGGTAGCGGATAAAGTTTTTATTTTTTTCCCCTTTTAGTATTTTACAGACACGGAGGTGGAGCCCACAGCCGTAGAAAGGCTACCCTTTTTTGCCTTATTTCTTTTTGCGGTATCCGTTTTCAAAGACGGGAGCTACATTACATAGCCAAGAAGCCAACTGGATGGGACATACGTCACTCCAATAAAATTACACGTATCATCCTTCTAAAATATAATTATATAATTAGAGAGAGAGAGAAAAACAATTGGAGGCTTCCCCAGCAAGTGCCTTGCACACCACGCATCTTACACAACCAGCTGAGCTGTCTTCTACGCGCTCCTCTCTATTTAAGCCTTCCCTCTTCTCTTGTTTCTACTTTCTTAAAAGCTCTCTTCTTTCTCTTTGTGTCGCGCGTGTGTGAATATAATCTGCAGGTTTTTGTTATATAGTACTGGTGGGTTTGTGTGAGATATCTATTTGAATCCTTCAAACCCCTCTCTTTGTTTCTTGGTTCATTTAGAGAATTCGAATTCGATCCTGATGGAAGAACCGGTCGTGGTGAACAAAGTTGAAGATCAGCCTCTGGATTTGCCTCCGGGCTTCAGATTCCACCCCACCGATGAGGAAATCATCACTTGTTATCTCACAGAGAAGGTCCTCAACAGCAGTTTCAGTGCAACCGCCATCGGAGAGGCCGATTTGAACAAGTCCGAGCCTTGGGACTTGCCCAGTAAGTTAACCTTGGCCTTATTTTCTGTTTCTGATTCCATGATTTTTATTATTGATTGGGTTTTGAAAATAACGATTGTTGAGCAGAGAAAGCCAAGATGGGAGAGAAAGAGTGGTACTTTTTCTGCCAAAGGGACAGGAAGTATCCGACGGGGATGAGGACAAATCGGGCCACCGAGTCCGGTTACTGGAAGGCCACCGGAAAGGATAAAGAGATTTACAAAGGCAAAGGCAACCTCGTTGGCATGAAGAAGACCCTCGTCTTTTACCGAGGAAGAGCTCCTAAAGGAGGAAAAACCAACTGGGTTATGCATGAGTTCAGATTGGAAGGCAGATTCGCCACTTACAATCTCCCCAAAGCTGCCAAGGTTGTAAGAAAACTAATAAAGTCCACAACTTTTTGCCCTTTTCTTCATTCCCAGAAACCAAGATCGATTTTTTTTTTGCTTTAGCTTATCGATTTTTCGATCCCCACTTGCTTTTTTTTTTTTTTTTTTTTTTTTTGGTGTGTGTGTTTGTTGCTTTTTGGAAAAGCGGCTTTTCGTGTTGGTTTGAGAGTTTCTTTCAAGTGTGGTCCTCTGATTATGGCCGTCCTTTTTTGCTTTATTCAGTTTAATTTGTCAACAGAATCTAACAGTTTTTCATTAAAATTGGGCAGGATGAATGGGTTGTGAGCAAGGTTTTCCACAAGAACTCAGATGTGAAAAAGAACCCAATTCAAGGCCTTTTGAGGATTAACTCTCTCGGTGATGATTTGCTTGACTGTTCCTCACTCCCTCCTCTCATGGATCCTCCTTTCAAGTGCACCAACCCATCCCCACAGCCTATCTCATCGTCTAAACCATCCGACGGCTATTATGCCCCCAACCTCTCCATCATCAACAACAATAATCCGCAGCCGCAGCAGCAGCTGATGATGAAGCCTCAGGCTATGATGATGCCCAACAACAACAACTACACCATCAATCATCAGGCCAATTCCAATTTCCATCCTCATCAGATTCATCAAATCCAAAATCCAACTAGCAGCTTTTCGTTTAATAATAATAATCCAGGTTATTTGATGAGTAATGATCAGTTTCTGAGAGCATTTTCGGCGAATAATGACGGCGGCGACAGCGGAGGCTTGTTTGGGTTGGACAAACTGTGCAAGACGGAGCCGTTGGTGTCGACGTCCGGCAACCAGTCTGTGGTGAGTGTGTCGCAGGATACAGGCGTCAGCAACGACATAAACACCGACACTTCCTCCGCTGTTTCTAAGCTCCACATGGGAAAGAACAAGGCATTGTACGATTATCTTGAGGCTCCATCCACTGGGCCCCTCTCTGACTTGGAATGCCTCTGGGATTACTGAAGAATCATGAAGATCCTGCGGAGAAAGATCAAGAGCTAGCTAGTTTGGTTTTATACTTAGGATATCTATTATTACGTACCTCCATTATCTTTTCAGACTTTTGTATAGGCTTCGTTTTTTTGTTTGAAACACCGATTATTTATCATATCAGACAAGATAGGAAAGTTCTTGGATGCAAAAACATACTGTATAGATTTCTGGTATCCAAGTCTTTTCTGGCTAGATTTTAATTTCATCCCTTAGAATTATACCAAAGGACTTGATGATGAACTCATGTACATCTATATTCTTTGTTTCTTTTTCTCTTTCTTATCATAATTAGTGGGTTTGTTTTTATTCTTTAATTTTATTCTTTATATATTCATCAGATATATATTATATAAACCGCTTTTTTTGTCCAAGTTAATCTGTGTATTGTTGTGCAAGATGAACACTTTTTTTGCTACATGTGCATATCCATGTGGAAGTAGTTCATCTCAGATCGTTCGTTACGTTGGTGGTTTCTCTTGTAATATATTTATTATTCCATGCTATACCGCATATATATGTACGTGACACCCCACCCAATATATATATCTATATAGGGATGAGCATTAATTCCATTTCCCATTTTTTCAAAGTCTGAGATGGAAAAAAAGGTTCCACATCGATCTGGTGCGCAGTGTCCCCCACTAACTCTAATCGATCAGTCATATGACTGTTTCTCTCTTTGAAATTTTCAGGTCCTTAGCACGAGAGTGGCACATGGTGATGATGTAGATATATGTATGCCTTTGGAAATTCTCTCTGATCTTTTATTCCTACGATTTAAAAACCTTAGCTGTATTTGCAACTAGCTAGTCTCAGTCCATCAATACACATTATTAATCCATGGCAGTAATCTAGATTCAATTCAGTGCACGTTTGACAAATATTGGAAGGCCTCCATGCGCAATTGCCCTCTACGGAACCAACCAGCTTGTAAATGGCAGTACGATATATTATTTGCTGCGCTAATTAACAGCAAACTATTAATTAATTAAAAAAGACATGAGTGGGTAGTTAATATATATATATATAGCTAGCTAGATTAATGGAATAATCAAAGCATTAGTAACACCGATAAATGAGGCGGTCGAGGCATGTGAGTAATTCCCTGAATCTGTGCAGAAGATGCCTCTGGGAAGGGTATTAGTTAGAAGAATATTATTAAAGGGTCACAAAAAGAGCTCATAGCTTTTATATATAAATGAGAAAACAGCAAAACAGTGGTACAGGTTTTCCTCATAACAGCCCCCTGAAATCTTGTGTCCAAATGAAAAAAAAAAACCTAGTCATCACATGCCTACCCAAAAAATATTCCGTGATTTATATTCAGCCCCTTAACTGTGTGCCAGAAACGTACCATTTTCTGACGTTTGTATACACCAAAAGAATATATACAAGATAAGAGACTCGTATACATGCTTGTATACATACGTATGTATATAGACATGTCTTGTACGCCTTTCTCAAGCTACTTACAACGAATACACACATGTATGTGCTTCGATCACTTTAATGCTCGTAATTAATCACGTAGGTGTCGTTTAGGCAATAACTGTTCCTGAGAGGATAAGATCCTATATATTTAGGAATAGGATCATCAGAGAGGAATACAAGTGAATGTGAGTGGTAGAAGATAGAAGCATTCATAAGCAAAGAGAGGGTTAAAAGCGGTGAGATGAGCATAGTAAGTACGCCAAATCTGGCGGAGAATTGGGATAGGGGTTTCGGTTATTGGAAGAGAAGAAAGCTTCATGTGAATTTATGGTTTTTATTTGATGATGTTTTTTTATTACTCCCTCGAGTCATAATTATTAGACCGGGTTGACTTTTTTTTAGAGAAATTAAAGAAGCTAAATAAGTTACTCAATCATATCATATGTTGTGTATCCTTAAATTATAAATTCGTTTATTATTAGTTAAACTAATTAGTTTGGGAGAAAAAAAAACTCTAAAGTAATTTAATTAGCTTGATTAATCTCTTCAAAAATTTAACTTGGTCTTATAATTGGGATCATAGGGAGTAATTAATTAATTTGTTTAATAGGAAAAAGGTGAGGCTCATATCTTGTCCATTGAAAGTAAAGCTTTTTATAGGGGTTTTATGCTTGTGGGGAACTTAACCGCCCCTTTTGGGTTTATATGCCTTCCTATCGTGTTACCTTTTTGTTATTGCAGTGATCTCTTTTGCTAGGGCTTCTTTTCCATGGATGAAATTATGAGTTCAATAATGGAATGGTTCAAGGGATAGTGATTAGCATACTTATAGAAAATAATACACTACTCGTGAAATCCCACTTAGATAGATTGATTAGGCAGGCAAATCAAATCACCTAAAATGTCATTCAAATTCTAAACTCTTCGAAATTTATGGTCATGTAATTTGCTAGCCAGGTGAAAACAGCAAATAGTAACTTTTTAAATAAAAACCGCTTTTTGAAATTAAAGATTTAAAATTTAAAATCAATTGTTAAAAATCTATATATATCCACCAATTATAGATTTGTTATTATGAAGATATACAGGGTTTTTTTTAATCCATATAATCTGATCTGATGTTGCATCGTTCCATTATTTGTCTGCACTAAGTGGTTTTGGAGATCAGGTTGCTGGTTTTGATGATATAATAAGATGATAGACCAAATAAGCAGTGAAGATGTTTCCTCGTAGATTTGTTGATATTATGATATATATATATGTACTGAATTTAAGAAATGTTTTTTTTTTCTAGTAAAATGAATGTTTAATTTATTTATTAAATTGTACGTAACATGTTTGTTTCGAAAAATAATTAGCCAAGTTGAGAAGAATTGACACGTACACAACGATCGTTCACGCCAAATGCGTGAACACTATTGTACGACTTCACAAATAAACAATTGCATCACCAATATATTAATCTATAAAATTTATAATTTGGAATAAAATTTAGCTTCAATTCTTCGTTTCAAAATTACTATTTTAATTTGAAGGGTATATAGTTTTATCTTATATATATATGTGTGTGTGATTTGAAATGGTTTACAATTCATAATTTTAAAAGTAGGTTATTGTTTTAATTTTGGTGAAGTTAATTATTATAAAGAAGATTTTAATTAGTTGATATAAATGGTAGTGATTTGAAATTGAAATGGAGTAGTTAATTTGGAAGTCATGATAGAAGATGGAAGGAGATAAGAAAGGTAGGAAATAAATTGCATTAATTGACTCAGCAAAAGAAAAAAGGAAGAGGGAGAGAGAGAGAGAGAGAATGAGAAGATGCTTGCATCTGAATCAGAAAGCCCTGATTTGTTGCATGAAAACATGGGGCTGTGGGCCTTCACCCACCAATCACCACCCTCCAACTCATCCTCCTCAATCGTTGCCCCAACCACGAAAAACCATACACATCTGTCTTCTAACCCTTGTGCTTAGTTAAACTAGTGAAATGGTCGGATTTTCTCACTAAAAGAGAGGGGGTTCGATCTCAGAATTGGTTAAAATGCGGGAAGAAGCATTCTAAGGGTCTACGAAGCAGTGGAAAGAGGTGGAGACATGCATGGGCGGACCCAAGTATTAGGTTGCCCCCCTTGAATTTGAGATTTTATTTTTGAATGATTGCACATCCTTAAATTAAGTGTTCACTTTTAATACATCAAGACTACACTTCATAATCGGATGAGGGATGAATGGCTGAATGATTGTTTAGTGCCTTATATTGAAAAAAAATGTATTTGATAGCATTGATAACAAGACAATTATGATGGAATTCCAACAAATAAGGCCTAGAAGGATGATATTATAATTATTTTTATTGTAATATACTTTTTTTTTAATTAAAATATATGTACTTGAACTTATTGAGTACCCACCCTTCATCGTAATTTATATAGCTGTATTTATTTCTAACAATACTTAGCTTTCGCTTTTAAATAACGTGTTTGTAAAATAATTGTCTATTTTATTACATCATAAATATTCATTTGATTTCATAAATATTTTTTTGATATTTTTTTTTCTTGTTTATATTCTTTTATTTTTTAATACATTTAAAACTTTCCTTAAAAAAAAAATTCGGGGGCACCTTGTCAATTATGCCCCCTTCTATAATTCTCTCGGGTTCGTCGCGGAGACGTGTCTTTCTCTAACTACGGTATCTTTCAGACGGGCCTAAAGCCAGCCTTTTTTTTCTTGGATTGTGGAGGTTTCAACCTCTTTTCTAAAAGTTTCATATATAAAAAAAAAATACACATCTTTCTTCTAAATTAAAAACACATTACATTTTATTATACCGTTTGGAAAAAATTATTTCCGTAATATTTATTACTTTTAACTAATTTCTAAATCTCAATAATAAAAAAAAAAACTAATTTCTAAATTGTTTAATTCAATTATTAGAGTGTCATAAAAAAAAATCGGAGAGAGTACTACTTTATGTAACATTGGAAAATTTCAGGGAGACTATATCAATGTGTTATATAATTAATTATCTTATTTACTCGATTTATATATCTAAATCAATAGCGCGGCCCCTATATATATTATAAATCTATATATGAGGATAAGAAAATGATACTATTTTGTATCTACCAAAATGTACGTACCTGAAAATATCTCTATACACCACAGATATATATATATATAGGTGGGTTCCCTTAACCTAATAAGAAAGGTTTTGTGATTTATTAATTACTGAAAATTGGAAAATTCTTCGCCCATCTCCTCTATTATTTATTTTAGTAATGAACAACAGGCCAGGTCGCTATCTATGCCACCCAAAACCTAGCTGTTAACTATCTCCAGAATATATATATTATTTGATTATGGAATATTTTATCTTTTAATTATTCTGATAGTTCGTTCGTTCTCATATGGCCTACACAGTAATTAATGATATTTATGAAGTATTGTGTTTATTTATCATAAGAAATCGAATAATATATATATAGTGATCTTTGTTTTACTCTCACTCTCCTCTTCCCATTCCTCTCTACCAATACAAAATAGCTTAAAATGCGTGCACCTACAATAATCCCCATATATATTCTGTGAATTGCGTATACACATGTCAACTCAACTTGTTGATTGCAATGCAAGTTAGGTGTTGGATCATTGAGGTGCAATAATATATATAATATAATGCACGGTTAGCTAGGGATGAGATCGATATAAACCAGACAACCTTAAAAACGATGCGTCATGAACAAATAACGATGTCTCGTTAAGTCAGGTTATTATAGGTAGGAAACAATATAATATCCAGATTGAAACATGAGTGCCAAATGACAAATGATGTTAAGGAATACTATTATGCATTATGATTAAAGCACACCATCGATTCATTTCGTGACTATACTCTTTTGTTCAATGATGCAATTTGTTAGGTTTGATTGTATCATGCATATATGAACAAGTGCCTCATCAATCACAATTTATGGGCCCAACAATTATAACCTACCCTCGAGGCACGTGAATTAATAATGACCAAATTCAATTATTGTACATGCCATTATAATTTTGGGCAGACATATATATAATAAGGGTAAATGATGGATATAAGTTATCTCCAGTGACCCCCAAAACTATGTTGTTTTAGATTAATGAAGGATGTTTTCGTAATTTTACACCATTTATTAATTCAAAACGATATAGTTTTAAGGGTCATTAGTCTGGAGAAATAATTTTTCCATATAATAATCTATAAAGTGATTTATTATTATTATTATTATTATTTTAAATGTGGAAAATGTGGGTGGGGTGTGAAAGGCGGGAGATGGGGAGGGAAATTCCCAAGTGTTGGTTTGGGGTGGATGGTTGACTTGATCATCATTAATTTAATTAAGTATGAATTAACGATCAAATCTCAAACCTAATCCTTGAGCAGTTGTTTGACGAGATAAGAGTGAGGGCAAGTAATTATGATTATGATGGGCGATGGCTATATATATCTTGGACCTAAAATCTCATAACACATACATCTATGAGGTCATCCACACCGACTAATTATTTATATATATATCTCACTAGGGTTCTAGATTGTCTTAATTCCCCAAATAATTACTTATTACTCCCTCCGGTCCTAATCATAAGAGTTAGTTGACTTTTTTGGAGAGGTTAAGGAAGCTAATAAAATTACTTTTTAGAGTATTTTTATTTTTTCTTCAAAATATTTAGTTTGAATAATAAACTAATATATAATCTAATAATATATAATATATGAAATGATTAAGTAACTTATTTAGCTTCTTTAATCTCTCCAAAAAAGTTAATTAACTCTTATAATTAGAACCGGAGGTAAAAATACTTAATTAGCAAGAAAAAAGAAGAAGGAAAGTACACACGCGTGCTCACATCCACATCATGAATCAAAAGAAGGTTAAATTTTTCCAACCAAGCATGGACCTGGGAGGGAGCTCACACTACCTATAACATTTGTCCTCTATTACTTTATACACGTAGTATATCATCATTGATATAATCCTATTTGGAAACCATCTTTCATCAATTTTATTAAGGTAGGGTCAAGCCCGCACGTTTTCCTGATATTCACATTACAAATTTGTGTGTGTGTGTGTGTGTGTATATATATATGCTTACAAACACTGTGATTCCTCGGTTAATTATAAATTAACACCATAGGATCACGTCTCATTATGCTTTGCTTTTAAAAATTAACAGTATAAAATTATCCATGTCACTAATTATTTACGATGCAGGAGCTACTTATAGTGTGGAAAAGTAATTAAGGGATCATATGGAAGCGAAACCTTTTTTAAAAGCTGGCTACTCACTTTCGATTGACTCTACCAATAACTTAGGATCCCAAATTTTCGTGAAGCCAAGGAAATAATTGTTTTTTTTTTTAATATTATTATCAGGTTTTCGGTTAAGGGTTTGTGGCTTTCAATTCTAACACAAGTGTTTACTTTAAAAATTGAAGTCGAGACTTAAAGGATCTAGTACAACCTTATATCGATAGACAAACTCTGAGTTGATAAAGCTAAGGAAATAACTAATTGAATAAAACTTAATTTGAAAGATTGTACATCCCAAGGGCTTTATATACTTTGGCCAAACAAACTTCCTATTCCTAAAATGAGGAATATATTTATGCAATTAATATAAAATTAGTATTTTTTTAAAAAAATGTATTTAACTTCTTGATAGGTAAAATGTAAAACAGGCAAGACATGCATATATTTTGTTATAAAAATCAACTTTTCAAAATATATATTTCATAGAAAGTAATTTTCAGACAAGAACGAGTAGTTGAATCAAGTGACCCATTATAATTTTGGTCAAAAAAAATATATGCTAGTGGCAAAGGATAAAAATATTGCAACTGTTTTTAATTATAAAATTAAAATACATGCACATTACATCAGTGCAACTGGCAAAGGAAAAACAACGAAATACGCGTAAGGGCTCTGGGTTCAGACCCAAAAATAATAATAACACGTGTGGGTGAGGGATGACCGGCTGAGCAGTGGAAACGGGTCCAACTAGCTAACCGGAAAGGTGGGTTACCTGCCTGCGGGTCAACTTGGACTTGCATAACTCGTGTAATGCGCGGGTTTAACCCGAAAATCAAAGGCCCAATATGAAATTACCGCAACTAAGATCTATAAGGCCCAAAAAAGCTTCATTGAGCGATTTCACTCTATAGCCCAAAAATAAAATAAAAAGAAGAAAATAAAAACGCACCCCAATTTGCAATTTACAATTTGCCCGACGCCACCGGCTCTGTGCCTGGACTGTACCTCGGTTCCTCCTCTCCGGTGCCGACGAAATAGCTCTTGCCACCTCGATATTTTCTGGTGAGACAACCATCTATCCTCTTGTCATTGCCAACATGGATCAGTTTGGATTCCAAGCCACAGAAGCACCAGAGACAAAGCCTTCAGCTGTGGAGTCTCCAGTTACCCTTTTAATTAAGCACCTTCCTGAAGCGATACCTCATGAAACCCTTTCTCGACTCTTATCGCATTTTGGTGCTTCCTCTGTTCGTCCTTGCTCTAGCGGAAGGTATTAAGTGCTTGCAATTTGAATTTTCTACCTGTTCAGTGTCAACATACTATTTGAAAATTTTATCTGCTAAAACCTTTGCATCTTCCTTTTCTGGGCCATTTTCATTGTATACGCCAGTTCTTGGAACTCATGTTATTTCCTTGGTGACAACTTCTAGTCACTTGTAAATATATTTTATTGGGTTGATGTCATGGGACAGTTAATTGCTGTTTGGTTAACTATATTTGCTGCCAATTTGTACTGTCAAATCATTCATGCATGCTAGCTGTTTCATTGCTTGATCCAATGCAGGTTGAGAAACTGCGCTTTTGTGGATTTTAAAAATGATATGCTGGCGTCACAAGCACATCGTCAACTAAATGGGTAATCCTTCAAATCCTATACTTTTCCCTCTCTAAAGCATTTCCAATTGATAATACTGGTGGCACATCTGAAAATGTGGTATCGATTTAAAATAAGCATTTTATCGCTATCCCTTTTCATCTGTTTCTTGATTTAGTCACATAAAAAGAAAATCTATTGCAACAAATGGGAATAAGTTCAAATTTTTATGAAAATTTAAAACTATTTTTTTTTTTATTAGTTAAATGTGTTGTATTGTGATTTTCTTGTTGGTTCTCAGGTTAAGATTTCTCAGTAAAGTGTTGTCAGTAGAGAGAGCTGGTAATCCAACTGAGAACAGTGAACAAAGCAGTGGATCTCAGCTGGTGAAGGATTCTAAATCATCAGTGGTGAAAAATGCTACTATCAGCAAACCTCTTAATGATAATTCTAAATCAAGAGTCCCTCCTTCTGAATCAATTGCTGCAAGACTGGGTGTTGACTACCCATTTCCTCCTCACCTTGAGTATGCGGCTTTCTGTCACTCTGCAATTTTCACTTTTACGTTGATATAGGGATACCCATCCACAGTCCAAGTGTGCTGGGCAAGTTGACCGTCTACATTTTGTAGATTAAGAGAAGGGCACAGTGTACAAATTTGAAGGAAAAAAAATCTAACAAGAATATATACTTCTTTGTTGTTGAAAGGGAAGAATCTTGAATCAATTTGAAAGGGAAACTCTAATAATTTAGTATAATAGATGATAGATTAGTAGGTATTGGGCAATGTATGGAAAGTAGAAACCAGTTTTACTTGATGGTTAATTGTGGTCTTTGCTATCTGAAGTTTCATCTTTGCAGATTACATATATATATATATATATATATTTTTTTTTTTTTTCTGGTTTCCATGTATTGTAGTGTAATGAAGTATGTTTGACAGGTACGCTTACCCACCACCTGATGGAAATATACTGACAAACATTGTAAATGCACTCATTGCTGTTCCCCGCTTTTACACTCAGGTTGTTTAAATGCTAAACGTGGCTTCAACAATTGTATTGGTTTCTTTTTTCCTGCTCTTGTAGCATTTCTTGTGTCTCTAGGTTGTACTGACCCAACATTAATGATCTTATTGGTTGTGCCTCTCTTATATAGGTGCTTCACCTAATGAACAAAATGAACATTCCAGCTCCATTTCGTATGGCACTGCCCACTCCACCTTTACCTGCACAAGTACCAGCACCTCCACCTCCCCCTCCCCCATCTATAACCACGAAACCTGAGACTGTGAATCTCTCTAGCAGTGAATCAGAGATGGATTCTTCAGATGATGTAAGATTTCAGTTACTTTTGGCTGTTGGGCATATGTCTGTTATTTATTGATCACTTATATGATTGTGAGGGGGTAGCTTGGCTAACACTTCAAATTGACTTAATGCACTAATGTTTAAGTTATCATTCTTTTACAAATTTAATTAATATTCTTTAATGTATGTTGTCCATACTGCTGTGAAGAACAATTATTTGTTAATGGGTATCAGCTAACAAAATTACGGAGCTAGTTTGACGAGCTTTTTTTCCCCCTGTATAATTTATCAGCTGGAAAACTAATATCAAATTTGTAGGAGGTTGATGGTAAAGTGGGTTCTACGGGTGTGGCAAGAGTAGCGAAGTCAGGACGAAAGCGTGCTAGACATGAAACCATTATTGGCCCTGCCATTGATAAAGATGTGGCTCATGAAGCTGTTGGAGTAAAACCAGCCACTTTGGTTCCTAAAGAAATTCCAGTGATTAAAAAGAAGAACCCTATCTTACAGGTAGTTAATTTTCATGTGATTGGTTGCAGGAGCAGGACAAAGTTATCCTTTTGTATATCTTAACTAGAATGTAGGTCCTATTCTTGCACAGGATCTTAGGCAAGTCACGCTATTCATAACTTAAGAATAGTGTGACTTTGTTTTGTTTTGATTTGATACTATATACTGATGTTTTTTCTTGTTGATGTTTTTGAAGATTAAATTTGCTCCTAAAGCAATTCAAAGTGAACATAAAGATGGTAACTCTATGGAAGAGTTAGTGGAGCCAGAAAAAGAAACTTTGGATCCTAAAGAGTTTTTGATTCCAGAAGAATTAGAGAGTGGAAAGTTACCTCCAGAGGAAATTTTATCTCTTCCTATGTTTAAGGTATGGTTTTAGAATATCTTGGCAATTACATGAGGACAATAGAGACAGGTAATTTATTAATTTAGTATATGCTAATGGATCAAAAGTTTTTTATAATGATCGTAGTCATTGTTTGTTGCTATTGACAAATGGATGAGCCTGACACCATGGTAAGTATCTGATTATGTTTTTAATTCAGATATAAGAAAGGGAACAAGAATACTCTGTGTTAAAGAGAAAACAAGGATCCGGCTTAACTCTTTAAGAACAGCCCAAGAGAATCTCCAAGATTAAGTTACTCTCTGAATATTCTATCATCTTATTAATAGGCTAAGAGCCAATAAATAGGAGTAGGTTTATAGAGAGAGACTCTAAACAGACTCAATTAATAAATTAATTCCTAATTTATTTTAAGATGCTTCTTTTTCCTAGAATAAATTAATCCATAGTGATTTGGATTGCTATCACACCACTGCTGTTCTTATCATGTTCTGCAGTAGTTTAATATTTCACAAAAATATGTCTGGCAAAAACATGTTTCACTAAACTCTACTGAGCACTATTCTTCCCTGGAGGAGATATTTGCCATATTTGTTTACCTTTCGTCCTGGTCTCCTGGACTCTCTGGTGGCAACTACTTTGTGTGACAAAAGTGTCAAATATTGGAGTAGCCTTGATTCAACCATTGTCTTGTAGAAACTCCCATAATAAGCTTTTCTGTGGCTTCAGATTAACTAGAAATTAGTTTCAAGTGAGAAGTTCATAGTTGAAGTTCTTTTTCTCTTTTGAATGAAAGCAGAGGATCCATCATTAGTAATGATGTACAATATACAAAAAACAAGAACAAGAAAAAACCTATAGTCCTTTCATCAACCTCCTTCTAAGAAGATAAAGGAGGTTGGTAAAAAATCCTCTATTTCATACCTTCCCGCGAAAAATTTATAGATCCCTCTATCATATCACGGCAAGGGAGCTCCTGTATATTGTCTCTTAGGGCCTGTTTGGTTTGAGGGGAGGGAGTGGGAAGGAAGGGAGTGGAAAGGAGGATATTGACCAAATTGTCATTAATGAGAAGAATATTCTTTTTTGTTGAGAGTATAATTTTGGAATATTGAAAAGTTTTCATGGGCTATTTAGTAAAGAGGAGAGAAAATTTTTTCTCTCTCCCCCTCCCTCAAACCAAACAAGCCCTTAAAGTGAGGTTTAGAGCTCGAGCATTGTCAGTAATCACCTCAACATCATGAAGTCCATTAAGCCAACACACTTCCAGACCTTTACATAGGCCTTTGATCGTAGTGATCACAGGTGAATACCTTTCCAACTTCCAGCAAATTCCCACCGCCCATTGACCAGTTGAGTTACAGATCACACCACCACAGGTCCACAGGAACTAACTCCTACATTGCTTAGGCAATATATTTGGAGTATGAGTTTTCCCCCACTTGCTGTTCTGATATTCTGAAATGCAGCGCCATTGACCCTTCCTTCCCTTTCAAATTCAGAAGCATCATATCATATGCAGCTATACATTCTGATATGCTTGTTTGAATTTCTGACTATTTAACAATGATGATTTTGATCTGATGGATTTTGCAGAACTATACAGCTGGGAATCCAGCTCCTGTGTTGTATATAAAAAATTTGGCCAAAGATGTGATTGTTGATGATTTCTATTTCATATTTGGTAAACTTCCAGACTTCAATTTTTGCTACAATTCAATGGAATTATGTAGCTGACGTGCTAGTTAACTTTATAGTTCCTCTCTTGTAATTTGAGGCCTGTGGAGTCGCCTAAGTATAAATGTAGACAGATGTAAGACTTTTTGTACATGGTTACCCTATCTCTTTTTAAAATAATTTCCTCAGGGTCCTTGTTCGGAAGTGTTGAGGCTGCAAGGTCTACTCTTCAGATCAAGCTTATGCAGGTAGGGTCTTGATTGGCTTTTAATCTGTAGTGTTGGAAGACCAGTTTTTTTTTTTTGGTGATGTTATTTGTATGTTGCAGCTAATCTGAGCTGATGGTGCAATGCTGAGTGACTTGAAAAAGAAAATCGAATTTTTTAATTCATTCTAATTCTCTAATCTAATCTAATCTAACTAAATTTATGTAAAAGTAGAATGCAACTTATTGTTAAATTGAATACGCAATTCCTAAATCACTTATTCTTTTTTCTGAATAGAACAATAGCTTCTTTTTAAAGTCACAAGATCTCCTAATCATGAGCCAAAATTCATTACTCTTTCTGAATTTCAGGAAGGAAGGATGAGAGGTCAAGCATTTTTAACATTCCCATCTATTGAATTGGCTCAGCATGCTTTGGTAAGTGCCGCTTGGGTTTGTTCAAACAGTTCTGTAGATATTTGTTTTGTATTTCTCTTGTTCCATCTTTTGTCACCAATTGCTTGTAAAGTTTGCGCAATGAAAAAATCAGTTAGGTGTAGGATTAGTTTTTGTAGATTTTTACAGCCACATTTGCAGTTCTTGTACCCTGGAATCATGTTGTTTCTTTTTCCGTGAGTCATGCTGATAAATTATAATTTCTTAATTCTTTTGTTCTTTGTCTTTTTATGCATAAGATTAATATTGCACATTACAATTGAGTGCAGAATTTAGTGAATGGATTTGTATTCAAAGGCAAACCAATGATCATTCAGTTTGGTCGCAATACTGCTGCTGCGAAAGGAACGTAAATCTGTGGCCACAATAGGAAAGAGTGCAGCATGATGATCAGTTGCTTGACGCTTGGTAGCATGATAGCAGATGGCTATGCTCCTCATTGACTGGGAGGGGATCGTTCTCTTGATCACGGCTGCCCCAACATCCAGGAAGGTAGTTGTGGTCTGTGATTATCCTTTATTTTTAATCAAAGATGTAAGGATCATTCTTGATGCTGGCTTTGGGCTTGCCGGAGTGAGAAGTTCATGATTGCACCGGCGACAAGAGGAGTCCATGAGACCATGACACAATACGGTTCTTTCAAAGGGCATTCCCACGTAGTTTCCTTGCTGCTCCCTACTACTGCATGCAGATGGGTGATCAAATAAACTGTACAAAAATTCAATCATCATAAGATAACAATGCATAATATCATCATTTCCCGTTTTGATATCTTTTGATCTGTTGGTGTTGAGGAGGGTGGAAGGTGCAAGCTAAGGTTGCAGACTATGCACTAAACAATTCCGCTTCTGTTGTATCATCAACCCGGTTTCGTATTCATATTCTATGGATTATTCTTAATTTTTCTTGCACTTGTATTATATAATGATAATTCCATTCATTTCCTCTTCTCTGTCTCGCCGCTATGTAGTAATAACCTTTCGACGACAACTATATGATGTTTTCCTATAGAAGCGAAGATATAGAATCCAGAAAGACTATACTAGTATACTACATGTATGAACTATTTTAAGAATAAACTAGTCGTGGACGCCATGACTGAATCTGGTCTTGCCTAATAAGAGTAATACGTCATGGTTAATGAGAGAAAGCGATCATGAACCATTCTTTATAGGAAAAATTACAGCAACTTATAGAGAGGACCGGATGCATTTATATTTACCATAACAATTTTTTTAACCAGTGGATAAGACTTTTTTTTTTTTTTTTTTTTTTTTGATATTAAAGAAGGCTAAAAGCCAAAATTACATAAGAAGAAAATTACAACACGGGGAAATAAATCCCAAACACTCTTGTTCACCCAAGTCCTCAAATGGAGAGGACAATTCTTAAATATAGCAGATCCAGAAATACCCATCTTTGCTAAAGCATCAGCAATCCTATTGATATCCCTGGGAATATAGCGCAAAATAACCTCCCAATCCCTATTCCTCATTTCCTTAACCCGCTCCAATAGCAAGTCACCCAAGTGGAAGCTCTCATCAAGAATTCTTTCCACGAGGCTTTGAGAATCGGACTCCAAGATGACCCTTTTCAAGCCCAATTCCCATGCAAGCATAAGGCCCTCAAGAATCGCCCAAGCCTCAGCAGAGTCAGAATTACACACACCAATATATTTTTTAAAACCAGCAATCCATTCTCCATGACTATCTCTAATAATACCACCGCAACCAGATATAGATGAATTAATAATCATAGCTCCATCAACATTAATTTTGTGCCAACCAACCGTCGGTTTACGCCATCTCCTCCTTTCAAGTTGCGAATCAAGCATGTGCGGAAAAACACCATCGGGGATAACATGTTGGGACGAAACATAATTCCTCCATGAATGCAAGACCATAGCTGCAGGGTTAGAAGGTTTCACGAAGGCTCTATCAAATAAAAACGCATTCCGCCACTCCCATAGTTTCCAGATTGCCACCCCAAAAACTAGAGGCCAGCAAGATCCTACATTCAGCCCTAAGCTATTTTTCAAATTCAAGGCCAACCACTCTTTAAGAGGAGCATCAAAGAAAGCAGAAGCATTCGTAGGGCTGATAAGTTGCCACCACATCTGTCTTGCATAAGCACAGTCCCTCATAATATGCATGGAGTCTTCTACCTCTGAATGGCAAGAATCACATAAAGAAGAAGCTTGGGACCAAGAGCCTCTCCAAGCATTTGTAGGTAGCTTTTGTAGAAAGAGTTTCCACATAAACACCTTGATTCGCTCCGCCCTTTCCATTTCCAAATAACCTTAAAAAGCTTATGTCTCATATGAGGAGGATTCTCTTCAATTAAAAAATAAGCACTTCTCGGGGAAAAGCGCCGTTACTCGCCGCACCCCAAACTAGGAAGTCATTTCGGATCCGATCTCGGTGGCAAGCATGCAGCAAGTCTACTAATGATCAGAGGGTCTAAGATAGGCGCCAACCTATCCCAATCCCATATTCCATTTCTCACCCATTCTGCAACTGAGGACTGCTTTTCGTCTTCGGACAATTGTCTATTGCACCGGGCTATTAAAGGCTGCCCTTCAATCAACCAGTTATCATGGAAGAAATTAACCGAGATGGCCATCTACGATTTGCCATTTAGAACCTAGCTTGACAACATCGGTTTGGGCACATATAAATTTCCATATCCGAGAATCATCCTTCCTGGCTACTAGGAGAGAATCCTCCTCACGCAGCATGTACCGCTGTTGGAACATGTCAGCCCAAAGGCCTTGAACGCCCATAATTAATTGCCAAGCCAATTTAGCCCCACAGGCTCTATTAACTGAAGTGAGTCTTCTGAAACCTAGACCACCATATTCCTTGGGCCTAGTTATATGTTCCCACCCAACGGGGTGGAAGCTACTAGCGATACCTTCCGTCCCCGGATAAAGTTCCTCCGAAGTCGCTCAACCTCATGGCAAATACTACGAGGGATACTTGCCACCTGCATAGGATACAAAGGTATGGTACTTAACACAGACTTTGCGAGAGTGACCCTGCCTGCAGTAGAAAGGCAGTTAGCCTTCCAGGCCGATAGCTTAACCCGAACCCTATCAACAATATACTGAAAGTCTTCTCTCCGTTTCCTGCATCTAGAAAGAGGGAACCCCAGATACTTGCCTATCTCACTTGACACTTTAATCGAGTTAAATCCCCGATCCTTTGCACCGGTGTGAACCGGAACACGGGGAGAGAAAAAGATAGAGGATTTCTCTTTCGATCTTCCCTCCGAAGCATTCATAAAATTATCAAGACAATTCATCATACAAAGGGCCTGAGCTTCAGAGGCAATCCCAAATAACAACAAATCATCTGCAAATAACAAATGGGACACCTTGGGACCAAATTTAGAAGTATAAATAGGATTCCAAGCACCCTCCTCCACAACATCACAAATTAGGTGAGAAAGCTTGTCCATACGAGAGAACAAAAAGAAGAGGGGAGATAGGATCCCCTTGACGAAGGCCGCGCTAGGCGAGAAAAACTCGTTTGAGCACCATTCCAAATCACATTATAAGAAACAGATGAGACACAAGAAATGATAAGGTTAATAAAATCCAATTCAAAACCAACTTCAAAAAGGACTTGTCTCAAAAAGGACCAACTGACTCTATCATAGGCCTTCTCAAGGTCAATTTTAATAGCCATAAGCCCTCTCCTACTACGATTTTTACTCATAATATGAAGAAGCTCCTGTCCAATCACAATATTATCTTGTATATGCCTCCCTTTAATGAAGCTATTTTGAAAAGGGGATATCAAATCATTCATCACACCCTTAAGACGATTAGTAATAATTTTAGTAACACACTTATAGTGAACGGTACACAAGGAAATGGGTCTGAAATGGCTTACCAATTAAGGGCATCCTCTTAGGGATAAGAGAAATAAGCGTTGCATTTGAGTCCCTTACAGATACCTCACCCTGGAAGACACCTTTCACAAAAGAGCAGAGAGAGGGTCCCACCGTGTCCCAATTGTTCTTATAAAAAACAAGGGGAAAACCATCAATTCCGGGCGCTTTAAAAGAACCCATGAAAAAAATTGCCTGTCTAATTTCCTCCTCAGAAGGCACTTTAGCAAAACCTGAAATGAGATAATGACTAATAACAGGAAAGCTAGTAGTAGTAGTAAGGGGAACAGACTCATCATTACCACCGCAGTATAAGGATTTAAAATGACGCAAGACTAGCTCCTTCAAGGCTTCTTCATTTTCAATCCAGGTACCATGGTCATCCTTCAAAGCCACAATACGATTCCTCCTCTTCCTCATTTTAGACTTTGTTGTTGTTTAAAGTAGCTTACTTTATAGATTGATGGGCTTTAGCCTTGATTTTTATTAAAAAGGCGGGGTATTTTAAGTTATATTGGACTTGAAACTAATTTCTTTTGAAGTTTAAGGTTTAGAGTTTTCACTTCTTTTAACATTTAACAAGTACTTTTTTTAGTATCAAAACAAGTACTCTTTAAAATTTGAACTTGTATTATTCTTCCTTATAGGAAAAGGATATTTACCCCACAAGAAAAATTCTGTTTACCATGTTAACTAATACTACCTCTGATCCTAATTATAAGGCCTAGTTGACTTTTTTTGGAGAGATTAATGAAGCTAAATAAGTTACTTAATCATTTCATATGTTGTGTTTTCTTAGATAATATATTAGTTTATTAGTTAAACTATTTAGTTTGAAGAAAAAAATAAAAATAAAAATACTCTAAAAAGCTAATTTAATTAAACTTTTTTAATCTCTCTAAAAAAAGTTAACTAAGTTTTATAATTAGGATCGGAGGGAGTAGCTTTTTTTTAAAAAAAAAAATATGAAAGAAGGCTAAAAGCCTAAATACAACACGGAATTACAAAAATGGGGAAATGAATCCCAAACTCTCATGATCTAACCCGCACCTCAATGGATAGGAAACTAGAATACTAGTACTTCCATTTTAGCAAGGGCATCAGCCACATGATTAATCTCACGAGGAACAAAGCATAACTCAACCTGCCAATCCTTCATAAGCATCTCCTTAATCCTAACTAACATTAGAGAATCAGCCCTTTTGACTACAACCAATAGGTGTGTGGTCACTCTTTTTTAAATCAATGGAGAGAGGTGAGGTCCACGGTGTTTGTTTGTTGGGCTTGTTCATCACGTGAAGCCCACAGGTCCAATGGGCTTAGAACAATGAACTCAAAAGCAAAGTTGGAAGGGCCCACAAAAGGTGAATGAGGTGGCAAAGGAGGGGTGATTCATCAGATTATCCAAAAGCATATCCATTCACAGTCATTATCATATTTCCTAAATTTTCCTATTAAAAAAAAATATTTCCTAAATTTGAATGTTTAACTGAAAGTATCAATGATATGCCACGTGTTTGAAACTGCGATGTTCACGTACCTCACTCTTTCACCATAGATGTACCAGCTTCTGAGTGACCCTATATTTTTTCTTATCCATCATATCAACTTCCACCCTATTACCTCTTTATAATTCCCTCCTGCCTTTCTGATCATCAGTTTCTCACCGTTCGATCTTCCCGATCACACTCCGAATACCGCAATACATATTGAAAAGCGTTTTCGAGTTCCTGCGATACATTCGAATAGATCACTGCCTCGCCTGTAGCCGAAAGTTCAGCTCACCCATTTCTTGTGGATAAAGCTATTTTCTTTTCCCGACGCTTTCATTTAGGTTTTCTACAATCTGCTTCCTTGGTGATCAGAGTCTGAGAGACTTAGATTTCTGTTGTAGTTGACCGGAACTAAGGAAGTTAAAATGGCGGAGGTTTTTGGCAAGACCGGTTTGATTTCATCTTGGAATAGTTATAGCAACCATCATTGTCGCAGAATCTCTGTAGCTCCGAAGAACTTAAACTGCAAATCTGGGGTTTCTTTTCCTTTGAGGAGGTCCCCTTCTCTGAAACTTAAATCTCAGGTTCTCAGGTCTTCATCTTCCTCAACGCAGAGTCAATTTTACGGCAGAAAGATCGTCTTTCAGGTCATGAAAAGCATACCCCATAGAGGGGTTTCCCTATTCCGAGCTTCAACTGCATCTCAGGTTGGTAATCTTTATTCTGATGATCTTTCCTCAGGCGACGAGTTTTGGAACTTGCTATTTACAAATCCTTCGAATTTTCAGAATCTTTTCCTGAAAACGAGAACAAATAATTGCGGAGGAATTTTTTGTAACTTTTCTTTGTAACGTTTTTCACTTTTTATGGAACATTATAGATGGGCCGTGTATTTGGGAAAGCTCAAAAATGGTGGGAAAAAGGACTTCAACCCAACACGAGAGAGGTGACTTCGGCACAAGACCTTGTGGACTCCCTGCTAAACGCAGGGGACAAGCTAGTCATTGTTGATTTCTTCTCTCCTGGTTGTGGTGGTTGCAAAGCCCTTCATCCAAAGGTATTTTCATTCTTTATCTGTTCTGATCCATTGATTCATCCCATGAGATCTTTTGATTTTCCTTTTAACCCCAATATTCACGAATTTCCTGTTTGTATTATGGCAGCTGTGTCAGTTTGCAGAAATGAACCCGGATGTACTATTCCTTCAGGTGAACAATGAGGAGCATAGAGCTATGAGTTATAGCCTTGGCGTCCATGTTCTTCCCTTCTTTCGATTTTACAGAGGCGCTCAAGGTCGTTTATGCAGTTTTAGCTGTACCAATGCGACGGTGTGTATAGCTCACTCTAATTCCTCTTCATTCCATATTCTTGCATTTGTTCAGTTACCTGTTTCAGCTTTGATTATTTCATATCATACGCGCACCAAGTCTCAAAATCTGGTTATTTGTACCCTTAACGAGTATTAATTGATGAGCAGTGGTTTGAATTGAATTCAACTAATTGTTTGTGTGGCTTTAGTGTTGCCAATTGTGGATTGCTAGATTGACGAGTGTTTTCAACCTAACTTAGAAGATTCAACATATGCCACAAGATTTGAATCTGGGATGTTTATATGTTTTTCATATTGTTAATTTGGATTATGTGAGAGAGATTCTTGGTGTCATGTGCTGTGCGCCCTGGGTTCATGTTGTTTGTTTTTCCTTTGTCCTGCTGTTGAACTTGAAAATACTGATAATACTTTATTTGAATTACAGATCAAGAAGTTTAAAGATGCATTAGCCAAACACACCCCAGATAGATGCAGCTTAGGCCCAGCCAAAGGGCTGGAGGAGAAAGAGCTATTAGCTTTGGCTGCCAACAAGGATCTTAACTTTACCTACACACCCAAACCAATTCAACCTGTGCTCGAACCTGCTCCTCTAGAGTTCCCTCTGCATACCCCGGCGAAACATGAGTTGGCAGCTAAGGCCAAGGCCGATACAACGAAGGTCTCTGAGAAGAGAACCCTGACCACTGCTGGGAGATGATGTGGAGGTTCTGTGAGCCTATCTCCCGAGTCCTAACCATATCCCTTGTACAGGTTTTTTTGGCATCTTTATGTAGAATTTGGTGTGAGAATGAAGATTAAGGTTGAAGCCAGGTAGTTTAGGCTTTGGTCCAGTAGTCTGTATTTCCCTGATTGCTTCAGGCCAATGGATTCACTTTTTTTTTTTGGGAATCCAAGCCTGATGTTCTTTAAGAACAGAAGCAGTCAGCTGTATGATTCCTAGTTTCTGTTTTGTTGTCATGGAGGCATCCCTCCCACTCCCTGATGTTGTAAAATGCGTATCCTTTTCGTCAATGGAAGGTTTAGCTTCTGTTTGTTGTATTTCTGTGCAAATTATATTTTCTGGTTCTATTTTTTCTTTCCCAGTTCCAAGATAAAAATTAGAGACTAAAAAGATTCGATTTGTGGCTTCTTCTCCCTTTTAACTGAAACCTGCCCCTGGTGCCACCAACACAAGGCAACCATCAGCTTTACCTAACATGGGTAAAATCATATATTGAGCTTGTTTGGTGAGAGCGTTAAGTGATGGAAGCGTTTGCGGTAGAGTTAATGTTTTTTGGAGAAAAAACTCAACGTGGTGTGTTTAGGTTCAGCGTTAAGTTAACTGGACTTAAAGCTCCCAACGTTAAAAAAGTCCGTTAAGGAAAAAGGCTCCAGAATCAGGTTTTTTAAAATCTTTCCGAACTTTTTTTTTTTACGGCGCCACTTCTACCACCATCAATTCAAACACAAATCATTATCTATAACCTGACTTTTTTTCTACCGAGCTTTTTTTAAAGTCAGATAGTTTTTAAGCCACCGTTCTACCGCCAACCCAAACAGACCTATTATCTGTGGGATGGAAAACAACATTCACACAAGAATTCAGAACATGAAGTTTGTGGATACAGAGAAGCAGGAACGTTGTCATTTATTGCAATGGCATGGGCCTACTGTACGGATGAAGTCACATCCGTCACAAAAAATCCAGATGGGGAAAAATGGAAGCTTCATGAAAATGGTGCCAGTCTTACAAGTGTATGGATTTTGGGAGATCTTTGCACAAATGGGGAACAGGATAATGGTGCCTGTGAGTACAATGGAAGTGTGGAAAAGATAGAAAAACAAAAAGTGGTCTTTATTGGCTTGGTGGTGGCAACGGGCCTGCCCTCAATTCTACCCGCAAAGTTCCAAAACGTCAAAACCTGTGATCCCTTCCAAGATTTCAAATCTCCGTGGGCCCTCCTGCAAAAATGCAAATCCCTAGTATTTGACTGCTTCTGCTTTCGTCCCTGATTTTCTTTTTCCTTGTTTCTTTCTAGTAAGTTCTAACTATAAAGTATAAACAAATAAGCAGTAAAAATCTCTGGTATTAATGGCTCCATATCTAAAAGGAAGCTCTTACTGATTTCCTCCGTCATGTTTAAGCCTGGTTAAGAAATAACAATACATAATAGTTTGTCATCAGAAACATGAAAGTGAAAGATTCAACTTGGCTTCTTCCAATTAGTATTAGTACTCTTTATAATGTGGTGACTTGTGGCTCTAGATTTTCGTTGTTGGGAAAATAGGTCCTTATTCTGCATCATCAGATATAACAAAACAAGTACCCTGTGGTTTAAATCAAGGACAGAAACATATGAAGAATAGAGAGGACTTGTGAGTTTACATTCTTCACCAAGAGAGTCTGGCATGAGTAGGGTAGAAAGAAGGACGTAGCCAAAGACTGCTTGCCCGATTCATATCCATCCATTGGTGATGATATATAGAGAGAAATAAAGTGAGGTGAGATATAGAATCATATAGAATCCGGCAAGTCATCCTTGGCTGCAACCTTTCTTCCTCACCCTTCACGCGAGCTTCTCTGATGATCAAAACTTGCTTCTGAAGTATCAGTGGGTGGGTATAAAAGTTTTTCTTTAGTTCTATATATAGAGGAATCGAATGGGGAGGAGAGTAATGGAAGAGAAAAGAAAGAAATGTCACCGCCAATATTGAATTATGGGTACCTTTTTTCCTTCCTTTTCACGTGGCGAATGGTTTGAGATGGTCACATGTGCGTACTACTTTGTCGGAGAGAAAAAGTTGAAGCTGCAGTTTGACGGATTCATGAACCCAGGCCTTCGTGGTCTGGTCGGGAATAGTGTATACATTACGAGAGCAACTAGTGTTTCGTACTACTACCTCTTGTTCTAATTATAAATTACAAACTTTATATTATAATTAGATATGTTTTATTACATAATGTATAATTCTCTTTCCATAGAAAAAAAATGGGGCAAATACAAACTGAACTTATATATATATAAAAAATCAAACACTTTTGCTCTTACTGTACGACCCCTTTTGGAAGAAATACTCTAAAATTCCTTTTTAAGGAAATAGATTTGTATATTGCATCTATGTTTTTTAATTTGGTCGATCTCATGTATGAACAGATTTTATGGCCAAAAAAAGAGAGAAAAGAACAGATTTTCAAATCTACTCACTTTTTTACCCCAAAAAAATCAATTTTATGAATAAAAAAGACTAAAGAATACATTTAGTCTTTTATATTTATTCGAGGGTTCAATTTAGTCCTTCAAATTTATAAAATAAAATTCTTGTATATGGGAGCAACATTGGAGTGGAGAGGCCATTGATGAAGGAGAGTGAGGAGTGTGCATTGGTACGAAGAAGACGGGCTATTATTAAATTATTAAAATTTCTTTTTATATTTTTTAATTTAAGAATGTTTTATTTAATTGCACAATCATCATTCTTTGTTACATGAGATTAGTTGTGCTAGGAATAAAGGACTAAAGGACTAAGAGTATACTTTTTAAACATAAGAAACTAAATTAAAGCTTGAAGTAAAATAAAGGACTAAATGAATATAAAAAATCAATTACAATTGTGTTAGGAACTAACAAAGTAGCACCCGAAATACCATTGATCTGATATATTTCATTGATATAAAGTTACACACAATCTGATATGAGAGAAACTACCTCCCACACAGCCACAAATAGTCTCAGGTTTACAAAACAGAACCTGATCATCCTCTCCAATACACTCTCAAATATTCGATAACTACCTCCTACCTTCTAACGGCTCATATAGTCAAAAACAAAACAGCTTTCGCAGCCTCCTATGAGCCACCCTAACAATAGCTACTAATCCCACACTTCATAGATGTCTTCCCTTACTCTCTACTAATCTCCTAAAAAAAATGAATATTGCAACCATAAGATCCTAAAATCTCAGTAACCATTGGTTATTCAGAAATATACATGCAAGCCAAGATCGAGAACATAAGGTTCAAGAATATATAGTTATATTATATTTTATACAAAACCTTTCACAAACTTGTTCTTGACTCGGTTACCAAAACTCCCTCCCAAAAAGAGTTTCAAAACATCATAATTCATTTTCCAAACATTTTTCACAAAAGATATCATATAATATACTAAACAAATATGCAGTATGCAATATGCCTCCCTTATATCACCGTCCAATCCCAATCCTTATCTTGACTTAAGCCATGCGCTAACACATATCCAATAGAAACACATCCATTTAACTTGGATTGTCCAATTCCTCACCAAATCTTAAGATACATCTGGCGTAAAAAAGTATAGAGCTTTAGTATAGACTATGGCTCCCCTCCTTGAACACAACTAAGGAGGTGTTACTTGTCTCACAACTCTAATGCAATCTCGGCCAAAGGAAGACATGAAAAAAGGGGTCTTGACAACTACTCTTCATTGTACACCGAGTGATGGTATAAACATATCTCATCATAAAAATTTCTCCTTACTCCAACCAATCACAAATATATCATCGCTCATATGCATCTATGACAACCAATCACAATAAAATCAATAGTAATAGTAACATAAAAGCACGCTTAAAAAGTTTTCAAAGTACATAACCATGAGTTCTAAAAATACAACAAGCATACTTGAAAAGTTTCTCACTCATCAATAACTTTTTAGTCAAATATATAATTTCAAATCAAGTCATCAATGGGCACAACAAATCCCAAAATAGTTTAATACATATATATATATATATATATATCTTTCATCAGTTCAGTTAATATAAAGACCAATTAATGATTTCACAAACAAAATAAAAACAGTTAAAGTCAATAAAGTTAGTTTACAATTTAAGTAACTTCCAATATTACTTCTACTAATTGCACTAAATTCTAATATCATATTAATTATTACTCTCACACACTACCCTTATTTATTAGGGGCATACATGGAAAAAAATAATTAATACTCTTTGGGAACAAGCAAGTGCCTTATAAAAAAGACCAAATAAATTTACTACTTAATGCCTTATAATAAGGAACAAAAAGAAGTAGTTGACAAGCATATACAAAAATAACTAAGGTTACCTCTACTCTAAATTTCTTTTTATCAATACTTATTCCTTCTTGACACTAAATAATTTCCATAGCTCTCCTTCCTTCCTTCTTTCTTTCTTTTCTCTCTCCCTCTCTCGTCACCGTGTGTGTGTGTGTTCGGTGTGGCGTTGAGGGAGTGCGAGTGTGTGAGTTTATAGGGTTAAGGAGAAAATCATGTTAACTATTAGGTCGGGGCAAGATCCAGCGATTAAGTTTTAAAGTGCAAATAATACCAACAAACAATTGAAATTGTAAAAAAATCACAATTCGTTAGTTGCCACAGTAACTTCCGTTTATGACTTTTTTTCTTTTTTTTTCTGGTCAATGTCGGCAAGATGCAGCTGCTCCAACAACAAATCTGAAATTCATCATCAAACTACCCATTCAAGAGTTCTGTGACTGAGTATATGGGTTTTCGTGTGTGGGGCCAATTTAATTTTGCTTGAATGAAAAACCCTTTGAAAAAACTCATTAAACCTGGGAGCCATATAAATTTCCTCAAAATGGTAAAGAACCTCGCCCTCGTCTTCCGCTTTTTCTCGGTTGGTATCTCTGCTTCAATCTTCGTCGTCTATAACCATGCCACTCAGACCAATTGATAACGCTCTTCCCACGACTACAGATGAGAGGCCTAGAAAGCAATCGAGAAAGTTGTTCTTCCAACGACCAAGCAATCTGAACGCTCTCTGAATGACGAAAATCAGATTCCGATGCAGTCATCCGGAGATGCTTCCATTGATTACATCTCCTCTGAGGATCTGAAACCTATATCCGAACCTGAAGCAAGGATTCAAGTAAGTTCTTGATCTGAGGAGCCACAGAAATAATCCATATCATTTTTTTTCTTTTTCCATTAATTCTGTCATAAATAAACAGCACTGACTTTTGAGTTCTTTAAAAATCCAGGGCTTAATCGAAGATTTAAATTCGAAAAATTGACTCAACGTCTGCCAGGCTTTGAACGATCTTAGGCGCTTTGCTTTGTATCACTCCTCTCTTCTTTTTCCAGAATTGTAAGTAAATTGTTCTAATATGGGTAATTCATTCACAATTTTTCGCATCGCGCGCTGTCCATTTTTGTGAAGGCATGTACATTTGGGTTTCTTGAAATATACGATGTGAAATTATGAAACAGGGGGAAAGTTGCATCGGTGGTAGCTAAGACAATGAAAAATCCTCGAAGTGCTCTGTGCAAAACCTCTATTATGGTTGCTTCTGATATTTTCAAATCATTTGGTGATAAATTGCTGGATCCATCCACATCTGATGCATTTGATTGCCTGGTGTGATTCAAAAAAAAAAAAAAAAAAAAGTCATAAACGGAAGTTACTATAGCAACTGACGGATTGTGATTTTTTTACAATTTCAATTATTTATTGGTATTATTGGTACCTTAATATGGCCTAATAGTTTATTGGCGATTTTGCTCCTTAACCCAAGTTTATATAATGGATGGGAATTAGGTCAGTGGTGAAATTTTCACTTGAGCCATTAGATGTAATTTTCCCCTTCCTAATTTCTCATCTCACCGCAAACGGCCCCTGACACTATATATATATATATTAAAATACATTATATTATTATAATATAATAATATCCCCTTCCGCCTGCGTTCCTTCAGCCTATTATTATTATTATTATTATTATTAGGGAAAAACACTTCTCATGTTGTAGGAGAAGTGTATTAAATAAATATCTGCGTGAAATGGTGAGGCAATATATATATATATATATATATATATATATATATATATAATTAGCATATTATTATGCATAAAATATTATTGTATCTTAAGAGCAGGTGATGATAGTTGATCTCGATACATTTTATTCATCAAAGTTTATATTATTATATACAGTAGGAATATTATCTTCTATATCATAATATCTAGGGATTATAATCAGAATAATAATTATAAAATTTAAATGTTCATAATCTTCTAATCAGATCCTAAAATTTCTCTAACTACGAGATCATGATAAGAGCAAATATACCCTTAATTGTGTCGGGCTTCCAACAATATCATATAATATATATTATTATATCATTGTGTGTATTAAAAATTCTTAAACTCTTACTTTCAAAAATTTATTTTCGTAAATTTTAATTATCATAAATTAATTTCTCCTATAATATTACTTTGTTCTAGAATAAAAATTGGGATGTTACCGTAAGCGTCTTCCTAACCGACACATCAGTAAAACGGTAGGCTCAAAACACTAAAATAAGAAAATAAAAGGCAAGGCGGTTATGAAATATGGATAATGGAGAGAGTAATTACACAATATTTTTGAAATTAATAATGGTGGACACTAAAATTTAAAAAGCGAGGCGGTTATAAAACATGGATAATGAGGAAGATAGTTACACAATATTTTGTAAATTAATAATGGGGGATGTAGGTATAAAATATTTAGTAAATATTTGATTTAATATTTTAATTATTTCTTTAAAAATCTAGGTATTTTTTTTATAGTAATAGGATATTGTTAATACCATTTTTTGTTACTACCATTTTTTTCACCATTAGAATATAATCTCATCGGGAGAGAGAAATGATATAGGTAGATAAGATTTTGATCTAACGGTGAAAAAATGGTAGTAACAACAAAATAATATCTATCCTTTTTTTATATAACAACATATTAATAAATATTTGGATTCTTAGGGCATAGGCTAATTGCTTTTAGTTTCATAGAAGACAAATTAGGCTAACACTTTTTTTAATATTATGTATATTGGGATGAGATATTGTCACTACTAATTTCGGTCACTATCATTTTTTCACCGTTAGATCAAAATCATCTATCTTTATAATTTCTTTCTCCTATTGAGATTCTAATCTAACGGTGAAAAAAGTGATAGTAACTTGATAGTGACCAAAATTAGGAGTGACAATATCCTATCCCATATTAAAAAATTTCTACCCTCATTTCCTATTTTTTATTTCTTTTTCCCATAAAAACATACATGTAATTATTATTTAGGGAAAATCATTTTCAGGGCCCTTTTTAGAGAAAAAATCTAAAAAAAGGCCTTAGGGCATTTTCTAGGATTTTCGGGAATCTGCGTGAGTTCTAAGCGAAATTTGATATAGTTGTTAATGAAGTCTTGATATAGTTGTTAAAAAATTATTGTTAATGAAATTTGATTTAGTTGTTAATTAACAATTATATCATTGTTAATAACTCACGTAAGATTGAAAATCGAGAAAATCTAAATTCTTTTACAGGATTTGATTTCGGGTCTTTTTTAGTCTTTTTTTTTTTTCTCAAAAAAGGCGTGAAAATGATTTTCCTATTATTTATATATGTATGCATGTATAATTTAACAAACCGAGCGCTGCGCGGGCGCGGGCGCGAAGCTAGTCGTTAAAAGGAAAAAAAGCAACGGTAGTATTTCCACGTCACCGCCTCAGGTGCTTCGCCTTCCAGTTCCCATGATCGAGCCTCCGTCCCAAAATCTGCCTTGAAAGACGAAATGACCGTCAAGAGTCAGTGAAATCTTACCGAAGTAGTGAAAACCTATAATATCAATTTATCATCGAGCACTTTGGATCTTTTTTTGGCCACCGGAGCACTTTGGAATTAAATGACCTGATTACACTGATAATTGATCCTTCGAATTGAATTACGCAAATGGGTGCAAGTCGTAAACTGCAGGGTGAGATAGATCGTGTTCTGAAGAAGGTTCAAGAACGCGTTGAAGTCTTCGATAGCATCTGGAAGAAGGTTCTACATTCTTTTTCTCTCGTTATGGTCTATCGGTTGTCTCCGACTAACATGTGTAACCTCATTTTGCTTTTGTTTGGCTTTTGATCGTTTGTTTAGGTTTACGATGCTGACAATGCGAACCAGAAGGAGAAATTTGAGGCAGACCTGAAGAAGGAGATTAAGAAGCTTCAGAGGCACAGAGACCAGATTAAGACGTGGATTCAGTCTAGTGAGATCAAGGATAAGAAGGTCAATTAGTTTCTTCTTACACAAGCTTATGCTGCATATCAATCCGTACGAGGCACGCGTGCTTAATTGTCCTAGGGCTATTATGCGGAAGGCATAATAGATGAGAAACTTAGATATCTGCATCAATTGATCCGCATCAACGTTTATTCATCATACACATTGTTGCATTTATAATATTATCAGTCCTCAATATTTAGTTTCCCAGCGGTGAGTCAGCAGTCTACCTAATATATCTGTTACTTTATGGGAAAATTTGGTCGCTATTTGTAAGTTGAGCTGTACATTTAGTGGAGTTAGGAATTGGCCTCGGGAATCACCAATAAATGTCATTCTAAGAACGTTAGATTTTAAATCTGCTTATAGCTCTATATTTTGCCAATGTTGAGAATATTGTCTATTGGTCTCTTTTGGGCTAATGGCATGGAATTTTTCCACACACATATTTTAACTTAGCATATATGGATATGACAGGACTAATATCAACCCATTTGATTAGATGCTGCCATTTGTTTTGCTTTTTGCATATCGCCTAATTCCTTTCTTGTTTTGGTACTTTTGAAATGTCAGATTCTAGAATGCTTCTCAGGCTGACTTGTGTGATGGAATGGTTTGATATGCTTTTGTATCAAATGTTGAATTTTAACTCCTTCATCCTGAATTGACCTTTTGCTTGAGATAGGTTAGTGCCTCTCATGAGCAGGCCCTGGTGGATGCTCGCAAACTCATTGAGCGTGAAATGGAAAGATTTAAAATCTGTGAGAAGGAGACCAAGACCAAAGCTTTCTCCAAAGAAGGTTTGGGCCAACAGCCCAAAACTGTGAGTCTTTGACCTGGGGAAGTTCTTCTCCAGTCCCCCAATTGGTATAAAATGCATATTTTGCGGCTTTGCGCTGAAAAAACAGTTTCATAATGTTTTATAACAGGATCCTAAGGAGAAGGCTAAATCGGAGACTAGAGATTGGTTGAACAATGTGGTAGGAATAATCTCAATTATGCCTATTATTTATTGCATTAGTGGCTTGTATTCTTTGACACGCATTCTAAGCAGAGCCTTTTCCAGCAAATGGTCATCTTTATTTGCCATGAATTTATGGTTAATGCAGTATGGAAAGTCATATGGATGGTTGATTGCTGAGACCCTTCAACTAATAGTAACCTGATGGGGCCACAAGGGATTGGCCCAAATATTGAAATTTTATGTGAGGAGGGTTAATTAACTTCTCATTTCAGCTGGCTGAGACAGAGAGAGGGTGATGTGATCTGTGTAGGGTCTGAGCTTAGGGTGGAAGATTGCTGTTGTGAGGAGAGAGCCTTGGGCTCTCAAATGACAGGAGTTTTCTTCAATGTTTTTGCGTCCCCCTTTTTTTTTGGGTTGCAATGAACTGGTGTTTTCCTTCCTATTCTGCAATCTGTCTGAGGAAGAAGATACTACTACTTATATATAAATAATACCAGTGTCAATGGTTTTATCATAAGCTAACATCGTTTCTTAAGGTTTGCTCCTCTAATGATTCTGTTTATTCAAGCCTAATGCCTGTTTTCATGGTTATTGATTAGGGTTTCTCTGTAATAATATATTATTTAAATGAGTTTATACTATTATAAATCATGTAGACACATTCTTAACCTTATATCATCCTTTGGAAAATGCTCTTACCATCTTTTTTTTTTTGTTTATATTATTCATATTATCTTTTAATACTTGAGTAGGTTGGGGAACTGGAATCCCAGATTGATGTCTTTGAAGCTGAGGTTGAAAGGCTTTCTGCCAAGAAAGGGAAGAACAGGCCACCCAGATTGGTATGGAGTAAAGACATGCTATAGCAGTGATGATTTACCTTCTTTATGGTCTTCCACTTATTTTGTGTGTTTACAGACACATCTAGAGAGATCAATTGCTCGGCACAAGTCTCATATAAAGAAATGTGAATTACTTTTGAGGCTACTTGATAATGATGAGTTAAGTGCTGAGAAGGTTAATGATGTCAAATATTTCTTGGAAGACTATGTAGAGCGTAACCAGGTCTGTCTTTTGAACGCTAGTCAGATGAAAATATGCTCCTTTTATATAATCTTGAGATGGAGAAATTGTTTATGGTTGATACTGTAAGAACTTTTGGACCGTTGTTGATTCTTTTATTGCTTGACTTTCTTTATTTCCCCCACAGGATTCTTTTGATGAATTCAATGATGTTGATGACCTATACAGTTCATTACCTTTAGATAAGGTGGAGTCTCTTGAAGATCTTGTTACAATTGGTCCCCCTGGTATTGTTAAGGTATTTTCGTATGCATTGATTTGTTGCAAACAAACATGGGAGTACTTGTAGACATGTAATGATGTGTACTTATATTATGGGATTAGGATACATGAATATTTCGTGTTGGCATGCCTTTCTGGCGGCATGGTTTATGCAATCTTGAACTGCCTATTTTTTCGGTGCTGATATTCTTGCACCTGTATTGGTAGGGCACAGCTGCTCCTAGCTTAAAGAATTCAGTGTTAGCATCAGCACCGGCATCAGCATCAGCGTCTCAGACATCTGTATGTATTTCTTGCTTTATTGATCTGTGGGATATTCATGCAGTCTACTTCCTTACCCTTGGTGCTTCCTTGTGATATTTCATGGAAAAATGAGGCGTATTCTCTATTTTTTAAATGGTAATTTGTTAATTGCATTGATTACAGATAATGCATTTGACAGATTCCAATTAGTGGGGGATAAGGATTTGCATTTGGCTCAAAATTATTATTGTTTATCAATGTTTTGTATTAGCAAATTTAAGTTTAAATTGTGGATCATGTAAGAGTTCAGCTGCAATCTTGTGTTTGTATTCTTATGTTCAATTGAAGATATTGGTCTGATAAGAGTTTGTCATGAAGAAGGGTATGGACATATTTTAAGTTATAGCACTACTAATTCAGATTGAAATGGGAAGTTAGCGGTCAGTATTTGTTAATTTATTTTGTAATCTGAGAATCTCAAAGTTGTATTGTTCATGATAAACATATGGGTTTATATACAAGAGGGAGGAGCCTATGAATTATTGGCTCATAATGATAATTATCTCCCTAATTATATATCTGATTACGATCCCTAATTATAGCTATTTACGTTAATACCATATATTTTCTGTTTCCTAACACCTTTTATCCGTATCAAGTTATTTTGCTGCTTTGCGATTGATGCTAAAAAATGTTATTTATCCAGGATGTTTAACGGATTGTGTTCATATGTGAGAAACTTGTGTGTTTGTTACTGATTTTCATATTCTTGATTCGATTTTTTGAAACATATAACTAAAATAATATTTGATATGATGTTTATGCATTTTATTTGATTCAGCTGGCTTTGAATTGATGCTTCCACCCTGTCCTCCAAAATGTTTTGATCCAATGTTTCCCTACCAAGAATAATAGGGGGTGATGGGATCATAATTGTAGAACTGCTGACTGTATGCATCTGAATTATCAGTCAAATGGTTAAAAAGAACAAAGCAGAACCGCATCTTGTTAGGTGCTACTCAAATAGATGAATATTATTTATGTTTCTTGTCTCAAACAACTTTGACTTCTAATAATCAAGATGCTTCTGTCCAGGAGCAAACTGATGATACAGCTTCACAGGACAGCAATTCTGATATTGGTGCTAGAACTCCACCTTCTAAAACTATCAGAAGTATTTCTGCTAGTTCAACACCAGATGGGAACCATACAACTCCTGTTTCTAGGAATATTTTGGCTCATAACTTCTCTGGTGTGCCACCCATTACATCAATACTTCCTGGTTCAAATTCTGTTCAGGGTACCTTGGAGAATCCTACCGCTTCTAATTCTTCATCTTCTGTAAATCAGTCTAGCTCTGTAAAGGAAGAAGAAATTAATAGATCTCCCCCACTTTATGATGCGGCGCTTGCAAGGGGCATTGGTAGAAACAGCCTTGCGAATCAAGCAACCTCTAGTATCCCTCTTGGTTCATGCAACATCGTTTCCAGCAGTGGGGCCCTTGGTTCAGTCCCTTCTGTATCTGAAATAACAAAGAGAAACATATTGGGTGCTGATGACAGACTTGGAAGTGGTGGGATGGTGCAACCTCTTGTAACCCCCCTTAGTAATAGAACAATCTTGCCTCAGGTTGCAAAGGGCAATGATGGAACTGCCTCGTTTGACTCTGTAAATGTTAATGAGGCTGCAGCTGTCTCTGGGAGAGATTTTTCTTCTTCTGTGGTTCCTGGCGTGCAATTGAGACCTGGAAGTCCCTTCCAGAACCAGAATGAGATGGTAAGTTTTTTATTTTGCTGGATCAACAGTTGATATGCTGTGATGCATAGTTGATTGAATTTTTTACTTACCCTACTTTTTCACTGGGGAGCCAAGTGAAAACTTGTGTTGATAACCATGGAACGTGCAGTCCTTTAAAGTAGTGGTACAATTTGTTGAGATATAAACTTACTGTAGAAGACTAGAAACAAGTGCTCAAATTCAAAAAAATTTATATATGTAAGGATGGATTGGTTTGTAATGGGAAGAATTGGGCCACTAACACTGTCATTTGATCATGGTCTAGATTAAAAGACCATTTCAGAAGTTCTGTGATATATTCTTTAAATTAATGTTCTTTTTATGCTTAGTCAGCTTTGGTGATATTTCACTCATGGATGACCCTTGCTCCTGCCGTGTATGCATTCATATTTACTTTGTACACAAGTTTTTATGATCTTTGCTTGTATTCTCATGGAAAATTGATTCATAGATGCAGACATACGTACCTATACTGGTTGATTATTAAACACTATTTTTATTATCAGTTTCTGAGCCTATTTGAAAACACTTCAAATAATTCCCTCTCCTTTTTTGATTTGATGGGTTGAATGAGTTGGTGTATGAAGTTATGTCTTGCCGGCCATCATTCTAGCTTGTGCATTGGGAATTGAAGCATGGTACACTTCTTAGGACATGTTTTAGTGCCTTCCAAGAAGCACGTAATAGCACTGTTCACCATACTCTGTAGTTTGGTGTTTTTTAATATTGAACCTATACTGTAAGGAGTTTATTGATATTTATTTTCAGGGGAAGATTCAAGGAAGAACTGAAATAGCTCCTGATAAAAGTGAGAAATTTTTACAGAAGTTTCAGCAAGTCCAGCAACAAGGGCACAGTAACCTTCTTGGGATGCCTTCTGTTGGTGGAGGGAATCAAAAGCAATTTTCTGCGCAGCAGCAAAACCCTCTGTTGCAGCAGGTACTAATTGTGCCACAAAACTGGGTTGTAACTTTCTAGTTCACCTATTCATACTGAAATTTTCACTATAGGCCAGAAAGCATATTATAATATTCTCTTTCTTCCTTGCTGTTTGTGTTATATACAATGTTGTTCATGATTGTTTATTTGTTTGATAACAGTGGTCTGAAAAATAAACTGTAATTCATGGCACTAATTTGTTGCCAAGTTTGTGCTTATTTCTTTTTTGATCTTGGAGATTCAAGAGTTATCTGGACAAAAAGTGTATCATACATATCTTTCCCTTTAGTATTTTTTTGTCATAATTTCTCTTATGCCTCTTTATTATCACAAGTAAAATTATGATTGATTTTCCCCCATTTAAACAAAACTGGAAATTTTGGGGAAATGTGGAAAATGGTCCTGAATTTTTTTTAATAATTTAATTTACACCTTGGTCATATGTCTCTCTGGGTAAATTGTTACATGTTTCTAGGGGAAGGAAAATATTTTGAACTATGAAGACCATCTTTGCTTAGATTACGATCTTAATATCTGTGACAGTAAGTAAAGTTCTGGCTTGCCTTATGTTACTATAGTAAAATGCATTGCAGTCTGTACTATTTCTGGAGGCTTCTATTTTTCTTACCCCCTTCTATGTATACTCTTTTCTGTGACTTGACATATTCTGCTTAACTATAAATTCTGTTAAATAGCATATGGCATGCGACTATTTGTTCAGTTTGGCTCCCAGGGCTCTTCTATTACCTCTCAGTCTGGTCTGGGAGTGGGAACCCCGGCACAAGGATTCATTAGTAACCCGTCTACCTCACTACAGCTTGCACCTAATTCAATCAATTACCCATCTAACCAGCAGCAGTTGACTTCAGGTTTTTCTAGAGACGCTGGTAAGGTTCATGGCACTTGTAATTGCTGTAAGTTGTTTTGTTGAATATTTCTGCCCCATTTACTTGGATTAAATGATTAGTGGTTGCCCTGTTTCTCTAGTCTCAGTATGTAATTCTTTTCTGGGATGGGGACAGGGTTTAGAATACTTTTCTTTCCCTTGGAGAGTTTATATCGGGTATATAATGATATTTTTTCTGTAGATGTTGGCAATTCTATGGTTGAAGACCACCAGCAGCTGCAGCAGAATTTTCCTGAAGAGGGAGCAACTGAATCTACTGATAGTGCCGGGCATGGCAAGAATATTATAAACGAAGATGATTTGAGATCCACATATGTTGCAGATTCTCCAGTATACTAACTAACTCTTACACTTGTTATATCCCTTAAGAAACATTCTCTTATCATTTTCCACTATAAAATGCAGAAATATGCTTTTATTTTCATTCTAAGTTTGTGTTCTAAAAAAATGTTTTGTGCATTTGCTTGCCTCTTCTTATTTGAATGGTTTAACCAATGTCTACCTTATGACATATATATCTAGTCATGCAAAATATGTGAATATGGAAGTTAACCGAGGGACTACATGAAAACCTGGCCAATTTCTATCTTCCACTTTGTTTCCCACTTCATTCTTAAGAGGCGGACAACTTGTTATAGATGCAATCTGCTTAGAAACCCCCACGACCAAATTAAGGATATTAATATTTAAGAAGCAAATGTATGGCCATATATAAGTTGAAAAGGCTTAAACTTGATCCTGCTTTATTTCTGTGCAATTTTTTTTAAAATCTCTATGTGTTGTGTGTGTGTTTGAGGAAGGGGGGATGATTCCAAAGAATTAAATATTATGTATGAAGATATCTAGTGATGAATGATATGAGTTGGAAATTATTCTTTTATCGAGCAGGTAGGATTATGTGGCTCTCTCCCAACAGGTCCTGCTCAGACCTCCAGAGATACTGACTTGTCTGCTAGACAACCTTTACAATCCAATCAACCTGCTGGTAACCTTGGTATCATTGGAAGGAGAATTGGTGTTGACTTTGGAGCCATTGGTGATAACTTTAGCGGATCAAGTGTTAATTCTGGTGGAATGCACGATAAGTTATATAATTTGCAGATGCTTGAAGCAGCTTATTACAAACTTCCACAGCCTAAAGACTCAGAGCGCCCGAGAGCTTCTGTTCCCGTATGCTTTGGCATACATATTGTCTTGTTGGTTTTATGATCTATATTATGTTTATATGATCAATTTATCTTTTCTTGTTCTGCAGAGGCATCCAACAATGACACCTGCTAGTTATCCTCAAGTACAAGCACCCATTGTTAATAATCCTGCCTTTTGGGAGAGAGTAGGGCACAAACCATTTGGAACTGATACCTTGTTTTTTGCATTCTATTATCAGCAGGTATCATTACCTCTTTTGTGATAACCGATATTGTCAGTCAGTTACTTGGGCTAACAGCTCTGTTTTCTGCAGAATACATATCAACAATATTTGGCTGCAAAAGAGCTAAAGAAGCAGTCTTGGAGATATCATAGAAGATATAATACTTGGTTTCAGCGACATGAAGAGCCAAAAGTTGTTACAGATGAATATGAGCAAGGAACATATGTATACTTTGATTTCCATATTGCAAACGATGAACTGCAACATGGGTGGTATGTTGAGTAGATCTTCATTTTCTTTTGTTTGCAGTCATAGTTATTTCCTCTTTATAAAGTAGACTAGTGCCACTATTTTGAAAGATGAAAGATCACTACAATTTTTATTTTTTTTAAAGATAAATAGTGTGGGTCTCATGTTGTTGCATAAAGTCTGAAAAATGAACCACATAGTTTATGGATGTTACATTGCTTTTGCCTCGATTGTTTGATATTTAGGCTTTACTCTGGGGGCAGATATATAAGACCTGATTTCAGTGAGCGAGCCCCCTTAACTCGATGATTTGATATAATCTTTTTGGCCCCTTGACCAATTCTATGAAAGACCTCTATCATAATGACATTGGTTCTTTCTGTCTTATGACTTTTCTCTGCTTTGGTTGTGTCAGGTGTCAAAGAATTAAGACCGAGTTCACTTTTGAGTATGATTATCTAGAAGATGAGCTTATTATATAGAAGGTTCGCAGATGACATTATCTGGTAATCACGTGTCAGTTCTTTTTTCTGTTTTTCTGTTTTTTTTTTCTTGATAATTTTTCTGGTATAATTAGATAGATCAAACTAATTTTCTTTCAAAGAAGGAAGTAATGTAAAGAAGGCTAACCTGATGAACGAGCCATTTTTGCAATTTTTTTAAAAATTATTGCATTGCTAATATCCATGTGTGTGTACTGATTACACATCATTTAAAGAAATGCCTCACATCCTAAAACGTATCCAAACTGGCTTTTCCAATTGAGCACGGCATTTGCTAGAACAGTTAAGATGCTTTTGGAAACTTAAACTGGCCATTTCGGGGGATTGATTTGATACGAGAATGCTTTTGCTAGGACACTATACTTAAACTCTCCATTTCGGGGGATTGATTTGATATGAGAATGCTTTTGCTAGGACACTAGATCAACGCTTTTGGATCATAGCGTTCTTTTATATCATAACATGTTGATCACATTCATGTTATTGCCTTTTAATCATGCCCCTATTGGCTCAGAAATCTTAGTGTCATTACTTTCAATTATTGGTTGATTTTCAAACGACTTACTGTGACTGTTACTGATTACAACCGGCTCATGTCACTGCAGGTAATGGCAATTTTTTTTGGAACTCTAGATTGGAAAAGTCAACTGGTCACGCACGCAGTGTACATGAAACAACTATCATTAGGCTATCTTTTTTGCCTAAAGCATTTTTGTTATAAGTTGTTGCTAATCATCCTAGCCTGATTTCCCTTGTTAGATGGTAACTGTTGGCCTTAATTCAGGCTTCTAAGTTTCTGGAATGGATCAAGAAAGTAAGATGGGAACAACCAAATGCCCAAACATATAAAATTTTCTTTTGTACTTTCTTCCCATTGTTATCCAAATTCCAAACAAGCCCTTATATTAGAGGAAGCAGATCTGCATATATGCGAGTGGTATAAATTTATGGTTGAATGCTGTATCGTTTTAGGCATAGGGGCACTCCTGAATATAGACTATAGCGCTGCATAGGGATTTCTCCGAGTAACGAAATTTTAAATTTTGAAATTGGCCAACGGCAGAAAGAATCAATAATTGATAAATTAGGCCCAAATCCTAAAGTGGTTGTAGGCTCACCACTGGCCCATGTTAAGCTAGGATCACTGATTAGTTTTTTCATGGTTTATTGTTTTTGTTTTGTTTTTAACTGGAAGTGGTGGACTGACACTTTCAATTGATGATCCATTTCTCTACCAGCTTTCGAAGACATTAGTATGAGTTGTTGGAAGCAGCTAGCGAATGATCACTTTCGCGGTGTCAACCATGATCTTCGCCACCAGCCAAAAGAGAAAGAAAGAAAGAAATTAGGTTTGTCAAATCAACTTGGAAAGGTATATGTTCAGTAAACTGTTGTTATCTGATGTTGCTGTCCCCGGTGGTAATTACGTTCTTTAAACGTTTTCCTCTAATATCAGCCATTTATTCCGCTACTGACAAGTCAATTGCTCATTGGTCTAAACTTACCTGTTATTTCCACTTGCTTCCGCTATTAGAGGCGTTTTGTTAGATGAAATGTATGCTATTATGATTTTAAATATGGACGGAACTTTGCGTTCTATCAGCAGAAAAAAGCCCTTGGAAGGCCCTTTCTTTCCCTCAGATGTGAGGCTTGCTTGACGTCCGTTTGTTTTTTACTAAGGAATAGGGAGACTTAGCATGCTTTGACTACAGCAGATAATAACAAAATCTTAACTGTCTAATTTGATTGACGGTCTAGATTTTACAATTGCATCTAATACAATAGTACATCCAATATCATAATTACATAGCACTCTAATGTTATTTGTAGTGCCACACTTAAATCAAAAATAAGATTATAGTGTTGGATGAAACTGAAAAATAAATTATTTATTTTTTTGCCATCAATTGAAAAATAATACTAGAGTAATGGATGTGTCAAAAAAAAAATAACATTACTAGGTGCACTCTAAATAAGATTGTGCTGAATGTTATTTTATCAAATTTAAATATGAATGAGGTTGTCGAGTGGAGAGTGAGACTTCGATTGCAGGAGAAAAAGGTTTTATATTCACCTTTCACCAAGAAAAAAATGGTAAAAATATGTGTGTTTTGATCGAAAGGAGTTTTCGTTCAATGTACAAAACGCAAAATAGCATTTCAAGGGAAATACTTGGGAGTTGCTCGAACAGCAGTGGTAATATTTTGAAAAATTGATTGTGTTTGGTAAATTGCAGATAAATAAAGTTATTTTTGAATTTATTAGTTTTTTTAAGTTTTCGTTGTTGCTGATGAGTTAGCCAAGATGGGTATTTTGAGTTCTTCTATGTTTGATGAATGCCCTTCTTTTTTAAGACCTTGGGTTAGTTAAGAGTGTTTGAGATTTATTTCTCCTAGTGTGTAATGATGTAGTGTGTAATGATGTCCGTTTGTAATTTAGGTTCTTAGCCTTCTCCTTTTAATTAAAAAAAAAAAAAAAAAAAAAAAAGTTTTCGTTCTCGAATTCCTTCCGCGCCAACCCGTACCCAATATCAAATTGTATTGATTAACGTTCGGTTGTGTTAGATCACGTTGTCCTGCTTATTTAAGTGCACTGTGGATCAGAGTGTTTTAAAACAGATTACATGTCATCTTGTACTTCCCAAAACAAGCAACCAATGCAACACACGTCTGTAACTAGATTATTCACTTTCGGTGGCCCAACGAGAAATTTTGTTTAGTTTTGCTTGCTGTTAGTTTTACCAGCTGGTTTCTTGTGTCGCGATTCTTCTGTCCGGCGCGAAAAAATAAATATATTACAAGAGAAGCATATTTTGATAAGGTTCTACTGGAATATTTACATTTTTCAAAAAGAAAGAGTACGCTAATCTTTTATTATAATCGTGGAAAGAAAATACTGAGGTGGCTTGCATGAGCTCGGGTGATTGATGACTAGGCGCAATTAATAAGTGTATTTGGTTTTAACTTTTTTATGCAGACCTTGATCTCTTTCAACACCAATTTCCTATGTTTTTGTCCCACACTTTTAGGATTTGTATCAGCACCATGAAAACTTTCGGCATATGAAGTTCTCAGAATCAAATCTGGACATGTTGGATTCAATTTTACATTATTTGTTTTTTTTACCAAATATATTGTTAGTTTATCTTTATGTCTACCTCACTAATTCAGCCGACAAAAAGGGTAGTGAGTGGTGAATGTATTTTGCTTCTGTAGTAATAATTAATATAATATTAAAATTTAGTATAATTAGTAGGATAATATTGAAATTACTTAAATTTTAAGACAAATTTAATAATTTTAACTGTTTTTATTGGCTTGTGAGAATTGTTAGTTGGTGCCTTATAATAAGGATCATGGAGAGTATTTACTAAATAATATCATATAACATTGTATTTCTTAAATAATATCATATAACATTGAAAATAGAAATAAATAGCTGACGATTATAAATCTAAACAAGATATAAAATGATATTAACATTTTCGGTAGATATCTCAAACAAGAATTTTACTTTTATTTCACAGTCCAATGAGTAATGAACCAAATATTATCCTTATAGAGAAGATAAAAAATTAACTGGGACCAAATTATTGATCAAATAAAATATCATATAATAAATACATATATATACTAACAAATTTTAGAAGGTTAGCTTGGACCAGCTAGGCCTTGCCCCAGCTCATGAAAGGATAGTTCCGCCACCACTTTATCAAAAAATGAAAAGTTAAAGAGCAAAAATATAAATGAGGTTTTTCTAAAAATGTGCTCAATATATTGAAGGGGTGAAAATAACTATAAGTTTTAAAATAGATGCAAAAGTCAGATACCCTATGTTAGCGGTACACAATGAGTTTAAACTTTGTGGACTAAAAATGATGACATATAGCACATCATGAAAAATAAACAACTTAGAACAATGAGTTGCTAAAATAGTATGGGAAATACCAAGTGGTAAACGACTTGTGTCGCTTAAGTAAGGTCTCAAGTTTGAGCCTTGTGAATTTAGAAAAGTTCCGCTCGGAAACTCATCCACCATAACAGGTCATGCATAACCCGGTCGGATTCGGATTAGTCAAGTGAAGGCTACGAATATGAATATGAGAGATGAGCAAACAAACAAAAAATAGCATGGGAAATACCGAAATAACATCCTAATAAATAATATAAATGAAAAAGAAATAGGGGAAATAAAATTGCTCGCGAGACCCGAACTGATCTGGTTCTCGTTCTCTTGCTTATGGCCTTAGCCGGGACCGGAGTTTTAAAACAGGGATGAGTCGAAAGACGGCCGTCTGGTTCGGGCCTTTGCTCGGCATGGCTCTTGGGTTGTCCCATGAGTGTTCCGGCGAGATACGCAGCAGAATGTATCGCTAAGGAATCCTTGACAAAATGAGACAACCACTTTAAGTTTGCCAAATCATCGGCCTACAAAAACGCTACATTTCGTCAATTATCATTGGAAACAGTGAAAATGAGTAAACCCGGAAGAAATGACAAAGCACCTGAAAGCTGAGCTTGCTGGGCGGCAAGGAGTGAACATCGTCTTTGAAAGAAAAAGCAAAGGTAAAGCGAGCAATTTCATGACTTGGGTTCGGGTGGAGGGGAAATAGAAGCAGAGTCGGGCTTTTGGTGGTTTTCATTTTACTGTTGGACTCCTTAACGGACATAAACTTCAACTAATAGAATACTGTAATATAATACTCATTCTAGTCTTTGTTATAAGGCACCAACTAATTATTTTCACAAACTAATAAAAACTGTTAAAGTCAATAAAGTTATCCTAGAATTTAAGTAATTTTCAATATTATCCCTACTAATTGCACTAAACTCCAATATCATATTAATTATTATTCTCACTCACTACCTTTATTAATTATAGGCATACATAGAAAAAAGTAATTAATGCTTCTTAATAACAAATAAATGCCTTATAAAAAGACGCAAATAAACTTGTTAGTTGGTGCCTTATAATAAGGACCAGAGGGAGTATGTGATTTTTGAGTTTAATGTTTTTGCTTTTGCTACAAAACATTTTTTCTGTCACGTTAGATAAAAGTGAGTGTGTGGGTTTCATTGTAAAGAGAACAGAGAGAAAATATTAGTAGGACCACTTACTTTTATATGAGTGTAGCAGAAAAAATGTTTCTTAAGCAAAAGCATAAACATTAAACGAGTGGGTTCTATTAATGTTTTTTCTATCTTCTCTTTATAGTGAGACCTACTTATTTTTATGTAGGTATGATAAAAAATATTTCTAGCAAAAATATTAAACCCATTTTTTAAACTCATTGTTATTTTTACCGCTAAAAAATATTCAACGTTGGCTATATTTTTAGGAAAAACCTATGTATAATTTTGCACTTTAATCCAAAAAAAACTTGGGTGCATTTTTATTATACAAGCACATGAATCAAGAAAAATAGTAGGCATTTTTAAAATTATTGTTTAACTATTTTATGACTTATGAAGAGGTCCAGAGGAGTTCTTGTAACATCCCATTTTCAAAAGCAATATATTTTTTTTTCATCAGAGTAGAGCATCGGAGCAATTGAGTAACTGATACATTTATTCAAATTGCCGTAAGTCCTGGTGATTCTGAAGCGGTACATTGACCGAGAGTTTTCAAAATGAATAACACCGAAGAAAGTCTTGGTTGGGACTCTGTACGGCTGCTCGCCTTTCTCCTCGGTCCTTGGTTCTTCCGAACCGACGCTATGATAAGAGGCGAGATCAATTACAATTTGGATCTCGGGTAATCTGATTAACCTACGCTTAAATACGACTACATATACACGACAATGACAATCAATACAATGTCCATAACGAGATGTATGATTAAAAATACATAACCACGTATGTAAGATAATAACCACGTATGTAACATAACCACGTATGATATAGCAATAATAACCTCGTATGTGACATAACCACGTATGTGACATAATCGTGTATATAACATAACCACGTATGCTACAACAACAAACAGAACTCAACAAACATATATAATCATACAATAACCATCGAGTTAGTGTTACGATGACGCAAACGTACCTTTTTTGGCGGTACAACGGAACTTTTACGGAAAAACGTGAAATTCGGCAAGGAAAAACGGCGGTATGGCGGCACAACAGCGGCTCGGCAATGGTACGATTATCTCGAGATATCCTATAAGGATAATATTTAACAACTTTTAGCAAAGCATAACGGGCATTTTAGGTACAAATTACCATTTTGCCTTTGAACCCCTAATGTCAGCGGAATTTCGCGAACTTCGTTACTTTGACCGTATTCCATTTCAAAATTATCCCCACTATGTTTTTACCTCGTCGGGCATCTTTCAATGCAATGAGGCATAAAAACAAGCATAGGAATATATTAAAACTTCCTAGATCAAAACAACGGTTCTACTATAACTACAGAAAGAACTACGGAAACTAAAAACTAAGGACGGAGAAGAACTTACTCGGAGCTAAGGCACAATTTTTCCGAGCTTCTCTCTCTAGAACCTCTCTCTAGGATCTGAATTTTGGTGTGAAGAATGAGAGAAGCGAGAGAGCTTGCTATTTATAGAGAAAAATAGGGACAAGGTGGGAATTTCCAAAAAGTCTTGAGAAATGATTAAGTAGTTGGATCTAGGGTTTTGTAAGATGGAATCTTGGCCATCCATGGTCTTGGTCGACATCTAGGGCCCAAAAAGTCAAAGAATGAGTTGTCATCCAATGATGACTCTGCTTTATGGCCTCCGGTCCGATAAAGCTACCGATCGTGTCATGGTTTCGCGCGATTTCGATTTAAAACTCAAAAATCCGGCATGCAACTTTGAAGATCTTTTCATCTCTCTCTTATTATTTTATTATTTTATTCTAATTACCATTTTAATTATTTAAACAATTCTTTTTAATTAAAAATACTTAGAATTTGGCCCCCTCTTTTAAAAATTCAGGTTTATTTATTTTTCTATAATTTTTTCCATTTTTTAAAATATAATATTTTTTACCAAAAATTCCCGTTTCTGCCTCGCGCCGTTAGGGCTTAATCGGACCTAATTTCTTCGTTTAGTGATCTTTTTAGGATCAGGTTTCTTCATATATTTATCTTTACCAATTTTACAGTATATTGTTATCTTACAAACTTTTATCTTGACAACTTTTTGTCATTTTATATCCTATGTAAAATATTAACAATGTTTACCCCATTAGGTTACTTTATGGTTCCGAAATGCTTTTTAAACTTTTCTTCATGTTATTTCCTCTGAAATAATTTATTAAATTCTCATAATTAGGGATAACACTTCCATATTTTTCTCATAATTTTTCATGATCTTTCAATATTTATCATAATATTTTTATTTGTTTTTATCACCATTATATCATTTTTAGTCATTACTGTTCATTGATTTTCCGTAACTTTTTTGACAATTTACTCTATAATTATAACAATTTTCTATAACATTTTTAAGCTCATGATTTTGCTTTATCAAAATATTCGTTAATTTCCTTTATCTCAAAACTTAAGATTTACTAAAATCCAAGTATTACATTTCTCCCCGTTAAATAAAATTTCGCCCTCGAAATTTGCTCTATACCAATTTAGACTCGTACTAACTACACCGGACTTATTCGCTCCTTAGCAACCACGTGCCAAAAGCTGTCTCCTTAGCAACCACGTGTGTGACGACAAAAGATACTTCAGTAGCTAGTTTTACGCACCGCATCTCTGCGCATGCAACCAGCTCCACGACTTATTCGCTCGAACTTTTCTCTATATGTCGACCGCTCCACTTGATGATCGAGAATTTGCTCGGGTTTATTTGTCAAGATCTTGTCATTTTGTACTTTGATATTTAGTATTTTCCGTGGCACCCATATACCCTGGTCAATACCGGATATCAAAATGTCTCCATGACGCCCATACATCATGGTAACACAAGATACCTTAAATGTTTCCATGACGCCCATACACCATGACAACACAAGATACCTCTACTCAATGACACGATTGCGGTCGGATAGTAGTAACTATGAGATATGCATCGGAAACTAAAATTTTCGCGGCAAGTAAGACAACTATTTATCAAACCATAGGGGATTTCTTTTACCCTGTACTCGGGTGTAGTTTTTCGAACACGGGACTTTTCGTCCATTAAAACACGGGACTTCTTGTCCTTTCCCGAGTTTCTTTCAACTCAAAAGGTACTTCAACCACTTGTGTTAGCGTACGGTTCTATACGATACTCACTAACTCTAGGTCTTACATCGATTAGTTCAACTTGAGAGGCTTCAATAGGCGAGGCGTAAGTCATCACCTTGTCTGTCCCGTCGACAAGACATATCCCGACCCATACCTAATGGCACCACGACCATCTACTTGGATCCGGGACAACCAACTCTTGGTGCTATGACCAACTTCGTTCTCAGTCTATGCAAGCTTGTCTCAGTCTGTGTTCTACGCAATGATTTAAGTTTTACTCTTTAAGTTTTATCAATGGTTATGAGAAAATTTCGGTATGAATCTGCGGTACTATCCCGCTAGATCCGAAACTAAATATCTATGTTACTATCTTGGAAGATTGCTATTCCTTGATGTATAGCTGAAGTGGTGTTCCGAGCATACGTCAACCCTTGACAAAACGTAGGAATTACATAACTGAGTAAATCGTAGATCATGGGAAGTGGGTATGTGTTCATGATAGTCATTTTGTCCATCCTGTGATGATTGATACAAAGTCACAAACTCTCGTGCTTTGTTCGGTAGCATTTGATATGGTGTTTTAGATGTTGATCCAATGCTAGGCATCAACTTCATAGTGAATTTTGACTTTTCTTTTACGAAGGAATATTTGTCGAGAGAGATTTTATTTGTGTATGCGGGTTGTTTTTAGAATAAGGACTCAATCCCCTCGTCATCGTTTGATCATTTTATTGATCTTGCTAGTTCTACTGATTTTGAGAATGTCGTCGATGTTTGTGAGACGAGAAATTTTGAACGAGATATATATTCGACTTGGAATTTAGACATGCTTTATTAAGCAAAATAGTTCACACCCAATGGTGTAACTACTACTAGATTGTAAGGTATGTATGTATCCCAAAATGATTCGCCTATTTATCGGACATCTTTGAGTGATTAGCACCCGTGTTGTATAATATCTAAAGTAGATTCCTATTGAGAGATAGTTATGCGGATCCTCTCGGAGATTATTCGTGGCTGTCTTCCTCTTCCTCTGCCCTCTGCCTCTGCCTCGGCCTGCAGGAGCTCGGCTCCTCTTAAATTTGTCATGTCTCGTTCTTTCTCCTTTATTAGGGAAAACGTTAGTTTTAAAAAGACAATGATTAGTCTATCGTAGACTTTATCACACTAATACTACAAACGAACGGACACTCGTACTATTTCCCTTTGTTCAGGATTTCGTTGATTCGGTCTACTCGAAACGGGTACGGAATTTCGTATCGGGAGTTCCTCTACATGAGTCAAATATTGCATGTACTTATCCTTGTTGGTCTCGGAGTTTCATCCGGCGTGGCCTAGCTCCACATATAAGCTCTGCGCTAGGACAGAATAGTCGTCCAGTACAAACTGGTGATTATCAGAGTTATCAGGATTATCAGAGACTGATATTAGTACTGACAATGGATTTGCGGATTCTAGGTTAGAGTGGTGCACCGACAGAGGGTGGTACACCGGTTCGAGAATGGTATACCGGTCGGGGCGGTACATCGACTTAGGGCTACCTCAGTACTCATTTTCAAAACACGCTCAAAGTTTAAAAGGCTGATTTGAACATAACTCCGTTAACCGAATAGAATGGCCAGATAAGTGTCTATCATGGGGACCTCACCAACTCTATGGCGACTGATTGGCCACACCCACATAGACTAGCCTTAAGCGTCTACCATCCGTCAGTAATAACATAGTCATATCAATGCCGGGACTACCGCTCACGATACCAAAAGTGTAACATCCCATTTTCAAAAGCAATATATTTTTTTCATCGAGTAGAGCATCGGAGCAATTGAGTAAACGATACATTTATTCAAATTGCCGTAAGTCCGGGTGATTTGATTCTGAAGCGGTACATTGACCGAGAGTTTTCAAAATGAATAACACCGAAGAAAGTCTTCGGTTGGGACTCGTACGGCACGCTCGCCTTTCTCCTCGGTCCTTGGTTCTTACGAACGACGCTATGATAAGAGCGAGATCCAATTACAATTTGGATCTCGGTGTGATTAACCTCATGCTTAAATACGACTACATATACACGGCAATGACGGCAATCAATACAACGAGTCCATAACAGATGTATGATTAAAAATACATAACCACGTATGTAAGATAATAACCACGTATGTAACATAACCACGTATGATACAAACAATAATAACCTCGTATGTGACATAACCACGTATGTGACATAATCGTGTATATAACATAACCACGTATGCTACAACAACAAACGAACTCAACAAACATATATAATCATACAATAACCATCGAGTTAGTGTTACGACGCAAACGTACCTTTTTGGCGGTACAACGGAACTTTTACGGAAAAACGTGAAATTCGACGGCGGGAAAAACATCGGTATGACGGCGGACAACGGCTCGGCTCGACGGCGGTACGATTATCTCGGATATCCTATAAGGATAATATTTAACAACTTTTAGCAGCATAACGGGCATTTTAGGTACAAATTACCATTTTGCCCTGAACCCCTGTCGGCGGAATTTCGCGGAACTTCGTTACTTTGACCGTATTCCATTTCAAAATTATCCCCACTATGTTTTTACCTCGTCGGGCATCTTTCAATGCAATGAGGCATAAAAACAAGCATAGGAATATATTAAAACTTCCTAGATCAAAACAACGGTTCTACTATAACTACAAGAAAGAACTACGGAAACTAAAAACTAAGGACGGAAGAACTTACTCGGAGCTAAGGCACAATTTTTCCGAGCTTCTCTCTCTAGAACCTCTCTCTAGGATCTGAATTTTGGTGTGAAGAATGAGAGCAAGAGAGCTTGCTTTATTTATAGAGAAAAATAGGGACAAGGTGGGAATTTCCAAAAAGTCTTGAGAAATGATTAAGGTAGTTGGATCTAGGGTTTTGTAAGATGGAATCTTGGCCATCCATGGTCTTGGTCGACATCTAGGGCCCAAAAAGTCAAAGAATGAGTTGTCATCCAATGATGACTCTTGCTTTATGGCCTCCGGTCCGATAAAGTCTACCCGATCGGTGTCGTTTTTGCGATTTTGCGAAACTCAAAAATCCGGCGCATGCAACTTTGAAGATCTTTTCATCCTCTCTCTTATTATTTTATTATTTTATTCTAATTACCATTTTAATTATTTAAACAATTCTTTTTAATTAAAAATACTTAGAATTTCGGCCCCTCTTTTAAAAATTCAGGTTTATTTATTTTTCTATAATTTTTTCCATTTTTTTAAAATATAATATTTTTTACCAAAAATTCCCGTTTTACCCTCGCCCGTTAGGGCTTAATCGAGACCTAATTTCTTCGTTTAGTGATCTTTTTAGGATCGGGTTTCTTCATATATTTATCTTTACCAATTTTACAGTATATTGTTATCTTACAAACTTTTATCTTGACAGCTTTGTTATTTTATATCCTATGTAAAATATTAATGATGTTTACCCCGTTAGGTTACTTTATGGTTCGAAATGCTTTTTAAACTTTTCTTCATGTTATTTCCTCTGAAATAATTTATTAAATTCTCATAATTAGGGATAACACTTCCATATTTTTCTCATAATTTTTCATGATCTTTCAATATTTATCATAATATTTTTAATTTGTTTTTATCACCATTATATCATTTTTAGTCATTACATTGTTCATGATTTTCCCGTAACTTTTTTGACAATTTACTCTATAATTATAACAATTTTCTATAACATTTTTAAGCTCATGATTTTACTTTATCAAAATATTCGTTAATTTCCTTTATCTCAAAACTTCCAGATTTACTAAAATCCGGGTATTACAGTTCTGCTCTAGATTTAAAAGAATAAAAAAGAGAAGCCAACGCTACTGATTTATCAAATAAACCGAATTATAAATTTGTTCCAAGAAAAACCGTGGGGACAGCTGGGTCCGGACTAGGGTTGAGCAAGGAACCCACAACTCAGTGAGTCCGCCCGTAACTCAATCTAATTGTGTTATTTTAAGCATGCCCAAAAAGACACATAACGGGTTGGGTTAAAACCCACACATTTAAGACTTAAATTGGTGGGCTATGGACACACCATCGGGCTGCCCGTCCCCACCCATTTAATTGTACAATACTTTTAATTTAGGTTGGTCCCTCTTATATATCAAGTACTGTGATTATTATATTGAAGTCATTCACTTATTGAACACTTACATGTCCTATGAAGATTTTACTTCTAAATCTACTTTGTTAGTTTTAAAGTCATCAAACTTACCACAGTAGAAATTCCAATCCTATCGGATACCTTTTTATGGGCTTATTTATGCATTTGAATTTGTTGAAAGATGACAGAGATCAATTTTGTCAAAGCACTCATCAAAAAACTCACACAAACTCAAAAGGGTTGATGAATATTTTTAAAAGCTTCTCCCTTCAAATGATCTAACAAACCCTACTTTCCTAGATTGTATGGAAACAAGTTATTAGGTTTGTCCTATGCAAATGAATTGAGAAGTAGTAGGATCCATCCATTGATGATGAATTTAAAAGTTATCAGATTTGTCCTATGCAAAGAGTTGTAATGTTTTAAGTTAATAGTTGGAGTTTGAACATCAAAATTGAGTTAGGATGATACTTATTTAAATTTAGGTTCTTTTGTGTGAATTGTGTATATTGAACTTTGAAGATTTAAGTTTCAGAATTTAGAGAAATGGATTTAGATGGATGCTTAATGTTTATATATGTTTTTTCTTAAAAAAATCAAATGTAAATGGGTTGCTTAAAATCCGGTCGGTCCGCTCATTTATGTGTTAGCATATTTACATGAGTTTAAATAGGTTGAGGTGTGGGTATGGGCTAGTCCATACTCGTATAAAGTTAAATAGGCGGATTATAGGTTTAGGCACGGGCTACCCAACTCACCTATTATTTTGCCCTAGTCGCGACGAGCCTCCATCTTCAAGAAATTGTTTTTGAAAAAAAAAAAAGTTTCTCTTTCCAGGGAAAGCCAATACTTCCTTCACGTGTTTTTTAAAACTTTTTGATTTTTTCAGCTCTTATGTTTTCACATTCATAAATGGGGTATATTTTATTTTTTTTTTGGGTGGAGGTGCTAAAAAATCCTTTAACTTTTATTTAAAGGATAAAAGTAACCGTAAACTATTTTATAAAAAATAAAAGTAACAATAAATTTTTAAAATTGAGGCAAAATTGTTAAATCCAACTAACTTCTATCTATTATAAAAGGAAAAATTAATATTTCGGCCCTTAGAGTGTATTTGGTTTGAAGGAGGGAGGATAGACCTAGAAAAACTTCATTATTAGTTTTTAAGTCTAAACCCCCTTCCTTCCGCTCCGCTCACATCTATTTTCCTCAAATCAAGCACACTTTTAAAGTTTTAACTTACTTATAATTCAGTCTTTAAACTTTTGACTCACTTGCAACTCAATCCTCGATGTTTCGAGTCATCATATAAGGAAAAAATATGTTCAAATATTGTAAAACAATTACTTAGGTGTATTTTATATAAATTTAAAAGTAAATACCTTTTTTGGTTATTTACAAAAAACGCGATCCCCATTTTGGCTCCTTACAAAAAAAAAATAGTCTCGTATTCCTTCACAAATTCAAAATACACTTAATTGGTTAAGATTTTGATCTCTCACAAATTTTTCAAAATGTCTTTTTTAGTCCATAAAAAAGGACAAATATGGGTCGATTTTTTTTGAAAAGGACCAAAATGGGGATCATATTTTTTGTAAAGGACCAAAAAAAGTTTTACTCTAAATTTAAAGATAGAAAACAGCGTGCTCATCCCAACCAACTCGCATCACTCTCCGCCTCTGTTTTCCAGAAACCTCACTGCTTGACAAATCCCTAATTTGTTATATATTTTCAAACTTTATTTAAAAATTTTATCATAATTATTGAGCTTAAAATGTTATTCTTTAAAAAAACTAAGGAGTTATTCAAATTAAAAATTGTTGGGTGTTTAGTTGTGGGTTTGGCTTGTGAAGTGTGGGGTGGTAATTGTGACTTTGAAACTTGTGAGTTTTAAAATTTTGGGGGACTCAACTTTGGCCAACAAATCCCTATTTGTTATATATTTTTAAATTTTATTTGAGGATTTTACCTAGTTAGGTTTCTTGAAAATAGAGGTGGAGAGGGATGTGAGGTTGGCGGAGAGGGGATGGTGTGTTTTTTTTTTTTAAAAAAAAAAATTATGTAAAAGCCACCCAAATAGTTTTTAATAGTATTTTAACATTTTTTTTGTCATATAGAATGACTCATAAATATTAGGGATTAAGTTTGCAAGTGAGTCAAAAGTTTTCACTTCTAAATTATATATGTGAGAAAAATATTTAAGGGCTACAACATTAATTTTTCCATTGTAATAGAAAAAAAGTGAATTGCACTAATGGGGTGAAGCGCGAGTGGTAGCGGTTTGTGTCCCTTAAAGCAGTCTCGAGTTCGAGCTTTGTGAATGCGAAAAAGCTCCACTTGGGAGATTCACTTACCTACCATGCAAACAGTCGCGGCCGGGTCGGATTTGGATTAGTAAAAGAAAGCTCCGAATCTGAGGAAGAAATAACAAAATAAAATAAAAAAAGTGATTTGGGTTTAATGCTCAAAATTTTATAGCTACTTTTACTTCAAAAAATAATTTATAGTTATTTACAATTTTAATAAAAATTGAAGGTCTTTTTAGTGCCAAACCCTATTTTTTATTTTTGAAAACAATTGTTCCTGCATTTCGCTACTTTGTAGCCGTTAAATCTTTTCAGGACTTAATTCCTCGATAATTGTGTAGTATTTGTCTTGTTGTCCACAGGGGTATACTCCGTATTTCACTTTTCTTAATTTCTCATATACCTCCATTTTCATTCATCTTCGTTTTCTGTTTCATGCTCTATTTCTCACCGTTTCCTCCCGTTAAAGAAAAAAGTATACTTCTTTCCTTGTTCAGGAGGCGCTACTCTGTTTCCATTACAATTTGAACTCGTGTGGCCTTTCTGTCTCATAAATCAGAAGAAACCAATTCGGTCTAATCGACACTGATCGATAGCATTGGTGGTTCTCACCCTACGAATACGGCCGCGGATTGGAGAAACTAGAACATCTATATTCTTTTTCTTTTCTTTTTTGGCTTTTTTTTAAAGTAGTTAAACGATTCTGTTTTCTTTTTTTTCCCTTTGTTTTTCTAGCTGTTGCCGTTTCATTTTTTTGAATCGTGGGGAGAAAGTATCGCTAATTATTCGCTGATTTCGCTAGCCCACTCACAGAGACAGTTGTTTTTCTCATTCTTAATAGAAAGAGGAGAGGGTTTCAGCCCCCCCAAAAAAAGTATTCTTTTTCCCGTCTTATTATTTCTTCGTCTCCCTCCTTATTAATTTGCTGGGGGAGATTGTTATTATTATCTTGGGAAACTGTGGGAGAATGGAGAACATATGGAATTTGAAATGGGTATTGCTGATTTGGATCATGTGTCCTCATGTGGAAGGGCTTGGTGTAAATTGGGGTACTCAGGCCACTCATCAGCTGCCTCCAGACACGGTGGTTCAAATGTTGAAGGACAACGGAATTCAAAAGGTGAAGCTGTTTGATTCAGCTGATAACACCATGAATGCTCTGGCAGGTACGGGGATCGAAGTCATGGTTGCCATTCCTAACAATCAGCTTGCTGAGATGAATGAATATGATCGAGCTAAACAGTGGGTGAAAAAGAATATTACGCGTTACAACTTCAAAGGAGGTGTTAACATCAAGTGAGTTCATTTTACAATTTTTTTTCCTATATGATTCTGATGCAACCACATAAAGCATTACTTTTGTCTTTACCCTGTTTATCAAATACAATTATGTCTCCAGAGTGTTCTCAATCTTGCAGTTATATCATTGTTAAATATGAAGCAGTTATTAATTAAATAATAAGGTAAGAATATAACATTTCTGTAACTGCCTAACAGGTGACTTTACCCTTTGTTCTAAATTTAATCATTTATAATTTGTTGAAATTCTATGTTTGAGCAGTTATTTCGATTCATGTACTGATTTGGATTTAAACTCTGTGGTAACCTATAGTATTTTAGCTTGTGCTTCCCAGTTTGGATGTCCTGGCTTCAAATTCGATTCCATAGGCTTTAGAAGCGAGGTTTTGTTCATAGGGTATAACAATTAGCAATCCCACTGTATAGTATCCCATCCCATTATAATAAAAAGTAACAAACAGAGAAATATGCTCTGCTTATTCTGCCTATCTGGTGAGAACTTGAAGGCGTTAGTGTGCAAGGAATCTTTAAAAGGCGACCCCAGCTCTATATATTCTCACATAAGCTCATTGTAGCACCATGCAATGCCCCAGGATTAGATTCCTTTTTGGTAGTGGTGTCTCCTTTCAGAAACTTTTCATGTGGTAGATGAGAACCATGTTTGGTGCAAGAACCACTTTGCCATATGCTGTTGTTTTAATTAAGGAGAATACTGTGCAAGGATAAGACAGAGAGGCTTGAGTCCATTACAAACGAATAGTAATCAGAAAACAGGAACGTGTATGGCATGTTTGTTCTGTATGTGCTGCTTTCACCTCTCCGTTTCTCACATCCATTAACGACCAAATTGGAAGTGAAGATAACCATAATTCTAAGACTACATTTTTTTTTTGTTTCGTGTGATTTGTCAAATTGCTTTCACCTCTCATATATCTTGTTTCTTTATCACTTTTGTGTTTCTGGTTTACTATTTTGGGTCTGATGAGAAAAATCTTGCATTTGATAAAATACCGTCTTTGTAATATGCTTTCCATCTTTCACAGGTATGTTGCTGTTGGGAATGAACCATTTTTAAAATCCTATAACAATTCATTCTTGAATATCACATTCCCAGCACTACAGAACATTCAGAATGCCCTTAACGAAGCTGGTGTTGGAGACACCATAAAAGCCACAGTGCCCTTAAATGCTGATGTATATGAGTCCCCAGCAAATAATGCTGTTCCTTCTGCTGGAAGATTCAGGGCTGATATAAACGATCTCATGACTCAGATAGTCCAATTCATGAATAAGAATGGTGCGCCATTCACCGTAAACATCTACCCTTTCTTAAGTCTTTACGGGAACGATGATTTCCCTTTCAACTACGCTTTCTTCGATGGCGTTACCACCCCTATAATCGATAGTGGGATTCAATACACAAATGTGTTTGATGCAAACTTTGACACCTTGGTTTCTGCTCTGAAGGCAGTGGGATTCGGAAACATGACCATTTTGGTAGGAGAAGTAGGGTGGCCTACAGATGGGGACAAGAATGCCAATGTAGGCAATGCTTTAAGGTTTTACAACGGGCTTTTGCCGAGGCTCGCAGCAAATAAAGGCACACCACTTCGCCCTGGATTCATTGAAGTTTATCTGTTTGGACTTATTGATGAAGATGCCAAGAGCATTGCTCCCGGTAACTTCGAGCGTCACTGGGGAATATTCAGGTATGATGGGCAGCCCGAGTTTCCAATGGATCTTTCTGATCAGAATCAGAACAAATTACTAGTGGGAGCGCAGAATGTGAAATATCAATCTTCAAAGTGGTGCGTGTTTAACCCAGATGCCAAAGATCTCTCTAAACTTGCTGATAATATTAACTTTGCCTGTACCTATGGGGACTGTACAGCACTGGGATATGGGTCTTCTTGCAACAACCTGGATGCTAATGGCAATGCCTCTTATGCATTCAACATGTATTACCAGGTGCAAAATCAGGATGACATGGCCTGCAATTTTCAAGGTTTGGCCAAGATTAGCGAACAGAATATTTCAACGCCCACGTGCAATTTTGTGATTCAGATTTCATCATCCTCTTCTTCTCTGATGTCATCATTGGTTGCTTCTTTATTTATTACATTATTATCCATGGTTCTATTTCTATAGATTTTTCTTTTACATAGATCAGGGATGGAGTGCTATTATATATTTATATTTATGGGCAGTTTTATTATATATATTTCTAGACTTCTAGTCCTTGTGACATTTTCTTGACCAATTCAGTGTTTTATGATCGCTTAGTAAACTATGTCTTGCAAGAATTGATGCTCTTTTCACTTTTCATAACGTTATTTGTTGTCGGTATTTACATGGGATATGACTCATCGTTTTTGAGTTAGATGGAGGCAACCTCTCTGGAGTAAATACATTGGACGAAAATTTCTGGAAAAAGAAACACGGCAGGTTGACAATTTTTGATGACTTCTTGAATCAATTTAAACCAAAGATTTAAAAGGTTGAGTTAACATGAGCATCCGATGCTTATGATTATTTGAGGTAAAATGGACCCACAGCTCCCAAACGGCTAATCCTCATCGATTCACAATTGTGACCCCACCTCGGCGATGCCGTTATGTCTGAATTGGAGCCACTCTGTTCACACTAGACATGAACAAAACTTTAAACAGTGTGTGATTGACAAGGTCAAATGATGCAGTCCCGTGTCGTTCTTCTCCATGTGATTCCAAAAGCTTTAATCTTTTGGGAGGCAGACAAAGCAAGTGAGATCATATGATTCAAAGGAAGGGCCTTGCTTTTCTCCAACACCTAACAACTGAACAGTTGCCAAGCACTTGGGCATAAGTGAACTTTTTTTATATGACTATTTGACTAAATCAAATTTGAATATTGTCATGCCCAATTAGGGTTAGTTCTCCTAAAGATGATTTTTGCATTCATAGAGATTTGAACTTTTGACCTTGTGTTTAAATGGTCGAAGCTCTTTCCACAAGAACCAACACCTTTTGCTGGGTGTAGGTAATTTCTGTCCCATAGAAATGCTTGTGTAGTCCCATGTGCAAGTTGATGCCAAAGTTTGCAACCTTTATACCTCTTGGGATCAGCCTGCCTAATAATCAGTGATTTCATCTTTGACTAAAGTTTTCAGTTTTTTAAAACATTCAAGCTTGATGGCCATTCATTTGGGGTAATGATAATAAATAGTGATGATCACCCATTACGCTGAAGATGATCAAAACAACTATGTCACGTTTTACGCTGAAGATAGACATCATTTATTACATAATAACACTTTAATTTTATGATTTGATTTATAATTTGTTACAAATAAAGATTATGCGAAAGTCTCCAACTATGTCTGTGTAGTGTTTTCTTTACGTTTGCTCCTTATTTATTAGATGATTCGTGTTGTAATTTACTAATTATATTTCTTTGAAAATACCGGAGGAAATAGTTAAAATTTAGAATAGTAATTTAAGGCCTGTCAGTCAGCCCTGGTGCTGGTCTTTCTCTCGGTAGAACTTTTTGAAAAAACGTGTGTTTTTAACTAGCTTACTCACATGCCAGGTGCGTGATGCGTCTGAACAATGTTGGTAAATATGAACAACGTAGTGCAACTTTTGAGCCCAAAAAATCAACTTCACCATAATTTTAGTGAATTAGTAACAACAACTTACCAATCTGGTTACAGCTATTCAAATGTGTTGGCAATGTTTACCTAAAGCGCTAGTAATTAACGTGTACTTTCTGTAGTTACTAATACACTGAGAAAGTAAGTATTTTGCACCCTCAATTGTTATTCATTTTTGCTATCGTTAAGTGCTGATTTGTTCCATTAGTCAATTGTTACCAGTATATCTGAAAAATTATCATCATTCCAATGGCAATTCCTTATTAATTACTTTAACGTGTATTGTTTCATTTTTAAATGGAAGTAGCTGAATTTCCATCTAGATCATGAGAAGACTTTTTTTTAAAAAAAAAAAAAGAAGAAGAGAAAACCCTTCACGCAATGATTTTATTAACTTTGAGATGGAACTCACTGAGTTTCCACCTTTACCATGAGAAGAAATTAAAAACAGAGGAAAGCCTGCACGCAATGATTTCACAGAAAACCCACCAACAAAACTTTCTGACCCTCCAAACAGGTAGAGTATATTAACTTTTGCTTTTCATGAAGGGAAGTGTGAAGAAGAACTTCTTGATGCAGAAGGTTCCTATCCTGTTCAGCTAACATAACTAACTCAGAAAGAATTGAAATTTTTAAAACTTCATCAACCCAGATCTTTGCAGACAAGGGTTTCAAAGTTTCATGACATAGAGGTAAAAAGGTAGTAATGTTCTAAAAAGCATAACATGGTATGTAAAATGAAATAGCACAAGCCTACTATATTATCAAAATCAATAAGCTGACTATACTTACCTTTCAAGGATAGAAGTTACATGTATCAAATGGTTTAATCTGATTTTTCGTGTGGATCATATGGGCCAACCACTTCAAGGATGACAGTGGCAACCAAAATATTCTCAGTAAAATACCATAAACAGGATTCCTTGCCCTTGTTTCGTTGTTGTCAGCGGATAAATAAAAGCTCATAACGTACAAGAAAGTCCCTCAGTAAGAACGTAGGTACCCACCAAGATTAATGAAAGTGAAAGCCAAAGATAAGATCCTGCATACTTGCGTCAATTGGCCCCTATGTGTCTTCCAAAACATAATAATCGTCACTGAACTTTATGATGTCTGTTGTTTGATTACAACGAATATTGCCTTTCTTTTTACACTCTGCACATGCACCAAGTTGTTAAGTTGCACATTAAAATCAACCAACTATATGTTAAAAAAATGTTTCACAGTTTCCCATTGTTGCTTACCACAGTAACCTAATTTGAGAAATTCTTTCCTCTGTGGCACCGTCCCACTTTGGATTACTACAGGGATGAACCAATGAAAGGGTTAAATGGGTGGTTGAACCAATTTAATTAGTTGTGAGCTGGCAATATTTCCAATTTTTCTATCTGGTTCAAGTTTTGAGAATGTTTAGAGGACGGCTATAAAGTGCACAAGAAGACAACAAGAAGAATCTCTCTTTTTAAAAAATAAGGGAAATTAAACTGATTCCCAAGCACCCATTTAGAATAAGGAATCAAATCAAAGGATGGAGGAGAAAATAGGAGATAAGAATGAGGTACTGTTTGGTTCTCTTCTTCCCCCTTTTTATTTTCAGATTCCAGTCTCTTAGGAAGTATCCAACATTGAAAATCTATAAGTTATGATGAGTATAGGCAAACTGTAATGGATCATCTTATCTTCTATGCCATTGCCAACGCCGGAAGTGAAATATAAATGGCACTTCACAACCTTATAATGACTGTATATAATAAAGAGTCAAAATTCATGATATATCTATTATAATTTAGGGGGGAAAAGAAAAGAAAAGAGGAGAGGAGAATCGGAAAGAGTGGTAAAGTCAGGAGGCCACGTCACAGCTTTCGCTTTTGAAAACGACTGATATGGAGTTAGCCAGTCAGTGACTCTATGCTCATCTTAAGATTCCTGATCTAAATTCTCAACAACGGAAAAATACCTAATACCTAATAGTAAATTGTGAGAGGCAACACCAGAGGTCCATTTCAACTCAACATTCTGGTTTAGGGAAAAAGGAACTGATACTAATTAAAGTGCACACCACGAAGCTCAGACAAAAATGATGACAAGAAATTAGGTACTAACCAATATATTATGCTTGTTTTCTGAATTCTGCAGTTTGATTTACATGAAAACATATCATAATGATAACAATTAATCCTCACTGGTAGGAACAGGAGAAAGAACAGCCATTCTCATCTCCATGACCTTTTTGTGGGAATTGGAGTGCAAGTAGCTTACAAAAGTAGGACTCTTGGCTGGCCTATATTCTGGAAGCAATCTACCAGACTTATACCTCACTCCACATGCATTACATAGTGTTTTTGGACCCAATGGCCCTGCCCTCCATTGTGGGGTCCTCTGTGCAAGGCAATGAGTGCACCTTCTTGGCATTTGATTCTGCCCATTGTTACCTTCTTCACACTCTGAGACTAAGCTCTCAAAACTCTCCTTCTTCCTCACAGCCCTCTTCTCTTCTTCCACCTCTTGCTCTTCTTTTTGATCCTCTGTTTCTACTTGCTCATCTTCCTTCGTGGGTAACATGAGTTCACTATCAGCTAACCAGTAGGCTTGTTTAAGAAGAGGAGGGTCTGAAGCTATGGGTTCATTTTGTGGGTTCAAATGGTGTGACCAGCTGCTTAATGGGTTCTTGGTTCTTGGGGCTGAAAGCCTTTTCCTTTTGCTTCTCGCCTTACCAGGCACTGCAAAACTTTGCAGTGGAGACTGCTTTTGCTGGGTTCTCTGTAATTGTACGGAGGGCTTAGAGTTTGCCTCTATGTTTTTGGCATCAGTAGGCGCCAAGAGGCAACATGCTGAGCTGGAAAAACAGTCTTCCACAAATACTGATAGCCATTCTAAGCCAACATCCACTTCCTGCATTAATAAAGTCACAAAACAAAAGCTTATCAACACATTAAGACACAAAGGAAAGAAACAGAGCACAGGGGGTAAAAATTTCGAGATACAGAGTAAGTAAAGATACAGCTAGCAACAAAAGAAACAATTTTTATAAATGAATTGAACTAAAACTACAAAAGGGGAAGACCTCAAAGAAAACCCAGATGCTGGAACTTGGAAAAAAGTAGAAGTGAAGGAATTTCAGAGCAGAGGGGTACAGGAACTTTGAAAGAAAGGGGAAAACTGACCGTGTTATGAGAAGAGAAGAGGTCGTCAAGAGTGGTTGAGAAGGTTGAAAGCTTTGAGCAGGAAGACAAGAGAACCTGCTCTTGTTCGCAGTCGCCGGAAACTGAAGCATTCCGGCAAACATCCATGTCCGTCAAATGTATTTTTTCTTGAATTCTAAAGAGAGATGGGAAGAGCTGGGGAAGAGGAAGAAAACCAAACCTTGGAGTCACAATTCTGTGTCAGTGCTCCCTTTATGGCCCTCAGTTTTTTGTCGGCAGATATAAAAGCTAAAAGAAAACAAAATCCAATTTATTAATCAATCTGTAAGAAAAACTGACATCCTATCTCATTTCTACATCCATGCACTTACCCATAAGTGATAACCATACGCTACACTAACTAACCCTCAATGTCTATACATTCGAGTTTTCTAAGTCTGTTCCTTGACCTCTTTCTTACTTCTTTGCATGTAAATAATCAGAGTTGACAAGTAATTTTTTCCTTCTCGTAAAAAAATAAAGAAAATTACAACTTGTTTATTGGTGTTTTGTCAAAACAACAGAAGCACTTAATAATTACACGTAACCAAGCAAGTGTGCTCTGGGACTGTGAGGACTGGCTACTATACCATTTTTCTTTTTGTGATCCTTTTGTTTCTTTTGCAGAACTCTGAAAAGATGAATTGGAAGAATCCGAAAAGCCATGTCACAGACTGATTATTGTAACAGCGAGCATTTAGTTTTGGAATTCATACTCTCTAAAAAATAAATATTTTATACTCATTCATTGAAAATGTCATTTTTCCCCCTGCACATGCAACTTTCGCGCAGGGTGAATTGTGGTCCAAAAGAAATTGTCATATGAGGAGGGTTTATAAACCATTAGAAGTTAAGCGAGACACAGAAATTTCTGGTATGATTGGGATACGCAACTAACTATTCTTCTTAACATAACATGTCCTTGTGGTTACGAAATATGGAAATGTACAATCTTCAGAAGAAAATAGAAACCCCTCCTGGTAACGGTTATGTTGAATTTAATATGTATTTACAAGGAGCAAATCTAATTGTTGAGGAAAATTAATTGATATTCTCTATCTATTTATGATTCAGCATTTGGTCCACCACTCTACCTAAAACTGCGAAAAAATGCTGACATTCACATTCACTCCAAGAGATGTATAAAAACATTTATTTATCATTGAAAAATTATGATGAAGATTCATTGCACCTTATCTTGGAAATGCCAACAATATCCCACTCTGTTTCAAACTTGTTCCAAATTTGAGAAAGAGATATCTGATCATTGCATTTTATACAGCAGTTTGATGAAAACTTGCCTAATGCTTTTCAGGTAGGTTTTTCACCTAATTTGATGGGATATGCGGGAAAACAAACATCACATGGGTAAATTAAACTCACCCCATAAATCCAGTTCAAAAAAACAAAAAGATTCAGATGACTTCAGAAGCTAAAGATTGAGTTATTTTTGGGGATGGGGTGTATTATTAAATGAATGCTTGTAGAATGGATGACAAAATTCCTCCTGATGAAATCGATTTGTGAAAGAAAGAGATTAAAAAACTAAGTGTAACTCCATCAACAGTACGTGCATGATTAAGCTGTGGGGGTGGGTCAGAGAGGGTTGGATGAGCAATAGATTGAAAATGAAGGGAGAGTTTTGAAAAAACAGTGTGATGGGAACAGAGCAGCATGTTCATGAATTATGGCACTTTTCTGCATCAACTTTGTCGTCACTCTCATGAGACGACCATATGGGCCTTTTTGGTTCCCTTCATCTCACAGTGCCCATAATCCCCTCACGTTATGCAGTCTATCACGTCAATATGGCTCCAATCTCAATCAACTATAAACAATAATACCCAATCCTGTATCCTCCACCACCTGTGACTGATAAATTCTATGAACTATTATATATTTATATTATCTATCATACCTTTCAAACTAGGGTTGAGTTGAACAAGTGGGCATTTTTGTGACCACTCACCAAGTACTTTGAAAACGAAGCATGACAAGCTCAGGGCACAGATTCTGTGCAAAGTGACCACATATATATGTAGAGAGTACATTTTTTTCTTCGAGCTCAAGTCCTTGTTATGTCATGAGCAAAAAAAAAGTCCTTGTTATGCTATAGTAGTCCTTTTAAGTTATGGCTGAGAGAAGCTACGGTTCAACTTTATGTTTATCAGTACATCTCAGAGAGTAAATACAGGGGCAGAGAAAGTGAGTCTAAATTGATGGATCATAGTCATAACTAGAGGATTGGATTGAACAGGAAGGTTAGATTCCTGGGGAATCATATAATAATAACAACCAATTATAATTTATTCAAGTATTATTGATGTATCATGCAGCTAATAAGGTCTCTTTCAAGTATGTCAATACCGAGTACCGTATGAGAGTACACATGACGTGCGAATGTGTTCAGTACCTTACATTTAAATTTATTCAATTAATTGAAGAAATTAATTAAAACTGACCAAATTAAGGTTGTACACAGAGTGAAACTTCCCATGAATTTCCCCCTTTTCTAGTACTGAAGTGTTTGGTACACTTTAATTAACATGTAGTGAATTTTACTTCTGTCTTTTCCTTAACACCTGCAAGGAATACAATTTTGATGAAATTTACTTTAATTATATGTCTGTGGTGTATATAAAAATCTTCAAGTTAAAGAAAAGGTCTAATATGCGATCTTTATCTTTTATTTTAATAGAAGACATATTTATCTAATTTTAATAAATTAAAAAGATTAATTTAATTATTATGACATATATTTTCTAAAACACTTTAATTATCTTCCTTCATTAGAGAACATCAATATAAGTAAATTATTAAAAAATTGATAAATATAAAAATTATATATTATATTTAAGAGCTTCACACATATTTACATATTTCTTATTTTAAATAGGGGAGTGAGTATTTTTTTTTAATTAACCTAGTAAGAATCTTTAAACAGTAGTTACTGATGTGATGACACAAATAGCCTCTACTCCTAAGCCTATATGCCGAATGGCAAAGCAATGATTTCTTTACCTTTCCCATTCCCCAGCTGAATCATTGACACCCCCCAATAATATTACTCTTCATATTTTCACTTTTCATTCTTTTTTTTTTTAAAAAAAATGCGAGGTTTTACTCAGCAATAATGCAAAGAGAAGGCAACTATTGCTTCATTCAACTCACAGTATATAAGTTATTTTAATTAATTCATCATAATTTATAAATAATAGTTAACTCATTAAACATATTTTATATCAATTTTTTAACTTTATCTATATTAAATGAAGTTTTGAAGAGGCTAAAAAAATACAAAGAGTCACATATGAATATTAATTATATTGGTAAAATTAACAAATAAGCATAAATTACTCTCTAAAATATTTTTATTGTGAACTAAATAATTCTTAAAAAATGACTTATATTACTGACCTATATGCTTTAAAGTAGGGAAAATGATATTAAAGTTCCAATTAAAAAAAAATATCAGAAAAGTTTCATAGCTTATGATAAAAAGAGCAATTATTAATAAATGGAGCAGCTATTATTAATAAATTTTAGGACTTTTTTAATATTAATTTTCTATTCCATTTTTGTAAGTAACGGTCAACAAATGTTTTCAAAGCCACGCCCACAGTTCCATCCCCACTGCCTACAAAAGACTGTACAGAAGCATGTGACGCATCTGACTTTTGAATCATTTACAACTCAGCTTCTAAAAATCAATTCCCAATGAAAAACGAATCAATTCCAACCCTCCCTCTGCTAATCGTTCCATTTCACCCTTTTTTTGGATCTTTTTCCATTCTAATCGTCACCGCTCATCCCTTAAAAAGCATTCCATCTTTAACAGCACTTTCTAATATTCTATTCACGTCATTGAATCTGCAGTCTCAGCTATACATAAAACATTGCAATGATCCAGTTGGGCATACTGATTTTGAATCACTGTTCACAATTCACGTGCATCACAAAACTACCTCATTACCCCCTCTCTGAATGCTTCAAAAGTCAAAAGTAGCAATGAGAGGTGAAACAAAAGCTGATATTAGTTGGAAGGGACGTCACCAACATGTCTGCAACCTAGACCCTATTAATTATCAGATTTAAGAAGGGACATTCAAATGCAATCACAATTACAGGCCTTCTCTTGTACTATAATATTAATTATGTACATCAACAATTTTGGGATTTGGCTTTCTCTTATACCCTTTTCAATCTTTTTCCCTTATTTTTTATTTTCTACCGTTAGATTAAGATTTTAACGGTATAAATTTATCATCCTTTTTACCATTATTTTCTTTTATAATAATATTTTTATCATATGATAAATATAGACCGTTAAAGTTTTAATCCAACGATAGAAAAAAAAAATGATAGGAATGAATATAGGAGGAAAGACAAGTCCATCAATTTGAGCAAGGCCACATGCATGCATGGTCTTGTCCAACAGTGTGCAGGGAGCTACTTTACATGTATTTTACAAGATTCATGAGATGAATAGTACAGTTTGTTTTTTCCCCCTTTTTAAGTTAATATGTCCTTATGATTACGAGAAAGTTTTCTTTTATTTACTAAGTTTTTGGTGAGTAGGAAGTAGGAACAGATTTATTTATTATGAATGGATGGATGGCATATAAAGGAGTCTCCCGGGAGATGAATCCATATCATGGCTCTGAAGAGGACCTTAGATACTGACGCCATTCTTCAGGTGTTCCCTTTCTTGTTGTCAGCATTCTCAGAGCTGCACTTGTTAAGGGTATGGCAAGTATGTCGTAGTCTTTTGGGGCCTGACCAACAACAGTAGCATTCTTCTTCGTTAATGGCGCAAAATTGAAGTTAAAACCCATTAATATCATGAAAATCAGGCTGTATGTTTCAGTTGTCTTTATGCAAATGAGACATTAGAGTTTTGATGGTGGCAATCTTTTCTTTGGTAGCTATCCAGTTTTTTCCTTTTTTCCATTTTTTTTGGGGATCATATGGTAGCTATCAAGTTGTCCATTCATTCCTAGACCAGGACATGCACATCATGATCCAATAAAGAACACAGAACAGATAAGTGTGGGAAAATGGTAATAGAAAGAAAGCAAGTGTTCATGGTAACTAGCAAAGCAACAGTACCTTTGGAGTTTTAAGCAGCTTCATTTTTGCTTCCTCTAAAGTCCTGTGACCTTTTTTCGAGTTGCATTTGGCACAAGCAGTAACCTGTTAATATCAAACACAGTGTAAGGCCTTTATATAATTATATTTCTTCATTGTTGTATTCTTTCTTGGTGTTGAATGGAATATCGAATATTCCCATTTACGCCAAAACAAGCTCATTTCATCAGAAGTTTTTAAACGATGAGCCAGGCCCAAAAAGGACATGAGGGTTCTCTGGTAACAGGATAAAAAATTAACTAATTATATAAAAAAAAATTAACTAATTGGCCCCAGAAATTTATTTGTTTTTGGGTTAACCAATAAATATCACACAAAACAGCAGTCCTTGTAACACTCGTGTTAGTTGGTGGTTATGGTATCAGTGCACCCTTCTTATACCTTCTACTATGAAGAAATAAGAGTGCATTATGTGTATATTATACCAAGTAGCATAGTGATCTAGCATGCTTGAGCCTTTCTATGTTATCATTTTACCTTTTTAATAAAGTTTGGCCTCTAGGTCCAAAAAAAAAACTATGTTATTCACATATAGATGCAACGGATTGTCTTACTAGATTTTCCCATTTCCATTCTCCACCCAGTGCAGTAGGCATTACATGGTCAATGGTCAAATTCTCATGTGAAGAGCAATACCTGTTGAAAAGGGAATAAATTGTCAGTATAAAGTTTTAGGGAAAAATATTTCTCCAGTTGCTAGAGATAAGTTATCTCCAGTGACCCCTAAAACTACGTCGTTTTGAATTAATGAAGGGAGTATTTGTAATTTTAGGTGAATTACTGAATGGTGTAAAATTACGGATACACCCTTCATTTATCCAAAACGACGTAATTTTGAAGGTCACTGAAAATAACTTATCTTCAGTGACAGGAGAAATCCTTTACCCAAAGTTTTATATCTAAAGCTAAGCAGTAAAAACGGCAGGCCAACCAGAACAGTTCAATCATTCTCAGTATCTGTTGATTACGGAGGAAGACTTTACCGACAGAAAACCAAACTCTGTTCATAAAATAATACTCACTGGCAAGTGTAATTGTCCCGGAATAGTATATTTTTCCGGCTAAGACTGCTCTTGATGATCCTTCTCTTAACAACTTGAAGTAAATAAGGAACCTGTACCAAAATAACATGTATAGCACATCTGGATTGGAGAACAGATAAATAGCAAGCAAATGTTTAGTCCAACTAATTGTGAAGAAAGTATGTAGCTTCAAATTTTTAAAGGTTAAAAACAGGGCAAGAACCATGGGTGCTGATATAATTGTGATCAAAGGTCAGAGAAAACAATAAACACAAAAGGAATAAGCATCACTGCATTACTGACCCTTAAGACAGCTGGTATATAGAAAGATCCGCTAGGTGAGTTCACAGTTTGATCATAATACTCTAGAACGTCAGCCTGTAGAAGCAAGATTTAAAACATGAAACTAAATTGAATTTATTCAGAGTCTAGGAAATATAGAGAAAAATAAGGATACACGGTGTCACAGTGAATGGGTATTAATAGCTGTGCCTGTTTATATGGACATTGAACAACTTAACCTGGGAATAAACAAATCTTTCTTACGCACATTACTCACGTGTGAATCAAAAGTGAACCTCTGTCAGAAATACACTCCACTTTTAAATGGAAAAAATAAATGTGATGATATTAAGAAAAGGACAAAAAACAATATCCTAATACAAAATCTTGTCAATGTATCTCAAACTAATAAAATAAATTAAAAATATAATTACCAGCCTAAAAAAGGGTTGAAGTGAAAAATCTAACCTTCTCCATAAACTCCAAACATATAGCACGTTTCCAGCCTACAACATTGACTGGCCTGGAGCAGGATGGAAGCAGTCAGAACCAAAACCAAACAACTGAGCAGGTCTGTTGATATTTTTGGTGACTATACAAGAGAAAATCACAAGTTACAAACTCCACACTATCCACATTCACCGACTAATTATCAATTTTGGATCGTACAACTACGTTATCTTGAAATCACATCAGGAAATAAACTACAAACAAGTTTGGAGTTTAAGATTAATAAAATGTGTTACCAGAGATGAAATCCAACCAGGTCTATCTATATATAATGTAAACTTAATAGGAAACCACATAAGCCATGAATAGTTGACTTACTTCAGACTCTATACAAAGCATACATTTACAATATAAGGAAACAAAAAGCATACAACCCCTGCATTTCTGCATGGGAAAAAGGAAAAAGAATTTTAAATCACACACAAATTGAAGATTGGAATTTGGAAGTCATGGTACTAAGTATAACTACGTCAATTTAGATCCCAGATATATATTCTTCCGCGTTAACAGAATTTGACGAACAAACTAGGCTTGCAAAACATTCTCTTTGCTAAACAATCTTACTCTTTCAATGGAACTATCACCTAAACTAAATCACAACCAACGTCATATTCATACAATAGAATTCCCAAATCATGAAACCTCAAAGTGTAGTATGGAGTGATGTAGCAGCCTAATAGGTATTGAACTGAAGAACAACTGATAAGGTTCAGAATCAATAAGCTGCAGTATGATATTGCAAAAAATATCTGATCCCTGATTAACATGAAGTTATGAACTGAAAAAACCAGCGGAATTCAAGTAGGAACCTCAAAACCTGACTATCCGAGGAGAAATATAGACTCCTAAATTAGTATCAATACACAGACAAAACGGTAGACGTGAAAGAAAATAGTGGGGGAAAATGACCTGTAAGATACATCTAACACCAGGCCTCTGAAACAAGCCAAGCTATCGCTCTCAAAATCATCATCATCAGAATCACTTTCATAGACACAGCCCGAGGGGCGTGCCTCGGCATTGCAACGGTTCGATTTGCTACTCAGAGATGACGATGATGAATAGTGAATACTACCTGATGAGCCAATGTACCCTAGCCTTCGTCTGTGAGCCTGAATTGATCTAAAGTTATAGTGAAATGGGTCCTTGTGTTCCAAAAGAGACGACACTACACCTTCTCCATTAAAGAGTAATTTCAAGCTGCCCTGTGTCGCGAACTGCGCCATCCCCCTTTACTTGCCTCCTCCAGCAAAGTTGCAGGGTTGGATCTTTCTTTTACGAGATAGATATTTCTATAGCTTAATTATAAGTCTCATTCAGTAGGAAGAGAAACTTCAGAAGCAAAGGCATGGAGGCAAAACAATTTCAAGAAAATCGCATTTCATCATTTGCACAAAAAACCGTTACCACACATATTGGCTCTCCCCAGCTCGTCTCGTAATATCTGCTGCGCTTTGTCTGAATTTACATATATGCCCTCGATTACCACCTGTTCAAATAATTGTTGTCCGTTTTATAGTACAAATTATATACTATTATTAGTATTATTAGTAGGGATAAAATATTATCACTATCTTTTTTCACCTGTTAGATTAGAATCTTAATAAGATAGAGAAATGATGAGATTCTGATCTTTCTTATATACTCCCATGCGTTCCACGGAAAGTTCTTACATATTCCCTCTAATCTTTCTTATAATTATCTCTCTCTTTTTTAAGTGCTACTTAATATAAATTTTTTTTTTCTTATGGCTTAAAATTTAAACTACATTTTTCTTTTTCACCCAATTAAATACATATCTTTATATTAATTATCCTCTACTTACCACTAACTTTTTTGCATTCAATCATTCATTACTTATTCTCTTTCATATTTTTTACTCATTCTTTCTCATATTTTTGTTTCATAAATAAAGACATATTCGACAAAGCATGACACTTTTGATACATTTATTGTTTTTAACTAATACTAACTGATAATTTGTTTTGCTCAATAAAAAAATTGGAAGGAGTAGCATTTTGAGCTTCAAAAGCTTCTGCAAGCATTTTTTTTATTTTTATTATTATTGATGTAAAGCATTGCTTTATGAGGTAAGTAATATTTATTATATAATTTAGTCTTTATTGGTGGGCAATTTTCTTGGGGAAAATCCTTTTCAGAGCCCTTTTTGACGTAAAAATCCCAAAAAAGACTCTAAAAAATCTGAAATCCCAGAAAAGGCCTTAGGGATTTTCAAAATCTTGCGTGAGTTGTTAACATGACTGATATAGTTGTTAATTAACAACTAAATCAGCCTCATTAACAACAATTTTCTAACAACTAAATCAGCTCATTTAACAACTATATCAGTACTCCGTTAACAACTATATCAACCCCGTTAACAACTCATGGAGATTCTGAAAATCCCAGAAAAGGCCCTAGGGATTTCAGATTTTTGATGGCCTTTTTTGGGATTTTTACTCTAAAAAATGACTCGAAAAGGATTTCCCCATTTTCTTATTGTATGCACAATAAGAAATATTTATTTGTAATCATTATAAATCATGTAATTATTTTATAATAATCTATTTAAACTTAAATGCGCATCTTTAAAAAAAAATTAAATATGTATTTGACCAGAAATTCTAATAGACAAAAGTTTTAATTCCCATAAAAAAGGATGAAGGAGTTAGAATTGTCAAGATTTTTAAGGGATTTAAATTTAAAATGTTGATTCCACTTAAAAAATAATTGGTCAAAATGTTTTTCTATTAGCCAAAAAATTTTAAAAGACAAAAGTTTTAATTCTCTCGAATAAAGGATGAAGTAGTTAGAATTGTCAAGATTTCTAAGGGACTTTAAATCAAAATGTTGATTCCATACAAAAGATAATTGGTCAAAATATTTTTCTCTTGGTGAGTTTAGTTTATCAATTAAAGGTTGTAATTATAAAATCTTCTCATCTTGTAATTAAAAAAGAAGAAGTTCAAAGTCAATTTTAAACTAAAGCTAAAAAAAGAGTTTTTTTTTTTTAAAGAAAAACTAAAAACTATTTAATGGTTATATAAATTTTTTTAGTTTAAAAGTTACTTAATAAGTGCCGTCAATTTTTTTTTTTTTTAAAAAGACATAATTAAAGTGAAATCTTAGGGTTTGAGTCAACCTTAAACTATGAAGAGAAATCACAAACAAAGTTAATCGACAGTAAAGCATCACAAATCCGAAAAATAAAACCCTAGAATCTAAATCAACAAATACCGAAAAGCAAAGAAAACAAATCAAAATTGAACAATAAAATCTATCTTCAATCTCACAATGATGAACTGGAGAGCTATAAATTTTGCTTCAGCAACTATAATTCCCTCACCGGAAGAATTGCAGAGCTCGCTTCTTGGAATTGGATATCCTAAGTAGTTTCCTGAGTTGGAGCTCCAAATTGTAGGAATAATTTTAACAAGAGCTTTAAAAAAAAAAAAAAAAAAACTCCTCTCAAAAGATTTTGACTTTTGATTTTTTTTTTTATTGTAAAAAAAAAAACTCTTTTTATTAAAAAAATTTTTTTTGTAAAAATCTATTTGGTCTAGCTTCTACTTCTAAGGAGAATAGAAGCTAAAAAAAGAGGATCCAAACATGCCCTTAATGTCTCTTTTGTTATTCAACTTATAATCTTTTAACAAAAAATTTAATATTATCAATATCTTTTGAGTTTTCCGCAGCATTATTATTTCTCAATTCAGTTGCTAAAGGTAATGAAATAAAGGATTTTAAGTTGAATCATAAATGTGTATTTGACCCAAAAATAATAGTAATTCAAATGTGTATTTTTCTAATAAAATATAATAGACAAAAGTTTTAGTCCCCACAAATCAAGGATTAGGGAGTTGTTATAAATCCAACTAATCAAATACACATATCTTTTTTCTGCTTAATTTGTAAGAAAGAATTTGTTAGACTACATCAACATACAATTTAGTATTATCAAATAGGATTCTTTTCCACTTCTCTTCATTACTTTTTTTTTTCAATGAAATTGCCAAAGTAAGGTTGGGCTTCAACAAAATCATAGTAGAAGGAGACTCAGATTTGACTTTACAGTTTACACATGATTTAAGATGTTTGGATCCAAGGAAGGATTAGATTTAACTTTAAATACATGGCTATGGGACAATAACGAGGAGCTTCAGATTTGTTTCTCCTATATTTTGCGTGAAGGCAATACTATCGCTGATTGGTTAGCCAAGTATAGCTTTATTTGTAATGAAGATTTTACTGTTTTTGATTCTCCTCCAGTAGGGGTGGTAGATTTTCTATATAGGGATACTGTGGGAGTTGTTTACCCACGTCTAGATCTTGACTAATTTCAGTAAAGTAAAAGGGCGTTTGAACCCCAATTTTTACCCCAACAAAAAAAAATAGTGATTCAGTCTTAAATGTTTATTTCACATGGAATAAAATATATTTAAATGGGGATTTTACCCACAAATATAATAGATAAAAGTTTATATTTCCACAAATCAACGATCAAGGAGTCATTATAAATCAGAGTGAGTACGATTTATTAGAGGCCTCAAAATGTAAATGTTGATTTTAGCAAATAAAATTCCACCTCAGCATCCGTAGGTCAGTCTTTTTTGGTCTAATGTGCAAGAAATAATCTATCAGATTAAATAAACGAATAATTTAATATTGTAAATATGATTTTTTTTTTTAATTACTACTATTCCTCAGTCACATAGCTAAAGCCAAATTCAAAATTATAAAATGTTTCAACACATTGTCACAAACTAAAGGGGTTGTCGCTTATTCTTAGATGGATAAGTGATATATTACTTTATAGGTAAATTTCGTTGGCATTATGGTATTCCTTTAATTTAATATAATATAGACTCTAATTAAATATTAGAGTGATTTTAAAAGAATAAGAATTTAATCTCATAAACCAAGGCTTAAAGAGTTATTATATAATTTAGAGTTGTTGAGATTTTTAAATGATATGAAATTAAATTGTTAATCTCACCCCAAAAAGTAACATGTAAAAATGGTGTCATCTCCTTAAATCAAGGAGTAAGTAAAAAATGATAGATTGCCACAAACTAATTAAGGGTAATTAAATAAATATGGTGCACATTATTGGTTTGTACTCCTACATGATTAGCTACGTGTATATAACTAAAGGATATTCATAAGTGACAAAAATTATAAAATCAAACTTAAATAGACAGATCTAAAGGGTAGATTTCACACTATAGGAGCCTAATATAATGCAAAAACGCCAAACACAATTAAAAGTAAAATAAACTCAAAACCTAAACTACTAAAATGATGCACTCAAAGATTCAAAACAACATAGGAGAACTAATTTTTCTATTTTTATGTTTTTAATGATTGTTTTATTGGCCTGGAAGGTGGGGATGAACATATCAGCCAATCTCGTTTCCCATTATCATCCAAAAAATAAAAAAAAAGGTGCAATAAATGGATGCAAAAAAATTACTTTCTCTTATTTTAGATATTCTTTCCGGTCTTAATTATAGAAACATTTTTGTAGTGCAATTTACATTATAAAAGTATTCCATAATTAGGACCAGAGGTAGTATAAGACAAAGTTTATAATACAAATTACACTATAAACTCTATCTTATATTTAGAACTATACAGAGTATTCAATTTTAAAATGTTTTGTTCACTTGATATGGTAAACTTTTGTTTAGATTGGGCTCGCAATTCGCTTACGCACACGCTCAATTATATTATTTCATAACATAAATGTATATTTTTACGCACATGACATAAATCATTAATATTTCTACGCACGTGATTGAATTATACGAGTGAACACCACGAACAAATTTGATCTTATATGGAGTACTATCAATCTCAATCTACAGGTGACTAATTATACATAGAAAACTTCAACAGATTACCATTGATCGATCTAGGCATCGGAACTGATGACAAATCTCCCAGAAAATATCAGTAGTGTTTGATCTCAGGAGCCTTAGCTTGGAAGTTTTTTTTTTTTTTTTAATTATTCTAAAATAATGAGATACCATTTTGAAATCCTAGAGATACATACATAAAGGGCATTAATTCATACTGCATTCCTAAAAATCTTCCTGAACCCTCCAAGGACAGGATATATACTGTCGAAGGCTCTGTATATCTCATCTCTCTCCTGATAACATTTCAACACACTCAAGAAACTTATGGTCAGTTTTGCAGAAAAGCAAGCTTGTTATGGAGAAAACGCTACTTAATTAGCTAAGCCAGCCAGCTAGATATATACCTTGGCTCCCGTAAGCACAATTTTTCCAGACACAAACACGAGGAGCACAATCTTAGGATGTTTCATGCGATATATCAGACCTGGAAAGAGCTCCGGTTCATACTGCAACTCAAGTGTGTTGATAGCATTATTAAATCAGCATGTACGTGTAGGATTTGGAGCATCGACTCCGAGTTTCAACGTAAAACTCTTATAATGAAAGATCAACGATTACTTATAACAAAAATGGAAAAAGCTAAATGATTAATCCAATTCTGTGGAAAATAATTAACATGTACGTGGCTTACACTTGAAAAGGCAGCATGTGAGCAAGCGAGACTTTCAAGTCTGATGGGGAACTTAACATCACAGGAGCCAACCATATTCTGAATTTTGAAATCCTATGTCCCTCACAATTTCAAGTTAGAATATATAGAAAAAACTTAGCTCTAATCATTTTGTGTTTATATATGGTATAACAAGAGAAGTACCTTAAACTTGACTTCAAAACCAAGCTTTTGGATAATTCGAGCAAACTGATGAGAAAACCAGAAATCTGTATCAGTTTGGCAGAATTTCAACCATATATAGACTACACATATAACTGCCAACCTTGGAGTCATAAATGAATATATAGCGCTCAACTCAGTCGCTCGATTCAAAGTAAAACATCCTGAAGGCTATGAAAGCTATCAGGTCGATCAAAAATCATCTTGTGTTTCTTAAATACTGGAGTGTTCTACGTGAAGTATTTTACCTTTCTGGCTGCAAGTTTTGAGTCAGCTTCAGTTCTGGCGCCAGTGCAGACCTGGACCACACAAGCATAAACATAATCGATCGAATACCTTAGCGGCATACAAAAATAAGCAAGAAATTAAACATGCATGTTGCTTCGTAACGTTGATGAATTGTTATATGGTTCGGACAAGATCAATAAGAATTAATAGGCAGCACTCACCACCTTCCCCGAAGAAAAGATCAAAGCTGTAGTTTTCGGTTCTCTTATTCTCATAATGGCAGCAGAAAAACGCTGTAATTAATGACAACATATAATTTGTAATCAACTCAAGAATCAGTGACAAGGATACCTAAATTTGATGCATACATAATTTAAACAAAACCATGCCTTGGGATTGAATTCAGCATTGCGAGCTTGCTGCGCAATTTTCTTGAGATCCAACTCACAGTCCAAGACGAATGTGGCCACAATATTCCTGAAACAAAGATGCCCAGATCAGAATCTCCCAACAACTGATGACCACAAAAGAGTACAGTAGTTTATGATGAGGAAGCATAAGTAATAAGTAAGAGCAGATGAAACAGAGGAAAACAAGTTATATAGCAGAGACAGTTAATAATAGAACAATGAAAAGCAGATTCACTCAATAGTGGGGACGATTGCACATCGATTGAGATCCATTAACGATCGGCCTCCTAGCCTAGTTGCGAAGCCACCACTACTGTGACCTTCATTCGCCATTATTGTCTGCTCAAAATGGTCTCACTGATGTTTCTGGGTATGTATATTGTAGCTTCCAGCCATGATCCAGGCTATTTGTGATTATTATAAATATTCTAGAAACGCATAGCCAAAGTGTTTTACAAATATGGGTTCATGTTTATTAAATGAGATAGAGGTCTCCTGCTTCTGGGCATGTATAGAAAATAGAACCTCCACATGTTTTCTGAAGCCACAGGAGGAGAAACGCATGCCTCTATCCCAGCTCCCAGGTGTATGTTTTCTTCCCTTTTTTATTTTGGTTCCTTTTCTCATTCCATTCGGGCCATAAGTATTTCGAAATTTAGTGATAAGCACCAAGAAGTAATTACCTCTCTACCAACGGTTAATATAACTAAAATGATTTAGATCGAATTTTTTCAATTTTACTTTAATCAGAAAATTTATTTTAATTGATGTATAATTAAAATAAAAGATAATATCTTAACCATCAGTTTTACAAAAAAAATATTTTTTTAAAAAGTTTTAAAATATTAGTCGAAAATCTTAAAATTTGAACCATTAAATTTCTATTTAAACTATGTAGATGTCATTTCAACAATTAGCTCTACCAATTTTTTTTTATATAAAAATTATAGGGGAGATGGGTTAGACTCATTACGCCTGATCTAAGGGGCAGGACATTTGAACCTGCTCCACAAGGAGATTTAGAACTGATAGTGTACATGCCTCCACCTCAACTTAAGTTACCCCTACTTCCCAAGCTTTGGAATGTCTCCTCAGCGTCATATGACAGTGTCAGGATTCGAACCCTATCCATTTATAAGAGTTTCTAAATCCTTAGCCGCTGAATCCACGGACATAGCTCTACCAATTGATTATTGCTATGAACGCTGAACTGGTTCCTAACTATAGCTAGGATACAAGTCCTGTGATGGGAGCCATGCAAATAATAAGATCAAAGATCAGCGTCAAAAAGCCCATCAAGTCTAAACTCTACATCGATAACGTCGCCCTCCAATTGGAATTTTTATCGTTCATTGACTGCAGTATATTAAACTGGTTGAGAACTCTGTAGGTGTCTTTTGTTTTGTTAAAATAAGAGTAAATAAAGGTACTTGACCAAAAACGCGATCCTCAATTTTGGTGCTTACAAAAAAAATATCTTTTTTAGTCCATAAAAAGGACGAATAAGGGTCGATTGGTTGACATTTTAATCCCTCATAAATTTCTAAAAGGTCCTTTTTAATCCATAAAAAAGACGAATAAGGGTCGATTTTTTTGTAAGGGACCAAAATAGGGTTCGTGTTTTTTGTCAGGAATCAGAAAGGGTATTTACTCTTAAAATAAATTTCAAAATATCCTTTTGATTTTTCACATAAAAGTATATCAAAAACAAGATCACGCAAATTTGATGCCTTTAATTATTGTATGAATTCTACCTGGTAAAAAATGTATGAATTCTGAATGCATGCATGACGATCCACACTTTTTTCCCCTAAACTTTGTTGAATATAATGTTCAAATTATAACCACTGTACGTATGATATTGCTCAATATTCAACACAAAATAGAGGCCAAGAAAAAATCAACATAGGTAAACACAAAAGGTCCATGTTGGTTGTTGGTTTTCAATTATTCTAAAAAAAACATATATATTTAGTCTGATATACTTAGGATGTTGGTTTCCAATTAAATCAAGGCATATGGGTTCATATTATTATTAAGGGATAGGATATTGTCACTACTAATTTTATGTCACTACCATTTTTTTACCGTTAGATGATAATCTCAATAGGAGAAATAAATGATAAAAGTAGATGAGATTCTGATCTAACGGTGAAAAAGTGGTAGTGACTTGATAGTGACATAAAATTGGTAGTGACAATATCTTATCCTATTATTAATACTTTAAAATCTACATGTTTTAATTTGATTGGACAAGAGTATATTAAACACAAAAGATTAAAATCATTGAAACAAAATGAAGATTAAATGTTACTCCCAATCAACTCAAATAAAAACTGTCACAAATCATAATCATATTCATTTCGTATTTGCACGATGGACTGTGTTTCGATAACAAGTAGCTGCAGCTAAATGACTTGATCATAGTTTTTGGTTTAATATAGTGCGAAACTCTGAGGAGACCAATCTCAGATTATAAATTTGAGAGTTGATCTTGATTATAAATAAAAGATCTATTTTATATATTTATCAATCTTTTACGATTTTTTTTTATGTTTCTTTAACAATAATCAAATAAAAGAGAGATGAAAGGAGTTAAGAAGCATGATTATGGTTTTCTAAACAAAACATATCATATTAACTAACTTAACTAGTATTATACAAAACTTTTGAAATGACAATTAAGGACCCGTTTATATATAAACAATGTCTAACACCCAACTCGTAAGTTCTCCCTCTGTTTTTTTCCCCATGAAACAACAAAGTTACGTTGAGTTCTGAAAATGATATAACATCATGATATATATGCCCAGAAACACCAGCAAGCGTCGTCACCAATTTTAATTCCTCCTTCGATTGTGTACACGCATAACAGCCCAGGGAAACCACCATCCATGAAAGAAGCAAATGGTGAAGGCCATAGCAAAACCAGTTGTTGCCCCGTATTTAAATGATAAATATGTTATCTTGTCATCTTTGTGGGGAAACGTTGGAGCTGGAGCCTCCACTGCTTTAGGAAGAACAGGACCATAAGATCGAGAGAGTCCCATGTTTCCCTCAAAGCTTGAAGATGGAAATGTCGTAAACTGACCTCCCCTCGGAATCTCCCCTTGCAACTGATTATAAGACACATCAAATGCAGATAAAAAACTCAGCTTTTCTAACGACGGTGGTATTTCCCCTTTGAGTCTGTTATGAGACAAATCCATAGTCTCCATCATTGTCATTTCTGATAACCCATCAGGAATGACTCCTGAGATTCTGTTGTGTTTTAGATCCATCACATGGAGGCCTTTCAGATTTTCAAAACCTGCCCATATGGGTCCTTCAATCTTGTTGTAACTCAGAACTAAAGATGGACGGAACCTTGAAAGACTGGGATACTCCAACCTGTTTCGCTGTCGAGTTTGAGTTTCCCCAGTGCGGATATTGTAAAAGGGAAAGCATGGAGTTGAGTAAGCCTCTCGCGACGAGAAATTGCTGTTTTTTAGACTTGAAATCATGGTCAAGCTTTCTGGTATTTGACCAGTGAAGGAATTATTCGACAATTCTAAGAAATAAAGATGATCGAACCTGCCAAACCAAGAGGGGATGCTTCCACTCAGAGAGTTCCATGACAAATCAACAAATTGCAACATTTTGCATCCCCTTAACCACTGTGGAATTGATCCTTTGATTTGACTATTGCCCAGCATTAAAACCTCGAGACTCTTGAAGCCTTTAATCAGATCTTGTGGCATTTCTTCGTTAAAGAAGTTATTTGCAAGGATTAGAGTGCTCAAGTTTTTGCAATGTTGTAAAATATTTAGAGCTGAAGATACATTACGTAGGCCAGAGCTTGAAAGCTCAAGTGCGGTTAATGACACAATTTTTTTGAAGATGACAGGAATTTATTTCTCCACCGAGATTTTTAGAGGAAAGGCCTATTGCTTTCAATTTGGGGCATTCCGATAAACTACCAGGGATTGGACCATGAAACTTATTGCCACCAAGACAAAGTGAAGTGAGGTTTTTCATTGCAGAACAATTCACATTAATGGAACCACCAAAAGAGTTCCTACTCAAACTAAGCATCTGAAGAGATGGAGAATTTACCAGAGTTGTTGGCAACTGACCTGTGAATCTGTTGGTTCCTGCAGAGAAATCCTCAAGCCTCGTGAGGCTGTTGAAGATATCCGGGAGAATTCGAGAAAACCCATTTTTGGAGATGTCCAATTTCACCAGGCTTGACAGATTACCAATTTCACTATTCAGGGGCCCTGAGAGCTTATTGTACTGCACATATAGTTCTTTCAGATACTGCAGCTGAAATATGCTTGTAGGTAATCTCCCTGATAAACTGTTTCCATTGATGGATAGATGCTGCAAAGAAGAATAGTTACCCAAACTTTCTGGCATGTTCCCGGAAAAATAATTATTTGACATCTTAAGCACGCGAACCCGGTTGGAAGATGCACAATTACCAACGTTGATTTTGCCCACAAAACCATTGTTGCTCAAGTCAATTACCTCCAAGTTTTGCAGACAAAACAATTCATCAGGAAGAAAGCCGGTGAAGAAATTGTAAGACAGGTTCAAGGACCTCAATTGATCAAGACCTGAAAGGGGTTCACAGAATCTTCCAGTAAGTGCTCTGTTGCTAAGTTTCAAGCTCACCACCCTTGTGCCCAGGCCAGTTATGTTATCACATGCAACACCAGGCCAAGCGCAGCAGTCTTTAGAGGCAGAGCTGTTCCAGTCAAGAATGGCAGATTCTAAACAGGTAGAGAAATCAGTTAAGGCCTTCAAGTCACTGTGATTACAAGTCCCTGGGTTCTGGGAATCCAGAGTATGGGCACAACCGCTGAATGAGAACGAAACTAATGATAGAAACAGAAGAAATCCCATTGAACACAGGCGCTCCATTGAGACACAGGTGCTTAGTGTTCGATGGCTTTTTCTGAGGACAATCATTCTGTTTCCAGTTTTGAGATTGTCTTTGTAGAGATGTACTTCTCTGGTCTTACTCAATTGACTTTTCTCTCTTGATTTGCATAATTTCATACTCACTAATTTTTTACACTTGTTGAGGTGTTTGAACTTTGAAGTCAATTCCATAAAGAATAGTCCAATGAATTGACTTTATGCATGTTAGTTATCTTCCAAATTCAATGAGATTAGGTTGTTGTCGCGTGTCCTTTGTTCAACACGGTAACAGAGCTTCTTGACATTGAACAGAGTTCATCAACTTGAGTTCTTCTTCTTTTGTTTTTTGTTTTTCCTTCTTTTTTCCTGCACTCAAGTTCTCTACTCCTACATGACAACAATAGTTTCTAAAGGATTGTTTGGTTGCTCTCCTTCGGTCTGATATGCTTTTAGATCAAGAATAGAGAATAGGAGTAGAAAGACACAAGAAAGGGGACGACTAGAAGAGAAGAAGAGAGCTCTTATGGCTCTCTCACAATGTATTCATACTCATAGCAAAACTGATCTCCCTCTACAATTATAGAGGAGTAGGCTATTTATAACACTATAGCCTCTCACAAATCCTAACTAATGGTTTATTGACTAACCACCCTACTACTTATCTAGTTTACACTTAGGTCCCTAGGTTCATCTTACAATTAGGTCCCTAAATGCATATTATTATCTTTATATATCAATACCGCCTCCCAAAAACATCCTTGCCCTCAAGGATGATGGATTACAAACACAAATCTGAACCTAAAAAAAAAAATACGAAACTAAAACATCGAAAACATAAGCCTAAGCTGTAAAATTCTGGAAAAAAAAATCTGAAACTTGTGCTGCTACACTCTTCACTTGTTTGCTGCTGGAACATATAGAAGCAATAAATCCAATCTAGACCCATATAGCATTTTAATCAGCTCTCCCTTGAACCAAGTATGCAGCAGACTTTGGGTAGGAGAACACTGAAAAAATGAGAGCCAATTTTGGAGAAACCCAGCACCAAGAAGCATCTTGACTAACTCCCCTTTGAACCAAACAAAAATCAGAATTTTTGTAGGAATAATGAAACCCAAATGCTGAGTTATTGGGCTCTTTTGTTTGCTGTTATCTTCTAAGCCCAACAACGTATCAGAAGCTATTAAATCCATTGTCCCATTAAAATTATGTTGCTGTTGAAAGAGAGTGACATCCAATTTATGTAACCCTTCAACATTCTTCTCGCCCTTCCAAGAATATGCAAGCTAGCCGTAACCCTTTATTTGTAGCAGGTTGAACAATGCTGAAAACAGGATAAGCTGGAGAAAATATGACTCTACATGGCACTAGCTGGAACCCACTAACATGTGATGTCTTGTTCCTAGCCTCACACATGTCTATAAGGCACAAAACAGCCCTAAAACCTTCAGTAGAGTCAAAGCATAAAGACCCATTAAAAGCATAAGTGATTTTCGCATTGTCCCTAGGCAATACAGAATCAGACTTGGAAGAAATTGAAAGATCACAACCCTGACTTGACACATGGTCCTTGGTTTTGACCAGAAGACTAGTTCCATCGTTACTACTCTCAAGCTTCGACACTCCTCTTGTTTCTTTTGTTTTGGGTACATTCTTGGGAGGAGGCTGAACAAGACTTGTTTTTTTTCTGGGCAATCAGGAGCTTCTTGTTCTTTGATACATTCAGTGGTGGAGTCTAAACAAGACCTACCACTTTCTTGGACCTTAGAAGCTTCTTGCACTTCTTGTGGAGACTTTTGTGAACAACCACCATCTTGTTTGTCTTTCAAGACTCTTCTTGCCTTCTCTGCTTTCTTCTTAGCTTGCCGCTGCAAATCCCATTCTTCCATTTGAGCATAAGCACGAGCCCCACCCAAGGTTCTTGGTTGAAAGAATTCAACTGAGTCACGGATTTCATCCTTCAATCCATTAACATATTCTTCAACAAGGTCCTCTTCTGACATATGGAGCTGGAATCTTGTGACAAAATCATCAAAAATTTCATTATACTCCTTCACATTGCCAAGTTGCCGAGGTCACAACTGACCCCCATTATTGGCTTGTATTGCCAATACCAGCGATTTAAGTCATCTCTCAAGCCCCACACCATATCTTGCAATTTATCCATGGTTCTTGCTATCCTTGATCTTGTTTGTACCATCCACCCACCATGTCTTCAAGAATAACAGAAGGAACAAAACTGGAATCCAGAAAAACAGAACCAAAAAGAAGAAAAGAGAGAGGCGGAACGAGAATACAAGAAGTGCGGATGAGAATCCAAAACCGAAGGGACAGAACGAAAATGTAAATCGAAAGAAAGAACCCGAACCCTTTGATGATTTCTTGAAATTCTTGATGACTCCTTGTAACCCCAAAGAATTTTGATCTCGATAGAGAGTTAATTGAACTATGGCGGCCTCAACGTTGTTAAAACCAACCTATTTCTTGATGAATTCTTGCCGCCCACACACTTCGAACCCGTAAATGCTAAGACAAAGACAATGATGGTAGTAGAATAGATAATTCTTTGTCTTTTTTTTTCGTTTTTTCAAGTCAGAACAGAGAGGGATGAGAACAGAAACAGCGAAAGAGACAGCCAATGAAGGACTACTCTGATACCACTGATATGCTTTTAGATCAAGAATAGAGAATAGGATAGAAAGACACAAGAATAAGAGTAGAAAGACACCAGAAATGGGACTAGAAGAGAAGAAGAGAGCTCTTATGGCTCTCTTACAATGTATTCACACTCATAGCAAAACTAATCTCCCTCTACAATTATGGAGGAGTAGGCTATTTATAACACTATAGCCTCTCACAAATCCTAATTAATGGTTTATTGACTAACCACCCTACTACTTATCTAGTTTACACTTAGGTCCCTAGGTTCATTTTACAATTAGGTCCCTAAATGCATATTATTATCTTTATATATCACGGTCCTTCCTATTCATCAGAAATTAATACCTCCTCCTCCCATCCCATTTCACGTTAAGCAGCTTCCCTCTGTTTTTTCCCCCAATTCAGGACGAATTCTGACCCATATCTCAAACAAAACCCTTTTTTAGGAGTTACCTTGAAGGAGTGATATATCTGATAATTTTAGTGCTGGATCTTTTGTGATTTTTTTGGAAAATGGTTTCAAGATATTATTCAAATCTATTGGACCAACCCTCTAGCGGACTCTCCATCATTTGGGTTTATAAATCGTGGAACTATCAAGATTATGTGAACTACCCTGTTTATTGAAAAGGTTTTCCAAATCAGTATTGATCATATTGCTTGCTCTTTACATGATTCCATTTTTCTCTTTTTCCTTTCCTTTCTTTTTGGAGCTACATTTTTTTCCTTTTCTCATTTTTTGTCATCCTACACATAATTAGATAATGGCCTGTTTGGGTTAGCGGTAGCTTAAAAGCTATATGACTTTAAAAAAAGCTCAGTAGGAAAAAAGTCAGGTTATAGATAATGATTTGTGTTTAGATTGATGGTGGTAGAAGTGGCGGGGCCCACGTCAAAAAACTGAGAGTTTTTTTTAGAAAAAACTAGATTCTGAAGCTTTTTCCTTAATGGGCTTTTTGAGCTTTTTTGACTTAAAGTCTAGTGAACTTAACGCACAACCCAAACACACCAAGTTAAGCTTTTTCTTCAAAGTCCATTAACTCTACCGCAAACGCTCCCAACGCTCACACCAAACAGGCCCAATAGTAACAATACCACAAGATGTAATTTTATAAATGACAAATAAGATGCCTACGAATGTATTTACATGCACAATAAATTACCACAATATAATGGAATTTAAGAAAAGTGATAGGCTCAAAGGGGTAGCAAGGAAATAGGAATAATGATATTTGTGGCTTGTGTTTGGGAAAAAAAAAGGGTTTAGAATATGATTGCCTTTATCATTTTAAAGAAATGCACAAGCATAAAGTAGCCATAAAAACAATTACAACAAGTTTTGAAGAGTTACTAGCATAGGAGGTTAATCACACAATTTTTGAAAATATTGACTCAGATATCCTTCCAACAAGGCTATCTCTCTCATAAAACATTCACAAAATTCAAATGAAAACTAACAGATTGCAAAGCATTTGCCTTACCTATTTCTAAGCTAACCTTCATAATATAATCAACTTAACCATCGCATCTAATGATGAATATGAGAGATTCATGCATGTATCAGAATATTCAAGATATGCACACTCCCCAATCAATCAAATCCAATCAAAGCGAATAGGCCACAAAACATAAATATGCATTTCTATCTATCCCATACATAAATGTAAGACTCTCAACAATTTAAATTACTGTAGGAATATATTTAGTAAGTTTTTTCTTCGCAAAGAGTTGTAAAAGAAAGGATATTGGTTCTAAAAGAATATAATTTACGGCTCAAAGTGGTTAAGCAATGATGCACCGAGGTTGGCAATTTGAATCTAGCTATAAGCATTATGGTAGGAAATATTTATTAAGTTATTTATTGGCTATGTGCTCTGAAAGAAAAGATAATTTAAGGCTCAAAGTGGTTAAGCCATGGATGTAGTAATGTCAAGGTAGGCTATTTGGATATAGCTATAAACAAAATGAATGTCTTTCTCATTTCATTTCCATGTCTAGCAAATGCAAATATGCGGTCTCAAACAAGATGCAAGCCAAGTTTTATAAGAAGGAAAAGATAGAGGGTACACATATGAAATGAATATGAATAGGACTAAACACTTCATTGGGTTGTGACTACCTACTTAGGATTCACCCAACGCCAAAACTATTGCCATGTAGCTTTTCTACTCAACATACATCAATCACTTATTAATTCAAAAATGCATCTAAACCAAGGATTAAACTCTCACACCCAAAACAAAGTTTTGTCATTTAAAAAAAAGAAATAAATTAACTTTTTCCCCATAATATAAAAACAAATGAAGCATGCAAAAACTCAAAATATAATATACAATCCATCCAGCCCAATCAAATGATAAACAACATAAGGCTTGTTTGGGATACCGATAAGTCCGATTGAGTAAAAGTCCGATTGTGAAACTTGATTTATGTTTGGATTGGTGGTTGCATAAGTAGTTTATGGAAAAGTTCTATTGGGTATAAATTTGTTTGGATTGATTTATGGATAAGTGATTTTTGAGATAATTATAAGGAAAAAATTAAAATCAAAATGACCAAAAATAAGAAAAATGCTAAAATATAAAATTTGACAATGCTAAAATACATTATTTTTATTTTTATTTTTTTAATGAGATATAAGCTCAAGCTCGTTTGATAAGCTAAGAAATGAAACTTATGAAATAAAGCTCAATTTCAAACCCATAAGTCACGATTGGGCAAGTTTTGTATCCAAACGAAAAAACTAAAAAAATATTACCTATAAAGACTTTTCAAACAGTAAATAAGCCAAAAGCTCCCTCAAAAAAGCTCTTCCAACATGCACAATATAGAAGTGTAAAGACAAATGGTACATCCAAGTTAAGTAAGTTGCATCTTGAACAACCAGTTCTTCCATGTTATGCTTGGGGAATCCTCATAGAAAGACTTCAAAAAGCTAGTCCTATTGGTTTCGTTCATAATCTTCACAAGACAAACAAAATAAATTTCTTCAAGATGAACATATAGCTTCAAATGCAGGTTGGATAAAGCACCTGATGCATTTTTCTAAAAGTTAAACCATCTATAGAATTTTTGTATTTTAAAAAGTTGGGATATTCAATCCAAATAGTACTCAGGCAACATATCAAATGTCAATAGAAGTGACTAATTCAGAAAAAACCTTCTAAATTCAAGAAAGAAGATCTAGTAATTATTTACATGAAAACACATACAATTCAAATTTGAACAAAAAGAAAGGTGAAAGTCTTCCTTTCTTGTGAGGTTTTATCTTTACCTTGTTTAGTTATAAGCAGTGAAAACATTTTCGACCAAAAAAAAAAAGCAGTGAAAACATTGAGTTAGAAACAAGAAACAAATACATTCGAAGGAAACTTGAGGTTTTTTGACCAAGTGATTCGTCAGATACTAACAACACATTAGCACTCTTTGTAAGTGATAGACAAATGCAAAAGCCTAAAAAGTACTACCCTTCCGTCCTAATTATAAGAGCTAGTTAACTTTTTTTGGAGAGATTAAAGAAGCTAAATAAGTTACTTAATCATTTCATATGTTATGTTTTTCTTAGATTATATATTAGTTTATTAGTCAAATTATTAAGTTTGAAGGAAAAAACAAAAACAAAAACACTCTAAGCTAATTTAATTAGCTTCTTTAATCTCTCCAAAAAAAGTCAATTTTCTTATAATTGTGGAGGGAGTAATATTTATGTCCACTTTCAACCAGTACGGTAGATTAATCCCCCATCACATCTAATGACTATTTCATTGTAGATTTTGTAGTAACAAGCACCAGCTCCCCGCGTTGCGCGGTTGCAATAATTCATGGATGGGTCAATTACAACCTACTCTACACCTAACAAAAAAATCAACAAAGCAAGTAAAGTAAATTATTGCAAATACCGAGCTCGGACACAAGAAAACACCCGCAACAATAAATAACATTTATTAATTTTTTTAATAATAATAATATTAATTTTAAAAAATATTTTAAGGTGTTTCATATTTTAAGCACTCGGAAACCTCACAGATATTTAAAATAGCTTAACATATCTTATATTTTTAAAAACAATTTGTGAATATTAGGTTTAACAAATATTTCCGAAACTAATTCCTTATCCTTTATCTGATGCTGAGGGAATATTCCCCATATAGGTAGTGTCTTTTTATTAGTTTCAATTTGAAGCTAAGCTTGCCTTCCTTAAAATTAAAAATAATATAATATAATAATATTGTATTATAATAATACATTTTTATCCAGCATGCATGCGATACAATTAACAATGCTTGAATGATATGTAGACCTAACGTAGAATATATTAAAGTCAAAACATGCTCCAGATTTAAATCGAGATTTTACCTTTCAACCATGGAACAGAGTTGGTCATGTACAACCTTAGAGACCTAAGAGAGGGTAATCCTAGCTGTAATAACTGATAAGTTTAAGTTTGAATGGCAAAACGAGCAGGGAAGGAAATTCTTCGCGATTTCGGAAGGAAATAAAAAGCCCCTCCCCCAACGGAACTATTTCTTCAAGATGCTTCTCTGATTTAGGAAATAAAATTAAAATGCCCGCCCCCGCCACAACGGAACTATTTCTTCAACGGTGAAATTCCTTTTTTTTGTTTTTTTTTTTGTTTTGTTTATGAGAACATATGTTTCTATATTGCTATTTTTCTACAGTTTGTTGGTTTGATAGTTTGTCAGGACTTGTTATGGATGTTCATCCTCATTGTATGGCCATTAAAATTGCAGCTTTTGGCCCTTCGGATTTATGACGGTGGCTAATTTGATTTTTGAGATTAATGACGATCTTCGTCGCGCGGTCAAGTCATTGCGAATAAATCATAAAAGTATTTGTGAAACATGAAGCATGTTGAGAGAATAAAGAAGAACAATAACAAAGAGATAACATCTTCATTTTTCATTGAGTCATACGCTCATACAAAATTAATCCACTGGGGTTTTTACAATTATCATCCCTATTTGAGGGTGATTAACCAAATCCAGGTAGTTCATAACTTTTTTTTCTTGGACCTGTCAGTGATTCACAATTTCACATGGCTCCCCTTGTGGGAGAAAGGAAGAAAAAGATGTGACATGACTCTTTTTTTTTCTCTCTCACCATTTTCTTATTCCCCTTTCCTTTCTTCCATCTTCTTCTTTAGTTTCCTCCAATGGCGTCCAAGCCCAACAATTAAGGAGAGAGAACATGGTGGAAGGCCGGAAAAAGGGTCCAACAGTAAAGAGAGGTGGTGAATATGAAGGAGAGAGAGGGAAATGACGGTGGAAACACACCTTCTGGCAACACCGAGCTAAACAAACTAACGATGAAGTTCTTATGCTCTCTCTCTCTCTAATCTGGAACTGGTTTGGTGTCGTGGCTCTGTTTTCTAATGGAGGATGACCTGCGATGGCGTGGAAGAGGAACGATGGTGGGTGTTGGTGAGTAGCAGTGGATTTTTTTATTTTATAGAAAAAAATCAGGCACTGAACCAAACCAAGAAGTTTAAGCCATTGGCCAAAGTATAGTGTAATCTAATCCGAGTAGACCAATTTGGTCTGGTCGGCCCAATACTGTCTCGAGCCATTTTTTTCAACGATATCAGGTCAAACTATCTGGACCACCGGGTTTTTTTTGACCTCCCTACCATAAGTTTATTGCCCCTACAAAATGTTTAGATCTAACCTGAGTAATTCAAATTAAATTTATTTTAATTTAAACTTTTTTTTAAAATATTTTAATATGTACGAAATCTAAAATAAATATAATATCATAACAGTCATTTTTTTTAAAAAAAAATACTCCATTTGGTCCTAATTATGGGACAACGTTTGGGAATTAGTTTTGGTCTTAATTATGGACAACATTTTAATTTTTGTCAATTTCTTCTTAAAATATCCCTATTTTATTTTCTCAAATGTGTTTGGTTTTTGGTGATTATATGTATATGGGATGTGTAAACTTTTCCGGTCATTAAAACTTTTAAATTATTGGATTTCGATGAACTGTCCTTAATTTGCCAACATATATATGGAAAAAACACTTCTCAGGTTGTAAGAAAAGTGTATTCTCATGTCACACACACATGAAATGGTATGACCCACACACACACATATATATATATATATATAATTAAGATTATATATATGTGGGTTTCACCATTTGTGTGTAGGATTTTCTTCTTCTCATTAAATACGGTAGAGTTTAAACCCCTATATATATATACATACATACAGATATACATACAAATGTACACCAATGTTAGCGAGAATTAAATCGTATATTCTAACGATTTAAAAAGTTTAGGTGTCTCAATCTTTTTAACTCGTATACAGAATCGGACTTCAAAAAACTCGTGGGAAACTCTGTTAAAACCATTTTTTCTTTCAGCTTTCTTCAAGTTTTCTTATTTATACACCTTTTTTTCGCTTTCATTTAGCCCCCTTTGTCTTTATTAGATTCAATCTATTCACAATCGTTTTGTTTGACTATTCAAAATTAGTACTCGTCCTAATTATACTATAATATATGATAATATTTTAGGGTTGGTTTTTGGCCCCAATTATATAAAAATTTTCTAATTTTTTGTCAGTTTTTTTTTAAAATATCTCTATTAATATTTTCTAAATAATAATTAAACACAATAATAACTGTGGGTTTTTTAAAAAAAAAAATAGGAGAGGGATTGAACTCACCCACAATCCAAAACGTCAGCGTGCCCCCACCCCCCAGCGTAATTCGGACTAAAAATACGCATTCACCTTAACCTTAGCCTAAGTTATTGTTCTTCGTAGACGCAGGATCTCCCTAACGCTCGACCAACTACGGGATCAAACCTCCTTTTTGATAAGAATGTCTAACCCTTTTACTAGTTAAACCAAAAAACGAAGGGTAACTATAGGCTTTTACAACTCAACAGTGCAGAATAAGAGAGCAGCGGAAAATTGAAAACCCATACACCCTACTGTGGGCTTTGAAAAAAGATCCTCAACGGCGATTATTGAGCTGGGAAATATGTGTCCTGATTAGGCCAATAAACTACAACGATTTATATAAGGTATTTTAGAAAAATAAGTAAAATTAACTAATTTAACTCCTATCTTTAATCTCTCTAAAATCGGTTAAATATGTCTTATAATTAGGATCAGAGAGAGTAATAGAGAGAAAATAGAGGAGGGTATTTAAGTCTTTTCATTCAAACTTTAATATCTCATATTTCTACCAAATGATCTCTCTCTCCTTTCCATTTTTATCATACCTTTTGGAAATTCAAATAGTATCTATGTGTCTTTTTCCCTATATTTAAGATATGATATTACTTATAATAAGAGGTAAACTTTTATAAGTTCACGATCCAAATTTACTTACGTGAGTTTGAATTTATTTAAATTCTATGGATATGTTTGTTTCCTTTTGAGAACTTTTTTACATACTGCTACTTAAAATGTGTTTGTTTCCCTAATTCTCATTAATCTTTATTTTTTTTGTAATGTTGGGAAATCCTATATAAAGATCACTTAAAATACTCGAAAATTTCTAAATCAAGTTGATATGATATAAGTTGAAACAAATTATTAGTTGAGTCATTAATCCAATTTAAGATTTTAAAATATAGGTAAAATGACTTTAATGTCCTCTCTTCTCTAAAGAGTTTCATTCACTTTGCATCTTATATTCTTCAAATATTTATATACATAGACACATATATATACATTAATATTTAGTAAAATAAAATATGATTCATCTATAGTTTAAATATATCAACTATAAAAGTAAGAGAAAAACATACAAAAAAAGATTTCATTTTAAGAGTAGTGTTGGTTAATCATGTTTTCTATTTGGATATTATTTTTACAAGTGATTTTTTAAAGCATTTTTTATTATATTCAATGGATTTTATTTATTAAAAGCACCTATAGATGTATAATTACAAAAAATGTATGAATTTAAAACACATGTTCCAATCACCTTCATTCAAAAATAAAAAACATGTCTCAATCACATGAGACTATTTGTCCCGCTAATCACTTTACTTGAGAATCTTTGGAATGCATTTAAATTAATGTTTGCCTAACTTCTAGGCTCAAATTCTCAACATCCTTATATCCTTCTTCCCTAAAGAGACCCTTATTATTAAAGTTAGCAAACTGTGGATTTTTTCACATATGAAATCCCATAATTAATCTTTTTTATACTATAAATAATACCATAATTAATAAATATAGATAGACTATAGGATTTCACATACTTTTTATATTATATATAAGTTACAAAGTGAATGTACTTTAATAGGAGAGAGAGGAGATGACATTAAAGTCATTTTACCTATATTTTAAAATCTTAAATTGGGTTAATAACTTAATTAAGAATTTTGTAAATTTACCAACCTAATTTATAAATTTTCTATTTTAGGTGGTTTTATATAGAATTTTCCCTATTTTTTTTAGTTAAGATGGTAAAGAATTGAGAATATTAATGATGGGTTGTATCATGCGTTTTATCCTTTTGATTTTAAATGAATCAAACATAAAGTTTGTATCGTATGTAAATTTATAGTTTCCATGTAAAATTTGAGTTTCTAGATGACATGTCTGAAGCCTGAAGGTAAATGAAAACAGAGAGAGATAACTCATTCCCGGGAAGAAAAATGGTATGGCGGTGATGTCATTTATCTGTTGTAAATAGGAATGTACCCGCCTTAATATCAACGGTACTGTTGCCTTACTTGCTTGTTTAGTTAAATCTGGCCTGAAAAAGTCACGTTCATACGACGTCGCTTTGCTCTGTCGTCCCCATTACCAATATCAGGCTAGCTCTAGGGCACGCAACTCAAACCCTAGAACCAAACCCTTCCACTAACCATTACGACTATTATCATCATCGTATATGGCAATTGCACGAACTGGAGTCTATGTCGACGACTATTTGGAATGTTAGTGTCTTTTAATTCCAGATTTTCTTCGTCAATTTCCTATTTTCCCCATGAATTTGTATTTTATTTTGGCGCTTCTTTTGAATTTTTCATTTTTCATTTCCATAGACGCGAGTACACTGCCTGCTGAACTTCAAAGGTTGCTCAATACTATCAGAGAGCTCGATGATCGATCCCAATGTAAATATTCACCTGTGCTTCTTTTTCCGTTTCTGTTTCTTAGTATACGTCACTGTTTCTGTTCCCCCAATTTTCAGGCCGTTTGTATGTCTTAACGGTTGTTTATTTGTTTACATTTCATGGTTGTGTGTGTGGTGGGGTGTTGCAGCTATGATAAACCAGACGAGGCAGCAGACAAAGTACTGCTTGGGGATGTCATCACATGGCCATAAGAAGGGTTATCATGGCAGTGGCCATCATTTTAATAACAACCATATGAATGAAGAAGATGACATTGCAATTGAGAAAATGCGAAAAGAAATTGAGGCAAATCAAGATAGTGCATTTAGTCTATGTACTGAGAAGGTTTTATTGGCAAGGCAAGCATATGACCTGGTGAGTTTCACTGTTTCCGAGTTTGTGCATTTTGATGGCTTATGTTGGACTTTCTTTATCATATATGCTCCAACTTTCTATAACTGGATCACAATTAGAATATTTATGTTCGTTGTTATAAATGTAACTGGGAAGATACTCTGATCGATGAAGAGTAATTATTGTTCATATAAACTGGGAAGTAGCTTTTACAATATACTTTACTCTTTATACTATCCGACCAAAAAAAAAAAATTACTTTATACTATGTGTGGATTCTTCCATAAATGAATTCAGTATTCTTTGCTTTGTTCCCCCATATTCACTAGTCAAAATGTTGGTGTGTGCAACATGGAAGTTTCACTTTTCCTTTAAGCATTAATGGCAGTTCAGGACTCTTTTGTAGCCCAGGTTGTAAAGGCTTCTATAGTTACTTACCAACAGTTCACAAAGCAAACTCACTTATGTTCTTAACAAAACAGTCTTTCTTCTTTCGGTAAAAACAAAACAGTTGTAAATCCGTTACTTCTGCTCCCTTTTCTGATATTTCAAAGTTTTCTGGTTGTCTCCTTTGGTACTTGATAATAATCATTTTGATTTTGGTTGGAAATTTATGAATATTAAATATCCTCTTCTCCTTTCCCACATAGGAGCCCCAGTCATCAAACAACCATATCACCCTGTATATTGCGTTTCAAATTGAAACAGCAGGAGGAAGGGTTGGACATCTATTCTAATAGAAAAATAAGTGCTCCAAGCCTAGACAAAGGCCACTTTATAATTTAAAGGAAAATTTACGCTATCTCGATTTCCTTCCTTTTGAGCTTTTGCAAGTGATTATCTTATAGCTTATCTATCAGACGCTTTATGATGTTAGTACGTTACAGTAAAAAACAACAGAAATTTGGGTCTTAGGCTCTTAGCCAATGTTAACCTCTGGGCTAGTTGTCATGAAGAAACTATTCAAAGTCGAACTGTCTGGTTTATTTTCAGCTAAAATCCTTATCTGATATTTCCTTTCCTTAAATGCTTGAACTAGTTCAATTGAATTTCTTTCATTTTAGATAATGCGTGTGTATGTAGGCTGTAGCCTTTATTTGGTTTGGTGTGTTCTACCAGTATGTTCTCCTTTCTGCTGTTTGTGTGTTGCTTTGCTGTACCCCATGACTCATGACTCTCAGGAATGTGCTTTTTAAGTTTTAACCATACATGTGCATGCTGTGAGAGAGTTGCTCTGATTGACAATGAGGAGATCTCCATTTGATATTCGACTATTAAAGTTTCTGAAAGAACCCTTCCCTACGTTGGCAAGGTCTACGCACGGACTCCGAGGCAAACACCAACAATGCAGACAAAAGGGCCATCTGCCTTTTAAGGTTGCAGAGTTGACCCTTTTGGTTTATATCCCTTTTGTAGTAAGAGTAGGATTAGTAGCTGTTTTTAGGGTGGCTCATGCAGGGACTGTGACAGTTTCTTTATTTTGATTATATTTACAGTTAGATGTGGGAGGGAGGGCATTGAGCATTTTGTAGAGAGTTGTAGGAGGAGAGGAATATTCAGGAATGACCTGAACCTTTTCTGGGCTGATAGGGAGTATCGTGCTTCTATCAGATTGGCTGTATGAGTCTTTGACTCTTGACAGATTTATTGTAGTCCAGTGTGATTTTGTTTCGTGTTAATCAAACCAGTATTTTTAGGCAATCATTTGTTGGTTCCTAACAGTTTCCTCTATATGATAAGATACTGTTTGATTTCGTTCTGCCTTTTTAATATGTGATTAAAGATTATATACTGCTTAATAATACTAGTCAAGTGAAAGATGTGTGAATTTTTTTATTTGTCTTCCTCATGTGTGTTTTAGGAACACCATTCTAGAGTTTACAAGTTTCAGTTCCCTTGTATTTGCTCCAGATAGACAGCCATGTAAAGCGTCTTGAGGAGGATTTGAACAACTTTGCTGAAGATCTAAAGCAAGGTAAAATAACCATGTAGTTTGTATGCTGATTTACTTTGTGTCGTTGCACAGCCTTAAACCTCCTGAGAGTAGGTTAGGAGAATCTGAGAGAAAATCACTTTCATATTGATTTTGAATAGTTTATTTACCTTGAAAATATATGCATAAGAATGCAAATAATGGATTTCCAAGGGAAGTGGCTGCCTTCTTCTCTCCTTTATTGGTGCCCTTATGGCTTATAGGCAACCCAGTCTATGCAATGAGTGATGAAACAGCTATTATCCTATTCCTTCTGTAAATAGCTAAATATATATACGTTTCTTGTTGAAACATTCTTGATGACATTTAAAAGGTGGAACTTGAATTAGAAGAGTGATGCGGGAAAGTACATGAGTTGGTGTTTCTGGACCTGTATAAAGTAACATGCTATGTGGTGGCAACAAGGGTTGGAAACAAATAAATGATACAACTCTGGAACTTGAGATGTTCTATTTTTTCCTTTAAGAAATAGGAATATATATATATATATATATATATTCTTTTGGCACATTATCAAGGTATGATCTTACTCATTTCTGTTTCTTTTACATTTCCAATTTCGTTAGAGGGGAAAATACCACCAGATGAACCAGCAACTCTTCCCCCATTGCCTCTAGTTCTCAAAAGTGAAAACCGCAGGCCCGGATATGGAACACCTCAGTCAAAGAGATTTGATTACAGGGATAGAGACTGGGATAGAGAACGTGATAGGGACTTTGAGCTCATGCCTCCACCAGGAAGCCATAAAAAGGATTACACAGCTGCTGTGGATTTTGATCAACCCATTGATCCTAATGAACCCACATACTGTGTTTGTCATCAGGTTTAGACTTTTTTCATAACATATCTTATTTTAGTTCTCCTTGATGTGCTCCATCATGAGGTAATTTCTTTTCTTTTCTTTCTTAACATGTTTGGTAAGAAGCTAAAGTACTTTTGCAATTTTGATCGTTTAGGTGTCTTTTGGTGATATGATTGCATGTGACAATGAAAATGTGAGTACTCTTTACTTTTGCTCAGACTTTCATTTATTTTGGGGAAGGTGGTGTTGGTTCTAAAAGCTGATGTGTATATGCCTTCTTGATAGTGCCAAGGAGGCGAATGGTTCCACTATGCATGTGTTGGCCTTACACCAGAGACAAGATTCAAGGGAAAGTGGTATTGCCCAACCTGTAAATTGCTTCCACAATGTCAATGATCAATCTTTGTACCAATTAAAACTTCATCCATGCTCAGACATTGTTGTGCCAGTTAGCTTATTTAGATCAGTATGTAAAAGAATCATGAATTTTCAGATTATAATTATGGGGCAAAGGTTATATGAAGTTATGTGATGGAGGTTACATATTTTGTTGTAATTACAATTATATTGAATTACTTTACTGTGCTAATCAAACACCTTATATCACCAAAATGTGTCAGGATCACCTACAATCCTAACTCGTGTAATTGAACCATACGTGTCAAAGTAGTCTTTACCTTGTGTGAAACGCCCACAGACTAGTAGATTTCGCAAGTGCAAACAATGTTTTCAATATATTTTTGCATTTCATGACATCCACGTGCAGTCAAACAAATGGAAGGAAATGATGCATGTTTTTAAATTTTACTCATCTAGTCCTTAATACTCCTACAAGATAAGACATATTTACTTAATCGATTAGATTAAAAAAGTTAGTTAATCAACATATATTTTTAAAAATACCTTAATCGCCTTTTTTCTTCTTTTCCTTGATTATTATTAAGGGAGCATCAATAGAAGTAAATTAGGAAAATAGTGACAAATAATGTAAATTATTTATTATATTTAAGACCAAAATTAACTCCTAAGATATATTGAGAGAGTATATTCCATTTAGAGTTAAAACAAGTTTATGTTATTTATTTTTTTTTGGGGTCAAACATCTATTGGAGATTCATTTTAAATAGCGATTAGGCTTAACACAGGAACCAAATTTGAACGAACTTTTGCATATTTTGTGATAAGATCTCTTGCATTAAGCTATTGACAAAATGACGCGACAGGGTCACAATTTGTTGCTATTAACAAAAAACAAAATTAGTAATATCAAATTATCTCACCTAAGCGTCAGTCTGTTGGAGACTTGGAGTGGTAGTTGGAGGATTTACCCATTCAGCTCTGTTCTGTTTTGGTTGGCTTCCTTCAGATTTTTCATTTTTGACGTTTTGGGCTCGGATTTCAAATTCCCCCCAAAATTCAACTTCTTAAGGGCGGGAAAAGTATTTCCCCCCCAAACACAGTATATTTATTATTACTGCTTTATCCCTTTGGAATCTCCAGTCAAAGACAAATGATACCGAGGCTGTGACAGCGAGGTGAGGAATCTAGTTTGACCGTATTACCCTCGTGAATTTGTATTGATGATTGATTAATTATTCATTTTCTATTTTGGTTCCGGAAGAAATTAGGAAAAAAAGAATGAAACTAAAAATAAATCAATGAGATTGTCTCATTTCTTTTTGCACGTGACAAGAGGTAAATTGAATTTGGGCTCTTTAAATTCTCATTCAACGAACCTCTACAATTAATGTGGAAATTTTATCTCAAGAGATCAATGCATTTACTCTTTCTTTTCTTTTTTTTTTACCAAAATCAATGTAATTTTTACTCTGTAAAGTGGAAACACGTAGTAAATGCTGATTTTTTCATTCATGCATGTTAATTAATGACAATAAATGGTACAAGTGTAAATGCAAAATCACTAAGAAAAGGGAAACACATTGTACCTAATCAATATTTTCTTCTGTATATGGGAACATAATCATACTAATTAAATTTCAGCAGGAACGATTTTAACTTTCGCGATACACATAAGAGGAAATCCTCTTATTATCTCAATTTCTCATAATCTCTCATAAACTCATATAGATTGTTGATTGGAAAAAATGAGCCAATTTAGACTATTGATTGAAAAGATGAGAGAAAAGTCAAATAACTGATAATTTGATGGTGTGACTCATTTTTTACCTTTCAGATTTAATTGGACGGACATAATTTTGAGATTATGATTTATGAGGGATGATGAGAAAAATGACAATAAGACAAAGTGACCCAACACACATCCTGATTCTTCTATTTCACAAAATATAGTTATGTAATTACGTATAAACACGACTGTTGGGTTAGGGGGGAAAAAACACGACCATTTGCTGAAAAAAAATCATGTATAAAGATGACTAATTATTGGAGTATAGTTATTATTATTACTCAAATAGTAAAATAACGAACAAAAGGGTGGCTGAGTAAGAGTCAGGTTTCTCTCATCATCCCTCATTATCTCTAAATCACATCCATCTAATCAATCTAAAATATCACAATACTACTTTAATTTTTTTCTCCTCTTTTTCCAATCAACGGTCCAGATGAGATGGGGAGGGATGAGAAGAAAAAATGCTTATGAGAGGGATCTCCTTCCGGCTGAGTACCGACAAATGACAAAGTGCAAAAGAAAAGGAGAAAACTGTGAAAGGGCCCTCTGGTCCTAGAAGGAATTTATTTTTAATAGGAAGGATAGCGGTGGAATTTTAAAGAAATATTTTGAAAATCGAGGTATCCAATTTGTAGTAGAATGGGACAGAGCCCCACAAAATACGCTTGATTTGAAATCGAACCTTGAAGCCCATTGCACATTTGAACAGCTTTCTTGCTTTCTTCTCAGTTCCAACGCTTCTGAAGTGCTCTCTATCTTGTTAGGCACTCACGAGGCAGTGAGCAAGGAAGTAGAAGCTTTAGCTGATTCTTCCCTTCATAAAGGTACACTTGCTTGCCTTAATTTGAATTTCTTTCTTTTTGTTCTGTACTGTTTGATTTCTCTTGCTTTGGTGTTTGAGTGATCAGTTGATTTGAATTTGAATGTTCGTTTACCGCTTTTATTTTCCTCTCTAATGATACAATAGAGGAACTGAATGAGCGTGTATAAAGAGCAATCTTGCTTTCCCGTTGTCTGTGAATACTCTCACTCAAGTCCAAATTCACTTCCTCATTATTATCTTTCTTCACCAATCTCTGTAACCCAAGAATTGTTGAAGATTGAATCTTTATTCTTTTTTTAAAAAAGGAGACTTATATTCATAAACACTTTCAGTTCTTCAAACTGAAAACCAGGCTGGCTGTTGCTTTTCCTTTTCTTCGTCCTTCACTTAATGTTATTATTAAGAAATTTTTCAAGATCTGTATTGTCTTCCATTTTTGGTCTGAGATTTTCTAATTGCTGCAAATTTAAGGTAGGGAAGGGAACAACTGAGTTGCAAGTCAGTGGCTGTGCATTGTTTTGAGGCTCATGGAAGCAAACAAAAATTTCGAGTCTAGATTGGCTCACGGTCCCTCTACAAGATTTTTTTTTTTTTTTTTTAAGAACATAATAACTTAAATGTTGAAGCATTAAATGGTGAGCATGAATATTAAAATCTGCAGCAGAATACCCAGAATGAGATCTCTGCAATGTACTTGAAATGTTAATGTATGTTACTTACGACGTACCTTCATTATAGTTATTAATCAAAATTGTTTAATTGTTTGATTTTAATTTCAGCAATGGGAAGAAGTCTCAGTCCAGTAATCCGGCGAGAGATCGCAAACCTTGACAAAGATGCGGACAGCCGCAAGTGTGCAATGAAGGCACTGAAGTCATACGTGAAAGATTTGGATTTTAAGACCATTCCTATCTTCCTCGCCCAAGTTTCTGAAACCCAGGATACCGGCTCATTATCAGGAGAATTCACAATTTCACTCTATGAAGTTCTAGCTCGAGTTCACGGCGTCAAGATTGTTCCTATGATTGACAGCATCATGGCATCCATTGTACAAACCTTAGCTTCAAGTGCAGGGTCTTTCCCACTTCAGCAGGCTTGCTCAAAGGTGGTTCCAGCTATTGCAAGATATGGAATTGACCCCGCAACACCAGAAGACAGAAAGAGGCATACACTTCATTCCCTTTGTAAGCCACTCTCTGATTCTCTCACTTCTTCTCAAGAGAGCCTTGCTTCAGGAGCAGCCCTTTGCTTAAAGGCTCTTGTGGATTCGGATAACTGGAAGTTTGCTTCAGATGATGTAGTCAATAGGGTCTGCCTGAATGTTGCTGTAGCTTTAGAGGGGAGGTCCACCCAGAATAACTCACATTTGGGTTTGGTAATGGCCTTAGTTAAACGCAATGCTTTGATTGTTGAAGCATATGCAAGATTGCTTATACAATCTGGATTGAGAATATTGAATGCTGGGCTTGTAGAGGGGAATTCTCAGAAGAGATTTTCAGCCATTCAAATGGTAAACTTCTTGATGAAATGTCTAGACCCTAGAAGCATATTCTCAGAACTTGATTTGATAATTCTGGAGATGGAGAAGTGCCAGTCTGATAAAATGGCATTTGTGAAAGGTGCTGCATTTGAAGCTTTGCAAACTGCCAAGAAAATTGCAGCTGACAAAAAATCAAGATATACTAAAAGCCCTGGCTCAGTGACTGGCTCCAATTTTAGCAGGGGAGATCACAATGGAAGGGAGAACTTCTCTTGTGAAGGAGAGCATTCTTCTAGATCTATTTCACCAGAATCACGGACTCTGGACTTCTTTTCAGGATATGAATCAGTGAGCGAGTCTCCCATTGCAATGAGTCAAGCTTCTCAGACTTCGAACTATGAGCGTCGAAGTGTGAATAGGAAGCTTTGGAGCCAGGAAAATGGAGGAGTTGACGTGTCTCTCAAGGATGGCCTGTTTTCAGAGGTTGTGAAGAGGAATGATATCTCAAAAAAATGGTTAGAGGACTCTGTGAATCATCATGAGGTTCTGGATAGGACAGATTCAACAGAGGAGTTTGCTGGATTCATGCATCAGAATCCTAGGTTTGGAGTATCCAGAAGCACCACCACAAGTCCGCTGGTAAGTTTCTCACGCGTCTGTCAATAAATAACATTTGATGGTCACTACAAATATCTTTTCATGTTCATGAAAGTACTTGAAACTAATAGTACTTGAACCTAACACCGCGTAAGATCTCTGTCTGCTGTATTGGGTCTCCTTATGAAATCTTGTTTCGTGTTCATTAAAGCTTCAATAATCAAATTTTAAGCTGCCATGTTTATTTATTCTCAGAACTGACATACAGACTCACTCTTTTTTCTACTCAGAGGTCTCGAGTTAATGTAGACAACGTAAAAATCTTCAAGACTCCTAGGAAGCTCATTCAATCTCTTCAAGACCCATTTGATGTGAATTCCGGTAGCTCTGAGAAGCAGAACAGACGGTGTAGGAGTTTATCCTCAGGCAATATTGAGTGGAGCCCAACATCTGAATGTGACCAGAATGGTTCCTCAATTGAAAATAATGATTCAAAAGAGAATGAAAGCTTGATATATGATGGTGGTTACAATGATGATGTACAGATACAAGGTGGTCATGAGCTTTCTGGTGATGTTGACATGCAGATGCACCCAGAGGTAGTTCCCAGGAGTGAAAGTAATACTAAAAGAATTGGCATGGAAAAAACTCTGCGAAAGGCTACGTTCAAATTGGTTTGTGGTCTCTCTTTTGCTCTACTTGCAGTGGCTACTCCTCTTGTGTGGATCAACGGTCAGGATGAAGGCCATTATCTTGTCCCCACATAACTTGCACTTTCTAATGTGCATGTTGAAGATTATATTATGATGTCTTGTCATAAATTATCCAAACATCTTTTTAGAGTATCGTAGGCTTTATGCTATGTAAGCAATTATTTAGTTCCAAGTAAATGTTGAAATGTTCAGTTTCCCAGGATTGACGTTCAATCTGCTTTTGTTTCAGTAACATCTGCTTTTAGAAGTTGTGTCTGTCTTTAGAAGTTGTAGCGGTAATTCTTCTTGTTCCACCTCAAAAATATTGGTTCTTATAATTAAATAAAAATTTGATCCATCTTAACCAAAGATCAAAACCTATGATTTAAAATTTGAAGGACTAAATTTCAAATAAAGGTAAACTTAAGAAATCAAAGATTATATTAAACCTAATTATCATGTGGCCGGAGAAGTTACCTGGTAAAGTGATTGGCTAAGTTTTAGAAAGATACAATCTAAAACTCTGGTTGCAAAAAGTGCAAAGGCTGAATTGAATAATGAATCAAACGGAAAATAGCGCGCGCAATCAAGAAATCTTTAAATTATCAATTTTTATCAAAAAAACAGAGAAATAATCATTTAAAATAGGGTTAAATCGCAATTTTACCTTAAAAATACACGCCGAGAAGTAATTTTCACCTGAAAGTTTTTTTTGGAGCAATGTTGCTACACAAGTTTAAAAATGTAGCATTGTTGCCGCTTCATTAATAACCCTAACTGTCAAACGTTAGTTGACCGCATTATGCTAACGGCTTCTTTGTCACTTATTTAAGTAGCAATTTTACACACTCTCAAACAATTTTATCCTGAAAGTTTTTTTTTAGGAGCAATTCTGCCTTAAAAGTATACAATTCACATCAACATAATGGGATCAACTAACGTTTGATCGTTAGCTAGGCGATTAACGAAAGAAATATCATTCTACGTTTTTAGACTTTCAGGACAACATCGCTCCAAAAATAAACTTCAAGGACAAAATTACTACTTAACCCTTTAAAAAATAATCTTAAGTAACCCGATTGCTAGGTTGCTACACTGCCCAGATTCCCGGCAAACACCATTACTCTGGCTAGAGAACTACGAATATATTTACAGCGCATATTTCATATCAAGTCCAAAAGAAATCAAAATCCAAAATTTGCATCAACCCCACTACTGGCATCGAAAAGAAAGCACGATGCCTATACCAAGTCCAAACTCAGTTTGAGACCCAATCACCCAAACACAGACAAAAACAGCAGCCAGTTCTAAAAGAGGGAAAAAAATTAGTCTTCATCCATTCCGCCAGGAGCTTGATCTCTCCTCGGGCCACCAGCTGGTTTTGCCATTATAATCTAAAAACATCAAATTATAACATAAGATCCGTGAACATAGAACAGACGAGAATTTTACAGAAGCTAACTTTAAGAGCAATTATTAAAGGTAACCATGGTACACGCTTGTTTCCTAAACTTTTGATCCCATATAAAAATTAATAACAAGAAGCTTCAAAATAGTTTCACCTGGCATTTTCTTCTAATGTTGATAAGTAAAGGTAGTGGCTAGGCTCTGTGTTTCAAATAATACCACAACATACATATTTTACATACTAAAGCTCTATTTCTACACCAAACAAATTGTTTCCAGATGTTTGAACCATAATTTAACCACATGGACCACATTATGTACGGTAATTGCCCACATTTCACCTATTCTTCAGTTCCGTTTGTTGCCATTAAAATATTCAAACAGAATATCATCAAATTATTCAGAAATATTGATCATGAAACCACTGACTACAACTCTTTTTAGAGTATTACCTGGTCCACCCGTAATACAGTGCAAGCAGCATCTGCAGCATACTTGAGAGCGAAGAACCTAAAAAAACCAATTAGACCTGTTAACTACATTATAAATGACATCAAGTCAGGAATAAAAACGGTTCAACCCAACATCATTCAATATTTAAGTCACTAAATTTTTTTTTGCCTTTATATTTAAGTCACCAATCAAAGCATTCTTTCTATGCGCCTTCAAATTTTTATATGACAAGCTTACTTGGGTAAATATATTCTCTACTAAAAATAAACACACATTCGTTCTTGGCCTAACTATAGATTTTTTGTGTGTGTGTGTGTGTGAGAGAGAGAGAGAGAGAGAGAGAGAGAGAGATTAAGACATATATAACAAGCAGCTTACTTCGTCACATAGAGATCCCAGACATTTATAGTTGAAACATCCTTACAAACACCTTCTTCTAAGTCAATGCCAACTTTGGTATTTCCGGATGCATGTTCTGCATACAGAGAAGATATAATCTCCATAGAATTTAGCCCAGCATTCTCAGCCAGAGTGGTAGGAATCATTTCAAAACTCTCAGCAAATTTGGCTATAGCATACTGGTCCAATCTGCAGAGCCATTGAAAATTTAGAACGCCCCATTCATGCATAAGTTAACTGATATACAAAAAACAAAATGAAGTTTGAAGACCATAAAAGAGACAAGTTACATCACTAAGAGTGAAGAACAAGAACCTAATTATCCACCCAACCAAAGAACAAAAATTATTCCCATGCAATGAAAAAGCATGTAGATACATACAAATATACACACAAGACTTTTATTTTTAGAAATAGATATACACAACGTACCCTGTCTCTTTGAAGGAGAATTCTTTCACTCTTTTAGCTAATTCAATCTCTGTTGCTGCCGCTCCAGGTACAACACGGCTGTCCCGACACATGGCCTAACAAACAAAGGTGCATATGAAGCACTTGCAGCAATGAAAAACACGGTTTACACCCAACCAAACATATGTAACAACAATCTTAATGCTGTGGAACCACTATTTTAACGAGACGAGATTGAGGGAAGATTTACAAACAGCCTAATGAGCTTATTATAGGAATATATGTCAGAAATAACCTTGTAAGTGTTAACACCATCATCAACTGCTCTTTCAAGATCATCCAGTATACTATCAGTGCTTCCTCTCAAAACAACAGTAGATACAGAATTTCCACCTTCTTCATTCTTCACAATGGTCACCTACACATTCTCATATGTTAGGAGAAAATCATGCAGAGTGTAATAAAGACAAGGTAAACAACATAAGATGAGATGTAAAATCAAAGGGGGAAAATAATACAGAAATTAAAATGTAAAGATTTTTTTAACATACTCTGACACCACCAATTTCCTCAACAGACACAGAATCAATAAATCCAAGATCATCAGGATTTGGTTGGCTAAGCTTCAGCTGTTGCAGGAAAAACAAAGTGAGTTAAAAAGAAACTTGAAAGCTTTTTGACAAGACAGGTAGAAAGATACGCACTATAGCAACTGCTCCAGTGGTTCGGCAAAATCGACGTAGTTCAAACTTAGAACTAATTTTCAGAACCATGAGCCTACAAGGAAAAATTTATGGTTAGAACATCACCACTATTCAACATTAATACAGGTTTCAATTTTATATATTAGGGGGTGAGAAAGGATGTATAGAAAAGCGCACTTGTAACGTTCACAAAAGTGCAATGCCATCTCTCCAACTGCCCCTCCACTAACAATCACTTTTGCACCTGAATCTGCTACTGCTTTGATGAGCTCCTCAACCTTAGCCTCTTCCGTTTTTGAATAATTTTCAAGCTATAGAATGTCAAAAGGAGAAGATAATGGGCCCAATTAGCAAAATCATTAAGTTAAAGAAAGAGGTTATAAAATAATAATATAATCAAACATATATGGAGATTTTAGATTAAGCACGAACAAAAGAATGAAATATGTTGGTCCAAAGACTCTTTAGTCTTTACATTCCACCAGCACAGAATCAGATATTTAACAAAGCCAATTCTTTACCAAAATGGGAACAGCTGAAAAAATAATCCTAAACGTTTGCCAATATGTTTCAAGCATAAAGGTATAATAATAACAATAACAACGACAACAATAATAATGAGTTCCAGCAACAACTCTGCTGCAGTTCAGTAAAAAATGAAAGATAAAGGTATAACTGTAGTATTTGAGAATTTGGACATATACCTGCTCAGCTGAATGAATTAATACAGTTCCTTTAGTTTCAGTTGCAGATGTGTCAATGCCACTAGCAAATACAGCTACCTAACACAGCATTGACAAAGAACATTACTATTGAATAATTTCCGGCTTCATAATTGCAGCAAGTACAGAAAATAATATTCAAATTTCAAAATACTATGCAATGATCTTTTTGTGCAATGCAAAATTCAAGCAAACTAGAAAGGTCCTGAGTAAACTCAAATAGATACCTACAACTCAAAAAATTTCTTTGTTCCTCATACCCATACAACTGAATAAAATACCAATAATCAATAAACAAGCAAGTCACATAATATGTAACTTGAAAACTGAAATCATGTAGAGGAAGCATGACAGTGATAAAGAAAGACAAGATTCCAATGCAAGTGTATAAAAAGCACCACAAACAAAAGCACAGAAACCCCAAAATTTCAAGAAAGCTAACCTTTGCCTTTTCTGCTCGCTTTATAGTCCCAACAGCATCATTTTTCAAAATCATTCCTCGAACAACTGTACTATTATGAAGGCCCCCTCCCAAGAGCTTCGCAACTCGGACATTGTCCACATTAAAGTTAGCAGGGTTCTTTGGACACACTTGGATGCATGCCTATATTTTTCAAACGAATGTCAGAACTTCCAGTGATGCATCAAAAACTAAATTATAATAGGAAACAGGGTCTCCAGCATATTATTACATCTGCTACAAGTGAGCATATTATGTCTTCTTGACCAAATTGCTTGCTAGCAACAGCAGCTCTCATTCGAGAAACAACTTGTTCCTTGTTGCGGACATCCATATTCTCTGAACCTTTCTCCACCAGCTCCTCTAAGAGTTCGATAGTCTAAAATATGTGACAGTGATTTAGACACACACACATACAGAAGCAATGCAGATGAGTTGGTTAGCCTTTTGCCAAAGGACTGACAAACCTTATTAATTGCTTTAGTATATCCACTGATGATCTCACTTGGATGCAAACCCATCCTGATAAGTTCCTCTGCATATTGAAGGAGCTCCCCGGCAAAGGAGATTGTTAAATTAGCTCCATCACCAATTTCCTCTTGTTGAGCCTTGCTTGCTAAAACCAAAAGCTTGGCGGCAGGATGCTGAACTTCAAGCTCATTTACAATGGTGGCAGCGTCATTTGTGACAAATAGCTTGTCCAAATGATTTATAACCATCTTATTCATCCCTGAAAGAGTAACATGGCATAAGAAAGAATATAACTGCAAAAATCGTAACCCAAATAAGGACTACTAATCCAAGTTACTGATTTCTTTGGTACCTAAGATGTAGGAAAGAATTTACCAAAAACAAACAAATAATAGCTTTAAGAAAATTTGCTGCTAGTAGAAAGCCATTAGGAAACAAAGACGATTATCTGAGGACAGGTAAGCATCACGTTGGGAATGATATCCAAATACATGAAAAGAAACCAATATTATTTAATTCCCCGCAAACAGCAGCCACCAAGTGGATAACAATGGCCACAAGAACAGAAACTCTTGGCATTACATTCTGCGAAACTGATTCAAGATTTCAAAAACAACGGTTCCATCTCGTCTAAACTAATGAGATCAGAATGAAATGCAAACCGCATCTTCCAACCCATGCCAACATTTCTAAGATCCCACCTTTCAAATCTAAGCTACGGAACCGATAAGCACCACCCCATGTTGAAAAAATACGTGAAAATGTAAAACGTAGAAATGGGTTCTGAATCTGATATCAGAGCACATAAAAAATAACAACTTTTTACCATTAGGACCGAGAGAAGTTCGAGTGATGGTGGAAAGCTGCTTGCAGGCATCAATATTCTTGAGAACTGCTTCATCGAGGCCAGAAAGATGCTTGTGGCCCTCCTTAAGCATCGACTGGATCCCATATGGCTGAATGTTGAAACCCATCTTTCTGAAGTGCCGAAATAAACAACTTCAAATACTTTGATTCTCGAGGTGATGGCAACCCCGGAAATGACCACTCTGGCTTCTTTTTTATACAATGACCACACTCTGGCTTTCGCTTTTTAAAGAGAAGACACCAGAAACCCTAGAACGTTTCCAGGCGAGGGGATCGTTTTTAAAAACTTACTACGTAGGAGCGGAAAATAAAAGGTAAAAAGAAAAGACAAACCCAAAGGCCAAAACAGTGTGTTAATATTTTTTTTTTATATAATAATAACAATGTGTTTATATTCATACTCGAGATGCACTCGGAAAAATTTAGATAGTATATTATTACTACTAATTTTTATCACTATCATTTTTTTCACCGTTAGATCATAATCTCAATAAAAGAGATAAATAATAAAAGTATATGAGATTATGATCTAATAGTGAAAAAGTGGTAGTGATTTAAAATTAGAATAACAATAATTTTTTTTTACATAAAAGAAAAAATAATGATTCTCAAGGATGTTGGCCAAACAAGAATTACAGAACGATAAACTGATGGCATAAATAAAATTTTTATTTAAATATCTACACGACAAAATAAAATGCTATATACTGAAAAAAAATAATTGAATCAACAATTTATTACGGGACCACTCCAAATTTTTTTAATTTATTTATAATGTCTGCAGATTTATTTGCCTGTTCGAATATTATAACACTTGTAAGTGTCCCTCAACTTGGAACCATAAACATGTATGCTTATAATTAGTCACCTGTTTACCCTTTTGTTGTTTTTTCAGTTTGGGATCCAGTTCTAGGTTGTTATAATTTTGCACACATAATATTTGAAGTCATCTTCTTTTCGGTTTAAGGACCAAAATACTTTTATCTTGGGCAGAAAAAGAGAGATAACTCAAGTCAATTTCGAACTCACTGCCAGGGCACCAATATTTGAAACAGATGCCAGACCTGTTTGAATCTTGCGTCCCTTATAATTGGTCCTTTGGTTCATAACCACTAGTTAGATGCAGTCATGAACCATAAAAAACATTAATATCATTAATTTATTGTTTTTTCACTGTTCAGTAACATAATCGTTGCTTCTTCTTCTTTTTATTTTTCACATTAAGCGTAATTTATCTCAAAAGAAAATGGAGTTCTTATACGCTGGGTTTTGTTTTACTAAAATATAAACAGCCAAGAGAAAACCAAAAAGAAAATACTTCATTCATAAGGAATTAGAACTCATTCCCCTAGTCTACTACTGGAATGAGAAACAATATGAAAGGGGAAAAAAGAATTAGGAGATTCTGGCACCATCACTACTTTGGCAGCTCTGAAGAGTCTTCAAGAGCTTCAGCCGATCCACCCTCTTCTAATGGTGAGGCTATTGACTCCAAACTTGCAGGGGCTGATTGATTCGCCGAAGTTCCACCAACAGACGCGGGTGGCCTATCTGTCTCGTTAGTCATAGCATTACCATGCTCACCGATCTGTAGGGGTAAAAAAAGTGATTAGAGGCTTGATCAGTAAGAAAGGTCATCAAATGGCACAATTCTCAATATCTGTCTTCAACTTCAACTTCAAAAGAAGCTAATATAGGAAAGACACATCAGTGAAAAATCTAAGCTAACATGTCAAATGCAGTAAATTTGATCAGAGTAAAGCATCGAAAAGGTGCACATTACATGTATTGAGGACTGATGTTCCTTAGATTTTGTTTCCTGCATCTGATTTTCACGGTCCTCGTAAAAGTCAAAATCATCCAGCATGCATGTTTTGCGTGGATGCCCCTTGAAAAGGTTAAGAATTTGAATGCCTTTCTCAAACATAACCTAATGCGTATATAGATAGATAAACAATGTGAGCTGAAAGAGTTGTGGTTAGAGCTTAGAAGGATATAATGAAACAAGAGAATTCACAAATACCTCCTGTGTATCCCTGCTGTTCGTTACAGGTCTGTTTTCATTGTTTTCTAGTGTTATCTTCCTTAACAAATTATTTGGTATATCCTTAATGATATGCCACTTCACAGGAAAGCAACCAGTCCACCTGTCTTGCTGCCAGTATTCTACATTACTTTCAAAATCAACAGGACCCACCATCTCTGCTAAACCAACAAACTGACCGCTAGAATTAACCTGTAGCGAAATAGAATAGGTCAGCCAAGGTAGTTCAGTGAAGTCAAGAAAGTCTAGAAATTACCCAACTGAATGCTGTATATAATACACTTACCGAAAACAACAAAAATACAGGACAGCCACCAAGTTTCTCCTTGGCTTCTTCATATGCTGCATTTAGCTTTCTGTTGCCACTAGAGGTGCTTGCCCAGACACTATATTTTATGCTTTTATGAATATCATCTTCACTGTAAGATTTGATGACAAAAAATTTAGCATCAGAATAATTCTCAGATAAATCTTCCCCATTGTATTGTTCCTTCAAGGGATCCGGAGGCACTTCTGTGTTATCGTCGTCACTTTTATTATCAGAATTCGTAGCTCTAGGCCCCTTACTCATCTCATTAAAACCGTCCATATGCTTCTTCCAATTGCCCCTACCACCACGATCATTACTTGAGGCTTTAACCCTTGCAGGAACATACCCTGCTTTAGATCCATAAGCAGCAGATTCATATGGAAAACTAGACCATGTGTTTCCATATTGGCAGTACACATTGTTTGGATACAATCTGTTCGTGAAATCAGAAACAAGTTCCATTCCTGTCGATTGTCTAGCAACCTGCAAATTTTGCAGGAATTGCAACAGAATTTAAGCTTTGTTTCAAAATGATTCTATACAAACAAACCCACTTCGGGCAAAACATAAAATGAGAGCAATCAACTGTGTGGCATGATAATTACAGAGATCACAACCATCTTGTTGGATGGATATGGATAAATGAAAGACATGTTTCAACTGGTTCACTGATACCAAGAATAAATAAAAAATAATATAGAATCATGATGAAGAACTTAAAAACATTAAAAAGAATATTATTGAAACCAAAAACAAACAAATTAAATATGATTATGCAGCAAAACTACTCAGCTGGGGACGCACTAGGGGTGGGAGATAACTGATTTTTTACTTCACCTTAGTCTGCATGGACACTTAGGGGATAAGGGAAGAACGATCAAACGTACCATGTAATGTGGAAGAGACGGAGCAATATTCTGATTCATCTGAGATGAAGAATCTTTGCCAGGAGCCATTGGTGAAGATGATCCAAATGTTGCCCCATGATTGGACTGCATTAAAGCATTTGAAGGGATTGCTGATTGGGTTCCATCAGTACCAAATCTTGTACCCTGGTATCCTGACAAAGGAACATAAGCTGGTTAGTTAGGCCCTGGAGAAAAATCGTTTGATTTCAGAGATGAGCAGAAGGGTGCCTTAAAAGAATTGATATCTGGACAATCACCATTGACAACGTTGACCATATTCTCTTTATTCATGACAAGTGATGTAGGGGCATGACTAGCAGTAGCTGAAGATGATATTTCCCTCAGCGTTACATGATTTTTGTTTGGAGCATAGGATCCATCCTTAAAAACTTGAGCTTGGAAATAAGAATATGGGTACTGGTACTGTTGCAGCCCATAGAGCTGCCCATTATGTTGCATAATTGAAGCAGAATCATGTTGCATGGCTGCAGCAGAAGAAACAGGTGGACACACTCCATATGGTGTGAAGCCATAACCTTGATGATACATATAAGCATCTCCATAAACACCCTGTTATTAAAATAAAAAAAACAAGTTATAAACCTAGAAGCAATTTTTTAAAATATAAAAATTGACAGGAGATAGGGAAAACAAGGACATAAACCGAAATCATAGACAGATAAATCAAATACCAAAAGACCAAATGCATTAATTATCAATTTCAAATAAGAGTTACTTACTTGAGTCATCCCTCCATCAAGGAGGTTCACATATCTGGAGCCCTGATCACCATAACCTGAAGAAGTATATGCCAGTTAACTCACAAGTAGGACGAAAAAGATTTTTGTTAAATTTGCAAATTCACCAACATAAATGTTCTCATAACAGCTTACCTTACCTCCATAACAATAAGGACTAGGGTATCCCGCGTACGCATTTGGGTAAAAAGGTTTGCTTGTCTTCTTAGTTCTAAGGGTGGAGAAAGCAGGCACAGTCTGTATGAGAGTAGAGCAAAAGAATTAGTTTAATTGTGACATAGATTGTGTTGCAGCAACACGGGGATACCTTATTTCTAGACTCTGGCACTTCAATAGTCTTGGAATCAGAATCTATAGACAAATTCTTTATTAAATCTGCAGCTATATGGTATTTAGGTAAAGGAAAACCACAAACAATAGACAGTCAAATAACATAAAAGTGGTCAAATTACACAAGCATGCTTCAGGCAGTCAAATAACATAAACCCCCAGTGAACAAATTACACAAGCATGCTTCATGCAGAAGCACAAGGATACTGCTATCTGGGTCCATGATGGAATTGATGGAGAAGATGATGTGGAGAGCGAGAGAAGTTGAGACCTAGACTGACCCTGAAACTGAGAGTCAACGACGTATGTAAAATTAAGATCCGGAACAAGGAAGCTTTTGTTGAGAGAAGCTTGGGCGCTACACTAACCTCGAGTTTAATAAGGGATCCAATATATATATATATATATATATTCACCTGGAACGCAACACCTCACGGCAGGCGGACCCGTTAAATCCTGCTCTTTTGATAATCGGAAAAAAAAATACTCCTTCTTTTATCTAGATATATATTAAATATTATATATGATTACAGAAAATATATATATATATTATGTAGGAAAAAATCAAATTGGTGATACTATAACTTTAATGTTTTCAAATTCAAAAAATATAGGAAAAATACTCCTTCAAATGTAGAAAATATATATATGTAGGAAAAAATATATATATATTTAATAGGAAATCACTAATTTAATGTTTTCAAATTTTCAATATATTTTTTTGAAATTTTCCTATTACTCCTATACCTTTATACCCATTTAAAATTTTCTGCTATCCATTAATTAAACGAATAGATGGGATAAGATTTTCAGCTAATCTTCTAAATATATATTTCTTCAAAATAATTCCGTCAAAATTAATCTGTTAAGCTAAGTATCTGAGCGGCAAAAAAATCGTTACAATTTATTTATTTTGATATGGAATTATTAATATTTGAGGAAGACGACCACGTCATCAGCACCTGTTATAAAAATCATGTCTACTTTGAAATTTGAAATCTGATATATAATAATATGAACATCTTTATATTTATAAATACTAAGTAGAAAGTTGATACTTTAAAAATACGGACATTATAAATAATTATATTAGTCTCCATCTATTTTAAGGAGACCAAAAATATCCATATCCATATTATATATATTTTTGTGAATAAATATTTAATTTAATGTTTGTTTAATATTAAATTGGTGTGAATTGGCGAAAAAATAAATTGTTGTGAGACATGGTGCGTAAAATCTAAAATATAGGTTAGATTATTTATAGTGTGAATAGAATAGATAAATTTTTTATATCATGCTCAAAATTATAGATTTTAATAGTTCAAAAATTAAGAAAAAACATGAAATATAATATTTTTCCTTTCCCATCATGCAATACACAAATAACAGTAATTTAATCAGAGATATTCTCTCCTCTCTTTGTTTTTTTTATATCTTTTTTTTCCAATTAATAAGGTAATATTTGAATTATTCATATTTAATCTCTTATAAAATACTACGTAGTTTATTATTGTTTTTAATATAATTTTAAATTATTCAGATTTAATTTTAGCAATTTGAATTAAATTATTTATTTTGATTATGATACTCGTATGATTTAATAGATCAATTTTGAACTGTCTAAATCTTCACCTAATACTGTTGTTAGAAATAGAAAGGGAGGGACGATAATAGATCTGGGTTCTTTCCCTTTTTCTCATCTCACCACTATATTGGGTTGAAAAGTGAGCAATATCTTGTTTATTTATTTCTAAATAAACTTTTAACAATTTATCTTTAATTTTTATGTAATATTATAAGGGATAAGATATTGTTACTACCAATGTTACTATCATTTTTTCACCGTTAGATCATAATCTCATATACCTTTATCATTTCTCTCTCCTAATGAAATTCTGATCTAACGGTAAAAAAGTGGTAGTAACATTGATAGTAACAAAAAAATGGTAGTAACAATTTCCTATCCCATATTATAATATAATTTTAAAAGATACTAAATCTCAACCCTTAATATCTCCTCTCGATGGTTTCTATGCCTGGTGTTTTGATTTGATCAAAGGTGTAATTCCTTTTATAGAGACGAGACTAGGAGGGGGAAAACAGAGAAATAATGAGGAGAGAATCAAGATCTATAAAAGGAATGGGAAAGGAAGATGAGTGAATCCTCTCCCCAATTAATTATGATTACTGGTTTTAATTATATATATGTTTGCCATATAAGATTTCTGTAGAATTATATTATATCTTTTTAAAATAATGAGCTAGGTCATAGGCGTTTCTTCACACAAGATGGATCAAGTTGAGGGAGAGTCCTCTGTTGTGAGGATGAGAGTTGGTTTTGTGTGTCTACAAAGAAGTTTAGTATCTGTTTTTTTGAGTTATGGGGTGTTGTCTATGAATTGAGATGACCTTAGGAATTGAGGTTTTCTAACCTTATTGTGGAAGGTGATTCGAGTGCTCTCATTAAAATGCTAAGTGATACCTAGAAAAGAGGTGAGGTAGTTAATAAGATTATGTTTGACGGTGAGTGTTTCTGAATTCTCCACCTAAAGATTCGACTGGATTGTCATTTGGTCACATGGTGAAAGCTATTACCCCCACAGAATTGTAATCTCCCTCACTAAGATTTATTTTTCTTAGATTGTCGCTCCTTCTATAACAAAAAAGGAATTACATAAAATTCCAATGCATCTTTTACCATGCAAAGATCACAAGCCTCATTTGCACCATAACAAGGATAATTTATAACCTAATAGGGAGAGTTTCAAAACAAAATTGCTTTTTTTTTTTTTTTTTTTGATATAAGAGAGTTTAGGTGGGGTAGGTAGACAGATACCCTATCAGAGCCCGGGTGCGCCTCCAAACTCAAAAAGCTACGAAAGTACTTATAGATCGTCCACCAATAAGGCCCTCATATCGATAGCGGATATCGAATATCCTCCATTTTAGGGTGAAGGCTGATGCCTTTACCAATTGTTTCATTTTTATTGGCAACAAAATTGCTTCTATCAAAACCATGAAGCCACCAAAGGGCTGTTTTTGCAGAGTTATTAAAATCTATCACTACACTACTCCTCATGTTCCCATTGGATGTCATTGTCACTATTTTGTTGAAAAAACCCCATATGGGAGAGTGAGCACCAATCCAATAGGGACTTGACTTGGTGAGTGTTTTTTCTGTATTTTTACTTCAAGCTTGCTTGCCTTTTATTCTCCCGGAAGAAAAAATTATCAATATTTAGCTTATTTGAATTCAACCCAAGCACAACAGAGAGCTACTTCGTATATGCATAAAATTGTTCACCAAGAATGAGAAGAGCGAATGTTGCGTGTCAAACAACATATCTTTCTATATATCAATCAATGAAGACACAAATTATTGGAAAGTGCCTTTTCCCTTTCAACATCAATGAATGTCCCCTCCCATCTCATCACACTCATACTCAATGAGCCGGTCAATACTTAAAAGGCTTTAGGAATTAGGACTACTATTAGAGAACGTGTAAAACCTTAAGATTCCCTCACAGCCTCACAAAAGGCTCCTTGAAGTGCGACCTGTAAAAATAAAACAGCTCAACCTTCATAAATATAAGAAAATCACGGGATCTACTTTCTCCCTTCAGAAAGCTTGAAATCATGCTAATGCTATTGCTACTCAAGAATATTTCTTCTTGATTTATGCAGATCCTGGAATTTCTACTTCTCTCAAAACAGTTGCAGCATCCTCCGGAAACACAGGATTTATGTAACAACCGGTTCCAAGCTCAAAGCCTCCAATCCCAGTCAGTTGTGGCACAATCTGTAAAAACCAATGAGTATATGCTGTCTCAGATCCCTTCCCATGCAGAGGACCCGTGTGGATCATAAAATTGAATGGTGGATTATTCAATTGAATGGACATCTTCATAAGCACGAGTTTCAGCAAACCTCCGAGATCAACTGCCTGCCAAGTGAAAATCAAGAAATGATGATTAATGGGAGGGGATCATATGGAAGCAGACCATCAACGATTATCCATCACCATGGATGTAACAGACAGGTAAAAGCATTTATCTCTGTAACTGTCCTAATATATTACCGGACATTCCAGGAGTAGTGGGAAAAACATTTGTCAATGGTGCAATAGAAAGGAAACCACACACAAAAAAAAAAAAAAAAAAAAAAAAAAAAAAAGAACTTTGAAGAAGTGAGGAGTTACCTTTTCGGCATCCAATTCATGGAAATGCGCAGAGTGATAACGGGGAACAATCCAAATCTCAAAGGGGAAAGTAGCCGCATAAGGAACCAGTGAAATGAAGTTGGTAGAAGAATTAATCACAAGATCCTCAGATCCAATTTGACAAATGCAACATTTCCCTGTCTGTTCAAAATAATCCTTCATATTTGAAAGACGAGAAGAAACTGTAGGAGGAACGATGGGAAGGGCCAACATCTGACTGTGAGAATGACTCATTGACGCACCAGCTGACGCCCCATGGTTTTTAAATACCTTCAATAGTAAATAAAATTCATATAAAGATTTTAAACGAGATAGGCGAAAAGCAAGAAACTCATCAATTTACACAGAAGACTATGTCTTTTCCCCAAAAAAGGACCAGCTTAAATGCAACTGCACTGTGTAACTTCATCACAGAAAAAGGGAAGACAATAACATCAAAAATGTAGCCAGCAACTACCCTTTGACCAAATGACGTGTTTAAACTTTAAAGAGCAAAAGAGGATCAGGATTACAGTAGCTGATGTGCATTTGGCAATTTCCAATCGTTCTGCTGTTCTCATATTCCAAAGAAATATGCACAACTATCATGATTTACTAGTGCGTGCTACAGCTGCATCAGAATATCATATTCTTTGAAGCACCAAATAAACTGCATGACTCAATCCATGTCTAAGTTTTAAGACCATAGGAAATAGGTAGTGCCGTGGGCACGGTATTGAAAGATCCAGATAGGTAGCTAAATTTGCGAGACAATACCTTATGAGTTATAGTAATACCATACCCAACCTTCCGCGCCATATTTCAAATAACATATATTAAAACTGTCCAAGAATACAAGATTTTCAACTTCATATTTCATGAAGGTATTTGATAAAAAGACAATAAATGGGAAAAATTTCCAGAACGATGCAAGTTGAAGATGTGATGGCGTCAAAATTTAAAAACCAAAGTGACTTCATGGACAGTAGACTGTAATAAATTTACTCCATTCATCAAAGCTAAAAAGGGGCATTCAGATTTCAGGGTGAAGCAGAAAACATAGCTCTGGGCACAAGCAGTGCCCCTGGGCCTCAAAGAGTAAGAAGGTAAAACATTCCCAGAAGAGAGAGAGAAAGAGAGGGGATCCAATTAAGAAATAAACCTGCACATATTTGATTGATTCGTGGCTAGCAAGTTGTTCAATTCTTTTCTTATACGCGAGCAAAACCTGTCCAATCTGTTCGGGAGGCAAATCACTCAGCTGAACAGAGTGGACCGGGTTCTCAATCACGACGTCGTGGAAACCAAACCCATCCAAGACACAATTACCAATCGCGTGGGCAGAATCAAGGCTCGAGGCAGATGGCTCGTGGAGATTGCGGCTGAGAGCTGGGTAAAGATTCTGGATGACCCTGATCGTCCAGTCCGGGTTGTCGGGCGGGACGCGAAAGATCTCGGGCGCACACTCGTGCTCTTGCCCGATGCAGAAGGGGCACTTTTGTTGGGGCGGGTTAGGATTCGTGGGGGATTTTGATTTGAAATCGGAGGGCCTTTTGGCTCTGGCCGGTGAGAAAATGACCCATCGATTTGACACAGCGTCTTTCCTCAATTCCGGTGCTCTACCTCCCGATGATGCCATCTTTCTTCTTGCTTCGTCTCCGTTCTTTACCTTCCAGGAACCTTCTCACCTACAGGTCTCACCTCACCAGTCACTCACTAGTCACGGATCACAACGCCCCCGCCACCCGATCTCTCCGCGTCCTGAACAATTTCACTTTTAATACTGCGTATTTAACTGAATATATTTACTAATTTCTTCGGCTTTGCTAGATGCTCGTTGTCACCTCACAAGGTTCAATCTAACATCCCAGGACGAGTTTGTGAGCTGACTCTTTTCGGCGGGGCGATCTACGCGCTTATTTATTTATTTTTATTTGGAAAATGCATAAGAGTATTTTTTTTTTAAAAAAAAATATGGGATAGAATATTCTCACTATTATTTTTTGACACTTCCACTTTTTCACAATTAAATCAGAATATCATCTATCTTTATCATTTCTTTCTCCTATTGAGATTCTGATCTAACGGTGAAAAAGTTGTAGTAACAATATCTCATTTCTTTAAATATAAGATATAGTTAATTTTAAAAAAATTTAAAAATAATAAATAAATTCCTTACTTAATTATATAATATGTTGTAGAGAAGAAAAGAATGTAGCGATTTCCTTCCCATGTTTTTGCTTTTCCTCTCATTGGTATCATCATCTTGTCGTGCCACCGTCGGCGTAGCGTCTCGCTCACTCTTTCACTCTTGACCACTACATGAGTCAGTCATCCCCATACCTCCTACCCATCAGCCTTGGTTCAGACTTCAACGATATGATCAATCCCCTCAATAAGAATTTCTTTGAATTACAATGGCTGGCTTTAAATTCTTTTCATTGTCTTCTCGCATTATAGTAGGCACTTTCAACTTCTTCAATCAATGTTAATGGTTCTATTTGGCATGGCAGTAGGGTAGTATAAAAGCCCAGTAAGAGAAAATTAGGTGATTTTTGGTGTTTGGAATAACTTCTACTTGTGATGGGCTTATTTTTTAAAAAATGATTTTTGATAGAAACCACGATTTCTGGTGTCTGGCGTCAAAGATCGAAAGCACAGTGCATAGTGCTAAGATCTCTGATTGGAGAGGGACGGCTGTGAAGCTCAACATGAATAAGCTTGGAATCACGCTATGAGGAAGGATGAAGAATCAGACCACCATAACCCCCCTTCACCGCCTCACCTATGTCGTCCGTTGGTGAGTAGGAAAGCTTAGGAGACGTCAAAAAAGCAGAGGGAGCTTTGTGGGCAGAGTAGCCGCAAATGTGGAGTTCAAAACCACCATCACCTCCTTCTTCACTGCCATCGCACCTTGCCATACCCACCACCACCTCTATCCACCTCCACCACGCCAGTCTTCCCCTGTTTTGCACAAACCTTTACCGACAAGATTCACTGATCTTGTCATTGGAATTTGAGCTGTGGTAACTTCATCATACTCTCTTCACCATCAGATCAGGCCCTTTGAAATTGGACTTCCATGGTTCTAGATGTGGCTCACTCTTCACCATCAGATCAAGCCGTTTGAAGTTTTGAAAGTGTTTTGTGAAATTTTGAAAAAAGTCACTTTTGCTACCATCATTCCAAACACAAATCACATTTACAATATGACTTTTATTCTATCTTACGTTTGCAATTGCTATTCGAAATGGGTCAGTGGGTTTTTCAATTTTTGGTTGATTTATGAAATTGATGATGAATTTCAAAATTTTGGAGAGATTTGTTGTTGGTGATGAAGTTAAAGATGAACGAAGAGGTTGAGAGGAGGGTCCTTGTTTTCTCAGTAAGTGCCCGTTTGGATGGACTTTTTTAAAAATGCTTTAATTAAAAATTAAGCTATTTTACGTTTGTTACACAATTTAAAAAGCACTTTTATATAATAAAAATATGTTTGAATGTTAAAATAGAGAAGCACTTTTTGATTAGTAAAATTACTAAAATGGACATATAAAAGCTTTTTTTTTTTTTTTTACATTTGTTTGGATAAGAAAGCATTTATGTTAAAATTTTAGAAATATTATATTCAATAATTGAATTTAAAATTATAATATAATTGAATTTTAATAATATTGAAATTAAATTGTTTATATAATTTTTCATACACCCATATAGATCAAAGTTGTTATCAAATATTTCTTTTAATTTATATCCTGAAATGACTAAAAAACAAAAATTAAATAGTATCCAACAATGTAAAATAACTTAAAACTTCATTGTCACTAATGAATAGTAATTTCCACTCAAAATGGTCAACTACTATATTATAACCAATGCATTAATTAAAAAAAGAGTCATATTGCACAATATTCCAAAAATAGAAATAATATCCATTATACTACAAGTTACTAAAAGCTAACGACGCACTTGACCTCTATCTAACAATTGATCTCTAATAGTATTCTTTGTTTCTTGCATCAGTCTAATAGAGTCTGGAGTTGGCTCTTCCCATTCATATTCCCTATGATCATCATTATTATTTTCAAACTCATCAATGTTCTCAAATCTTCTAAGCATATCTATATCACAAGAATCCATTCTCCTTATATAATTATGAAGAGCAAAGGTTGCCCATATGATAGCAAATTGAGTTTTAAGCTCAAAGTTGGTCATATTCTGCAATATCCTCCACCTTGCTTTGCAAACTCCAAAGGTTCTTTCAATGACACTTCTTAAACTTGAATGATGATAATTGAAGTTTTCATTTGGTGATCTAAAAAACCCTTTGAAATTAGGATATCCAGAATCAACAAGGTAGTATTTGCTTGTAATAAAATGCCGTTATATTTGGAACAACTGTATAATAATAATTGCCATCATTCACAATAAAATTAAATAATTACTTTCAAGAGGCTGGGGAAAATATAAGTGCGGCTTTCTGAGAGTATCCATGAAAATCTTTGTATCATGGTAGAGCACTAGAGCCTTCCCAACCCACCAATGCAAATGTAAAGCACATATTAAAATCACAAACAACAAGAACATTTGTGGTAGTTATTCCCTTTCTGCCAATAAAAAGAATATTTTCATTAGCAGGAACATGAATAGCAATGTGAATGCCATCTATAGCTCCTATACAATCCTTAAAGTATGGCCCACCCCTCTTTATTAAAATGTGTATGGGGCCTATTACCAGCTTCAACCTCCTCAACACAAACTTTCAAGAAAGTTTCAGTATTTGAATCATTCTATTTTGCCTTTGCAGAACTTTCACTAACATTCTCAGACTGAACAATTGTTTCTTGTGTAGATGTTATACGAGCTACTTTCGATGCCATTCTAAACTCAAATGAAGGAATAGTTAAAACATGCATAAAAATTGCAGCATGAAAAATAGCTAGTTGACAAAAACAACTTTAAAGTGGACCAAAGCAACAGAAATGAAAAAGAAAAATTGGGACTCATACGCATGGTTGATTCAAATCCAAGTAGTGATTAAAAGTGTATGAAAAAAATTGAAAGAACAGAAGGAGACGAATTGAAACTACAAAAGGCACACACAAATAATAGCTTATTAAAAATAGACAACCGGTGGCTTTGTCCTTAGGGGAATATAAGGCTGCATTTGGATGGACTTTTTTTTATATAAAAAAAAAAGTCATTTTTTCCAACAAAAATGTGCTTTTTTTTTTTATTCTATGTGTTTGGATGGGAACTTTTGTTTTTTTTTTTAAAAAAAGCAAAGCAATAAGAAAAAGAAGAAGAAAAAAAAGCCCAAAATTCTCCTTTTTTTGGAAGCTACAATTTGAAGCTTTAAAAAAAAGTTAAAAGTGGTAGATGAGGGGAGTGCAAACCGGTATTTGATTTTTGACCAATTGACACTCGATACCCCCTGGATCTCTTTTCCCTTCGCGCGAAGACACCCTCTCCTTCGCCATCGTTCGTGCCGTCTATACTCGAATCTGGTCCTCACCGTCGCACGTCTCAGGCTCAGCTCGTCGAGTCGTTGATCTCACTCATACCGTCGGCCGTCGCACGTCTCAGGATCTCAGTTCTGACTTGCCTTCATTCAGAGCTTCGCCTCGTCCAGTTTCTTGGCTTCTTCTGGTAAGTATTCGCTTCCTTGTTTTGCTCTTGATTTTCTTTCGATTTTGGTTTCTTCTTCATGATCCTGGAAAATTTTCTTTGATTTGCTTCATCCTTGTGGTGGTTTTCCCTCTATTTGGTCGACCCATTTGCTCGTCATTTGGAATGGATTGAATGTCATGTTCAAAAGCTTGTGAACATAAATTTATTTCTTACTTGTTCCAAGATTGGTTGCATCATGTACCTTTCCGAGATTTAACCTTTGGACATAATATATTCACTTCATTTTTAACATTCAAAGAGGACTCTAAGATTCATCAAGGGTAGGTTTCATTGGTTATCTTTTAAAACCCATCAAGTAAATTGTTACGTATTTCCTGGTTTATTGATCTTCTTCTTTTAGCGACTCACTCTTTGAATCCTCAATTATCATTCACTTGAGAACCTCATCGTTCAAATGTTTGCTCTATCAAATTCAAAATCAGTCTTCATCTAAGTTTGGTCCTCATCGTTCAAATAGATAACTCTCATGAATAAAACCTACAAGTGTTAGGTTCTGGTCTCTATACTCCTAACAAATTTTGATTTTGATACCTATATCACATTACTAACATCAATATATACAAATGTGAGATTATACATAACTCACTGTTATGTATAAGATTTTCACAAGCAGTATTTGACTTGGCTCAGCATGCATGTGTGTCATATCTGGAGTAGTATTGAATCTGTAGTTGCAGTGCTAGTTTAGCAAGTAGACAAGAAAAGAGAGTCCATGCATCATTCAGTTTTCCAGAGTTGCACAATCCATCAAGCAAAACATTGTAAATCACAATATCAAAATCCAAATCCATTTTCTCAATTACCCAAAACAAAGATATTGCCTCAGAAGGAAGATGGCACTTGAAAAGTCCATCCAAAATAATGGCACAAGTCTGGAGACTGGGAACTTGGCCATACTTGTGCATATTGAAAAACAGTTCTTTTGCAACTAGAGGCTTACCCACTTGGCAAAATCCACCTACAAGAGAGGTCCAGGTGATAACATCTGGAATTAATCCTTTATTAACCATTTCATCCAAGAGATACATAGCCTTATTCAAGTTTTTAATCTTACACCATCCATGGATCAAAGAGTTATAAGTTACAGTGTTTGTTAAACAGCCCCTATCAACCATCAAATTAAATACTTTCATCGCCTCCTTCCTTGCTTATGAGTACAATATCCACCAATCAATGAATTATAGGTCACAACATTAGGCTCCTTCCCCATTTGAATCATGATACCAATTATGCTTTTGGACCTCATAACCATTCCCTGTTTGCAAAAAACATCTATTAAGATATTAAAAGTTTGCAAATCAGGCATGACTCGCTTTTCCATCATTTTAGCATGAGTAGATGTCTTCTTCTGTTAAAAGATGTGTCAGGTTTGGTGAAGGGCAGCTCTACATACATGTTGGCCTCTCGAATCTTTTTCAAGAAACAAAATAAGGAGGCATTTGTTCATTACATGGAAAATGAACTTGAGCTCGCTCTTTCATTTTTGAGCATGTTTGAAGTTGAAGATGTTCAAAACTATAGATAGTTTATAGTATAGTGTTATGTTTGAACTTGAACATGAATTTCTATTTGATGTTGAACTTAGACTTTTGTTTTGGAAAATTATGGGAACAATTATTTTGTTTAGACAATATGATCATAATTGTTTATTGATATTCTTTGTTTGGTTGCATAGGATGTCTGATACCTCTAACACAGACAGCGATAACTACGAAAATGCAAATAGATTATATATTATGAAGAAGAATATTATTTCAATTTATGGAATATGGTACAATATGACTCTTTTTTTAATTAATGCATTGGTTATAATATAGTAGTTGACCATTTTGAGTGGAAATTACTATTCATTAGTGATAATGAAGTTTTAAGTTATCTTACTGATCGAACCATAATTTTATATGATTTTTTATACTTAAATTGGGATTCTTAATGCATTTCGTTATAGTTATTGAGCTTTAAATGTCTTTCTTGTAATAAATTAAGATTAATAGTAAATACATTAAATTAGGACTAAAAAGGGCAAAATTGTCAAAGAAATGGTAATTACTCTTAATCATTGATTTTTATGAGAATATTTGATGTTAGATTAATTATTTTTCATTGTAGATGCCTCAAAAGATTAAATCAAATTTGAAAATGAAAGTTTGAACTCAAGTTTTAAAAGTTTCAGTTTGGTCCCTACTCCAGAACTTTTAAAAGTTGCATATAGGTCCCTGCAGCAAAACTTAGCGTTTTGACTGAATTAATTAGGTCACCAGCAGCTGAAGGAAATTGGGAGCTGAGGGATATTGAAGATGACAGCGCCGCATACAGAGGGGACTCCGACAGATTAAATACCGGGAGCCGAAAAAAAGGAGGATCGTCTTGATGCTCCGGGACCTCGACCCGAGATCATCGACTAGGAGCACACTGTCGACCTTCTTCTTCTTTCCTCTCGAGACCTTCCCCCTCGTCGGCGGCTTCCTCATCCACCGTGGTTGCCGGCGAGCATCCTCCCTCACTCCACCGTCGGAGACAGAGATCAGAGCTGGCATCATCGTCTTAAACGCGTTCACACTCGGACAGAGGCTTGGGAGGAGACCTTCATTCACGACTTGGAGGTGACAACATCTACGACCTCACCTTCGACTTTCAGCCATGTATTCCTCTTCAACCCTCCTCCCTCACCGAACCATCGATTACCACCGTGGAAGACGCCACAAACAGAGCAAGGAGGAGGGAGAAGCATTTTGAACCAGAATCTTCTTCCATCATCGTTTCATCACTCAATCAACACCCTCAGCTTAGTTTTCTTCTTGCCATAATCATCATCGTGGCTCCCTCTATTTCCTTGCTTCTGTCACCATTAATTTCCTTGCTTCATCATTAATTTCGTTTTTATGGTGGTGTTCCATGGCTGTGATTTTCTTGTGTGAAGAAGATAGCTACTAATATGATGACTATGCTTGGCTGAACCCTTGTCTCTTGGAGATGGACAATAGCTGGAATTTCAGAGTTTAAAATAGGGGAGTTAATTTTGTTCAATTTATTTTCTCTAATTGAATGTGGATTTCCTAGTTTTAGGAATCTTGTTTTGTAATGTTGAGACTGAGTTTACCTGGTTGGATAACTTTGTGGATTGAACCCTTGTGATTGGATTGGACTTTTGTAGCTTGTTTGATTTATATATGTGAGTATTTTCCTTATTGATTCAATGATATTGTGCTTTCTACGTGGTATTGTTAGATAGTATAATTAAATTGGATTAATTGAGTGGCGTGGTATCGCATTCATATAAAGAGGAACCAAATTGCATTAATTTAATCCTAATCACACACTAAGTGGTTTTAAACAATATCTCAAGAGGTAGTAGTTTGCTACGGTAGTAGGAGCTATTATTAATTGAGAATATTTGACTCAAGTAGTATCTTGGGGTTTTTCATCTAGACTTAGTGAAAATTTACTCCTATGTTTAATTAAACTGTGATTGTCACTATTCCATTTCCAAGAGCATCCATACTCATTTTCATACTCCATTTCATTTTATTAAAAATACCAAAAATAATAGTTTAGCATTTAATTTAATTGCACTCTTATTTTACTTTATTAATTTTAAAATCCAAAACCTATTCTTCCCTTGTTTTAATTGCATTTGCATGTCATTTAGATTACTTAGGATTCAATAAAAGGCTTCTTGAGAGAGAGAACGATCCTAGGTTTGCCTACACGCAATCCTTAGTTAATTTTTGATTGTAGACCCCAAGGCTAAAGACAAAAAGGCCCTCATCACTTACATTCTTTGTATACTATTTAATTTTTGTGTTTTAGTCATTTCAAGTATATAAATTAAAAGAAATATTTGATAACAACTTTGATCTAAATGGGTGGATGAAAAATTATATCAACAATTTAATTTAAATATTATTAAAATTCAATTATTGAATATAATATTTCTAAAATTTTAACATAAGTGCTTTCTTATCCAAACAAAATAAAAAAAAAAAGTGATTTTATATGTCCATTTCAAAGTAATTTTACTAATAAAAAAGTGCTTCTCTATTTTAACATCCAAATAGCCTTTTGATTTAAAAGTGCTTTTAAAGTTGTGTATCCAAACGTAAAATAACTTAATTTTCAATTAAAGCATTTTTTTAAAAAGCAATGAAAAAAAAAATCATTTTTTTAAAAGCTCATCCAAACGGGCCCTAAATCTCTAGAGGAGGGAAAAACAATGGCACATTGAAGTGTATGTTGAAACAAGGCAGAATTGAAGCAGATGATATTCTAGGTAAGAAACCAATCGTTCAAAACTCTCTAATAGCCTTATGAATTTCAGGATAATAAGGCAAAAAGGGTTGCTTACTGCTTTTGAGCATGAAACAATACTTCATCGGGGATATGCAACAAAACCAAAACCAGACAAACGTATTCGTTCATTATAAACTTTTGAAGCTGCTTTTTCAGGGTATCTTAATTGATCTTGCCATGTTGCCTAAGATTCATACACGCGGAAATTTTCAACTTTGTTACAAATGATAGTACACTCTAGATAGAAACAATATAAGCAAAACTAAGGTAAAAAAGAAAAATACGAATTAATTTCAAAAAGGAAAAAGAAAATTAAAGATACTTCTATCTACCACTAAATGCTATGACTTGTGACAGACAACAACAGTGCATGAGTTTTCCTGGTCTACAACCCACAAATTCAACTCTTCAAGCCATTTTTGAATTGACTCACCCCACTTCGGTGACCAATACACCAACTTTTTATCCCCTAAAGAAGATTTATTGACACTAGCAGATCCAATCTTCATGCCGTAAGTAGTCTCATCAAGTTTTCTAAACTTTGCACCATTTTGTTCCAAAAGGATTGCCATAACATGCACAAAACTTAGGTCACCATGGGAAAGTGAACCTTTTCTTGCCAGATCCTCCGCCATGGCTACAACTTTTGATACCGAATTAATTATTGTCCCCGAGATTTCTTAGCTACCGTGACGATGGGCCCACCCCCTACCGTAAGGGAGGGGCCCACCACTATTGCCCATCACCGAGTGAGGGTCCACCTCCATTCCATCCACGGAGGGGCCACCACAGCGGGGCGAGGCGAGGCCGCCCGATACCACTTCGTAACGCCCGAAGACACCAAAGACAAGTGAACTTAGGGAGGTCACCCATCCCGAGATTTTCCTAGCCGAAGACGCTTTAACCGTGAGAGCGCTAACCACTATGCCAAAAGCTTAAGGCGATAAAGAGGCGCACTCCATATTATTTATGCCCCGTAAACTTCCCTCATTTGATATAGAAGAGTTCCAAGCTTGTTGCAAGAAATAAATCATAATTGGGATCCTTGGATTCTAAAAATAGATAAGCAATTAGAAAAAGCATGTTCCCATCAACCACCCACAGATTATACCCATTTTCCAAAAACTTCTTAATTACATAGTGCCTGTTTGGAGAAGGCGTTAACGCCTTAAAAGCTCAGTACATTTGGAAAAAAGCTCGGTAGCGATGAAAATGTCCTTTTGGGGTGTTTGGGTTGGCGGTGCGTTTCAGTGGCCTTATCGGAAAATGACTGAAAAGCGGCGTTTGAGGAAAAGCTCCAACTTGGAGCGTTAGAGCGTAGAGCGTTGAAGAGAGAGAAAACCGATAGAGTGAGACAGTGTGATGGAGGAATGAGGTGAGTTGATGGTGAAGGTGCTGGTATGGTTACCAGCAATGGTGGTTGACGGTGGTGAGGTAGACGGAGGGAGTCGACGGTGGGGTGAAGCTCTGTCTAATCTCTGATCGTCTTCGCCTCCTAGCTCTCCCCCTCGCTGTCTCGGGCCTCGTTGCCTTGCTTTCTGCTGGTAGAGGAAGGTTGCTCGCCGAAGACTGTGGTGGAAGAGGAAGTCACCGGCAAGAGGGATGAAGGGCGAAGGTGCTCTGCTCTTCATTCGCAAAACAGAGGAGCTGAGATTCCTTGAATGTTTTTTTTTTCCTTAGCATGTTTCGTTTTTGTTTTTGGTCAAACTAAACATGTTCCCGTGGATGATGATTTTCTTTTTGTTTATATATAAATAAACTTAATTAAAACACTGAATTTTCTTTTTTTTATATATAAATAAACTTAATTAAAAATTATTTAGAAAAAATTTGATAATCATTTAACTTTTTTTAAATTAAAATAATTAAGTTGAATATATTTAATTAAGGATTTTATTGTTTATTATTATTTTAATAATCATTTAAATTTTTTTTTCAAATAACTAATTTTTTTATTATCTCAATATATACAACTAATATATATGTGTGTGTGTAGTATTCAATATAATTCATGCCCTTTTCATTCATTTTCTATCTCGACTGACTTTTCAAATAATAATCCAAACACTCACCAGTTTAGAAAAAAACCACTTCTTCAAAAAGTCAACTGGACAATCCAAACACAAATCATATTTATAACTTAGCTTTTTTTCTAGGGACATTTACAAAAGTCAGATAGCTTTTAAGCCACCGTTCCTACCGCTAACCCAAACAAGCCCATAAGCTTTTGCCAAAATGCTCTTGATAGCCTCAAACTGCGAACCTTGAGAAGTAAGCTTATGCAATCCAACCCCTTTGATAAATTGGTCTACATTAATCACAAGATGTCCCCTCCTTGCTAGATTAAATAAGAAGTCAGACTCGGGGCCCAAAAGTATATAATTCCTGATATTTAACCTTTCAAAATGACACAATAAATTCATAGCTACAGAATCTGACACCTCAAAAAGGCAGAACTGTGACAGGAACGACATCTAAAAAATAACCCAAATGCCTCACCAGTCATCACACTATCACTAGTCATTCGTGACAACCAGTGGCTTATTGCTTTTGAGCATACAAATACCAAAATGCTAAGGACAGCACACACAAATACCAGACAAAGAAAATGCAGGACACAGTAAAAATCTCAGGCAAAAACATTGTATAGAATAGATTTCAGTGCTAAAATAGAGAAATCACGGCAAATGAAGAGCAAGTGCAATAGCTAAACAACAAGCTCAGTTAGGAATAGCACGGATCAGAACATCTTTAGCCAATAAACCTAGCAACTGTGAATTGAATTGGTTGACCCACCTAATCGTAGGTGTTCAGGGAGGGCTAGGACAGGAGGCTAGGGCCGAAGTTTTAATCAAAATTGGAAAATACAAAGTTGTCGATGAACAAGTGTAAGGGAAAACAAATTGCAATATCTCGCGACAAACAAACTGTATGATTTTTATATAATTGTGCGAATGGTTTGATATGGAGAAGGGGAAGGAGAAGGAGACAGTGGGAACTGGCGCGAAGGAGTATTCACGGCGCGAACACGTGATGGCGAAGGAGAGGGAGTATTTTTAGGGTATTTGTGGTCATTTTGTGCACAAATCAAAATAGCCGGTCAAATTTTTTTTCTCTCTCATCTACCGCATCAATTTTTTTTTTAAGCTTCAAATTGGAGCTTAAAAAAAGGAAAAGTTTCCTTTTTTTTTTTACTTTTGCTTTTTAAAGCCCTCATCCAAACACATAAAAAAAAAACACTTTTTTTAAAAGAAAAAAAGGACTTTTTTAATACAAAAAGCCCATCCAAATGCAGCCTAAATCCACTACTTCTCATTGGGCTTTTCTAGAAATTTGTTCGGATACATGTTACAATGCACCCCTTCTTCTTATTTTGAAATTGTCTATCCTTATGGATTTTGAGTTTTCAAAGATGTTAGCTACTGCAATCTCCCAAGTTTTGTAATATTAAGAGGGATTTTGCTCATTACGATGAGGGATTTTAAGATGTTTATTCTCATCAATCTTGATCTCCTAGTTGTGATACTCAATTTCACCCTCATGATGGATTTGCAAAGAATGAGCTTAGTAAGAATTCTAGTATGGCTTCCTAATCTTCAGTGTGAAAGGGTATCCCGACTGGTGTGCCCGCCGCCAAAGGAAAGAATTGCCTAATATTCTCTTCCAAACATGAAGGTTTTGCCGTTGCAACAAAAAGCAGGAAAAGTTCGCAGATCCTGAATTTTTTTTTGCTCAAAGCAGATCATGAATATGGGGGAGAGTTTTTTTTTCTTAAGTTAGGGGTATTTTGGTATTTTCATATTAGAGCAATAGTTTGTCACTTTTATCTTCACTTTTGAAAGTTTATGGTTACTTAAAAAAAACAAAAAGAAATTATGGTGGTAAGTTTATTTTTGAGAAAAAATTATGGGTCTTTTTTCCCGTTAACCCATGAATAAATTTAAAAAACAGGAGTTGGGTTTAAAAATAAATAAGCGAGCCCATTAATTGATATTCAGTCATGTGATGATCATAAAGAAAAATTTCGTAATCGAGGTAGGAATCAGATATTTCGCGTGATATTCATGAGCAGTCACGTAACTTTTGTTTTGGATTATCAATTTTGTACAAAGTATATGGGTTCGGTTTCTTTCCTAATCTTTTTATCATTATTTTTCGTCATTTTTAAACCATATCCGTTCAATCAATCACAGTACTACTTTAATCTCTCTCTCTCCTCTTTCCAATTAACATTTACTGAGATGGGTTGATGAGGAAAAAAGAGAGAAAAAAAAAATGATGAGAAGATCTCTCCCCAAAGTATATTGGTTCTAGGCGCAAATACGTGTCATGAAATTTTACTGGAAAAATGACAGTCAGGTCCCAAAGACCATAAAAATTACAAAAAAATCCTAACAGAAATTCACATATTAAAAAATTCCTTAGGAACTTTTTTGATATTATTTTTATTAACAATGTAAAAACGCTTTATATTTACAACAAAATTTAAAAACGTGGTCATTCACAACAGAAAAATACTATATTTACAATAGAAAGTGCTATATTCACAACAAAATTTAAATACCTGGATTTTGTTTCAAACTCAAATCCTCTAAGTGTACATAGTCATTTATACAAGAAAAAAATTTACAATAGGAAGTGCTATATTCACAAGAAAATTTTAAATCTGATCATTCACAACAAAAAAAGCCATATTCACAACATGAAGTGTTATATTTATAACAAAATTTAAAAATCTTGATTTTTTTTTTACTCAACAATCTAGATTTTGTTTCAATAGTCTTTAAGATTTTTTTGACTGTCATTTTTCCAACTTTATAACGCAGCTGATATTCATCTTTCTTATTAAATGCGAGATAATAAATTTATCGCGGGTAATATTTTTATAAAAGAAATAAGGGGAGATATGAGAGTCAACTAGATTTTCCTCATGGCAATATAATATTTTTTTAAGCAGCTCATGGCAATATAGTAAGATCAAAAAAAATATATATATATATGTTTATGATAATATAAGTATTTTCACCATTCACAGTCACACTTCACCAAACCCTTGGAAATATAACATATTTTTGGCCAAGTAAATTATTTTACTTTTCTTTTTTCTTTGGAAGGTTGGGGTCCATCATGTTTTGATATTTTTGAGAATTTAGAATCGAGTTTGTCATGATACAGACCTGAGTTATTACATTTTTTTTTAACGTTTTTAGGGTTGGTGAACGTTGAGTTGATACATTTCCTTTAAAAATAATAATAATAATTTTTACCGTTTTTAGGGTTGACGGACGTCAATCAACGCCTTTACGAAGAATCGTGGACATATAATAGTGATTTTTTTTTTTTTTACAAAAATATACAGTAATGAGATTTTTAAGCTATAGTATACTAATCCTTTTTTTTTTAAAAAAAAAAATTAGATTTTTACCTCGCGCGTTGAAAATGTAACGTTACCTTTTTAAAATAATAGTAGTACATCCCAATGTTAAAGTAATGTGGTTTCCATTCCATATACACTCCTGATTTCAAATAATTTAATGATATTTATAATCTTAACTATCACCCTAAACCTAAAAATTAGATTAAAAAAAAAAAACACACACACACATGGAACCACTTATATTCTTATTGTTAAAATTTAAAATTAAGACGAAACAAAGTTAAAGACCATTTAAAAATTTCCTGTTATTTAATCACCAGTTCCTTAATTTGTTGGCATAATTTTTTCAAGTTTCGAAACACATACTCAAAAAATGTTGTGTGCAATAACAGAGCAACAAAAATCGGAAAGGGATCGATAAAAAATACCATAGATTATTAATAAATTAAAATAGATTAAAATGAAATAAAGAGATATTTGCATAATTTATTATATATTTCCTATATCTCTATGGTTAAGAGGAAGACACATTGGCCGGTCCTATAAATGAAAAACACAAAAACAAGTTTTACGAGACAGCCACCGAGAGAAAAAGACCAACACAGTAGTGGGAGGAAAGAAGAATCATCTAGCGATTAAACTCACCATTATCGCATTCTTCCCTAATCTTAATACAAACGTTTCCACAAAGACAAAGCAACAAAAAAGCTAATCCCATATCGCTACCTAATAGTTTTTTGTAAGTTCCCATCTTCCCTACCCTAAATTCCACGCTGCTTTACCTATAACTGCACTTCCCAAAGGATAAAGCTTTTTCCACCTGATAATGCTCCTCTCACGTTTGCGTTTTTCTTTTCTTCACTTATGACCCTGGATCCGCCTGCGACCTCTCCTCTTTTTATTTGAACCGCCTTCCTCCATTTCTGCCTCCGATCATCTTGTTTTTGCAGCTAATGGAGTCGATCCGTTAGTATTACATGTCGGTTGCTCTTTACGTTTTTTTTTTTTTTTTTTTTTTTGCTCTTGCTATATTATGGTTTATCTTTAGTCTTGGGTCGTGTTTTTCTTGTGCAGTTCTTTTCTGAAAGATATCAATGATCTGATGGATTCTTTTTTCATCAAGCGTTCATTTTGTTTTCAAAATATCTTTTTATTTGGTGTTCTTTTGCCAACGGTTGTAAACAATGGAACAAATTTGCAGTCTCGAAGTCATAAAATCTAGTTTGTCGATGAAATACTGGGCTGGTAACAGCAGTATTTTTTTAACGGTTTTCACACTTGCGATTTATATTCGAACCCCACGACCGACAAAGGATGATACAGGAAGTATTATGTCAAGTTTGATATGCAAAAAGATCAGATTTCTTTATATGCAAAGTACATTCTTTTTGCTGTTTGGTTGTGGAGTATATTTGCTGAAAGTAGCACCTTTTCTTGGTATATACTGCTTTTTCAGCACCCTACTTTCTTTCATGTTGTTTTGAGAGGAAAACCCAGGCTACCTCTATTTATATTTCCCCAACCCCCTCTATAAGTACAATGGTTCCTCAGTAGAAAGTTCTACAAATTATTCTTGAATGCGCGACTCTTGTTGCCTGAAGGCTTGCTCAATGTATGCTTTGAACTGACTGACCATTTGATTTGATTTGATTTGATTTTTTTAAACTGCAGAAGATTATTGAAATTTTCAGAGCGACTCAAGTGGGCTAATGATTTGAATGGGGAGAGGATGCCAGAGTTGAGAAGTGGAGCTAGGAGATCAAAGCGGCTTGGTGATCTTCAGCCTGCCCCACAACCTATTGAACAGAACTGCGCACAAACTGCTACAAACAAGACCAGAAGGAGAGTTGGAGGCGGAAGAGGAAGAGGTGGGAATGCCACAGCTGTAGCAAAAGGAACTTCACCAGCAGTACCCACAAGACGAACTGCAGCTGGTAGGGGCCGGGGAGGTAGATTGGTTGATCTTATTCCTGAACCTGTTGCACTTGGTGCCCCTGAACCTGTTCTTAATCGTGAAGAGGTAGCAGCCAATAATAACATTTTAATGGCGGGTGGAAGTGCGGACAAGGTGGCTGGAGCTGAAGAGGAGACATGCACAACCCCTGTTCCTGAAACGGTATCCCCTAGTTATGGCCAGTTTAACAGTTTCTACTCACAAGTTGAATGGCATTAGCTGGATTGTTTTGGAGATGTTAAGATGGTTATTGTTCATAGCATCCCATTGATGTAAATTGTCATCTAAGATGTTTTCTTGCTCTCTGATTCAGGTACAGGTTGGTAGTTCTCCTTTATATAAGATAGAGACAAAGTTGGGTAAGGGTGGTTTTGGTCAAGTCTATGTTGGCAGAAGGGTAAGTGGTGGCTCTGATGGAACAGGTCCTGATGCAATTGAGGTATGTTTAAGAAGTTTAATATCTCTTTCAAGAGTTCAATTAAACATCAATAGCTTGCTTATCCTGCTCTATATTTTTTTTTCAAAAAATTTCGGCAGGTTGCGCTAAAGTTTGAACACAGAAATAGTAAAGGCTGCAATTATGGACCTCCTTACGAGTGGCAAGTCTACAAGTAAGTAATCTATTGGATGATTCTGAACAGTTTTATCAATAAACATTTGTTTTGATTTTATGTTTTTTGACTCATTCTTGCACATGTTTCCTTGGCAATACAAGTACTCTGAATGGCTGTTATGGCATTCCCTGGGTTCATTACAAGGGTCGCCAAGGAGATTTCTATATACTGGTGAGATGATTTAGAGTTACTCATATAAGCATTTAGTGACTTGCTTTATTGCATTAAAAGTATTTCTAATAATACAGGTCATGGACATGCTTGGTCCCAGTCTTTGGGATGTATGGAATTCTCTTGGCCAGTCGTAAGATTTGAAATCTTCCTCTGTTTATCTAATCACTCTCTGCATTCTATTTAAAATGTTCCCGTTTTTGCCTATTTAATGCTTAAGCATTTGGACAGGATGTCACCAAATATGGTTGCATGCATTGCGGTGGAGGCAATATCAATTCTTGAGAAGCTCCATATGAAAGGGTAAATCAAGTTGATGCTTTTTTTTTTTTATTGTTATAGAAAATTCTTGTCATGCCCTCTATTCTCAGTTATTTTTCCATGGATATGACTGGTCGTTGTTAATGGATTTCTCATGACATCAAACAAGGTTTGTGCATGGAGATGTTAAACCTGAGAACTTCTTACTTGGTCAACCTGGAACAGCTGATGAGAAGAAGTTATATCTTATTGATCTTGGTTTGGGTATGATGCTCTTCAAAGTTCTATCATTGTCATTGACTTTCTTTACTGACTCTGTCTTTTTCTATTTGATATATATATATATATATATATTTTTGGCATATATTGATGTCTGAACCTTGTATTTCCTTCAGCATCTAAGTGGAAGGACACATCTGGTCAACATGTTGAATATGATCAGAGGCCTGACGTGTTTAGGTTTGTAAATTTCTTAATGTTAATTGTAAAATGTTGCTTGTTGTCATGTTATTATTAATATGCATTCTTCATCATTCTTTGCCAGGGGGACCATAAGATATGCCAGCGTACATGCACATTTAGGTAGGACTGGAAGTAGAAGGGACGATCTTGAGTCCCTGGCATATACATTAATATTTCTTATAAAAGGGAGGTTACCTTGGCAGGGTTATCAGGTGTGTCATGTAATTTTAATTTACATGTCGATTCTTGGAAGTTCCATTTTACATAATTTCTGCTTACACTCTTTTTCTCAATATACAGGGTGACAATAAAAGTTTTCTTGTTTGTAAGAAAAAGATGGGCACTTCTCCAGAGTTGATGTGCTGCTTTTGTCCTGCTCCATTCAAGCAGTTCCTTGAAGCCGTCACTAACATGAGATTTGATGAGGAGCCCAACTATTCCAAGCTTATATCATTATTTGATAGCTTGATTGAACCATCTTCTCAACTGAGACCAATCAGAATTGATGGAGCTTTAAAGGTTGTTGTAATTGTTTGCATGTATTATTTTTGTTTGTGTTGAATAAGTACATATTATTATTGATTGGGTTGTACATAATAAAGCTAGCCTTTGTTGAATAGGTTGGACAAAAGAGGGCTAGAATGCTTTTAAATCATGAAGATGATGAGCAGCCAAAGAAGAAAGTGCGATTGGGGAATCCTGCTACTCAGTGGATATCAGTGTATAATGCACGACGTCCCATGAAGCAGAGGTAATTTTTATGTCCTCAATTGGTCTGTCATTAATATTGTTCCATGCCATATGATGAGCATGAAATTATCTTGTTACCAACGGAGTAATGGTGGACTGTGGTGAGTGTTATTTACTAGATTGAGTGGTACTTTTACAAGTCCAGAACTTGAGGCAAGTTTGTTAAAGTAATAATCTGCTAGATTTTGTAATTTACTACACAGATTGTTAGCTTGTGTCTTTCCTGTGACTTTGAAATGTGGTAATGTTATCTGATTTCTAGTATGTCGGAAATGTTGGTGGTAGGCATCTCCTGAAATATGTAAACATGGCCTCCTCACAAATGAAGCTATTGACAGAATCAGCCATTTGTTGACTCATGTTGCAATCCCATTTTTTTGCCTCTATATATGTCTCAAATCTCAATAGCCATCCTGCAAGACCTGATATTGTAACTCTTTTACCTTATCCTTGACCTTGTGTAGGAAGTCTATGATTTACCTTTCATTGAACTTGAAAGGCAAAATATATAATAAGAACTTGTAAATTCAGGGAATGAATTTATGTTGTTTTGGTGACCAGTACCTTCTCTTACTATAGATGAAGACGTCATTAGCTATGAAGTATAAGTATAATGTGATTGATTATTTCAACAGAGTTTACTAAATCATCTCATGTAAGTTCTCTCAGAATAGTTGTGAAGGGAAAATTGAGACTGATACCTTCTGAAATTTTTTTGTAGACTCTTGTAAAGTTCTATCACACTATGCTACTAAATTTTTTTACGGCACATAAGCAAAAATGTTTAAATTAAATTTGAGTTATACTTGCTTCCAATCCTGTTGTATTTACAAATTGTTGTCTGACTGTCTTTAATAGTATTGCAATTATAGTATGATACTGTTCACTTTTGACCGTCTATATAATGCATTTGCTGATTCTTTGCTTGACCATTTTCTGTTGTAGATATCACTATAATGTATCAGACAGTAGGCTTCCACAGCATGTAGACAAGGGTAATGAGGATGGATTATATATCAGCTGTGTTGCCTCCTCAACAAATCTTTGGGCCCTAACCATGGATGCAGGAACTGGTTTCTCCTCTCAGGTCTATGAGTTGTCGCCAGTCTTCCTGCACAAGGTATATCTTTCTGTAGCAATTTTAATTTATTTTTTTCCCATTTACAATTGAGCTATCAGCGCGGATGAAATAACTGTTATATTGACGGTGTTTACATTTTTCTCAGGATTGGATTATGGAACAATGGGAGAAAAATTTCTATATTAGTTCTATAGCTGGTGCAACAAATGGGAGTTCCTTGGTTGTTATGTCCAAAGGTTTATGCACTTATGCTCATTAAGATTATTATGCACTTATGCTCATTAAGATTATTTACATTCTTGTTTGGGATCACGATTGGACACCCCAAAAGCACTTATTTATACAAATCAAGACAAAACTTCTCTCACATACTTACATTGTTCACCGTAAATAATGATTGAAAAGTTGCTTTTTTAAAGGTTGCAATCGCCATTCCAAATAAGCACATACTTATCATTGTTGCTGTCAACACCAACGCATGGTTGCATATGCATGTACAATATTTATGTTGCTTTTCTGAATCTTTTTTGGACTGCTCCTTCATCAACTTACATCAGTACCTTATATTCTAGGAACTACGTACACCCAGCAGTCCTACAAGGTAAGTGAATCATTTCCTTTCAAATGGATCAATAAGAAGTGGAAAGAAGGATTCCATGTTACCTCCTTGACCACTGCTGGCAGTCGATGGGGTGTTGTTATGTCCAGGAATGCAGGGTATTCTGATCAGGTATCCAATCCTACTTAACTTCAATTTTTGGCTAATGCACGAGTTATTTTCACTGGCCTACTTGATGAGATTTTATTGCCCTTTCTTTTCTAATTTAATGATGCAAGGTTGTGGAGCTTGACTTCTTATACCCAAGTGAAGGTATTCATCGGCGATGGGAGAATGGTTTCCGGATAACATCTATGGCTGCTACCGCTGATCAGGCTGCCTTCATTCTTAGCATACCAAAACGCAAATTGCTTGATGAAACTCAAGAAACTCTACGTACTTCTGCCTTCCCTAGCACCCATGTGAAGGTATTTACAATGTTTACTTCCCTTGGTTTATTGATTACAGTATCTTAATTGAGGATCTGGTGACTGGTGTTTACTTTGTGGCTAAAATACCTGTCCAACTTCAAGTAGGATATGAAAAATAAATACCCAAAATTGCAGCTGCTTCCGTTGTCTGGTCGATGATTTTCCTTCAACCTAATTTCAGGCTGAAGCAAAGCATTAACTGTTGGTGTGTTGGATTTTGCAGGAAAAATGGACAAAGAATCTCTATATAGCCTCAATATGTTATGGGCGGACTGTTTGCTAGTGCCAGGGTGTGTACTTGGCATGTAAATGACAAACGAGTCAAAATTGAGATGAGAGGGTTTCTACGATTCTGAATTGGAATGGTGAAGTAAAATTCTGGCCAAGTTCAAATTAGGATCCAAAACAAGAGTGAGAGAGCCGTCCCCCAACCAAGCAAAGAGCCAGTTAGGAGTTTAATTTTGTTGGGATTATTTTCATTTGATGGGAGGGATGGCCATTTTGTCAAATGCTTTTCACACATGTGCTTCAAACCACTTGCGTATTTGTATGTAGTGCTTTCAAATTTTCCAAGAGCTTCACGAGCCCATGATAGGGTTATGGTGATTGCAACTTGAAACCCAGAGGGCTCGGATTGGCAATACAAAACTTTCACCAACTGAAATACTGTGAATCTGTGGTGCTGATCAACCCACTTTGTTCATATTGAAATATTTATAATTTGAGCATTGTCACTCAGTAGTCAGTACTCTACTCCCCAAGGCCATAACTCACCAACGGAATTTTTTTTTTTTTTTTGGGTTGAAGAAATCTAAGCTGTTTATTTAATAGTAATATCATAAAACCTATTAAATTGATAGATGACTCTAAAAACTACATCAAAACCCCCATCAATTATTCAGTGGATCAAAACCAATTGTGAACATAAATTTGAGTGAATGACGCGGGTCAAAAATAAATTTCAAGGAATATTAATTAAACTGGACCTTCGTTGTTAGTTACTCCATTCCGTCATTATTGGGAGGGGTGACAGCCCCTATATATTGAGATAATCTAAAAGGAAATCAAGTCCTATACAATAGCTGTTAAAAAATGTCCTCATGTTGTCTGGACATACATTCGAAATAGAGGAGTTCGAAATTCCTTCTTTAGTTAAGGCATCAGCCAAAGAATTCTGGACCCGTGAAAGAGGCTGAAGAATGACCTCTCAGTTCCGAGAAGGCATATTAATGATTTGCCAGAGAACCAGCTATTATGAGGTCAAGAATTTGAACCTTTGTCACCCCATTCCATCATTAGTATAAGCTTAAACGTCATTCAGACCATTCTGGCACCCCAAAAAAAAAAATGATTCACCAACTGGGGGTTATGTCTAGCAAAAGAAGGGTTAGTTCTTCACAACGTGGCGAACCAAAGTTTGAATATATGCCTATATTTAGTGTCCGACAGTACCTTGGATTAATTTATCTGGTTTGATGAGCTAATTTTCCTCGATTTCCGAACTAGCTAGCTCATTTGATGAGCTAAACAATCAATTTTCGAAGTAACTCGTAACAATATTGACATTTGACTTTTTTTTAAGTAAAACATTTTCTTTTTGGGGTTTAGGGTTGACACAATCCGATGGGAAGAGATAAGCCCAGATTGGGCCCAATCCTAATAGCAACACAGGCCCAAATCTGGTGAATTGTTGGGTCCAAATTTGCTCACAACTCAGCTCTGATTCGAGGACTGTCCCTAAACCCTAAACCTCTGTAAGAGTGTTTAAGTACAAACACGCCATTGTTGGTGAAGGAGGGTGGTGTGTGTCAGATTGCTGAACACTAACAATGAGACCCCCGAGAGGCGGTCGCGGCGGCGGATTTAGAGGGGGTCGTGACAGTGGCCGTGGAAGAGGCGGTCGTTTTGGTGGTGGCAGGGGCGGCGGCGGCTTTCGTGACGAAGGCCCTCCTACCGAAGTCGTAGGTTTGTTGCCTTTTCATTCAGGAGCTGGGAGGTTTTTATGTTTATACCTTTCCCCCCTCTCGTTCTGTTATTCAGCCTGAGTCTTGTGAAATGAAAAAAAAAAATGTCCTACTTCTTCATGAAGTATGGACTTGATGGCTTGATCTTTCCGTTTTCGGTGAGATGGTGCAATAAAGAGAATACACTGTTTTTCAAGATTCGGTTGGGAAGTGGAAACAGAAATTTTTTGGGTTAGCGATTCAAATGTTTTTGTCTGGTTTGTGTGGGGGAATTTCTTCAGTGTCCTGCATTTTGTGGTCTCAAGTTTTATGTCATCTGTTTACTGCCTTTTCTATTTTTATTTTGAACAAATAATGATTGCTGCTATGCATATTGAAGAGGCTCCTTGACGTGTGCAGAGGTCTCAACGTTTATACATGCATGTGAAGGAGATGCGGTCACAAAACTTACAAATGAGAAAATTCCTTACTTCAATGCCCCTATATATCTGCAGAACATGACACAAATTGGTAAAGTTGATGAAATATTTGGCCCCATTAATGAAGCCGTGAGTTCTCATTTTCATTTCAATTGGTCGATGCCTTCTAATTTTGTCTTACATTGAAGCTGGTTGTGATTTTCCTTTTCAATTGCAGTACTTTTCAGTTAAAATGATGGAAGGGATTGTTGCTACTTCTTACTCAGCTGGTGATAAGTTTTATATAGATCCGAGGAAAATGTTGCCTCTTGCCAGATTTCTTCCACAACCAAAGTATGTTCTCGATACACCTCACCGCTTAAAAACATAGCATGTCAATATGTGCAACTTAGCGTGATGTGATCTTCAACTTTTACTAATTGTTCAAGCATGTAAATCTGAGTTGTGTTTTATAATTTGTCCAAGCATGTCTTATTTCAACACTACCATGCGGTATCTTTTATTTAGTAAGCACTTACATTACTGATGTTTAAGGAGATTGTTTGGTAATCATGTGATGCTATATAAGCCTAAGCAGCTAAGCTAAGAAGCATCTTTTCTCTTCTTGATCTGTAAACACGATGATCTGTTAGTTTTTTGAGAAACATTCATCTGAGTATTCATTTAAGCCAAAAGAAACCTGTAGGCTGATGGTGAGACGATCATGTTGTTCTTTTACATTTCCACGTATGTAGCCTGCCCATTATTTATGTAATACAGATTTTATATAGTATATTGATATTGATCTGATGTGTGGATGGTAGGTATGATACTTAGCACACTTTTGTCTCCGGAGGTTGTAAAGCTGTTAGGGTAATCAAAGTAAACATGTTGTCTGATTTTTTGTTGCAGGGGACAGCCACAAGCCGCTAGAAGTGGAGGCCCAGGAGGAGGCCGTGGCGGTGGCAGAGGTGGTCGTGGAGGAGGCCGTGGAAGAGGTGGCCCAAGGGGTGGGAGAGGTGGCCCTCCTAGAGGTGGTGGTCGTGGTGGTTTCCGGGGGAGGGGGAGATGGTAGGATCGTTCCTTGTATCGGTGTTATAGTACTTCAATTATTTTGCTTTGGAGATGACGTAGGACGCCTAATCAAAAGGATATTTGATGTCAAAAGTAAGGCACTTTTTGGATTGAGTGATTCCATCATGCTTCTTTAATTATATTGATTCCCAAATTTCAAGTTTATTACGCAGGAAATTTCTGGTTTAGCTGGAGATTATGATAAATTACGAGCTATTATATTGCAAAGGATGGAGAAACAACTCCATTTTTATCACGTCGAAGCTTCAATCAGTTTTTTAAATATAAAATAACTTGGCTCTGTTTGTACAAGGGGTTTTCTTAATTAAAATAGTCATTTTGTTTTAGTTATCAAAATTATATTATGCCTTTAATTTGTTTAAGTGGTAATTTCGCTGAAAATGATGTGTCGAAGTTTTCATTGAACAATGTAATGATTATAAGTAATTTTGTGAAAAATTGTCCCATTGGACAAGCATAAGGTCATGGTGTCCCATTTCTGGTTCACTAGTTACATATTCTGCTAGCAAGCGGACTTTTGCGTAAAAGATAAATTATTTTGAATGAGGAAAAAAATTAGATCGCTAAATTGAATATGCGGGTTTTTAGAAAATTCTTTAGGAAAAAAAGAACTAAAGAAAAAGAACTTTAAAGAAAGATAAAGAATTTTAAAAATAGGAAAAGACAAAATGATGTTTGTATAATTTATCGGTGTCATTGAAAAAAAAAAATCAAATATTTGGTCCGTTTTTCTCTTCATATAGGCTTGGCTTGAGCTAGAGAGTAGGGCAGAACAATGGGCGGGTTGGGCAATCCGAAGCCAAACCTATAGCCAACCCATTGAACTTTAAATGGGTATGGACTAGCCGATATCCGTATTTCAACCACAAATGGGTGAGCTAATTGAATTTTGGGTAGCCCATTTACATTTTACTTATATATTTTTTTGAAAAAAAAACATACATAATCATTAAGCATCCATCCAAATTCATCATTATAAATTTTGAAATATGAATCTTCAAAGTTCAATAATCACAGTTCACACAACAACATAAATTTATATAAATATCATCATAACATAAATTTATTCAGGATAGGAAGTCAAGGAACGCCTTTACCTTATGTCAGAATGCGAAATGAGATGGATAATTAATATATATAAAAAAAACACTAAATGGGTGGGTATGGGTAGCTCGTAGGTGTGCCCATAGCCCGCTTATTTAAGTTTTAAATGAGGGGTTCTAACCCGCCGTGTTATGAGTCTTTTTGGGCACGCTCAAAATGACCCAATATTAATTACACTAGGTTGTGGGCGTGTTTATGGATTATGAGTTCTATGCTTAGCCTTACTAGAGAGGTCCCTAGAAAGTCCAACCAAAATAATCATAATAATAAAATAAAGACTATAAATAGTTTTCTTAAAAAGAAAATTCAATTATGAAGATTGAGAAATAATGAATTTAATATATATATATATATATATATAAAATGTGTATTAGTCTTCTTCAAGGTTCTGAAAACTGGACTAGTCAGTGAACCGATGAGGGTACTGGATTAGGGGTCGGTAGGTCAGATCGGAGTCAAACCGGTATTAATTAGAAAAATATAATATAATTAAAATAAATACAAATATTTTGTGATCTGGGAGGATGTGATGTGAATTTGGAATGAGACGATATTATATTGATTTCCACTAATCTATTCTTTTTCATTTTTATATTTCCTTATCTTTATACATGGGAAGCAACACACATAATACACATAATATCTGAATATCTTTTTTGGTCAAAATAATATTTGAATATCTTGAATCGAGATTTTGGAAACCTAAAAAAACTAATGGGCTTTGACAAGAAGGCACAAGAGGCCGCAGGAGGAACGTACTAGGAACTTGGGAAGAGAGAAAAGAGGATTGCATATCTCTTCTCTTTTCAAGCTAACGATTAGAACAAAAGGAGAGAACCCCTCATCCTTAAGTTCAATCCTTAAGTTCAACTGGCGAAGGGGTTGAATTTTCTCACCTAAAGGGAAGGGGTTCGATCCTAGAGTTGGTTAAGGTGCTGGGGGAGAGCATCCTAGAGGTCTACGAAGCAGTGAAAACGTTGGGAAGAGGTAGAGACATTTGTACTCTTTAACCCAGTAAACCCTGCGGACGGGGCTCCAAGCGCCCTGCCCTTGGATTGTGGGTGAGCCCAACCCCTTTCCTAAAATTTTTGTATATATATATAAAATAAGAACAAAAGGAGAGAGAGAGAGATCGTCTTCTTTGTTATTTTATTGAGAACAGAGGCGGCGACCAAATCGGTCGGTGAAGAAAGGAAAACACACCCTTGGTCGGCTTCTCTCTCTTTGATTACCTCTTCATCTTCTCCTTCTCCTTCCTTGATCTGTTGCATACTTTCTCCTTCTAGCTCTTGTCATCACCGCCGTCACACAAATCTAGCTAAAGATCGAACCCGGATCTTCTTCTACTTCTCAGATCTGTGTTTTCTTATGATTCTCCATTTTTTTTATTGACTCGGTGACTCCTCAACTCGGCCGGTTCATATCGAGTTTGCCGAGTTGACCCGGAGTCACCGAGTCAACCCGGGTTTCACCTAACGCGGACCGGTGTTCCGGTCCAAACCGGCCGGTCTGGTCCAGGTTCCTAAACCACGTCTTCTTAAAATTTCTTCTTTTATGTTGAAAAATAGGAATAACTTGTCAAAAAATAATAAACATGGGAAACAGAAAAATGAGATCATGTATTGATGAATAAAACAAACTCTCCATCTAATAAGGTGAGAGAAAGTATCAAAGATATCATATTCATAATTTTGCATGAAACAATACTATGTAGGAAAGTAGCAGATGGAGTCAAAGTTGGAAGGACACAACAGAGAGAAGTCAAAAGTTTTCAATGGTTTATAGATTGATCACAAATGGGGGAAAAGACTCTAGCATGAAATGAGATAACTTTGAACAAGAATTGTCCAGAGGCAACAAGAAGTTGAACATTACCCCACAGTGGTGTCAAAAAATCCAGATAAATATTTTCTTAGGTCCCCAAAGTTTGTGTATCCAAATATAAGCCTTTGCGCCAACCTGCTACCACTAGAGTATATGTAGACCTGTCGCATTCATCAGAAATAGCAAACTAACTCTCAGTTAGACAGAATAGCTTGCATGAAAATCAAGTTAGACAGAATAACTAATAGCCACAAGAATCAGTTTATGTAACATTTATGCCCAAGTCATGCCACTTCTCCAAAGCTTTTGGTACATCATCAAAAACTATTCCCTTCAATTCATTATTCTCATAACTAGTTCGCCATATATGACCCTGCATGGCTAAATGTTAGCTATGTCGTCCATGAGAATCCAAAAAGCATGTAAGTCTTTTGAATTTAATATGATACCGCAACTCTTTCAAGGCGTGATCTTTCTATCGCCTTTAATCATAGCTTCTACATTTGCGACCAACGCAAAGAATTACCTCCTCCTTCCCAAGATCATCAAAGTGGGATAGGAATGACCCTAGCCCCTTGTTCCAGGTCACTTTGTACCTGAAATCACAATAAAAGGAAGTCGATGTTTTTAATTTTATGAATATAACATACACACACTTCTCTCTGGTTTTCAATTAAAAACAAATCATTATCCACATGTTTGAGGTTCAATTAGAGTCAGGGAAGGAGGGCTGGTCCCTGGCTTCACACTTCCCCTTTAAACGTTTAAGTTTACTTTCTGGCTAATCCTTCCCAGAATCTAGTTCAGTTGCATAACACTCCATACCATTGTATTACAGTTCAATGCCTACCCCCATGTTCCCATCACAGAATTAGAATACTATAGCATTACAGATCTATAAATTTTACCTGGGATCGAAGTAGCCTAATTTTGGGTAGGCTTCAATCTGAAAATTGGAAGTTTAGGTTATTTCAGTAAGCTATATCAAATGCAATAAAAAGACCATACAATCTTTTGCTAGAGGGTTGATCATTGTTACAAGACAAGATTCTATCCCATGACTATGAATGACCGCCCCAGCATCACGCATTTGATATGCCTGGAAAGGAAGAAATTGCAGGAAGATATAAACCGCCGCCACTTTAATAATAAGTCCAAAGATCATTGTTTACTATCCCAAAGCTTTAGCGACTTCATTCAAAATCTTCAAAGCAAACTAACTCCACCTCCGTCGAGATTAAAGTAATCAATCAATAGAGAGCAAATTAATTTTAATTACCTTCATGAAGAGTGGACCACAGTCAGTACATTTCGGAGGTTTATGAGGGTAAGGTTTAGGAGAAGGTGCAGACAAGACCGATCCATCGTGGATGACATGGCTTCTTCTCCTGCATCGTCCAGCTCATCGTTGAACGATATTGTTGTCGGCCATTCAAGAGCATCGGACATTAGCTTCATGCTTGACATTGACCAGAAACCAAAAAAAAAAAAAAAAAAAAGAGTTTATAAACGGAAGTTATTGTAGCAACTGATAGATTGTGATTTTTTTTTTACAATTTTTGTTGGTATTATTATTTGCACTTTAAAACTTAATTGTGCGGGATCTTTCATTGCGCTAATAGTTCGTTGGCAATTTTGCTCCTTAACCCTTCATAAAAAGACTAAAATAAAAATGTTGAAATATTTATAAGGCTACAATATAATTTCCTAAATTTTGTGGGTCTAATTCTATAATTTTAGGGGCCACCCCTACCCCCAATTCTGCCTACGCACCGAGGGGTTTCCCCACTCTGTTTTATTAAAATTATTTGAAATCAATCTATGACATCACTCCTGTTTGCATGGAAATATTTCATTAATTAATAATAAATCTCATGCAATCACATTAATACCCTACAAAACTATTCCCAGAGAAGTTTTTTGCTCATAATTCCCAGAGAAGTTTTAAAACGAGTAAATTGCATACCGTACAGTTTCATTTTCATGCCTTGTATACAATATGAATATAGTACTTGTGTCCCAAAAAAAAAAAAAGAATATAGTACAAAGAAACGGAATGTGATTGAAGGAGGCAAAAGTTTTTGGACTTTGGTGCGGTTTTATTACATCCGACGTGGAATTCGACGCACATATATAGTCAATCACAGTCTAAGTACTCTCTGTCTCTGTTTAAAGTCCAGATTCATTCGTTTAAACAACAAAACAGAGTCCTTTGAAAGAAGGATTACCTAAAAAAATCTGAGATTATAATGCGCCACTTCCTCCGCCTTTCCTTTCCCTTGCTCGGCAGCGATTTCGGCCTACGTATTTAGTAAAGCTTCGTTTCTTAAATCTTTGATCAATTTCACACGCAATCGACCTTGGCTCTCAACCATTCGTCTTCTTTTCTAGGTACTCGGTCCCATTCTCTTCCTCTTCTGGTTTTGAACTCGATTTTGCTTGATGGGTTGAGTTTCGATGTTCTGTGCTTTGATTTATTCGGGTTACCAGGTTTGATTGAAGCTGCATTTCCTTCTGTTATTCATTTTGAACCTTCGTGATCATTCCTTGGGTATAATGACGCTCTGGGTTAATGCTTGTTACTCTGACGATTAATTATCTGAAATGGCTCATTTTCGATAATTCGATTTGTAACTCCTTGTTACCTTTTCGGCCTTTTGTGGGGTTGGAAAGGGAGAATATTCTTCTCAATGTAAACCGCATGTAGGTATCAGGAAGACAGGAATTTTATGCGAAGTGGAGATTCCAAACTCTCACCTGTGTAGGTTGTATATACTATGTTGATTGACTAAAATTTTTCGCCCACATCCTGATATTTTCTAAAAAAGGACAATATGAAACATAGTAGCACAGTAACTTTCTTCATTTTCTTTGTGGAAGGGGAAAAAAATACTGTATTAATGTTACCCTTTATTGCTCCCAGTCTCTGACGTTTTTATTTAGTTTGTTGGGCTGCAATTAATGGTTCAAACTTATAACCAGGGCTAAAGGAACTGTTTACAATGTCAACTTTGGGCAATTCAACTAATATATTTTGGCAAGATTGTCAAGTAGGAAAGCTTGACAGGCAGAAGCTGCTTAACCAAAAGGGATGTGTTGTGTGGATTACGGGTCTCAGTGGATCAGGTTTATATTGTTATTCTGACTTGATTATTGCTTGAATTTTTTTAATTATGGATCTTGTCTTTGTTGATTTTGAATAGCAACCAGACTCTTTGTACTGTATTTTCTATGCTTCTTCCTTGATAGGCTACCATTGGAAACATGTAGTTGCAACATGTGAAGTTCATGGTTTTCATTAGTTTCTTCTTGTTCCATAAAATTGAGATCGCCTTTTTTCATCTTAACCACAGACCTGGGTCATTCTGTAACTTTCATGCAACAATTATTTAATCCTAACCTATCAATGTCATACTAATTTTCCTTCCCCCCTCTTTAAAATTATACAGGAAAAAGTACATTAGCCTGTTCATTAAGCAAAGAACTTCACTCAAGGGGGAAGTTGTCTTATGTCCTTGATGGAGATAACCTTCGGCATGGATTAAACAAAGATCTTTGTTTTAAACCTGAAGACCGTGCTGAAAATATACGCAGAACTGGTAAGATTGCTTATATAAACAAGTTTTTTGAGGAAACGAGGTGGCATGTCTTTGATGATCAGTTTGAATGAGGATTTTCATTCAGTATGTCTCAGGTGCAGATACAAGAGTGATATCTATTTTTTAAGATGTTTGATACTTATCGAATTTCCCCTTAGTTACCAGACCTTTTAGTTGCTATATGCTTTCCTACTTGGCTTTTCTGCTGAGCAAATTATTCAATTCAGGAGAAGTAGCAAAGCTCTTTGCCGATGCTGGTTTAATATGTCTTGCCAGCCTGATATCTCCATATAGAAAAGATCGTGACATGTGTCGTGCCATGATGAATGACTCCGATTTTATTGAGGCATGTCTCAGCAAGAAACCTCTTCTTGAAATAACTTGTCTTTTTGCTGATAACTTGTTTTGCCTGTTTGATATTTGATGGTGGATTTCCCTTGTACCCACATAAATGTGCAGGTCTTCATGAACATGCCTCTGGAACTGTGTGAGGAGCGAGATCCAAAAGGCCTTTATAAGCTTGCTCGTGCTGGAAAGATCAAAGGTGTGTTAGGAATAAAAAATTTATCATAGAAAGTTAAACTCAGTTTATGTTTTAAAATTTTGATGGTCGCAATATCTCATGGCAGCATATAATTTTCACAGAAGGGAACAAGCTCTTGGACTTTAAGGAAATTTTCATATATTATTCTTAATTAATGACATGATTGCTTAGGAACACTTCTGAACTCAACTGCATTGTTTTTTATTTACACAGGCTTCACTGGTATTGATGATCCTTATGAACCACCCTTAAACTGTGAGGTACTTGTTCATGGAGCCCTCTAAGATTCCTTTACCAGTATATGATTTATTAATTCTACTTGTATGTTGACAATTAATCTTCCTGTTTTTCAGATGGAAATAAAACAGATAGATGGAGTTTGTCCAGCACCCATTGCCATGGCTGGACAAGTAGTTTCTTATTTGAAAGGGAGAGGATTTCTTGAATCCTAGGAATCTGATACCATTCATCTCTGGCATGATCTTCTGCAATATAAGTATGCCCTTTTAGTGGAGTTGCCATGAGTGTATGTTATGAGAAAATAAACACTAAAGGAGGCTTTAAGTGTTTTAATAGCTACCCTTCTTAAGTGGATAAATAATGGTTTTAGCTTCAGTTGTGTTAATGTTCTTTGCATCCCTGATCTTTCTTTGCAATTGTAAGTACAACTACTCTATTTTGACAAGCAGACAATTTCGAATGTGTTTTGCACTTGAAGATCAGGTTCATAATCTGCCTTGGCACGTACTTGCTACTCAATCTCTCACACTGAAACTTCTGGCAGATGATTAAACCATATCGCTGGCCATATAAAAATTGTTTATTTTCACAATTAAAAAAACACTAGCAATTAGAGAAAACAGTATGGAAAAGATTAAGAATAATGTATTAATGACATAAGAGTAATATGCTCATACAAACTATAATCCATTTTGGTTTAACAATGATCATCCCTCACTTGAGAGTGATTAACAACTAACCTTAATTTTAGGAATCTAGGAGGGGACTTCCCTCTTTAGAAAAAATATTCATATTAACCTCTCTCTTAACATGGTTTGGATCTCACTATCTTACACATTAAACACATTAACCATGACCATTTATATAGACTTGTGACTCAACCAACTAACTACTCATTTAATTTCACATTAATATCTCTAACAATCAAGTAGACAAATTCTATTATAGGGGACCTCTTTTAGTAGTTCATGGGTAAATTTTAAACATCATAGATTATTTACATATGAATGAGAATGAGAATGAGAATTTTATTTGAAATGAATTAAGTTAACAAATAAATAAGGTGATACTTGTATTAGAAGTTACAGCTACGAATCCCAAACTAGATACGGGATGATAATACAAAAAAAAACTGATTTTACATTTTTTGAATTATACCTTAAAGGATTAAAAGGGAATTTTATTAGAAAAAAACAAAAAAATCAAATCATAACTAGATAACAATGGGACAAAATATCCAGCACACTGACAATCTCCCAATTAAGCATTGAAGGAATCCCGGATGCCATTGAGATGGAGAAGTCGTTCACAAGCTTCCAACCTTACAAATGCCTACCAATAAAGTCTAGGATTTGAATCCACAACTTTTATAGTGATGAGCCAACCACTACGTAATGGATAAATATTTAAATGTTTTTGTCTCCGGAAGCCACGAGGCCCAAATACGGATCCTGGGTTGAGCTATTCAGAAACGACGAGGTCCGACGCTGGGCAGGAGGTGGAGATCGGGAATTGTGACTGTGTTGAGAGCAAAGGAAAGAGATGGTGTTGAACAGTGGAGCGGCGGTGAGGGTAGCTCAAGTTTCAGCCAATCTCTGCCAATACATATCCTGTAATCCCGAGAGATTCAGCAGCGACACCGTGTTGCGCCTCCTCTTCTGCCTCCCGTTCCGCCGTTTGGCCCTTTCTCTTTCCACTTGCCTTGGTTTTACCGCCTTTACCCCTTCCGCCGCTGACGACGCCCCTTTCCACTCCGATTGATTTCTCTTCTCTCTCCCCATATTGATCGACGATCGATGAATGATCGCTGTCTTCTTGTGCCACTGTGTATTTCAGATCTATTTATGTGGTGTCTCTGTATGCGTGGATCACCTAACTATTGCATTGAATCCAGCATATGTCTTCTTATAATGGGTACAATGGTTTTAGATTACGAGTCCATTGATTATTGCCTGTGTAAATTATGGTCGCCCTTGTTTTGATGTAATTGCTAATCGTGTCCCATCATATCTTGTAATTAAGACAATGTATTGCGCACCCAAAAGGGAGCATTGGATGAAATTGTTTTTAATCTAATCATGTGTTTTGTACTGCAAGTGAAAATTGGATCTAAATTACCTTCGAGTTCACAGCAATGATCACCAAAGAAGTGTGATGGAATTTTCCAGGTTCCTTTCTTTGTATGGTTTACCTGGTGTTGTATCTTTTGGTATTTTGCACTTCCTGGTTCTAGCATATGATCGCATGATCAAACAAGCTGCACAAGAAACAATCCATACATCCCCAAAACCGGTCCTAAGTAACATTTCGTCTTTTTGCCTTCCACTGATGTCTTGTTCTTTTAAAACTCCATTTCATAAAAGCTTTTTATCACATTGATTTTGACGTAATAGTTATCGTTATGTTCAACACATTTTGCTATTTTTATTAACATGTATTTTGTGTTTCCACATATTTCATTTTACCTGTAATATACTCCTCTATTTTATTATAAGACCAACTAAAGAAATATATTTGCCTTTTTTCTATCGAGATCGTTTGTTTCCAAAGAAAGATTAATTATTTTTTTCATGTATTTTATAATTAATAAAGGTAATGAGTGAGAGTAATAATTAATGTGATATTAAATTTTAGTAATTAGTATGGGTAATATTAAAAATTACGTAATTCTAAGACAACTTTATTGATTTTAACTGTTTTTCTTAATTTATGAGAATTATTAGTTAGTATCTTATAATAAGGAGTAGTAATTAGATAAAACGAATATCTACCATATCTCAGATATGTGTCTTTTAATTTCACAAAACATCATAACTTACAATAAGACAATAAGTGGGGATAATGAGACAATAGGTTCCTTAAATTTAATTTGCCTCAATTATCTATTTTTTTGGGCCAATAAGCCTCAATTATCTATTCGATTCTTGAAATCTAGTCATTGATAATCAAGCCTCTAAAATTTTGTAATCATGTATGGTTTGAATGAAGAATAATATTATCTACGATTTTTAATATAAGAGCTAATTTTTTTGACCGGAATAATATAAGAATTAGTTGGATCTTTAATTTGGTTCTAAATATAAAATGTCAATCCCTTTTTTTCTCTATATTATTTTATCCATATTAATTGTACATGTTAATGGATTTGTATTAAGGTATAGTTTTAAAGTAAATAGTTTAATATGATATCGGAGGGAAGCTAGCACATTCGTTTTTTTTTTTTTTTTTTTTACAAATAACCCATTTAATTAATATCTTTAATATAATGAAATTAGGTAAGAATAATTTAGGAACAACATTCATTATAGGATTACGGCGAACCCTTTAAAATCCAAGTACATTGAACCCAAGACTTCATGATGAATCCTTGATAAGTGGATAAGGAATAATGAAGGATCAGTCAAGAAAAATAACGAGGGGAAAAAATCTGATGGGAAGTATATTCGAACGAATCCCGACAAAAACCGGGAAGAAAAAGAAAAATCAAAACTCGTAGAATCGAAGCAGTACCCCTCAGCAGTCCTTCCTTGGACACAAAATTAAAAAATCAGCGAGAAAGGGAGGGACTGGTGCGAACCGGGTAGTAGTTGAAGTGCGACCCAAGAGAAGATGAAGACGTTGGTGACGCCATTAAGGCTCTCCCTATTTTCTCGCTTAAATGTCCATAATATCCCTCTTTTTCCTCCACCTTTAATCTCACGCTACTCTTCCTTACCAAATTCGTTGACGTTCTCCTCTCGCCCAGCTCGCCCTTTCTCCATGGCCGCTTCATCGCAGTCCGCATCTCCGGTACCTGCTTCTCACCCAATCTATTCCTTTCCCCGAAATTTACTAGCTTCTAAGTGCTATACTTGACAGTTGACAGTTTGGCTTTGAATTCAATTTTCTTAGCTCTTCGTAAAGCTTATTGAGAAAATATGAGTGGATGATTAATAGACTATGCAGTGCCAGATGTTCTCTTCCATTTCGCTCTTTTATCTCTGTTTTTTTTTTTTTTTTTTTTTGGTTAAAAAGCTTTGTTCCTATAAGGTTACATTGGTGTGATGGTCATACCAATATAGTATTATGCTGATGTTGATTTCTGAATTAGACTGTGTCGCCAGGAGATGTTAACATCGACAAAGACAAGGTTTTCCAATTGATTCAAGCTCATCAGGTATTATATTGAATCTGCTATATACTTATTTCTACATATGAACGTCAAAGTAGTTGGAATCCGCTGTGAATGACATCTTTGTGCAGATACCATTATGATCAGTTGAGAAAACATATTTAGATAGGTTGTTATTTGTTTATTACAGGAGAAAGCTACTCGACTTCCACCAGTTGAAGAAATTCGTACTGTGATTGATCGAAGTGTGCGGGGGATGCTCTCTACATTTTCTCAGGTTTTTGAACTTTCCATTTAACTGTCATGAATTCCAATGATGTAGATATTGGTGGTGGTTGTGTTTTTTTGCTCTTTTTTTTTTAAAAAAAAAAAAAAAAAAAAAAAAAAAGAAAAAGAAAAAAAGATATACTGAGTTACTATCAAATGTGCCTGTAAATTTAATAAAATAGTGCAGTGTCCTTCATGAGGACAAAGCCCTCATAAAACTATAGTCTCTGGTGTTCATCTAACCCGTGTGTAACCTTGTGAGTATATAACTATTTTAGTAAAATATATATTTCTGGAATGTAAGATGGAGTTGATTAACAAACTAATCCAATGAGAGGGGCACATTGAGAAAATTTTCTTTCTAATACAAATGCTGAAATCTAATCTAGCAACTTTTCATGTTCATACCTTTGGTATGATAATTGATTTGTTTTTATTGGCAGAAAACTTCAATTTCCTCTTCTAATCTGGTTTTCATTTGACTTCTATGCACAGAAGCACGAGGGTTATCCATCAGGGTCTATGGTTGACTATGCATGTGATGCAGATGGATCTCCTATACTAGCAGTGAGCAACCTAGCAGTTCATACAAAGGTTTTCTTTTCTTTTCTTGATTTTTCCTCCGCATTGTTTTGTTGTTGCTGGAAAATAATGCTGATAAAATAGTTTAGAATATAATTTGTGTAAGATTGTGAAATGAATTGACTTACCTCGGAATAAAATGTAAGTTTAATCAAGTGGCTTAGCTGCTACCAGGCGCAAGTTGCTTGAAATATCCAGATAAAGTGGTAATGAATAACTGTATTAGGTCTGACCAAATTCTGATCTCAAGACTTGTAATTTATCTTCTTCTTTTTTAAGATCAACCTTTTAGAAGGCTTACTTACATTGATATGGATATTGCTTTCTACATTTTGCAGGACTTAATTGCGAATCCCAAATGTTCGCTGCTTTTGGCTAGAGATCCTGAAGATAGGACTGATTTAGTGATAACTTTACATGGTGATGCTGTTGCTGTAAGTTGTGATGTTTTGTGCATTTTCCAGTTACATTTTGTATACTGATGGTCCCCCTCATCCAGTGTCGTAAAAAATTAGTGTAAAAACTTATGTTTTTACTAGGGCCATACATGCTAAAACGCAAGTAAAAACTGTCTTGAGCAGAAACTGGTAGAAACTCCGCTCAAATGCTTAAAAACTGTAAAAACGCAAGTTTTTACAGTTTTTACTTTAACAAGAAAAAGGATGAAAGTTTTTTTTTTCCCGAAAAAAAGATGAAAAGTTGAAAACCCTATTTCCATCGTGCATCTTGGACTCGGGATTACTGGAGAGTGGAGACTGGATAGTTATATATAGTTTTTAACGTATTTCCATAGTTATAAACATAAGTTTTTTTTTTAATGTTTTATATAGTTATATGACTTATATCTTTTAAATATGAAGCTGTTCATTGAATTTTGAGTAGTAATTCATGATTTGTTTTTATGTATATATATTTAATTTTGAGCTCTGACCTTAAATAATAGAAAGTAGAAACTTTACGTTTCGTGTCGTTTCTACGATTTACGTTTCTACCACCCCCTTCCATGTTTACGTAGAAATTCAATTTTGACAACATTGCCCTCACCCCTTCTTCCTTCCTTTCTTTTTCTATTACCCTCATCCTTATGAATATGAATTGAGGTTATATGATTCCAATATTACTGTATCATAGTTAACTGAAACTATCGTAAATATATTTCTTGATATCTCAATCAGGTTCCTGAAAAAGAGAAAACATCCGTACGAGCTGCATATTTGGCAAGACATCCCAATGCATTTTGGGTAAGTCTATCCATTTATTATCCATATAATTCTTCTCCTGTTTACTTCTGTATGGCCATGTATCACAATTAGATGAAATCTGCATATTGAAGGTTGACTTTGGGGACTTCTTCTTTCTACGCATTGAACCAAAAGTGATACGTTTTGTGTCAGGGGTTGCAACAGCTTTATTAGGTTCAGGAGGTTCGTTAGCCATACAACTCTTTTCTTGTTGGTTTGCCTTTCTATTGATGCCGTCATTGTGAGGCTGATTTTGGCCATGTTTTCTTTGAATGATAGAGTGATATATATTTCATGTTGGCTATGCTTTCTTTTAATTCATTGGCTTTGCATGAAAACAGGAGAGGAAAGAGACTTAACTGGTTTTTGTGAAGAATGTGCCTTTTCTTTTATTTCGTTTTTGACATTAAAAGGTGACATGTTATTTCAGGTTTATTTTACTAATTTATGACACTATTCTGAATTTATTTCACTTTTCAGAGTTTACAGAAGCTGAGTATAAAGCTGCAAAAGTTGATCCCATAGCTCAATTTTCCAAGCCAGTGGCGGTAGTTAGCTCTTAACTGACCATCTCATATACATGTCTGCATTCTGCAGTATCTTCATAAAGCAGCCTTGTTTCATCCTTGTTGAAATGTTGTTAATTGACAGTCTCATATGAATAAAGACCATGCTGAAGATACAAAAGTGATTGTGCAGCACTGGACATCAGTTCCGGTATGTCATCTTGTAAACTGTATGTTATTGGCATACAATACCAGTGACAAAGATGGTTTTGTAGTCTCTCAAATCATGTAAAATGCTTTGGTTGAGTTGATGTTCAGAATCTATTATTCATTTGAGTGGCAAATGTACAGGGCAAGGGAAAATCAAAGTTCTGGTGGTGATTGATATGTTTGCATGTGATGGATGCTGTCAATGTTGGGGCATTAAGGTCTAAAAAAGGCTGATAAAAATAAAACGATATCTTCTTATAAAACTTGCTTCAATTATGTTGTAGTTATGGACATTCAATACGGACCGTTAGGAAAAAAAATACCCTTTTGTGCCAGGGAGGGGGTTTTGACTTTTAGGCTTTAATGCAAATTATTTTGGTCTTGTGCAGGTGGACTTTGCAATCATGACAGATTTGGATAGCCTTGGTTTCTACGTAAAGGTATTGCTAGTGCCTTTCTTACTTTTTTTTCCCAGTATGATTTTCTCTTTATATCCATTCCTTGAACACTACTTTTGATTTTTAAATTTACACCTAACTTCCTGTAAACTTAGCAAATGAAAGATTTAGTGATATTTCTGGTCCTCTGAGGCAGTTTTTTTCTTCAAGCTTGAAATTCTCTAGTCTCTACCCTCTTACTAGAATTCGTATATCTTATTGCAGGCTGGTTATCAGGGTGATAACTTTAAGCTCCGAGTTTCTTTCCCGCGACGTGCAGAGGACAGAAAGTAAGACATATCATCATCCAATAAAAACTTCCATCTTCTCCTCCACTATTTTTTCTGGGTTGGGATTCGTTAGGTGGCATGCCAATGACTCTTCACTGAATATGTTGTCCCCAACCTTCAACTTTACATATACTGCAGCATTCTGGCTGGCGTTGATTTACTGAAAGATTTTTTCCCCTTTTGGTTATTCTTTTAGGGATGTGAAAACTCTTATTGTCGAGATGCTTCAGGCTGCCAAGAGTCAAGCTGATTAATCCATTCCCCCATCAATAAAAGGTACAGGTGAGCATATTTGAAAGACTTGTTAATTTCACTGAAGATCTCTGTCCACCTATTAGTTAATTACGTTTATGCGCAGAAATTCTTCATCCTGTTTTATGCTGTGTTTTTGGAAGCTTGACTAGATTTTGGTTGTCTGCTGCTTTCTTGAGCTGCTTGCTGCTTATTTTCTGGATTATTATGAATCTGAGTTGCCTAGTTTTGACTTTTGAATATGTTGTTGCTAAAGGAGCCATTCCTTGTGGCCATTTCAGTCTAAAATTATAGCAAAAAGAAGAAGGTAGAGGGACAATTGAAAGGTGGGACTGTATGAGGAGTTATTTTCTTTGCTCATCTCTTTGGGCTGAAATTCTGCAGAACACAGCACTCGTCCTTCTTCCGGGAGGACAAGCAGGGCACCTTTGAAGGGATACAAGTACTTTTTCATATTTGAGGGATAAAAGGACAATACAACTTGCTATAGTTTGGTTCACTTTTCTTCCATTGTGGTGTGTCGAAATATTGAAGGGGAATAAAAAAATCGAAAATTTGGAAAGAAACAGTGTAATAGTCTCTAAAATACAAGCACCATTTGTCTTATATACGAAATCTTTATACAGATGTTCTCTTCTCGCCGAGTTGATGTGTGATAATCCATTTAAAAAACCGAACTATCTCGCTGAAGCAACATCGCCCAAGTTGTACCAAGTCGATGTTGGAGTACGTACGTGAGGTAGCACCAACCTAGTGTTGATGTAAGAAACCTTTCAATGTCGTCCTGGATATGGTTACAAGTCTCAACCCAAATCACGTGTGTGGAAAATCTAACTGTTAAGCCTAACCTAACCAGTAGTTGGTGCAATCAAATCGTGAAGATCTTCTGGTTGCTTGCCCAACCCGATTGAATCATAGCTTAAATGGAATCCTTATTGAGCTTACTGATGCAAACTTGCAGGTTACCTCCAAACTGGAAGAGCCAGCGTGATTAATTATTGGTAGCATCTTTATTCAACTCTCTCCCAATACTATCTTATGTTAACATGAATAAGTTTTGTAGCCGACATTTTTAGTTATGTCTTCTCTGGCAACAACAGTTAGAGCCACCAATTCCTGGCAAATGCGCAACTTTGTTTGATTGTAACCAGATTTTCTTTAAAAAAAAATATATATATATTTTTATTAGAAAGAGAGTAGATAGGAACGGGAACAAGTAGGGTGTTGAAATATAGATTTGCTCACCTAAAACAGCAATCATGAGAATAAAAGGCCACCTTCCTTTCTTTTTTCCGTCTCACTCGTAGCAGCACGAGAAGCACCACGTCCCTTCCAGTTTCCATCCCCTACTCTAACCAAACCAACATGAGATTACAACAATTTTTAGTTTGTTTGAAAGAGGCTTCACATGTGAGCCCGAGTGTTGGGGATAGTGCAAGGAACATGAGGGTACAACCCCCCAAGTCATAGAGCTCTACGAAATCGCCATTTTGATGAGAGAGGCATATTCCAGCTTGCCGCTTTTGTTCCACGGAATTCAAGAATGGATGCATCATCATGACCTCTTCATCACTGTGCGTCTCTCTAAGTGGGACTGTATCTTTTTACATTATCTTCCTCTCATATCACATGGTACAAGAGAAGGAATTGATTGCCCAACAAATTTCCCCAAAAAATAGCCAGCATAGGGAAGGAGTGGAACGAAGCCCCCCTCTTATGATCACCGTTTCTTGTTTCGCTAACTCAGTTTTCGTTCAGGTCATCAAAAGTTAAGACCAGTTTCAAGTGCCGATTATTATTATTGGGTGCACGTCCACGTTATTATTTTAATTTAATAGCAGATTTGGATGCCTGATTAAGTGACGATCGAAAAAGTTACAGTTTAATTTCCAAACGTGATCGCAGTGTCGGCAAAGTAGCATTGTGGGGTAAGGTTTTGAGACATTGCCCTCCCTCCGCATTTTTAAACGCATGCTTGCTACACCCCCCCCCCCAAAAAAAAATTTCTTGTACACTCTCCACCAAAATCATCTTCTTTGGTTCATTTCAAGAATGTGAAAATAAAACAAAAATCACGACTACGTTATTACTAGGTATTTGAAAAATTAACTATCAATGATTTTTAAACATTTGTAACTATATTTTTTAATCTTACAAAAATAACTAAAGCGTTATATGATTAAAAAATTACACCTTTGAAATTTTTTTGCCCGCTATACAGTAATCTTCACAGACAGATCCATGATATTTTTCCAAGAAAAAGGAAAATTATTCCAACAACCCGCTGAAAAATTTAAAAAGTTGAGTTCCAATATTTCAAAATCGTGCCGTAGGAAATTTTGGAGAGAAGTGAAGAATTATTACAAAAGAAATTTTTAAAAAAATCAACCAACCTCATTGTCAGAGAGACAGATTGAAAGAGTGAGGCCCAAACCGGAAGGGGGAGGAATGATAGACTCATAGATGAAGAGGGTAAAGCAATTTCCTTTTGATTAACAATTGCATGTTTCTGGGTACAAAAAAATAAAACAGCGCGTGGAGATACCTTCCCTCCTCCACTTAAACATAAACATGATCTTCATCTTCTTCAATCCCTTCACCAAAATATTTGCACTTTCCTTTCTTCTTCTTCTTCTTAATCGGAATCGCTTTCCATGCTCCCCATCGCCTTCAATCCTCTGGGCCTCTGCATCATCAAACACACCAAACTCCGTCAGATTCTGCATTTCATTGATTCAACACCCAACTACAACAACAAAAGGATTCCAAATATACAAGTCTGATACATACCTTCTTGTTACTTTTCTTCTCCCTAACTTCATATCTCTCTTGGCACATATCCGTCAACCACGCTCCTGGACTCACCAACTGGAAAATCCCCCACCAAACCCACATATCAAATCAAATCCGCGTTCGTTGCATTTCACCCAAAACGATTATGAAAGAAAAAAAAAGGGAATATTTATTATGAAGGCAGTGCTCACCAGTAAGCTTCTTTGGATGATCTTGGCCCTCTTCTTGGGTCTCTGAGGCAGCTTGCAACCCTTCATAGCCAGAAAATCTTCTTCTTTTTCTTTGCTTGACAGCGAGATGTACAATTTCGGCCACACATGAGCTCTCTCCTCTCCGTTGATCCCATCCCCCGTCACTTTCCCGATCTCGTCCGCCGCCACCGCCGACCCTCTCGTTGTGTAGTACCTGTCCTCCTTCTCCGGCGATGCTGATTTCCTATTATCTCCGCCGGCCGACCGAAGCATCGCCCCATCGGAACTCCTGCACCAAACCATCCTTTCCCTTCAGATCAGGACAAAAATAAATTCAATATCTCTTACTCTCTCACACGCAATTGTTACTTCCACGCCCCTTTATTCTTGATAAAGTTTCATCTATAAGCTTAGTGAGTAAAATTTTGGAACTTTAATAAAAGCCCTCAGATTCTGGGCTACCCAACAGAGATGAAGTGAGAATTTCTCATTCGTTTCAATCTCGTCCTCATCCCCGGGAGTTACCCGCCACAAACAAATAAAATGGGAAAGATCCCATCGTTCCTGACCTTGTGAGGCGATTAGGATGAAGATGAGAACTTTCTTTGTCGTTAGCAGTAGTAACCCCAGAACGATCTACCGTTGATGTAAGCTTCCTTCGGATTCCGCCGTTGAGTCGCGATGAAATCCGAGGGTCTTTCACCCTCACGCATCTCAGCCGTTTTCTGTTTCCCCACTGCAAGAAAAAATCAGGTTCCGCTATTTTACATCCTCTCTGATTCCTCTCCTCTGTCTCCATATCTGCCATCAGAAATCGCAACACAAAATAGGATTAGTTCAGTCGTTGAGGAAATTTTCACAATGAACTCACAAGCCCAGAAGGTTGTGACAAAATTGAGTACAAATCAGCAAAGCAGATCGGACTGGGCCTTTCTCGCCCCAGTCTGACAACTCAGGAGTGAGATAACAAGAAAATAGAAATTCAACTTCTGGATGTGGTAGATTGTCCACACAACGAGTACGGTTTTCCGCAATACCCTTCAGAACATTGTAGAAACTGAAAATACAGATAAAAATACTAGAGTCTACAGAGATTGCCTCCAACCTCAAGATCTGCGCCTGAGACCTGTAATCGGAAGAGAGTCCTCACAAACAAGCCTGGAAAAAGGGGAAAACCGCAGGTCAGAAGATAACAAGAATATGGAAACGGAAATCCGGTTCCCAAACAACCGGACATAACACAGGAAGAAGAAGAAGACGACGAACAAACTTACAAATGATACAACTTGAGGTCAGATGACCAAATAGAACAAGAGCGCGGTTTTCCTCGAAAAGCAGAGCATTCACAAGCACCTCCACACGAAGAAAGAAGAAACCACAGATCTTATCTCTGTGGATAAATTTTCAATCTTTCTTCGTTTTCAAAACATCTCCTTCTTCAACTCAGGCTGCGTCACACTCTCGCCTCTGTTAGGACATTCAGAAGAGGCTGTTGCTGTTTGTGAAGGCGGCTTCTCTCTCTCTCTCCCCCCTTCGTTTTTTCTTCAGAGTTTGCGTTTTTTCTCAAAGGGTGTTGCAGGTCATTCTTCGTCTTGGCTTTCCCTCTCTCCATTTATCCGTCTTCCCTAGTGAAGATATGAACGGGAGTCAATTATATCCGTCCGATCGAAAAATGAACGGCTCGATCCGAACGTTCGCACGTATCCCCCTTACACACGCTTTTCTCAATAATTGACTCCAAAAAAAAAAGACGCATCTTGGATTTGTATTTTTTGCGATGAATACGATGAGGATTTTATTGGGCTTACTTGCTCCCCTTCAATGAATTTGGTCTTTTCATAAGCCCAATTTATTCATGGGCTAATTCGGATAATATCTCGACCATAATCCCAAACAAATATATATATATATGGGGCCTGGGAGATCCATGGCCCATCTTTTGTTCATGAAAATAGAAAACGTGCTGTATGTTTACGTGGGAATTGGGTTTGATCGACTCGATCCACAAACCTTTTTTTTTTGTCAACATCCACAAACCTAATTGAATGTAGCTGGCGTACAGTAATACTAATTGATTTTTTTGGGTACCTCCTAATTTTTTTTTTTTTTTTTTTTTTTTTTTTTTTTGATAAGAGGAGAAGGCCAAAGCCTACATTACAAGGAAATGAAAAGACATAAAGGGGAAATTAATCCCAAACATTCACGGTCAATACAAGACCTCAGAAAACCTGGACAAATTCGTAACAAAGCAGTCCTAGAGATTCCTGCCTTGGCCAACGCATCTGCACCAAAGTTTGCACCACGCGGAATAGCTCTAAACTTGACTTGCCAATTCCTTCTAAGCAATTCTCTAATTCTCAGGACAGTAAGGCTAACCGCAAGCTGATTTGGATCAGCAATCAACTTTAAAACCTCCTCAGCATCAGATTCCAAAAGGAGGAACCTCAGGTCAAGGTCATAAGCCAGCCGAAGCCCTTCTAATATAGCCCATTCCTCAGCCACATGTGGTTGGCAGTCCCCAATGGATTTAGAAAAACCAGCAAGCCACTTGCCTTCACTATCACGCAGCAGTCCCCCACAGCCCGCTTTGGCTGATGCTAGGGCCATAGCACCATCCACATTAAGTTTCCACCAGCCTAGCGGTGGTCTCTCCCAATTGATACCATGTAGCATAGGCGAGCTCTGAATAGAATGACCAGCATCCTGATCTGTCACAAATCTAGTCCAAATACTCAAAATTACAGCAACTGGGTTAGCAGGTTTAACAAACGAACTATCAAAAATACATAAATTTCTCCATTCCCAGAGTTTCCAAATTGCCACCCCAAATAAAAGGTGCCAAGAATCCCTGAAATTTATGCCCAGTGGCTTCTTCAGGTTCATAACCAACCAATCACGCAGATTAACTGTAAAGAATTCCCTGACATACCTGCTATGGATCAAAACACTCCACATGGTTTTAATTGATTTTAGTTCGACACATGCATACATACTTATGGGTCAATAATAAAATGATCATTGTGCTTAAAAAAACAAAATCAAAATATTCGATAAATACACCAATATCCACTCAACTAGACATTGATTTTACATATTGCTTATAATTTGGAGTGCGCTCACCCATTTACGCTTCGATATGAACAGTTCAAATTCAAAAATTTTATTTTGTGATTTTTTTTAATGATAAATTCATTTTTATTATAAGTGATAATTATAATATTAACTTTATTTTTAGTTCTGCATATAATAAAATAAAAATCTATTTTAAAAAAAAAATCAGGATCATTCAAAATCAATCTAAAGATAGGTGATGAACATATTTTTGCTCATCTGTACTGTAATTTTAAGTGCTTCTCAACCTACCACCCATGATAAAGCTTTCTTGATCCATTTAGGTAATCACCTGATCAAATGATTTGTGAAGATTTACTGGTATTACAGTCACGCACACTTGAATTATAAGGGTATTGTTGTATTTTCCTTAGCCGTATATGTAATTTTACTCTCTCTTTTTTTTTTTTTTAATTACTATTGATTATTGAAAATTCTGTCTACCTAATCCTTCGTTGTCGGGTCCATAAACATATATAAAAAAAGGTCCTTCATTGGTAGTTCAAGTTCTTTATAGGAAATTTATATATTTTTTCTTATTGCGTGTGCATCTATATAACATTTTTATTCTAGTAGGTGTATATTGATAAAAAGTGCTTAATAATATATATTTTTCCATTGAGCTTCATATGATTTTGATGGTTTGAGAATTTGCAACAGCCGTACTTATGGAATTGCATCCGGTAGCTAGTGTCAATAATAGTTGCTAAATTCGTTGAATCAGTTTGAGAACGAGAAACAAAAAACGGGTGAAAGGTAATTTTATCCTGAAAGTTGTCACTTATATGCAATTGTGTTGGAAGTTTTTTGGGAACAATTTTGCTTCAAAAGTGAAAAAAAAAAAAGGTGCGATTTTGCCCCAACTGTTATCCTAAATAATTTTAACCATTAGTTAATCAAATATACTAAGCTAAGAGTTCAGATATCGTTCACATCATTTTTGTTAAGTGCAAATTCGTCTTGGAATTCCATGTGTTATCTATTTTTTTTTTTAAAGTTAGATTTAAAACTTACAGATCAAATTTGTACATTACCAAAAATGAAGTGGATGACATGTGGATTCTCACGTAAAGATATTTAGTCAACTAATGATCAAAATTAACTGAGAAAATGGCTAAGAAAAATTGCTCTTTTTTTATATATATATTTCTGGAACAAAACTACCCCTAAAAACTTTCCGGAAAAAAGTAAAAAAAGAACATCAAGTTGGAGTAAGGCTGAATGGTAACATATACTGATAATGTCCTTAAAGCTTGCAATTATTGAAGATAAAATTAAACGAGGTTATATGTTTTAGGAATAGATGTAAGAAGTGAAAGCTATAACAAAAAGTAGTACGACTACATCTGTTTTGTTCCGTTGTTGGTGAGAAGCTGGTAGCCTTCTTCTTCACTTTAGCTTCTCATTTGAATTCAGAGAGCATACTTCCATTTTATTAAAATAATAGGAGTAATATAATTATATTTATGAGGAGGAGGAGAAATAAAACAAAAACAAAAGAGAAAAAGAAAAAAGAAAGAGGACGAAAGAAAACGGAGGGTGGGTCGTCATTTTCTTTTATTATCTCACCGCCGACCCAAAGCCAACTCTCACACCCGACAAATTGTCAATATATTTATATATTAGAGTTGAATTTTTAGAACGAGGAGTAGTTATTGTAGATGCTTCCAAAACAGCGTATTTTTTTTTTTTTAGGGGAATGTTTGAGAGTTGAGGCTAAGGTAAGAGAAGGTATTCACTTATCTATGAGAGGAATGGGCAGAGAGAGAGAGAGTGAGAGGGAAATCAACAATCATATTTCGACTATGAGAATCAAGTGATCAAGTAAGTGTTAGGAAAATATAAAATTAGAGGACGATTGGTGATTAAATGAGAGACTTATTAAAATGGTTTATAGAATTATAGTTGAATAATTGAGGGTGTATGTGTTGCCCCCAACAAAAGTTTTGAAAAGAGCCTAATGAATTCTCACATAAATTATAGAATATTTATTTGAAATAGTGATTCAAACGTTGAAAAGTAGTTTTTTAATCTTGCTTTACAATATACAAAATAAATATGTAAGAGAAATTTTATTTCGATTTACATAAATAAACACTTTTGAGAATTTCAAACATGGCCCAACAAACAGAGAAAATAGTAAAAAATAAGCAAGTATAATGCAATACATAAAGAAACGGCCACAACACTAATTAATATTTTACAATCCAAGGAATTATCATGTAACTCATAATGTCTAACTATTCACCACACCACTCCAATCTATTCATTCTCAAAAGCATTAAAAAGTCGTTGAGTTTGAAAACTAACAATCTAACACTACTATTTATAAGTCAACTTTAACCAAATCTCACATACCAAGGAAAATTAGTTGACACAATGATTATGGGGTAAATTTTTAACTTTACCCTCATTTATGATTATGTATTTTTCAACTGTTTCTTCTCTCACTATCTTCATGAATGCAATTAATATGAGTAAAATTGTCACAATCTCATTTATTACATAAAACTGGACTTATAAATAAGACCAATTTTTTTTAGTCAAACTGGACTTATAAATAGGACTAGAGTGGTAACATCGTGGGATGCATATAATGAACCAGCTAGTGATTTGACACAAATCTCAAACACACGTCACAGATTCAAAGGTAGAGAAAAATCAACAAAATTTTACCCGCCATTGCCAATAAACCCCAAGGATACGCACCGTATGTGGCCAACAATCTAAGTTTGCACTATTGTTCATTTTGGAAGCAACTCAGGGGACCATATGTGTATATATATATATTCCCTCTCTGCCCCTCTTCCTTCCCAGCGGGACCAACTTCATTTTTAATTTGGAGTCTCCACTACGTTACAAATACACTCATTAATGTTGTCCTCCAATAAGTTTACATACATATCACTCAATAACATCTCACACGTACGAGTTCGTTTTCGTTGCCGGAAAAATCATCCAAATAAAATGAATCGAGCTGAGGGTCAGAAGTTTGAATATATCAGACAAGTTGAGTAACCAATGAAGATGCATGGTGAATTGTACGTAACAATGTTGTAGAAGGGTGTCAGTTAAGTTGAAGTGGTTTAAAACCCTTCGTGTGAACTGAAATGGGAACAGGCCATAAGGGAAGAACATGGTTGCTTTTTGGAGCTGTTGAGAAAGGAGCAAGTGGGGAAAAGACAGACAGACAGACAGACATACAATTGGCGCAGTTAACGTTTGAAAAAGGAACTAACTAAAGTTGTGAATACTCAAATTTAAAAACCGCTCATCATGATGATAAATAAGTGACACAATTAACGCTAACTTTGTCCCCAGCTCTCTCAATGATTTGATACTGATCCCTAAACCACCATTCCCAAAAGCAAACTTCCATCCACATGCCTCCATTCTACTCATCCCGTAATTTTTGTGAAAAAAATAATAATTAAAGAGGCAAACACTAATAACATAACGGTGCAAGTAAATTTTAATGCTGCGGAAAATGAACCAAGAAGGATTAATGAGGTTCACGAAGAGATGATAAGTGTGGATAATACTGAATGATTCACAGATGGATGTAAATTCATGCTCGTGATCTCCTTTGTCCATATACTTCATTCTGAGGTTCCTGCCTAACCCTCCAATTAGAGGTTCATATTGTTCCCCACCTTCACAATATTATCTCCTCACATGAACCCAAAAATACTGCCAGCGTTAAAAAAAGAAAGAAAAAGAATCTGCAAACTGAGAGCTTCAAGTTAATATAATCACGAAGCACATGGCAACGACGACCCTTTGTCCAAATGATCAAACTCCAATTGGCAACACAATCAGTGACGCATATAACAATAATTCAGCGAAAAAATAAGGAGGAGAGAAGTGGGCCCGGGATCCCGTTGGAGACAGCTGGATGGCTCGTGGCACCAACAAGTCCATTAAAGACACTCTGTCCAACGAACGGGCTGGTGGGCCTGCCTGCCCCAATATTACTCGGGCAGGCTCAAACGCCTCAAAAACAAAACCCCACACCCTGCCCGTAAACCCCTACCTCTTTCTCTATAAGAATCAGCCTTCCCCACGCTTGTCTTCTCACCCCGCCATTTCCCGTTTTCGTCTTCTCTGCTTGCTCTTTTTCCTTCAAGAATCCCAAAAATTTTCCAGCAAAAAATGGAGGCAGTGAGGATGAAGCTTTTCTTCGTCGTGGTCGCCGTCTTGGCGGCGGTGTCCGCTGTCTCGGCCGCCCACGCTCCGGCTCCCAGTCCCACGTCAGACGCCACCGCCCTATTCGTGCCTTCCGCCGTTGCTTCCCTGGTTGCTCTCGTGTTCGGGCTTCTCATCTGAGCAGAGCATTTTCATTCGTTATTAATTATGAGCGTAATGTAATTTGGATCTTGATCTTTGTATATGAATTTCATTTAATTTTCTTCTTCATAGAATGGGCGGGTTTTTGTTTTTGATGATTCGGCGGGCGTGTTGATGAGTGAAGGAGGACACTGGGTTTTTACAATTTGGTTGCGTTTTCCATTCATATTCTTATGTCCACATTGATTCCTCATATCGTGCTCTCTTATTCTCCGTGTTTGTAATATTATTGTGATTTGTTTGACTTCACTCTATCCTTGTGCTTCTTCTTCGCTCACTCGTTGTTCCTCACACTTGTTCTTACTAATGTGTCCTTTCTTTGTTTTTGGTTTGATGCTTAAACTTGAAGAGTAAAACTGCTCCTACTGACTATGGAATATTCTTTTTCAGAACTTTTAGTTATTGTGAATTATATATAAAGAAGATAAAGCTGTTTGGGTTACTGAGAAGGTGATTGGTTGTTACTTTTGCATGAAGGTATTCAATTCAGTAAGTAGGTGAAAAATGAAAAATCCTCTCCAACATCTCATGAAAAACAAATAGACATTTTCAAAGAATTTTTGAATAATTGTTTGCGAAATTTATTCGACAAAATTATTAAATGTTTGTTTCGCTTTTCATTGAATGGATGACTAGAATCAAATTGATAATTATTCATGGTTCGTTAGGAATGTAATAATACTCCATATTGAAAGGAACCGCCACATGGGTTTTTTCCACAGGATAATATGTGAACTCTGTCTCTTTCCCATAATATAGACTATACACCTCAATAAAATTATTTTTTTAAATTACAATTTTAATAATCTTGCTGATTTCAGTGCGTTTTCAAATTTTAAAGTTAAAAGCAGGTAAATAATATTAATAAAAAAGAGTTAGTGATGCGATAATGTATTGTATTTGAAAAATTTACCTACCATAGTTTGATTAAAATAATGTCTTGTGTGTATAACTTTAAATATTCAACTTTTTTTTTTTTATAATTCCATTTTTCTTTTCTCTGGATGAAAAATATTTTTTAAAAAAGGCTAAACGAACTTACATCTCCTAAATCATGGAGTGGATCTTTTCCTAACGCTGGAATTATAAATCTTAAAATTAAATCCTTTGAATTTCTAAATTTATGCAATTAATATAAATCAATTTCTGTACATTTGTTTACCATTTCAATAATAAAATGTAGCCTGAAAACAAAAGATTTATCTGCTTAATTAAGAAGTAATATGCATATAAAAAAGAGTTATTTACGTCAGTCCTGTCAGCAAAATATATAATTGAATAATTTATGACATACACCAACTTGTCTTTAGAAATAAAAGTTTAAGAGATTTTTTTTAAAGTATCTCAACTGGGTTTTACAAATGTGATAAATGAAAAGATTTAGCCCTTTAAAAAATGGGGAAAATCACCTGGGTCATTATGTATACAAATGTGATAAATGAATAGTTTATTTTATGATTTAGCTCGTTTTTAAAAATTAAAAAAAAAGTTAAACAGCCAAGCATAAGCATGGTAAAATTATTTTTTACTCACAGTTAGTCACAAAAATGAGGGGAATTTGACGTTGGACTTTCTTATAATTAATTAAGTGATTTCTTTTTCTTCTTTTTTTTTTTAAAAAAAAAAGTCAAGCATGCTGCATAAGCATCTTTTACTAGGAATAAATAGAAGAAAAGAGGAGGATCATCATGAAGACATGAACCATTTAAAAGCAAACACGATTCATTCGTTTTTTTTCACTTTTTTTTTCCAGCCGAAAAACATGGTGCATCTGTTAGCCACCCACCTCTTTTTTTTTTTCAGGAAAAAAAGAAATTGAAGAAAGCATGTGCTGCCTCTTCCTCTTTATTTTACTTTATTGCAAATGCAACCATAAAAGCACTCATTTATCTAAAAGCAGCCATATTTTATAATAGCGATTTATAAGGCCTGAAAGTATCTTTTTTGGAGAAGCGATTTTAATCATTTCATATGTTGTTTTTGGGTTATATTATTTGGCCAAATTATTTTTTGAAAAAGCAATTTTAAATTTAATTTAATTAGCTTACCCTAATCTCTCAACTAACCGTTAGTTGCCTTATAATTAGATTGAGGAGGAAAATTACATTCCATAGACAGAATCATCCCTTCTTCTTCTTTATTACAATGGAGGGTGTTGCCCTATAACAAGAAAATTAACGTGAGTGGGGAAAAATGTATTACATTTTAACCTTTTTTATATTTAATATTTAATTTTATAATAACAAGAAAATTAACTCATCTTATAATTGTTCTTCTTCTTCTTCTTTTTTATTACAAAATGAAAATTAACCTTCTTCTTTTATTACAATGGATTTGGATTAACGTAAGTGGGGAATAAATCAGTATTACATTCCATGTACGTAATCTCAACTGCGCCTTATAATTACAGCGTCCATTGTATTACATTCCATAGACAATTTAATCATCAACAAGTCTTATAAAAAACACGTTGATTTCTCTTCTTCTTCTTTTTAACAAATATTTCAGGGTAATCATCAATCTTATAATTGTAGAGTATTACATTCCATGGGAAAAATATATATTTTTAACAAGATCGTAAGTGGGGTATAAATCATACATTAAAAAATACATCATGATCTTTAAAAATTATTTTAGGATGTTGAAAAAATATTTCGGGGTATTGAATAAATCGTATTATTCCATAGACAAAAAAAATATACGGATGGAGCTAAGAATATCTTACATTTGACGGATTTAATCATCAACTCCTATAATTAAAAAATCTTAATGATCTTAAAAAATTATTTTAGGTCTAAAATAATTTTTCAAGATCATTAAGTATTTTTTCCAGAGGGAAAGTATTACATCCATGGGAAAAATATTTTTTTAATACCATTCAATATCCCCGAAATATTTTTTTCAACATCCTAAAATAATTTTTAAAGATTATGATGTATGTTTTTAATTTTTCAAGATCATTAAGTATTTTTTCCACCCCTAAATATATATAAATAAGAATAAAAAATATATGATATCATAAATAACAATTTTAACACTTTTTTTGGGTTAAGTAATTTTATTCCCCCGAAAGTTTTTTTGGTATTACATTCCATGGGAATAAATCGATTACATTTTTAATCATCAACTAGGTCAATCATCAACTATTAACAACTTCTACGTAAGTGGGGAATAAATCAGTATTACATTCCATAGACAGAATCATCAACTAGGTCTTATAATTAGTACCGGAGGGAGTATTACATTCCATAGAGCCCTATAACAAGAAAATTAACGTAAGTGGGGGTATTACATTCCATAAGACGTCAATCAAAATATCTCGGGAGAGTATTACATTCCATGGGAATAAATCAGTATTACATTCCATAGAGCCCTATAACAAGAAAATTGAACATTCAAAAAAACCTTATAATTTATGCGGAGGAGTATTACATTCCATGGGAATAAAGTAAAATTGCAGAATCATCAACTAGGAGGAGAGTATCTTTCAGAGTGCAAGCTGGGAGGAGTAAAATTAAACTACTTAACCCTTTATATTATACTCCACAGAATCATCCCCTTCTTCTTCTTTGCCCTATAACAAAAGAAAGAAAATTAACGTAAGTGGTGAATAAATCACAGCTTCTCAGCATCAAGTGGCACCCTCAAAAGCCAAGGGCAACACTCAAGGTCAAGTCCTTAGTGAGGCCTGCCTTCCTTAGCAAGTTTATCAGCAAGAGAATTTTGTGACCGAGGTGATAAATTGGAACTACCAATTTTAAGGGTTCCTCATGAGTTTTAGTATTTGTAGAAACAACAAGCTGCAAGTACAATTATCGTTTCCTAACAACATCAAGTCCACTAGATTCCTTGCATCAGACTCTAATATAAGCTTATGAAAGTCACAGTTCCATGCAAGCTGAAGTTCCTTAAGCATTGCTCATCCATTGCTCTGCCTCAAAAGCACTAAACAGGCTAAGAGAACCACAGAAGCCCACAATCCATTCACCTTGATCATCTTTAATTAAGCCTCCACAACCTGCTTTCGACTATGATCTTGTAACTGCTCTATCCACATTAAGTCGGACTCATTTAAATGAAGGAACTTGAGGAATACAAGGCAAGCATACGAGGAAAAGGAAATCATCCCTTATTTGAAAAAGGCCGATAAAACAACAATGTTGCTTTCTTGTAGGCTAGTTAATGATGCAGGCCCAAAAGGGTTAGGACATAAGATAACTCGACTCATGTGATGTTTATATTCAAAAATAATTATACATGGGAGCTGAAGATTGTTCACATTGCTAGAGCTCAGAATCAGGTTGCAGATAAATTAGCAAGAGAATTTCAATTGAATTCTCTAAGGGCTCTTGTTGCACAAGATTGTATGGGATTAAATTCCCCAACCTTTTCTTATTAATCTAATGGCTTTGCCTCTTTCATATAAAATAATAATAATAATTATACACGTCATTCATTGAATGGGAAAAAAAAAAAACTCATTTTCCATGCATTGAGCACAACTTGAAGTAACTGGGTATTGTCCATGGATTGTAGTACTTTTTTGTGGTATAAATCTTATTTCTTCCGTTAATATTAATATAAAACCAGGTGGACCTTGTATAAAAAATAGAGTTGCGATAAATTTTATATTCAAAGACGTTTTTTTAAAAAAAAAATCTTGCATGCAATACAAAATGAGTAGTGTATTATACAATATAGATATGATGATGTATTATTATCGAATATTAATATATAGATATCAACTATACTTTTTAAAATAAAAAGGATGAATCAGTTTCTGTTATTCTATTTCTTGTTTCTTGTCTTATACCACCTTTTATCTTAAATATAAGATCTAGTTGACATTTTAAAAATATTCAATAAACTAAATAAATTATATTAAAGTATTTATATCTATCATTTTTTCTTTAAACTAATTTGTTTGATTTATAAACTGATATATAATTTAATAATACATAATATATACTATGATTAAGTAATATATTTAATTTTTTTAACCTCTCTAAAAAAAATCAAATTGATTTTATATTTAAAATCGGATGGAATATAAAATTTCCGGAAAATTGAATGGGTCATAAAACAGAAGCCTGGACGCACGTTATGGGCTAAGCTTCCCACAATAACACTAAAGCAGGGCTCATGCCAACTAAAACGTTTTTTTTTTTTTTTTTTTTTGGTTAATTATTGCAATTTCCTTTTCAATTTTTTTTTTTTTTAATTATTGCAATTTCCTTTTCAATTTATTCTCTTGACTGTGAAATCAAAGCTTATCACTTAACCAGGTCAAAAAAGTTTATCCTTAACCCAAGATTTACTACCAGGTACCACGTATGCTCAGATCATCTGTTTGAACTTTGAACTCTAAAATCTAAATTCCCCCAGCTAATTGATTGCAACTGCTTCTAGAAGGGCATTAAAAATGATTAAAGTCAGGCATCACCCAGATTAATTAACTTCCTATCAAAAACATATGATTAAAAAGCTGCGACTAAATTCTAGAACGAGTCAAGTTCATCATCCCGTGACGTACTCCTCTGAATTCCGTTAACTTAAGGTTAATTAACTAGATTAAACATAGAATAATACGTTTTGAACTTTTAATCGTCATTAGTAACAATCACAATTCTACAGGCTGAGCATAGTTTAGGAATGAAATGTGAATCTGAAGCCAACGGAACGATTTGCTTTCTCAGGCAATTAAAAAATATATACAACAAAGATTGCTTCCTATTCAAACAACCTTTTCATTGTGTAGTAATTGGAATCATTCTCAAGTACGTACCCCACAAGGCAAATCAACCCCATGGCTCAACTAGTTGAGGCGGTTCCTTCCAATCACAAAAGTATTTCAAACCATAATTCTGCTAATAAACACCATCACATCACCTTTTTTTCATGTTCCTTTATCTTTTTTTTTAAAAAAAATTTAATTAAGAGTTTTCTCTTTAAATGCTTAGAACATTTGTTTTTACTACAGAAATATTTTTTTTGTTACACTCATATAAAAGTAGGTGGATCCCATTATAAAAAGAAGAGAGAGAAAATATTAGTAAGGCGTCTTCACTTTTATGTGATTGTGGCAGGAAAAATATTTCTGCAATAAAAGTAGAAACATTAAAACCTTTACGAGTTAGGCTGTTTACCACCTTAATCAATTGCTTCTTAGTTCTTTAATTTTCTTTTCTCAAATTTGGACAATTGACAATCAACAATGGCGTGAGTCATTTAATCCCTTCTCAGTCAAGCCTTATGTAAAGGATTTAATGTTTTTACAACAAAAACAGAAACATTAAACCATTTAAATAATATATTGTTCTCTTACTAGCAGAGATGTCATTTACCACTTTAACCAATCTTTGACCAATCACTTCTTAGTTCCTTAATTTTGTTATCTCAAATTTGGATAATTGACCATGAACACTGGCGTGAGTTATTTAATCCCTTCTCGTTCAAGCCTTATAATTCAAGTAGGTCCCCACTCATTAAATCTCATCTCCTTTGGATAGTTCCGTTGTTCAATCAGTCATTTTCAGTTTCGGTGACTTATTTATGTCATCAACATATAATTATCTTATTTTAGTTCAAACAAGTCCTGCAGATTTAATTCCTATAGGTTAAAGGATCAAGTCCCTTTTTCCCAGAGACGTAAGCACAAGGAAGAAGAAACTTTTATTTTTTGACATGGAACTCTCATCAAGTGCCTTTAGGAACCATCTCAAATTGAAAGTGAAAAACACATTAGCCGACAAGAAAACAATCAGCAAGTACTCCTCTTAGCTTACTCTAACTCTGTCCAGCACGCAAGGTCGTTACTAAAAATCATTTTCCTTTGGGAACCTTCTAAACAAGCATAAAATTAAAACTTCATAGTAGTTCATATACTAGATCAAATAGGCAAGAGTTCATGATCCGATACTTAATTTGCTTACAAAGACCACAGAAATGTAAAGCTAAAGCCAGTGACCACGAGGGACTAAGTAATAAATAACTGACAAACAAGATCATCCCACAGGATTTTACAAACAAAAGCAGCAAAACCATGAAAAAGAAAAGCATCGTAGTAAATTTCATGGAGGGAATTAATCAATGCTTAAGAGGCCATCAGGGTAAGCACCATAGGTAATGTGAGCTCTGGAAATAGGACCATTCCTTGCAGAAGCAGAGATTGCTTCGTTCCATTTGGTAGCATGCTCCATCACTTTCTTAATCCTCTGCCATTAACACCCACTGTCAGTTCATCACCCAACTGTAAATTATGATCACAATATTGTACTGAATTGTAGGTCAAAATTATTGAAAATAAATTATGATACAACTTGGCTGACCTTGTCATCAGTGTAGAAGTTGAAGACATTCTTTTGGTTAGCGTGGGGTCTGTTCTTTTGTTGGGTTCCAACGAACAGAACACAGATTGTTGCAGCAGTAACACCAAAAGTACAGATAGCTCCTATCCCTGTGAGGCTCCATTTCCACAAGTTAAATCCACTGGTCTTGTCTTCCTCCTTGTTACTATCAACCATTTCTCTCTCAAATTTCGGAGCATCGCTGTTAACTGGGTTCATTGTCTTGTCGACGAATTCATTTTCCTTCGTTTCGAAGGAAACCTGTGAAGGTGGAGCCGCGTGTTGCTCGGCTTTCACTTCATTAGGGTTCTTACCGATTCCTTTCGCTGTCTGAACCTCGACGGCGTTCGCAGTCTTGGATTCCAGAGGAATCGGAACAGGATCGACCCAATCGGGGTGTGTGATCTTCCGAGCATTTGGCGAAGGGCATAGAATGTAATCGGAATCGAGAGAATTCTTGGAATCAGAATTTCGTTTGTGCTGAGGGATAATTCTCTTGGCAGGATTCTGTTTGAGATCAAAGCAGGCATCATCATCAGGGAGGAATTCCCAGTCGGGAAAATCCATGTGGCGAAGGATTTAGGGAGAGAAAGAGTAATGATCAAAAGGAAAGTGAATAATTGCAGATAGAAGATGGAGATTAGTTTTAGGTTGGGGGCTAAACGTGGGGATTCAAGAAGACGCCACCATTAGAGCGCATGAGCCAAGGGACCGTGCGTATGCATCCCAAACATGAATCGCGACCGAGTACTTATCATCATACCCCTCGCTTTATTCTAAATAATAAATAAATAAATTTAAGTTTTACTATATTGGTACCGCGTACCCTTACATCTCTTGTTATAAATAAATCACTCGTTTTAAAAAAGTTATCCTTAAAATACAAGTCACTTGTAGGTAGAGCTGGGCAGGTCGGCCTGTTGAAGCCCGAGCTCATCAAAGACTGGACTTAGGATTTAAAGCTTTTAGAAAAAGTCGGGCTTAAAAGAGTCAGCTCTATAGAGTCGTGCGACCTGTTTAAGCTAGTGATTTTTTTTTTTTTAATAAATGACTATAAATTGAGTTTTGCTTTGAAAAAAATGATTTTTTTAAAAAAAATTGGAATTGTTGTTAAAATCATATAGTGTTGCTATTTCAACGTTTTAAGGGAAAAATTGATTATATTCATATTAACAAGCTAAGAGAAGTTTGTTGATGACATTATAGTTAGTTAAAAGTCTTCAAATTGTTTTTGTTTTTTTAAAAAATTATTCAGTTTTTAAGAATCTTTGATTTGGTTCTTAATATTTCCTCAAAGAAATTTTTCCTTATGAAATATTGAAAGAATAATTTTTTTTATTGATGTAAGGTAAACAAAGAAAACCATTTTTTAATTGTATTTGAAGATGTTCGAATATTATGCAAATTATATCGAAAAGAGAAACTAATAAGTAATAACACATCTTAAAAAATGAGAAAGTAGAATCTCTATCTCATGAAGAATTTTGTTTTAAGGCAAATGACCACTTATTATATTTATCAAAACATAAAACATTTAATACTTTAAAAAGATTTGTTTTAAATTAAAATTTTTAGTGTTTTAATTAAATTTCTTTAAGAAAAACTTTAATTTTTTTTTTTTTTTTGGTTAAACGAACTTGAAGCTTGCGGGCCGGTCCAAGTCCGTGAGTTTCAAAATAGTGATATTTTATGGGAGTTTGGCCTAAACGGGTCGACCCTTTTAGGCCTGAGCCCGTGAAGTGGCAGGCTAGCCTGTTTTCCCATCTATACTTGTAGGGTAATAAATGAGGTTTTGTCAATTTTACTCCAATTCACTATTGGTTGAGCACATGAGAAAGAGAGAGGAGAGATAAAGGTATAAATAAAAAGATAAAAGGATGTGAGAAAAAAATGTGCACCCTAACATAAATAAGAGCAAATATGAAAAAGTTTACCCATTCAATTCTTTTTTGGATTTGCAAAAATGGAATACAAGTGACTTATAATAAGCTACTGATTTAATATGCTTTTAATTATAAATTTGTTATAAATTTTATAAGCTTATGAGGCAACTCATTCTCCCTAATATTTGCATGCATGTTATTTAGGAAGGCATGATTACTCTCATTTATTGCAAATATATATGGCTTGCTTCTCAATTAACAATCAAGGAATTAAATATGTTGATTTTATTTTGAGTAAATACCCTTTTGGGTCCCTAGAAAAAAACACGGACCCCATTTTGGTCCCTTATACAAAGAATTTCTTTTAGTCCCGAAATGGACGAATAAAGGTCGATTTGTGAACATTTTTGGCCCCTCGCAAATTTCCAAAAAGTCTTTTTACCCATAAAAAAGTCTCATTTTAGTCCTAAGAACGAAAATGGGGTCGTGTTTTTTGTTTTAAGCCAAAAGAGTATTTACTCTTTTATTTTCTATTTATAGTAGGAAGCTTTCTTATTTCCTAATCAAATAGTTTGGGCCATCAATGACAGATTTGGACATGAAGTCCAACGGATCTAATGGTCAAATACTCCCTCTTGTGCAAAATGGAAGGACTATAGAGAGGAAGAAAATTTGTTAAATTGGTTATTTGCAAAAAAAAAAAAAAAATTGCTGGTTGATTTTCTAAATTATCACCTTTCATTGTGAAAACAACTCGTTCACTATACATAGATTGTAGACTCATTTATAAGTTTGATTTGATTTTTTTTGCCTGGATAATTGATTTTCATTGATGACTTTGACTTTAATTGCGTTTAAACCGTGTATATTGGTTTCATATGCTACTGAGTAATGTTGTTTCTGAATGATATTTAAACTGTCCATCAGAGTTTTCAATTATATTTGTTTGAATGAGATCAATAAAAAACACCGTTGATCTCATATTACTACTCAAGAGCCCTAAAAAATTATTTTGTTGGTATATTTTTAGTACTATCATCATGAGAACTAAAATATTTTTTCAAAATCTTAAAATATTTTTTCATGATCCTAAAATAATTTTTTAAGATTATGAAATACCGGTTTGTTGAAATATTTTTTCAAGATCCTAAAATAATTTTAATATCGTTGAAAAATAATTTTAGGATCTTGAAAAAATTATTGATAAATGATTAACTCCTCAAGAGTGTTGGTTTAAACTCTATTACCAAAATAATATTCTTATTGATAAATGATTAATAAGTATTTTACAAGTATTTTCAGACTTGAAACATGTATGGATCCCATAAAAATTTATAACTTAACTCACTGAGCTTTTTCTCAATTAAAACAAAAAAATTAACTCACTGAGCTTTTTCTCAATTAAAACAAAAAAAATCCTTATGAGGGAACATACAATGGCTTCATCTTATTAACAAAAGAACGCAAGAATTTGATGAAAATCCAATAAAAAAGTAGACTTAACTTTTCTCGGCTGAAGAAAAGAAAAAGAAAAGATTCTTTGGTTGGAGTTTGCTTGAAGGGTGAAATGAAAATGATAGGATGGAGATGAGAATTAAGGTGAAATGAAAATCAAATATATTTTATTTTATTAAAAATAATAAATTATTAATGGACAGGTGTCCAAGGGACCAGGGATTGTCATCTTCTGTCTCTCCAAATAATGAAACGGTTACACCGATAGCTTAATAGCTAATACAAGACAAGACAAACACTGGGAATACATCCTATAGGAACAAATTGCTAAACTTGGATCAACATGGTCGAGCTCCTCAAACAGCAGCAGAGGTTGAGATAACTGATGAAGACTATAAAATTTGTCAAGAAGGTGACATCCCGTCAATTGAATTCTCCAAAGCAGTCCGTGATGTTTTGATGAAAGGCATGGAGAAAACGCTTGTTATCAAACTACTGGGTAGATCTATCTTATACAGAGATTTGATGATCAAAACAAAGGCTCTCTGGCAAACCAAAGGCTCATACCAGCTAGTTGATGTTGAAGGAAGCTACTACTTTGCCACTTTTGATCTAGAAGAGGACTATATAAAGGTCCTTACCGGTGGCCCTTGGATGATTTTTGGTGCTTATCTTACTGTGCAACCTTGGTCAATTGAGTTTGACTCCCACTCGGCAAAAATCTCCAAAGTAGTTGCTTGGGTAAGGATTAGGGCCTCTCTTTTAGATATTACCACAAGAGTACGTTAAGAGTGATTGGGAAATTACTTGGCGAAGTCGTTAAAATAGACTATATGACGGAAACAAGAGGGAGAGGAAAGTACGCTCGTTTAGCAGTTCTCATTGACCTGCAGAACCCCCTGGTACCTTGGATTAAGGTTGATGGAAAGACTTATGGCGTAGAGTATGAAGGCTTACCAATCATATGCTTCGATTTGTGGTAAGTATGGACACACTAAGGAGAAATGTAAAGGAGAAATGCGCATGGCAATCGGTGAATCCTAGACAACGGGGAAGTATCAATGCGGGAAGCACATAGTGGTGCACACATAATGGAGAACTCTCGCCCGTCCGAAACGCAGATCGGAGGAAAGCTCATCACCATATGGCTCCCGGATGCTCGTGCGATATCCTAAGCGAGCAACCAAGCGCAAAGACTTGGACAAGGTAACTAAGTCTGGTGGCTTGCCTAATTCAGTGGGTTCTCGTTATAATGTTCTTTTCGAATATGAGGATCCGGAGGCAACCCCACTGAATTCTGGAGGGTCAGATTTAAAGGAGGACAAAAAGGCAGACCAACAGGTTAAACCTGGCAAACAGCAACATTCCAAGGCCAACGTTCCTCCCAAGCTGGGCAATAACAAATCAAAGAATGACACTCAAAGAATAGTCCAGGAGTATAGAAGAAAGACACCAGCAGAAGAGAATCCTAACACGTCTCATTCCAGGTCAACAGAGAGAAAGGTTCAGTCCCTGAACAAACAGGTGGAAGCGGTCAAAAAATTAGATGCACCTAGCTGTGAAACGAGTAATGCAATGGGAAAGATAAATGAGGCAGCCCCAGTGGTGAATCACTCGAACAGCTCAATCTTCACGTCACCGGCCTTTCAAGCTCTTGAGACTGAGTCTACTTTGGATAGCAGTAAGCATACCGTGGTAGAGTTTATTGTGAGAGAAAAGCTCTTGAAGAAGTACACGCGATGGTTCGGATACTAATGAGGGAACATACCATCGCCGCCGGTGTTTGATGATTTAGGAAGAGACAAGGAAAATAAGATGCCCAAACCTCCTGACCAAAAGCAACAACAGCATGGCATCAAACTAAAGTCCAATATAATGCGAAACACGAAAGTCCGAAAGAAGCCCTTAGGAACGCAGATTTCCAAGGATGCAATCAATTTTCTTTGTGAGCAACTTGAGCACCCAAAAGAGCCGGAGGTGACTCCGGGATGTACTACGGAACTTTCTCCAAAGCGGCATGAGAATGATGATGATCCGTCGGGACCGGTATGGTTGTATCTACTCCTTAATTTTTTATGATTACACAAATATTTGTCTGGAACTGCCAGGGCGCAGCTAGTAAAAGTTTTCGTAGGACCTTTATGCATTTTATGTCGGAACACAATCCTGCTATGGTTGTTTTGGTTGAACCTCATATTTCTGGTATTAAGGCGATAGATTCATTAGATACACTTTGGTTTTAACTTTTCCTACCGGCTTGAAGCAAGGGGATTCTCTCGGAGGAATTTGGTTGTTATGGAAAGATCACATAAATGTCTCCATTGAGTGTTGTCATTCACAATTTATTCATACCAGAATTTTGGCTTCGGGGACGTCTAGATCTTTTTTTTTAGCGGTATATGGAAGTCCTAACAATACCCGAAGGCAGGAATTGTGGAAATCCTTGAAAGTCGTAGCAGAGACTATATCTGATCCATGGCTTATAGCAGGTGATTTCAATGCAATCCTCAATAGTGGAGACCGAACTGGAGGTTCTGAGGCGAGAGCTCGTGGTTGTGAACTTTTTCGCACACTTATGTTTAATTGTGGTCTAACAGATCTTGGCTTTTGTGGCCCTAAGTATACATGGCGGCGAGGCACTTTACTCCAGCGCCTAGACCGCGCCCTTGGCAACACTAGCTGGATGGATACTTTTGGCACAACAGTTGTTAAGCACCTCCCTAAACTCAGTTCTGATCACCGCCCAATATGCATACAGGTTAATGAATACGCAAGACTACCTCAACAAACAAAAGCCTTTCGTGTATTTGGCGGCATGGGCTACATCCGAGTCTTTTGGACAAGTAGTTCAAGACAGTTGGTCTCAAACTGAACCCATTGTTGAAAATGTTAAGAAATTCACGGATTCGGTCAAGATTTGGAACGAGAGAAGTCTTTGGAAGTATCGACAACGCAAGCGTAGAATATTGGCACGTCCGGGTGGCATCCGAGAAAGCACAAGAGACCCGCCCAACTGCACGCTCTTGATAAATTGGAATGTGAACTTCGTAAAGAGTTTGAGCTTATATGTGAGCAAGAGAATTTGACATGGGCACAACGAGCCAGGTGTGATTGGATTAAGTTTGGTGACAGAAATACAGCCTATTACCACGCGAAAACAGTCAGACGAGGCCGCAGTAAATTAATCACACTCTAAAAGGTGAGAATGAAGATTGGTGTCGATGATGAGGCTACCCTCCAATCATGGGTGACTCAATTTTATAAAAAATTGTATGCCAGAGATGGGGAATTTGTCCCACAATACCCAGGTAGAGGCCTCTTCCCTGCTATTGATAGATCTCTGACTCAGTCTCTTGACTCTACTATCTCACAGAGTGAAGTGCATAAAGCTCTTTTTCAAATGAAGCCCCTTAAGGCTCCGTGGATCGATGGTTTGCATGCCGCCTTTTCCGAATCAATGGAAGATTGTGGGTCCTTACGTATACCATATGGTTCTTCGATTTTTGAAGAAGGTATTCTTCCATCTGAATTGAATGAGACACTTATCACACTAATCCCGAAGATTCCATCTCCGTAAAGGCTAAAAGAATTTCGACCAATAAGCCTATGTACGGTCCTCTATAAGATTATTACAAAAGTTCGGCTAACCGACTAAAGAGCTTGCTACCCAGGTTAGTTCTTCCAAACCAGTCTAGCTTTGTTGCAGGACGGCAAATTACGGACAATATCATTATTGCACAAGAGGTTATTCACTCCATGAGATCCAAAAAGGGTCCGGAAGGATGGATGGCAATTAAAGTGGACCTTGAGAAGGCTTATGACCGGTTGCGCTGGGACTTTATAGAAGAAACACTTTATGATGCAGGTCTTCCAGGGAAATTTGTCCAAGCTGTGATGTTATGTGTTTCCACTTGTAGCATGAGGGTTGCATGGGAACGGAAAGCGGCTAGAGAAGTTTTCTCCTTCTAGGGGTATCGAGACAAGGGGATCTCTCTCGCCTTATCTTTTTGTCCTTTGTATGGAGAGACTATCTCAAATGATTAACAAGATGGTGGCGGGAAATCGATGGAAGCCAATTCGTATGGGTCGTGGAGGACCTCCCTCTCCCACCTCTTATTTGCAGATGATTTGCTACTTTTTGGGTCCACTGAAGCCTCACAGGTACACCTGATCCGTAATATCTTAAATGACTTTTGCTCCAGCTCAGGACACAAAGTTAGTAATCTCAAGACTGAGGTGTTTTTTTCCCACAATGTTCCTCATAATGTTAAAACATGGGTGAGCGAAGAGTTGGGCTTTCAAAAAACAGATGATCTTGGGAAATATCTTGGTGTCCCCTTACTCCACAAACGAGTTCGGGTTGGAACCTACGAATATATAGAGGAGAAGGTAAAAAATAAACTATCCGGGCCGGGGCCGCAAAGACTCTCTCACTTGCGGGCCGTATTACATTAGCGAAGTCCGCATTATCGTCTTGTGCCGTTATATGCAATGCGGACAACGAAGCTACCACCGGGTGTGTAATCGCATTGACCGACATATCGGGAATTTTGTATGGGGTAGCATGGGCAATGAACGGAAGCCAAGTCTCGGTGAAATGGGATGAGGTGCAGTGCAAGCCTTACAACGCAGGTGGTTGTGGTCTCAAGAGACTAGAACAACAAAACCAAGCTTTTCTGATGAAGATTGGTTTTGCTCTAAGATCCCAGCCACACCTTCTTTGGGTCCAGGTCCTTCGCAGGAAATATGGCTGGGACGATTATCGTGGTCCCTCGGGAAAAATCATAATTGTTCTTATTTATGGCGGCAAATTAAGAAGTTATGGCCTGATGTAGAGATGGGGATAAGGTGGACAGTTGGTGATGGGTCTCGAACGCGGTTACGGGATCGACAATTGGCTACGGAGGTAGGCCCCTTAAAATTGTTAGCCTTTAGGGATATTACGGCACGTGAGGCTTCCTCCCGGTCGCCTACTTTTTGAATCCCGAAGGTAATTGGGATTGGGAAAAATTTCAAAGGGATCTTCCCCATCATATTCTTTCCTTAATCTCGGGTTACAAAACCCCAAATGAGGAGGATGGTCTTTGCTCGTGCTTTTGGGATCGATCACATGATGGCCGCTTCTCTATCTCCTCCGCCTACGAGATGCTTGGTGATACTGAGAGCGAGGAGTCTAATCGCCTATGGGAGGTAATTTGGAAGTGGGAAGGTGCTCAGCGAGTTAGAGTTTTCCTTTGGCTGACGGCACGAAAAAGCTTACTTACCAATGCAGAGAGACGCCGACGACATATGGTGGACTTGGATCTTTGTATGCGATGTGGTGATGCGGTAGAGGATATAGATCATGTCCTAAGAAAATGCAGGTTTGCCCGGGAAGTTTGGAGCTACTTGATGCCAACACATCGGATCCAACGCTTCTCCAACGTTGACTTCATGAGATGGTTGCTCCGAACTTGGAAACTAAACGACACCGTCTAAATGGGCGAACTACATGGGCCAATGTCTTTGGCCGACATGCTGGAAACTTTGGGAAGCAAGGAATAAGGTCAGTATTTCGTAACGCTCATCTTCAACCGGTTCGGCTAGCTCGAGAGTTGATGTTTACGGCGAGACTTCAATAAACAAGCAACGGAACTTGTCTGCTCCGCACGAGGGGACAGTCAGAGGAAAACAGAGAGGGTTATTAAATGGCGTAAACCATTAGGTAATGGCATCTCTCTGAACTGTGATGGGGCGAGAAAGAGTGATTCTAGGCTTATTTGGAGCGGAAGTCTACTTCGTGATAATGAGGGACGCTGGATAGCTGGATGTTGCCGACACATTGGTATTTGTACCTCTCTCCAGGCGGAATTGTGGGCCCTAATGGATGGACTTCAAATGGCATGGGATAAAGGTTTTAGACAGGTGGAAGTCCAAATAGATTGTATGGTTGCATTGAGCCTTATTCTTAGGGGAGGACGGACACGCTAATGCGAATATGAGTTTGATTAGGCGGATTCAACGCCTTTTGGCCCGGTGAGTGGGTAGTAATCGTTACTCATACCTATCGGGAGGGTAATCGGTGTGCGGATTTTCTAGCTACATATGCTTCGGACCGGCGATGGGGACACCACAACTTAGAAGAGCCACCGACCGACGGCCTACAACGCCTCCTCCTCGAGGATGCGAGTAGGTATTGGCCGAGTGAGATTTTGCTATAGTATCTCCTGATCTTGAATGATCAGTCCCTATTGTAAACAAAAATATTAAATATAGGATAAAATTTGTATTAAAAATTTTATTTTATATTTAGGTTTGCAGGGAATAGTGACTATCTTATAGGTATGGAAATAGGCCATACCTTTAACAGGGCATACAACCTAACATATATAAAGTCCAACCTAACAAATTTAGTAAATATGTGAGGCCCAGGCTCATGCTTATTGCCGAGCCTATTTAGATAAACAAGTTAGGTCTATTTAATTTTTTTTAATTTATAATATTATGTAAGTATATAATATCATCTAAATAATTGTATAAATTATTTATAAATTTACCAACTTAACTTTGATCCTAAGTTTGACATCCCATTGTCATTGCTCTAAACCCTTATTTTCGCATCAATCATTCACCCATACCTCTATTCTCTTTGATTGCTCGAGATGACAGAGCTAATCACCCCTTCTCCTCTAATCTATGTTGTCCACTAAACAATAATAATTACTATGAGTTTATTTTAGAACTAAATGAAATTTATAATCTTAGTAGGAGGAGTTTGTCCCAATTTACGTGGGAAATGTAAAAGAGATAAAATCTAATTTTACATGTTCTTCCTGTGCTGTGCCTGGTCAATTTTAAAAAATATAATTAGTCAACAAACGATTCTTTTTTTTTTCTACTTGATTGGATAGTCGTTGTCACTGGACATTCTTTTATATTTCTTATTAAGCCCTTATATCACAATGAGAATGGATGTTATGCTTTTAAGGTATATTGTATGATTGAAAATAAGCACGAGGGAGGAATATTTTTTGTTATTACAAAATTTTAGGAAAGTGGTTGGTCTCACCCACCATCCAAGGGCAAACGGAATCTCTCTTCTTCCTAGACAATACCAATGTTGGGTAAGGCGAGCCATTTGTTACCCTCAAGCGTTTACCTATGTACCCAGGAGTTAGGATGTTTCTCCTAGCGCCTTGACCAACTCCAGGATCGAATCCCCTCCCTTTGGTAAGAGTGTTCGACCCCTTTGCCAGTTGAATCCAAAGACGAGGGGTGAAGGAAGGATATATATGAATTTAGAAGTATAAGCTTTAAAGGCTATTTAAATGTCTACATTTAAAGTAGACCTTTAAACAATCTTCAAGCCTTTTGAAGGCCCATGCTCAAGCTTTAAATCTTTGTTGCAAGTCCATGCTCAAGCTTTAAATCTTTGTTGCAGGCCTTGGCCTATTTAGGTAAAGTCTAATCTAGCCTAGCTTAAGCTATTTTCAACCTACATCTCGCTCATCTCATGTTGCACCATTCATCGATTTCATTCTTTATTGGGGAAATCCTAGAAAAATATAATTAAAAATGGAAAAGACAAATTAGTACTACCAATTTATCAAATCATATGTTAGAATTGAAGTAGGAATATGGAATTTTCAATTTTGAAATGACCAAATTGCCCTCAGTTAAGTTGTAAAACATAAAAATGAAGTTGTTAATATAAAATATGATTTATTAATATAGATATAGAAGTTATTATTGAATCTTGAAACTTGTTGATTTCAAAATTATCCCCGAACATGTGTTGGTTTTTGGGATATGAAGTTATGAAACATGAAAGTGAAGTTGTTGATGTAAAATCTGATGTTATTAATATATAGGGTTAAGTAGCAATTTTGCCTCAGAAGTACACAACCTAGAGCAATGTTGCATTAGAAATTTTTTTAGTCTTAATGTCGACTCGAAAGTCCTAAAATATAGCAATGTCGCTCCTTTTTAACCACCATTTATGTTGACTGAAATTGCTAACTAGGCAGCCACATGTACACTCATTTTCCAACTCATCATCACACATCATCCTCTCTCTCTCTCTCTCTCTCTCTCTCTCTCTCTCTCTCTCTCTCTCTCTCTCTCTCTCTCTCTCTCTCTCTCTCTCTCTCTCTCTCTCTCTCTCTCTCTCTCTCTCTCTCTCTCTCTCTCTCTCTCTCTCTCTCTCTCTCTCTCTCTCTCTCTCTCTCTCTCTCTCTCTCTCTCTCTCTCTCTCTCTCTCTCTCTCTCTCTCTCTCTCTCTCTCTCTCTCTCTCTCTCTCTCTCTCTCTCTCTCTCTCTCTCTCTCTCTCTCTCTCTCTCTCTCTCTCTCTCTCTCTCCCTCCTCTCCCAGTCCCTTTTTGACATTACGATCTTCTGTGAGACTTTTTTGACATTTTTTTAGTCCTTTGAGACCTTAAACTTTTTTTTTTTTTTTTTTTAAAGGCTATTCTACTAATTGAGAAGGCAACTTGGATGTTGTTAATTAGAAATCTCAATCCTCCCAAACAAGGCAAATTGACCTAATAGTGTGTCTATAAATATATGCTCGTATTATAGCATTTGTAAGTTAGCAATTATACAGATAAAGCCGTATGGCAAGTGGACAGGACCCTACCAAACAGCGTTCATTTTCTTGCTGGGAATTGTGAATTTCCGATAAATTGATTAATATTCCACCCTTCTCTACTGCCACTCTCCTCAATGAAAGGAAATTCCTTGATCTAATCTGAATATCTGATGCATTTTTCCACGCTGCGCTTGGATGATTAAATCCAAACTCAGCATTTATAAGTCTAATACCACATGGCCTCGTAGAAATATTAATACGTATTAGAAGTTGAAACACAATGAACTTCACGAAAGAAGGGAAATTAACCAATTAAGCTGCAAGAAAATAGAAACACAATTAAGAACAGTCACCCCGAGGCATTGAGTGAGAGAAAGGGAGACAAAGACTGAGACTCTATGATTTTCCGTTTAAGACAACAAAATAATTTACAGAATAAGAAAGCTGTACTCAAATTTACATGCCTGTTCGCTTCCTCTCAAAATGTCAAAACCCACATCATACATAGACAGCACTCAGCTGTTAGCACTTGTACTAAAATTATTAAAATCGGAGACACAAAGTGAACTGTATATTCTCAAGATTTGATTGCAGCATAGCATGTGGATATTATGTGATCAATAAACTCTCTCCTTCCTGCCCTCGAAATAGTCTAGCTAGTATCAACATTGTCAATTCAAACCTCAAGAGGACGTCCTTGCTGCTGATGTCTCGCCCAAGGAAACAGAAGCCAGAGACGAAGCCCAAACTCTGGCGCTCTTTGCCTGTTGATGGAAGCTCCTCGTCTTGCTCAGTCTTAGTTTCGTCCACATCCTCCTAACATCCATCACTTGAAGAATGCGTCCCATCACCTGGCTCGTCTCACCAAATATTTGCAAGTTCAGGTGAGGAACATAGGACACCCAGAATGCCCTGAGATGTGCTACAATCCCCGGCAATACGTAGAGAAGTATCCTCAAACAAAGAAACAGTACCGAGAAAACCAGGTAGGGTTCCCTGCTACATATTTCTTTTGGTGACAAGCTGATCAATGACTTTATAGCTGAATTTTTGTCACTACTCAAGCTGTTCTGTTGGTCGTCCTTAAAGTACTGAATCGGACCAAATCCTGACACAGAAAGGGCAGACAGGTCAAGTGAGATACTTGCTTACATAATACCAACAGTTTCCCAAGTTTCTTATTTGTATGCACATTAATATTCTTAACAAATAGTTTGTCTCAAAAAAATTGCATTCCGCCATCTGGGGTGCCAAATTTACCAATTACCTAGCTAATGGCAATCTCAGAAAATCCATTGGAAATCTACATGCAAGAATAGTGCTTACCTGTGTTTCTCTCATAAAATTGTACGAGGGAGAGAAGATCTTTTGGGCCATGATATCTAATCATTGATGTCTGATTCACGAGTAATATAGCTGGCATGCTATGGATTCCATATCTCGAAAATACACTGCATAACAAAAACATACATGAATATACATATAAAAATAACTGAAATTTATGGAGGTTATATAAAGTAGTAACTCCAGTCCTAAATCCTAAATGTAGGTCGTAGTTTGTAGCACAAATTACAGTACAAACTAAGTCCTATATTTAGAACCGGAGGAGAATGACATGATTTCTGCTGATTTCAATTTTAATGATTAAGTGGTGGGGTGGGGGGACAAAGTAGCACAGAAGAGAAGCAATTCGACATTGTTTCAGGACATCAGACAAGTCAAATGGGAAGTGCATTTGCTAAAAGAAGCGTGAACTGGTAGCTGCTATTTGCATACAATCTTCAAATCATGGACTTAGAATGTACCAAAAGAAATGAATTGATAGAAGCACATAAGCTTAAGCACAGAGAAGGGAGAGTTTCAAAACCTTGGCAAGGTAGATGATTGCTCAACTACCAGATGTTCCACTTGAGGAAATGTGGAACTAAGTGTTTCAAGTTTAGGAAGCACAGCCTGCGAAAATGGGCACCAGGAAGCATAGAAAAGTACAGAAATATATCCAATTCTCTGCTTTCTAGACAAAACTCTTTCTATGTAACTCCCATCCACCTGAACAAATTGAAGAAACAAATTAAATACACCAAATCAAAACCAGCAATTTGGGTGAAGTATAAATGAAAAAATAGAATCAAGGGTAGAGGAAAATCCACTTATAGAGCGCAGCAAAGCAGAAAATCACCTAGAGAAATATAAAGACCTTACATCTTTTTGGTATGATGAGCCACCTAAATATGACCTAGAATAAATTATCCATCATACAAAGATGAACTCAACTAGTAGAATGTGGTAGGTTTGAATTTGAATAATCGAATTCTTTCTTACTATACTTCTATAGCTAGTGGAGAAATCTTGCAATTAATTGAGTTTTTAAGGGTTCCCTCAGACAAATCCCAGTCTAATTCTTAGGGAATGTCCTTTAAAAGGCCTCTAGTTTTGGATAGCTAGAGGTTGCTCTTTTCGCTTTGGGTGATGGTAATGTATTACTCAGATTTTTGTATCTAATATTCCCCTGCACCAACTTTCCCTGTACTAGGTTCCAGTTGAAGCAAATTAGCCATAGACAATAGAGAAAATTATGGGATAGCATCTCAAGTATGGTGTTAATTTAACACAGAAGAGTTCATATTGTCAATTACGAGGTCTAATGCAGGTCTCAGATGGAACAGTATCTGGACTTGCAACGTTGGAAGTCTGGTGTCCACAAATGGGTAAACTGATCAGTCATGTGAGATTAATCCATTGTGGCTTAAGTGATTAAGCATAATTTTAACTAGATTAAGAGATTACCTTACAAGCATGCGTTTATTTTGGATGATTGAACCATTAGTTTCTCTGGGCTTAGAGTTAGGTCCTTTTACCAGGCATTGAGAGGACAGATGGGTAGGAAGTTTTGTTACCCTTGGAGTTATTTTGGCGTTTCTACTTCTTTCTCTGCTTGATTCTTCAATCCCAATTTTAGATGTATCAAGGGATATAATCCTCCATTAAATTTTCAACTTTTCAAATCTGAATGATAAAGAAACTAGTGAATTAGAGTGCCTAGGTTATTTAGTTGACTTTATTAATCTTTCCACTATATGGTCTCTCTTGTAAGCCCTAACTTTCATTTGTTACTCATTCTCCTACCTGTAAGAGATTTGATCTTGACAAGTCTGTTTAGAAATCCAAGATACTTTTCAGATAAATTCTTTTGTTAGAATAACGGCATTCAATAAGATGAATACAGTTACGTTATGCAGCTTTGTTGACCTCACATTATAGGAAGGTTAGCACGGAAACAATCTCTCAATTCATCTCCTTTCTTATGAAAAAACCTCTTTGTAGTTCTTGGGCAATTGATGAGTAGTATCACAATGGAGCAGTTTCTCGTGATAAAACTAAATGTGTTTCACATCAAAATAGAAATAGAAAGAACTGCAAAATGATCGTATATACCAAACTAGGACAGAGACATATTTTAGGCAAAATAACATGCATTTCTGAACCGAGCCAAACCAACTCCGAAGGTTCTGAAAGATATAAGGAGGCCAAGTTTTGAACAGGGGCGGTTAATGATGTTCTACGGTGCAAAAAGGTGGAGTGGATCCTCACAATTACAAAGCATCATAGTTTAACTTGCAGTTAATTTGGACAAATCTCTTGGATTCTTTCATTCCTTCCTCTGTTTTACTCTTCTTTTTTCTCTAAGAAATTCTTCATACAAAATACTAAGGACCCGTTTGGTAGAAAGAAGATTAGAGAAGGAAAGGGAAGATCCCATGGATTTTGGGTGTTTGATAGATAGAAGATCCAGTCGGCATCTTCCGGTGAGTGCTCATCTTTCCTTATTTGAGGGAAAATGCTTTCCATCCGAAAATGGAGGGAAAACTGCAATTTTCCCAGGAAAGTGTTTTTTTTTCCTTCCAAAATTGGCCCTGGTTTTTCTTTTTCCCACTTAACCAACACTCAATTCTTCATACTAAATATCTCATTTTCCCTCAATTTAAGTTCCATTCCCTAGTATACCAAACGGCTCACATTTTTAAAGTTCCCTCTCAATCTTCCTTTTCATTCTTTTCCCTCTTTTAAGTTCATTTCCTTCCTTAAATCTTCCTCATAACAAACGGGGCCTAAATGAATCTTGCACTTGATTATTACTGCATGTGCATCAATATTTCAAGTTTATGACTGATAGGTTATACAAAGGTTCAAAAATAAATGTCATAGGCATTATTCAAACTTGCACATGTAATATAAATGACTTGATTAATATGGGCCAATTATAGGTTTTATGTTAGAAAGAGGAAACGATTCAAGATATTACTTCTGTTAACTTTATATACCATCTTGCCCATGGTGATAAGCTATATAACTAAAGGTTGAACAGAGTGGAAACTTAATTGAGGACAATATTTGGGCCTACCCTTGCATTAGAAATAAATGAATTTGACATCATCAAACCAACAATTATTTTTTCATAAAAAACAGGTAATGTTATTATGAAGATTTCACAAGAAATTCACATTTTCCTTGAAGGGAGTATGACAATAGGACAAAAAGCAAAGTTTATGTTTAGCTTCTGTTGGAGAACTTGATAACAAACACGTGAAGGACTAAACTTAGTTCTTGTCCATGGCCACAAGGGTTTCTCATCAAGTGATGTACTAAATGTGGGGCGGAATTCAAAGAACATAATGTTTGACGAGATGAATAATACGTGGCATGGCATAACATACCAAAAAATGACATAATGTGAATAATAATTTGGGAGTTGTATATGGTCTCCTCGTCAGTGTTATAAATCATATCATCAAGTTTAAATTATTATGATAGCTAGAAAAAGATCTTTCTCCGAATGATAATCAGAGGATGTTACATGCATATATTTCTTCTTGTATTTAATAACACCTGATTCTGTTCCCCCCCCCCCCCCCCAAAAAAAAAAAAAAAAAAAAAAAAAATAAAAATTTGATTCTTATCTAGTGACAAGCTTTGTTTAAATAAATCCAATTATCTCCTGCTGAGTTCTTTAAGAACTTGGTGTTATGTAGATTCTTCCCCAATAACAAAGAGAATTTGGCAGGATTCTCACCTATAAAAGCAAAATTGCAAAGTATTGGCCTGCTTATTTCGCACGAAGGGACAGAATACACTCTTCCCGTTGAGTATAATCAACTAATTCTCAGTCAATTACAATTAATCGGAATTGAGCAGTTACCTAGAATTCTAAATGACCGGTTAAAAGCCCAACTCATCGCTTACAAAGGGGTCAAAAAGGTCCGTAAATCTTAAAGTAGAAACTATCACATCTCAGGTCAGTGCCTAACTTGCTGAGCCCATGTCTGATGCTACATAATCTGACAAACCAGACCCCTATAAATATATATATTTAGCTAGAATCACAAATAAAACCCATTTATTCAAGCACCATCTTATGAATGGTTTTCCTTCTATATAGTGCTATCTGCTAAATAGAAACCTTGTATGTGGAAGACGCGAGAATTTTATATACTTCAACTAGAAGGCTGATTCCAGTGGAGTCCAAGGAAACAGAAGAGACAAGCACTCCAATATGTGTTTCATCAACATTTATTATCAATTTATCGTCTTTCAATCAAAGAAGTGACAATTTCAAATGCCCATGAAGTGTTCTCTGCTATCTGCAACCAGACACGCCCATCTAATACTCTGATTACCCAATTTCACTCAATCAAATCAAGACCTGGTTCTTGGAACGGAGTCCCATGAATTAATTACCATTTTAGAATAACTTTAGAGCTCAAGTAAATAAAAGCACCCAGGAATAGAGCTGTTAAAATGTCAACGAATGAAACACATCCGCCAAAAAATCAACTCCGGAGATGAAAAACACATGATAGAGAACCAAGAAAAAGAGGACGCGTAAGCAAATACATATTGGAAATCAATTCGGAAATTTTACTCAAAATAAGGAAGAAGTAAGTCAAGAAACATATACCTGCAGAGGTAGATTTGGCGAGATCGACAGAGGGCATTGAGATTCAAGACTATAAAGAAATAAAGCAGAGTCGCGATGACACATAGGCGATGATGATGCATATTGTAGCAAAGAAAAAGCCATCATGTAAAGGAGAAAGATCGAGGCAGCCATCGGTGAAGACGGGTATGTAAATCGCAGAGCTAAAAGAAAATAAGCCTAAAGGAGGTAAATGATGAGCTGAATTTGTTATCAGAAAAAGCTTTATTGTGCTAACTTCTCTCTTTATTCTGCCTGGTTTTTTGTTGGGTCTGAAAATGGAGGTGGAGGAGGAGGAGGTGGTAGGTGGCTATTGCTTGACTGTGTTCAATCGTTGGTTTGGTTCGCTGATTCCAACAAGAGGGGCCAAAGGAACCTACTTTTCCAGCTCAAATAGCGTTTTCCCATTTCCATATTATCTTTAAGTTCTTACTCTCTTAAATCGCTTTCCTCACCCTCCCTCTGTTCCGTGTGCACGCGCTTTTTGTTTTTTATTTTTGTTTTTTTAGAATATTAGGGAAAAGCATTTAAAAAAAAACAAATATTTATTAATAAATAGGGAGAATGATAGGTAAAAACCAATTGAAGTTTAAAATTATGTTGAGAACAACATTAATGAGATTAACCAGAATAATAAAGAAATTACCTATTTAGTATTTTGAAATTCAAAGGGTATTTTTGAGATTTTCTCTAATAAATATCTTTACCAATTAATATATAAATTTTAATAATCAACACTAAAAACTCCCTGTATTTTCTTTAAATCCATCTTAATATTTGACTGTTAGTTATAAATTGATATTCTCTGTGTATCTTTAAAAGTTATAACATTAAAATATCTTCTAAAATCTAAAAATAATTAGAAATCTACCTCTTTAGAGTTTTGATTATTTTAAAAAACTTAAAAAATCATGATTTTTTTAATAATAAACTTCTTTTAAAAATATGTGATTTTTCATGAAAAAATCAATATAATATGAATCTATGCACATATGATTTGATTATATTGGCACAGTATATCCAAAGATTTAAAAAAACTCGATCCAAAGATTTATGTCAATCCATTATTATATAGCATCTCTATTATTGTTAAACACAACAATCAAGATATATTTAAAAGATACATATGACACTATTTTTGTTAAACACAACTCAAGATATGTTTAAAAGAATATATTTTAAAAATACATGTGATACTAATTTATTGGGAACAAGACATCTATTATATCAACTATTATATGTAACTATGTAAGTTTTCTCTAACACTTGAATCTAATTTATTTATCTTTCTTAGTCCTTTCAACAAAAATCAACTGACTTTTATATTAAAAAATAGAAGGCGTTTCAATTATTATTATTTTTTTTTAAAAAAAAACTTAGTATAATTTTACTACTGTTTCTATCTTATGCTCAACTAGAGAGCTCAAGTTTGATTACAGGGTGCCTATCCTAGAAAACAACGGAGAAAACATTAAAAACAAAAGAAAACTGTATATAAGCATTTAGTGGCAAAACTCTTTTCCATCCATACTATCAAATCAAAAAAAGTCTTTTTTCATAATTTATGGTCATTCGAATTAGCATAGAGTTATTATAAATCGTTCTGTTGAAATGAGGTAGGTCAAGAAAATTGCAATTTTTTCAACAAAATCTTTTTCAAAAAGCATTTGACATAAATAAGTTTTAAAAGTGACAAAAATATCAATAAATAATTTAAAATGATGTATATTTACTAAGACCGTTAAAATTCATCAAATGTCCGTTAAATTTACCATTTTAAATTTAACGGACATTTAATGAAATTTAACGACCTTTGGTGAATTTAACGGATGTTTGATGAAATTTAAAAGCTTTGATAAATCTACACTATTTTAAATTGTTTATTGGTATTTTTAAATTTAAAACTTATTTGTCTTAGATCTTTCATCGAAAAAAAATTTATTTGTAAAATTACGTCTTAACCTAAAAATATCTTAAAAAATAGTTCTTTATCTGAAACTACTACCACGATGCCATGATTATTTATCTCTTGGATTTTTAAAAAAATGTAAAGCCTGGTTTAATCCATATTAAATCATTAAAAAACTTACTTCACAGTGAATTTTACGCCTCGAGAAGATTAATCTCTAATTATTAGCTGAGACTTAACACCTGAATTCTACTAAAAATATATATTTATATCGGTGGATAATGGGTTCATGAACATGATTTGATTATTAATAAATTATACATTGATACACACGTGTGTATACACGTTTTAAGTAAATTCCTTTTTCCCCCATTAAATTTGACAGTAAATTGATGTTTTTAATAATAAATAAACTTTTAGTTAAGATGATCAGTGATCTTAATAAAAAGGAGAGTACATGTTTAAATGCCGGGGAACACATTTATTGAGATTGAGAGGGCTTCAATCTGAATGCAAGAATATGTTTAAGTAAAGAGTGAATTTAGGATATTCACTGTTCACACTTCACACCAATAATATATATATATATATTTTCTTTTAACAATAAGAGTCGGTTTTCGTTAAGCTGACCTTGACGAAAAAATTAGAGGCCTTTAAGCAGGTTGACGGCGGGCGCGTGCTAAGCCCTAACCGGAAGCGCGAAGGTAGAAGGCAACTGCTTCCGTACATTCTCTGTCTCCGATCTCCCAAAGGCCAAAGCTATAACATCGAATACAGAGGAAAGAGGAATTAGGGTTTTTGAAACTGATAATGGATATGGCAGCCGAGAAGAGAGAATTAGAGATCAGCAACAAGACTTCCAATGCTAACTCTAACAACACTAACCTCGACCAAATCATAGATTCTTCACCTCCTTTGGCTTCCGCTGGTAACGATACTTCTAATAAGGAGGCTGAAGAACGACAGGCTCGTGAGCTCAAAGCTGGTCTTCATCCCCTAAAGGTTCCTCTCCTTGTTTTCCGTTCACATGACTATTTGTGTGTGTGTGTGTGTGTGTTTTTTTTTTTTTTCTTCTGGATCTTGACAGTCATCAATGGTCCAACTATATGCGAACATCTGTTTTTATCTTTGGCTATTTTTTGCATATAATTTTGAGTTAAGAGAACATTGCTGAGGGGTTTTTGTGACGAGTATGTTCGTTTTTGAGCTCAATTAATGATTATCTCAATTTCAATTTCAATTACATCATAATCGTGGTAGTTGGGACCTTCTTTTTTATTTCAAAGCAGAATATACCCTTTACATGAGAGGATACATCGCCGATGTTCTATAATTCCCTTCGCCCTCAAAAGCTATTGTGCAATTTGACCGAATCATTTATTCATTTCGTGTTTATAATGTCTTTTGAGCAGCACAAATTTGTATTTTGGTATACCCGCCGTACGCCTGGAGTTCGAACTCAGACATCATACGAAGATAACATCAAGAGAATTGTTGATTTCAGTACGGTAAGATCATAAGTTTCTTTGGCTTGCATGGGTCAAACTGCACGTATTTGAATACTTACCTCATTGCAAATATTCTTTCTTGTTCTTGGGCACTTTCCTGATTCTTTAGTGTTACAAATTAATAGGTTGAAGGCTTTTGGGTTTGCTATTGCCATCTGGCTCGTCCTTCCTCCTTGCCAGTTCCAACAGATTTGCATCTTTTTAAGGAAGGAATTCGCCCTTTATGGGAGGTAGTAGGCATTCAAAAGCCTGACCTTTGAGTTGCCCTTTTTGGTTGATTGGAATTTGGAAATGTCTGAACTGCTGAATTTTCAACACTCTATAACAGTTTTAATCTGCAATGACATGCTGGGTTATTTTTTCTTTTCAGGACCCAGCCAATTGTAATGGTGGTAAGTGGATTATACGATTCAAAAAGGTTGTTTCAGGCCGCTTTTGGGAGGACTTGGTAAGTCAAAGTCTTTATTTATTTGAAGTCTTTTTCTCTTTATCTCTTCCCTGTGAAATGTCTGCCAGCCTTTTTTATTTTTCCAGATGAATATATAACTTCATTTTTCTTGTCAACTTGATGAACACTAAATAGCTCGTTACTAATGTATTTTGTATAGTTAATGGCAGCATTTACTTATTTAAAGTGATTATTCAAATTTGCTATCACATCATTATGGTATGTTGATTGGATATGGATCTCAAATGTCTTTATTTTCACCATTGCTGATGGTGAAGATGTTTCCTAGTTTACAGATTCCAAACTGTGTTGAAAAATTGTCTCTCAGTTGTCCTATTTGTGTTCCTCTATTAGGGTTATGTCTATGTGGGCTTCTCATTGGACCAATAGTTCCTTAGTTTCTTGCTTGGATTGTGTGATCTTTGGGTGGTAATCTAATAAATTCCTGATTTGACCATTGAAAATGAAATCATATGAAAAATGCTGATGTCACTTAAAAGAAAACCTAGAACATTTAAGCTCTACTAACATTTTTTGCATGGATTGAGTTTGGCCCTAACTACAATATGAGAGTAAATCAGTACCTGTTAATGAATAATAGAACTCAATTTTGAATTAACCACACACATCCTCAACCTTTTGAAAACACCAGGGGATGATGCTGATTGGTTTGGTTACTGGTATTTCTTTTGGCTTCTTGAAGAAGCGTTTTAAGAGTATGGAAGGATCTAAAGTCTCCAGAGAGACTTTTTTTTTTTAAAAAAAAAAGTCAGGGAAAGAATGTTGCATGGGTTTAGCTTTTCTCACGTGGCAGGAAGGTTCTCTTAAGTATTTTGTTTTGGTGATTGGCAACTGGCTTGTTTGATTAATCTCCTTGTTTAAGTATTTTCATTATTGGAAATTATATAGGGTTTAATGTTTCTGCTTTTGCTGCAGAATTTTTTTTCCCGCCACATTCACATAAAACTGAGTGAGTTTCATTGTAAAAAGAAGAGAGAGAAAATATTATTGGGAACCACTTACTTTTATGTGAGTGGCAGAAAAAATATTTCTGCATCATAAGTAGAAACATTAAACCCAATTATATATTGAGATGGTTTTGTAATGTGCCTGATTGAACAATGCTTATTCTGTGAATTTTGCTGTAAAAAACATATATATATGCGAGAGCATTTCAGTCAATAAGATTCTATATATTTGGTTGATTCTGTTTATGTGAATTCTTTCTTTCAAAGTTGTCCCTGTCCTTTTAATGTTATATATGATGATGACTAGTTATAGACAGACCTAATCACACCAGAAATCTCTCGTGCTCAGTTATATTTTAATCATGATCTGTCCGCATTTATTATATATAGAGGCGAAAGTTCATCTTCTGGCTTGGTGACGCCAAAATACAGTTGTGTAGGGCTAAGAATTGGTTATGGGGGATTTTGAGACATGCTTGACTGTGTGCAGGTTCTTGCCTTAGTAGGTGACCAGCTCGATTATGGGGATAACATAAGTGGTGCAGTACTAAGCATCCGTTTCAATGAGGATATATTGAGTGTCTGGATTCGCAATGCATCTGATAATCAGGTTAACATCTATCACTTGGTTCTGCGTGTCTTTGCGCGTTCATGCAACATGTCTAGATTTTATTTATAATATTCTTAATCTTATTTTTTTCAATCCAGGCCGTGATGGCTCTGAGGGATTCAATTAAACGTCACTTAAAGCTTCCTCATAACTATGTCATGGAATACAAGCCCCATGATGCCTCTTTGCGAGACAATTCATCCTACAGAAACACTTGGTTGAGAGGATAGAGCTACCTTAAAGGCCCTCTTACACGGGCATATGTGCGCACCAACACTGAGGGCATCTGCCGCTGATCTTTTCAATTATTGTCTACATTACGCTGACGATCCTGCTGGGTGCGCCATGGCCTGTGTTTATCGTTTGAATTCAACAATAGGACTGCAATATTGCACTGGTTTCTGTATTGTCTTTGCTGTGGGGTTTTATGTCTCGTTTTGTGTGATGAATTTCAGTCCTCCGTTGTAAATAGGAGCAGGGCTTTAAAGCCAAATTAAATTTGCATGGCATTTAGCGATAACCCTTGTAGTTGAGAAGCTTTATTCGATATTGACATGGATGATGATCAGATGATAACTACTCGCTCTCCTCCCTCATATAAGATATTTATTTAATTTGATTATATTAAAAAAGTTAGTTAAATTAATTAACATGACATTTAGTTAAGTTAGTATATGACATGCATTTTTAAAAATATCCTAACCATTTTTAATTCCCTCTACTTTTGAATTAGTTTTGAAGGAGCAACAATAGAGAATAAATTAGAAAAATATTGACAAACATGAAAAATATACTACCTCCAGTCCTAATTATAAGACTAGGTTTTTTTTTTTTTTTGGAGATATTAAAGAAGTTAAATAAATTACTTAATCATATAAGATATTGTGTATTTTAGATTATATATTAGTTTATTAGTCAAACTAATTAGTTTGAAGACAAAAAAATTAAAAAATTAAATACCCTAAAATAATTTAATTAACTTCTTTAATTTTTCCCAAAAAATTAACTTGTTCTTATAATTAGAACTGAAGGGAGTAGTTTATATTTTAAAATAAGATTAATTTTCTAAAAATGTTCTATATTAAGGACCATTAGGAGTATTGTTCCTAGAATTAATCTTGCAAATTTTAGATTAAAATTCTTAGTTTGTTTCGAATACTTGATTGTGGCCTAAAGGCTTCTGCTAAGTAAGGTAAAGAGTGCTCGACCAAAAAAAAATTACGGTAAAGAGTGCATCATTACTCATCAGGGGAGCGGCAACATTCTCTAATTCACTACTATTTAAACACATAATACTTCATTTAAACACCTTAAGTGCTTTCTGTGCATTTGCTTGTAGGTATACTGGGGGCATATTTTCTCAAACTGGATGGATGTCGTGAATTTGGACAAAGTATAAGCTACATATTTAATAGATAAATTGACTATGAACAAACTACTTCAAACACAAAATGCACAATAATTTCTTGATGGAGGTAACCCTATTGGACATTGGATAGTTACAGAAGACCAAATCAAAGTCATAAAATGGGGAACGTGATAATACAATTGTCTTCCATCAGGTTTGGAGATAAAAGGCAAAGTCACTATTTTCAGCATGCCTGAAAAGCTCCAAGATGCAAGGAAGAGAGCATTATTCAGAGTTCTACCGGTAATTGCACAAGCTGAGAAAGTAGCGACCAGTTATGGCATGAATTCAACTCGATGAGAACCAAAGTGCCCAATGGGTACGCATATAGCTTTTATGGGATATTGCAACTATGTGCAGTCAAGCTATCTTAAACAGATGATTGGAGGCCAATGATACCTGCCCAGCAATTTGTTATGGTCAGCCTTGAAGCAAAAGACAGCGGACATTCTTAAGCCAAACTGAACTTGACACTGACATTGGAAATCTTTTGTATCGATGTCCCCTAGGCCCTACTTCGCCGGCTAAAAATGCCATGCCGTTTAAATGCTACCACTCTGGTCCTATTTATAAGTCCAATTTGACCCAAAAAATTTGGTCCTATTTATAAGTCCAATTTCATATAATAAATAAGATTGTGACTATTTTACCCATATTAATTATACTCATAAAGATAGAGAGAGAAGAAACAGTTAAAAAATGTCAAATCATAAATGAGGGCAAAGTTGAAAATTTACCCACATAATATTGTGTCAATTGCCTTTCCTTGGTATGTGAGATTTGGTCAAACTGGACTTATAAATAGGATCAAAGTGGTAACAATTTGGTTTTAAGTGCTTCAATTTCAAGCAGTTTAATTATTAACATTCCTACGGTCCATTTGATCTTTACACAAAAATAAGAAATCCGTGTGATGAGGGCATGGAGCTTTGCCTAGGGTTTAGGCTTTTTGTTTCTTAACTAGTAAATTCCTCATGTAACTTTTTAAATAAATAAATAATTGGAAAAAACATATGATTTGTTATATTAAAAATAATATTAAACAAATAGGTATTCATGTTATAATAAGTAAACGTTAAAAAAAAAAAAACTTGTTTTTTTAAATGTTTCTAAATTTTACAAAATGGTAATTTAAGAAAGAGATTAACAACTAAAATCAAGAAGAATAGTTTAGGTTAGTAATAGTGGAATTGATTGTAGAAGAGAACTAGAGAAGCATTACCGCATCCTACTCTTGCACCAGCATTACCAGAGGTCTTGCTTAGTTCATGCCCACCTGTTTCATCACAAGATATGCACAAACAACAGTTTCATACCCAGTTCATAAGCGTCTAAACAAATACCATGAAGGTCAGAGGCAATCACATGTAACCAAGTGAAAATTTTGAGACATCTGAAAATAGGGACATAACACTAGTCATTACTCACTAGATATGATATTAGGGTAGGACTAAACTTGTTCGCTTTCATCACATCCTAGGCGTGACTTCTGAACCTTTGTTAGACCTTAAGGTGCAAGTATGAGTCGTTAGCACTTTTGTTTGAATTATCATAATTGCAAACTAGACACATCTCAATATCCTAGGACTTCATTCTGAAGTCACATCAAGTAACGACTTTGTGAATATAGTTAACGCACACTTTCTGCATAGACGCTGCATTAGAAACAATACCGGGGGAGAAATATCCAATTTCAAATGCTAGCGATTAGTTTTCAACCACTAGACAGAGAAATTTACTTTCACAAGTAAAGGATATTTCCAAATGGAATTTCCTAGAACCATGAGGGCAGAAGACAGAGACAACTTAGGTTGGAAAAACATGTGTAATGCATTCATAATGAAGCATTTGGGTTCAGACATGACAAGGGACTTATATTATTTTGAAATTACTCAGCTACTCTGTTCATATTACGATATGCATAGGTAAGGAATCAACTGTCATGCATTATACGCTTTTGTCATTGTAGCAGTAACAGCACCAAAAATGGGTCTTAAGTACGAGGAAGAAAAAGTAAACAGCCAAGAGATATGCAATACGAAAGATGTGCTTGTAATAGAATAAAACCAGCCAGGAAGAGTGATTCGCATTCTAATCTTCTCATGTAGAACTTTTAAGCGTAGTCAAGACAGAGCTAAATAGACAACCAACTTCAGCACCTTATATTTGTAAAATTATATAACTAGGAAAAGTAAAAAAGAAGAAGCTATTGCTGACAATGATGGATACGAAAACTCTATTTAGGAGCCAAATTTCATAATCTTACCTCTACCAAGATCGTCAGGATCAGCATGCACAACGACTGCCCTCCCAAGTATGGAATGAACTCCACTTAGTGGTATCTACAGGTTGAAAATGAAGACATAAGGCCCTGTTAAAGTAATTTGCCAAATTAAATAAAGTATATTAACACAGAATAAACCAGATAGATGGTCAGTACACCATGGGCGAGTGCCTACCTGTCTGTCTGTGATTGAAACATCAGCAACCCCTACAGAAGATAATTCATGCAATAAGTTCCTCAGAAAAAGACTCAAAGGAGTCGAAATGTTAAAACGGATAAGGAAAATTAAGGTAGTAAATACCATCCAGGCCTGCAACAACGTTACCCAAATCTCCAGCATGACGCTCATCATCTGTTCGAGCCCCATGGTCTTTCTTGAATGGATTGAAATGAGGGCCTGCGATTCAGAACAATTTATCACGGAAACTAATTCGAAAACGAAAAGGATACTCAGCTGGAGGAGAGTGCGAATTCGTTATGAATCGAAAGAAATAAAATTACGAACCAGTGGAATTGCAGCCATTAGTGGTGTCACCGAGAGCGTGAATATGGAAACCGTGAAGGCCCGGGGACAAACCAGTGATTCTCCCTTTTACATGAGTAGTTCCTGCAGAATCTTACCCAAAGTTAGCTGAATTTGGATTAAACAATTACAACAGCTTCAACACAAAAAAGTTTTTAAAAAAAAAATGTAGAGTAAGAGACCGTCGGGGTGTTGCACAAATTGAAGAGCTCCTCTCACGTTGTTATCTCCGGCGATCAGAGCCACAGCTTTCACAGTCACCTTTGCAGCTTCCATGCCTGGCCTTCGTTGTTTTCACTCAGTTTGTGTCCGTCCACAGAAATGAGGATTACCAGCAAACACGAGGGAAGCAACAAGCCCACTACTATCACAATTACCAAAACAAAATATGCCTAACTTTTAGTTATTTGTTTACAAAATAGTCCCAAGTGGCATTTTAAACATTTTTTGGGGTGGTTTCATGTTTATAATTTAATTTTGCTAAGGTTAGTTATTTAGATAACTAATGCATTGGCGTAATTATATATATATTTTGGAGAAATAATTAAAGGAAATGCCTATCTATTTATTAAAAAACACAAATCTACATAGTGCTAATCACCTAATACCAATTTATTGGCCAAAAGAATAAAAGAGGGTGCTACATAAAGTTGTCTTTAATGATAATACTTAGTCATAAGAGAAAATAAAATGGGAATAAGTATGAAATAATGTAATCAAAACTATGTTAGTGTTTGATTTTTTATTATTATCTATTTTAATTAATTTTTAATTTATTATTTTTAAGTTATTAAATATTATTAAATGTTAATTTGATAATAAAATTTTTTTAATTTATTTTAATTATTATTTTTCCTTAATTTATTAATTTAAATAAATAAAACATATGAAATTTAGAAAACTTAGTTATTTATTTATTTAAATTAACTAAAGACTTTTGCTTTTAACAGAAATTATTATTGATTTTAAAATTTTAAATGGAATAATATGAAAATAGTTCTAATTATAAAAAAAGGGCAATATTTGCCAACAAGCTTTAATAATTTAAATTTTCTATTATGAGTATTTTTTTGGAAATATATATTGACTGATTATATCTAAACCCCCTCTCTGTTGAAACAACGTTATTTAACAAATGACGAGGTATAACTTTTGTGTTATGTCAATGAATCTTTAAAACATCTGTTTCTATATTGCCCTTTTTTTAGAGTTTGTTGGTTTGGTAGTTTGTCAGAACTTATTTATGGATTATGGATGCTCATTCTCATTGTAGGGCCATTACAATTGCAGCTTCTTGCACTTCGGACCACAAAATAGATATAAATGACGTCTTTGAAATATAAGCAACAAGTAAACATATCATCACAAGTGATGAGTGACATAATCTTCATTCCTTCTCACTTAAAATAAATGTAGTTAGTCATTTTTATGATGTTTAATTCATAAGGAGTTGATATGGGACAACTACACACAGCCATAATCTATTTTTCTAATGAGAGAATTAAAAATGTGTGATTTTGTGGCTTATCTAGACCATCAAAAGGCATGATTTATGCAGATATAGTAAACCTAAATCCCAGAAGATCTGGAAGCACTCCTTTTGAGAAAGGATTGTGACTCTTTTGGCTTTTTTCACAGACAAATATTCTGAAGGAACTCCACAGATCTGTAATTAGATTACATAGTACCCTGTAAAGAAACTAAAACTCTCAAAATATTAAGTTTTCACCCAAACGTATACTTAAAATTCATAGATACAAAAGATGCTTCAAGATTTACATTAGAGGATACTTGGATACAGATAAGACAGGTGAAAAACAAAGCACTCACATCACAAATAGCTAATGCAACTCCCTTTCTAGCTGATATTTATGAAGCAGCGAGGCAAGCAAAACTCTATCCCAAGTCAAGATCCTGAACTCTTCCTGACTCCTGAGATTATTTATGAAAGATGGTCGATAGATAGTATTAATTAGAAGTACTCAAGATATATCAGAAAGACTGATTTAAAAGGTCATTTAGAACTTTTGAATTTAGCAGAACATTGACCATAAGGGTGGAAGATCCCAAAGAGCTTCTTCATTAGAGTCCTGGACTGTTTCCATGTACTCATGCACTCCATTAATTGCATAGAGTGAAGCTGATATTTGTCTTTCAACTTTCATCCTCTCAAATTCTGAAATCTCTAACTCAAATGTGTCAGCAACAGCTTCAGACTTTGGCACTTCCAATACTTGAGCAAAAGGAAAACGATCAATGAAAGGTCCAATACCCCATGAAAGGTTTGATTGGGAACCTAAATCAAACCCCTCCCTGCAACTGCTCAAATCTGGTCTATATCCTTCAGCAAATAGTTCGGTGTTCTGAATTTTCCCACTAGAAAGAGCACTATCATTTTTTTCACCATTGCTTGAGTCTGAGTTCCTAGTACTGGTAGAGCTAGTAGGGTTGACTTGTGAGGAAGAAGCATCAACATCTTGTTCTTTCGTTCCTTTTCTGTTGTTAAGCAGATTTCGGATACGAGAGGCAAGAGGAGAATCCATGGAGACACGAGTGATGAAGTTGGTGCGAGTGTTGGATCCTCGAAGGAGGCAGGCAGCTTCATCATAAGCCCTGGCTGCTTCTTCTGCAGTCTCAAATGTTCCAAGCCACATTCTTATCTTCTGGGTTGTGTCTTTGATCTCAGCCACCCATCTCCCAGAAGGTCTCTGTCTCACCCCAACAAATTTGTTTGTGCCATTGTTCTTGTTCCTTCCTTTGAACTTGCTTCCACTTCTGATTGGAACAGCTGATGCTTTCTGAAACTGCTTTGGTTGCTGGAAGTGAATTTCCATGACAAGGTGTTCAAGAGATGGTGTTTGAGGGATATAAGCAGAAACCAGTCCAGCTTTTAAAGTAGTAGTAGTAGTAGTAAAAGGCTATTCTTCATGCTGCTAGTTGCAAGTTGTGGGATTATATTATATTGGATGAAAAGTTGCCCATCTTTCAATTGCAAGTGGTATTAATATAACAGAAGCACATCATCTTGAAATTCGTACAGTTTTTTTAATTTATACTACCTCTAGTGCTTAACGTAAGAACTACTTAGGGGTTGGATTTGATTTTAAATATAAGACCTCAATATACTTTGTCTCTTAAATTTATAATTCTTTCTCAATATAAATTTATAATTATTTTTCTAAAGTATTTCCGGACCTCAATCTACTTTATCTCTTAAATTTATAATTATTTCTTTAAAGTATCCCCATTGATTAAACATGTCAGGGATTTTCATCTAAGTATAGTCATGATTAAAAAGAGGTACTTTAGGTAAATCAACACATATTTGTTATAAATAGTTAACTAATTTTCTTTGTTTACCCAAATTAGTTAAATAGCTTTTACATTAGGTAGTATTCTGCATGATAGAGACAAATTAGCCTTCAAATTTACTTACCCCCGCAAAAAAAAAAAAAGATTGTCCTAAATATTTAATATAAAATGGATTTTCTTATACAAAATTTATACATTTGGACCAAAAATTTATACATTTGTCCCTTAATTAGTTAAATTTATACCTTTTGGACTACCCATTTCTCCTATGACCAAGGAATGAAAGTTAAATTAATTTTTTTTTCCAACTTTACCCCTACTTTAATGATGTAGGTTTAAATGAGTTAGTTAAAAATGAGGGCATAATGGAAAAATAGTAATAAATGAGTTAGTTAAAGTAAGTTGGTGCCTTATAATTAAAAAAATGTTAGTGATTGGTGCGCTTATAATAAGGATCGGAGGAGTATACATTTAGCCCCCAACATTTTTCCCAAGATCTTGCCACCTTTACTTTTAAACAGATGACTAGAAGCTATTTGCTGTCTCCTTTAGTTTTTGCTGTCTGAATCAGTCAGGATTTAGTTTAATATGTGCGCCAAACATAAAATCCAATTGCATTGCTTTTCTTCTCTCAACAGCTTAGCTTTGACAATTCATTTTGGGAAAACTACTTTGATACCATCATATTTTAGTGTCAAACAGTTAATTATAAAAATGCGTGTTAGTTAATTTCCACTCAAGTCTGGACATTTTGAGACAGAAATTGAAGTCCGTATAAAAATAAAAGTATTGTTACCTAACTAGTGATCCTATATCTTGAACCACCATTAAAATATAACTTAATAGTCAGTGTCCAATATGAGAAATGATCCTTAGGTCACGCTAAAGAACAAGGAATAGCCAAACCACCTAGAAATCCCCAGCAGAAGAGAATAAGAGGCGAGGATTCGAGGGGATTGATAAAAATCCTGTCTTTGTCTTGTCTTCCTCTGATTGTTGTTGAGTCAAAGGTCAAACAGTTGAAAGGAAAGAAGTTAAGGCATGTATGAAAGCCACATGGAGTCTCCAAAACCATCCCCTCTTATGTACCCTTAAACCAAGACACTAAACCATGCTTGAGACACAGCTGGACCAAGCAAATGATCACTTGACCATTTCATTTCTTATGTTCTGTTCATAGATTCTTCCTAACCCATAAGTTTGTCTGTCTGATTTTCTAATCGGCTGAGGAAGACGTTTAAGATATTTCAATTTGAGCGAATCTTGAAGAGTTCCTTTTCTCTAAATTTTTTTATAATGACAATTGAATAATTAATTATTGGATGGCTCTAAGTTCACAATGGATCAACGTTAGACATGGATGGAGATATGGGGAAAAAGACATTAATTAGTGTTATCGCATTCTTTAAGTTGGCTATCTAACTTGGCATTGTTATCTTTTCAAAATTCAAATTTATCCAATATGTAGACACATCTAAATTTGTCTGAACTTAAGTTTTAAAAAAGATTTGACGTTTGGTTACTAGTTTTGTATAACATGATGAGTATTTTTTTTTTCGCTTTTTTGTACACCTTTTTGTATGGTAGGTGGCACGCAATAAAACAAGAGGGAAGATGAATGATGATTGGTGCTTCAACTGCTAAACACAAAGGGCCTTCATGACCTTCAAGTTATTTCTTGAAACAAATTTTGATCCTAACGATCCTGCATGCGTCATTTGATATATTAATGATGAACCGAAATCGAATCATTGAACTGAGAAAATATTTACAAGACATGATCAACAGTTTTGTTTTTAAGAAAATCTTCGCCGTACATATACTTGCCTGCCAACCTTCTGAGAAAATATTTCAAGTATCAACATTTGTCAACGGATACACATTTGTCAACGGATATATTACGTGGATTTAGATGCCGAAATTGAGGGGGCAGAACGTCGGTCAAATCTTAACCCTTTCCCCATGATGGGAGTCATATTTCACATTATCAATATATTGAGTTTAAATTAGATGGGGCTTAAAAGTTAGGTGTCAAAATTTACGAGTACCCTTATAAAATAGTAAACTCGCCCTTTGCAACTTGTGAAACTACACTTTCACTACTTTGAGTGTGAATGGTATTAAAAGAAAGACAAAATGGCAAGTTTACTCATAGTTATTCTTCTGGACTAGAATAGGATTCTGGGCTTTCAAGGTACAATCATATTCTCAGACCTGAACCGGACCACGGACCAGGAACCGGTGGGTCAAACCTGGTTTGATTTTTATTTTAGGTTTTTTTTATTTTATTTTTTTTTAAAAAAAAATCTTTAGAATTTCATACTAATAACTCAAAAAAAAAAAAAAAAAGTCAATCTTTTTTTTTCACCTGGCCCACCCATCGACCTCGATCAAAGATCTCAACCGGCCACGGTGGCGTGACCGGTCCGGGTTTCAGAACCTTGATGTGAGCTCAGTCAAAACAGCGAAACAAAGCAAAAAGTCCTGGATTACTTCTCACCTTGAATATGATAATCTGTCATTTGGCAAAGAAACCTCAGAAGTCCTATTAACGGATGGAGAAAGTAGATGCAATAAAATTATTCTGAAACTATACTTTTAAAATATAATTTTTAGAACATAAAAAGGCTGTAGTCGCAATAGTTGAATGCGAAGGGGCGGAAAGAGAAATCAGAAACCATTATAAAGAAGCTTATAAATACAAAATAATCAAATAAAGAGTTTCTGACATCAAAGGACAAATAAATTGCCAAAACTGTTTTAACTCGCAAAAAGACACAATGGTACATGAGTGGCTTGGATCACACCTTGTCCCATCATCCAGAGATGGGATCAAGTTACAACCTTGTTTGAGTTGTGATTCCTTCCAGACAAAGGGTTCCTTCTGAACAACGCTTTGATGCAAACATTCTACACCGAGAATTTCTATTCTTCCAATCCTACCAATCAAAACCGCTCTGAGCGACAAACCATGCCTCAGAATTTCTGGATATAATGACCAAATCTGGATTCAGCAATCAACAAACACGAACCAGAGTACCAGACACAGCTGATTCTCAAAAGGACACTCCAACGCCCAAGGAACAACTTTGACTTGACGCAGCAGCTTTCCTTAAATATCTTTTGAGGAGGGACCATCGCAAACATACCATAGAAGATAACTAGGATGATAGGATGGACTGCAGTGCAAGTTGTTGCTGAGGCTGCAAGGATGACCAAGTAGAAGCAAGGGTAGACGGTGGCAAAGTCTGCTGAAGCTGCCTCAATAGATTAATCATCCGACTTGCAGTTTGTTCAGTTGCCAGATCATTGCCCGCACATAAAACCTTCCCAACCATTGATGGAGATGAGTTTTAAAACAGTAAAGGAAGCAGCACCGATATCTTACAGAAATAACTAGGCACGTAACAAAATCATAATGGATATACCTCAGCAAAAACAGCAACTATTTTGGGAAGATATTGATGGTTGGGGCCTAAAAGTTCTCCATCTGACCTGTGAAACGCATATAACATGATCAGGATCAATTTCAAAAGGGGCAGCATATAAAGCAGATAGCATTCAGATTAAAGTCAAAACATGCTCCAGATTTAAATCGAATTTTTACCTCTCAACCATGGAACAGAGTTGGTCATGCACAACCTTAGCCTCAATCAAATCACCCTTTATGGGCAAACAATTTAGCCAGACCGGAACAAGCTGCCACCCATGAACGGCACAATGATAAAACCAATAAAACGGGCAAATAAAGTGGTACACTTGTAATCAACAATGAGTTAAAACAACTAATAAATACTTGAGGTTTCTGCAGATAAGCATCCAATAACATCACATCTAGAAATCAAACATGGAAGCAGAGTATATTTATAGTAAACTTCATTTCTAGAAAGAAAGCAATATATCATAACCCCTATCCTCGAACCAGTTTCACAGTAGCACATTAGAGATAATATTCTAATCGTCACTTTGTAAAAAATGAGACTTCCAATATCCACAACAATTGTTGAACATCATATTTGTATAAATGTCTCCAAATATGATTTTCAACAAATCCTGCTTGCCTAGAACTAATTACCCATATCTGGCTAACTCAGATAGCTATTTACTAAAGCCTGAAGGTGATGGGGGTTAATATGGCTCGACAATAACAAATGTTTCGCTTTTCGCATGTCAAGCATCTGCACATCTTTAATAGTAGAGCTTCTTCTGTTCCGCTACTATCTAGAAATCAATACAATATGACCAGAAGCATAATAGCGCTCTAGCAAATGTAAACAGTATGACTACGACAACTTGAAAACTGTGATTTTGACAATGACCAATGCATGTCGGGCTCTTTTTTTTTTTTTTTTTTTTTGGGGGGGGGGTGTTTGTCAACAGCCAGAGCACTAAATGCTAAAATGGAGACATGCAGCCACGAAATACTAAGTACCTGTGTTGCATTTATACTATCTCGGTGGAACTGGCATATTTTTCCAAAAGCTGAGACAGCATTGTCGTATGCCATAACATTATCTGAATGAAGAGCATTTGGATGCCGTATCACAGCATCTAATCTTGAAAGTGCCTCTGCAATAGAAAAGAGAAATTTACCAAAGCAGTAATTCAAGTCACAACACAAAATTAAATTAATATTAAGCAATCAACCTCCAACAAAGGGTTTGAAAACAGATCCACCAAATTCAGCACAAACACCAACCCCATAAACAGCTGCCTGAAAAGGGCATTAAATTTGGATGGATAAGAACCAAAATATATACTGGAACTTGGTGCATAACAAAAATAAATAGACAAGTCAAAGCAAAAACCTGTCGAACATCAGCATACTCATCATTGCATGCTTCAAGTAGGAATGGAAGGTAAAAATCATAATATCTGTTATATGAATCGCAAGGAATTAGAATAATTCAGAAAAACCATTCTAAATTCAAAAAAGAAGATTAAGTAATTATTTACATGAAAACAGATAAAATTCAAATTTGGAAAAAAAGAAAGGTGAAAGTCGTACTTAAGAGCAGCTTCACGACAGTGCTCAGCAACATCATCAAATATACAAATGGCAATTCTCCTTTCCTCTGAGGTTTTATCTTTACCCTGTTTAGTAATAAGCAGTGAAAACATTGAATTAGAAACAAGAAGAAAAAAAATACAATAAAAGAAAACTTAAGGTTTTTTGACCAAGTGGTTCATCACAGACACTAACGCATTAGCACTTTTGGCAAGTGATAGACAGATGTTAAACCCTAAAAGTAATATTTATGTCCACTTTCAATCAGTTAGATAGATTAATCACCCATCACATCTAATGACAATTCCATTGGAGATTTTGTAGTAATTGCTATCAATCAGACCCACGAAGGATTATTATTGTCAAAAATCATGGGAAATTGCATAGTAGCATATGAAAAAAGTTTCCTATTATGACCCTTTTGGGCATTCGAATTGATTCATCAGGTTTTTGCTTAACACGCTGTCTGGGTGACAGCTATATAACCTAGGGAAAAGAAAAGAATTGTTGTGAAGTGTGCATAACATTTGAAAACTGGATTAACTGATCACTAAATCCCAGCAACAATGATAAATAAGATGACTGAAACTTTTTATATCATTTAAAGTTTCCAGGAGAGAGAGATGGGATAAACTAACCAACATAGGTGTTATATATGAGGATAGCTCATCAAAGAAAGGCAAGAAAGATGCCCTGAATGTCTTTATCAATGTTCCCAAGCAATCGCCAACCTAGTTCAGGCATACATTCAACAAAAGAATCAAGTCATCATTCCTTATAAAAATAACTTATACAATCAAAATGAACTGGAGAACAAACATATATATTCGAACATACTTGATCAAAAAGTTCCTCCTCTTGCTCATTTTCTTCCTTGAGGAATTCTCTTTCTTCTGCGTCAAAATCCTCTTCTTTGGCCCTACCTGCCCTTTCATGTTTTCTGGATGAACTGGCAGTAATAACCTGTTTGATCTCGTCGACAATGCTCCGCACATGCCTTTCCTCTAGAAGTGCAGCAGAGACCTAAGAGAAGGAAATCCTGGCTGTAATAAGTTCAAGTTTGAAAGGAAAAATGGGCAGGGGATTGATGAAGCCCCCAAGAATACAGTAATCTTCGATCCATATAATTTTCCATATCCCAGGACTAGAAATAAATGCTACTACAAGAACTACATTCTTCCAAACATAAGGACAGCACTACCTCCCATAATTTAAATCTATTCCTCCAGCATTCACATTATTAATCAACAGCAGGTACGTGAGATTAATTGTAATTATATTATTTTTTATTAAAAAGAGAACAATACAAACAAACCATCCAGGTATATGGATGGTACTAGAGACCTGTATGCATTCATTCAATGCGTCCAACATGCTGGCAGAAATTTCTATCTCAGGCTCCTGAAAGACAGCTAAAACACTCTCAGACACACAAAATTAGCAATTGGAAATCAAAGACAATAAAAACAAGTAGGACAGTAACCTTGTGCAAGGCCTCCAACAAATGTGGTATTATGTAATCAGATAACTGTTTTATGTAAGTCTCATCACGGCCTTGTGATTGTCCCTTCTCTACAGCTAATTTAGCTGAACGCAATAATTCAGGCATAGCTATAGGCAAATCAGAAGAAAGGTGAGATTACCTACAATAATAAATGGCAACCAAAAAAGTATCTCTCCAAGGAAAGCAAGATTTGAATGTTATGAAATTAAGAAAATACCTGAAACAGCTGCCTTTCTAACTTCTTCATGGAAATAAAATTTAAGAAGAGGGACTAATGTGAAAGCAACCTAGAAGATTTGGCAAAGTTAGCATCAAACTTAACTAAAGCTTTTGGTTTAGAAAATTCCATGAAATACAACTACATGTAAACCTGGTCAATCCAAGGAAAAAATCCTTCCTTCAATTCATCAGCATAGCAACATAGCATGTTACAAGCTGTGGCTTTCTCCTCCAGGACACTGGTCTTAATGCCTATCCTTTTATCTCCAAGAGTGATTGTTTCGATGCTGCAATTACACAAAGTGACTAAGTATCCAAAAGAAATCAATATACTTCAAAAAGATGATAGCATCCATCTAATCCACATCTCCTTCACTTTTCAGATCTAAAAATCATTACTCTTTCTATTTCAAAAGGAACAACATTATGCCATTATCATTTTCATTTCCTTTTTCTTTTTGTTTCTCCCCCTTTCCTTTCAATGAGATCTAAGCTTTAGCTTTCCTAAGACCATCTACGTGGTTTTGCAAACTAAGGCTTACGAATTGTGCAGGCCCCTATAGGTTCTTTCTCACAAAAAAAGCATGAATGTGGAAGAAAATAAGAGATCTAGGATATTTGAGCCCCCACAATGATAGTATCATGCAAATGAAAATAGCAACAAGAAGAAATAGATAGGCCTTATCTTTTCAAAGGGCAGGCAAAATAAAATCTCAAACAAGGGAGTAAAATCCACACGAAAGGGAGACAAATAATAAAAAATTGGAAATGTCAATAAAATCATAATATGGGAAAACATGCAAGTCAATAGTTATGACCCTTAATCCTGACACAAGACGGAAAAGAAACCTGTCATCATCTTCATCAATTTCAGCATCAGAATCTGCAGATGTAATGGTGACATCAGGCTTAAGCTGCGCAGACTGGAGCAAAGGAGGCATGACAAAACCCATGTATGGGAGAAAATCTTGCCCAAGGCACTTGCAAAGCCGTGCCCAAGCCTGCAAAGATATTTAAGCACATAATAGTCCACTTCATAAGAAAAAGAATTGTGAATTTTACATTTTTCATAAGGGGAGAAAAAGACTTATATTCTAAAATTGACGTTAAGAAATATGTGACAACATACTTGTAGCATGTAACTTGCAGTTGGGTCATCAGCTTCCAGTTGAGCTTGTTGCAGCTTCATTAAGATGTCCATGACCTAGTAAGAAAAATAAAAAATGCGAATCATGCATAGCTTCAAGAGCTCCCAAAAGAAAGTGAAGCACAATATGGCAATATATACATCATCAAGTGAACTACTAAATCAACGCATCAACAAACAATCATTCGCGTATGTAAGAATTAAAACAAGGATGGAATAGGAGAGCATTAACTGACAAAGAAAGTCATATATCAACGTTTAGCACATGAAAAAATTAACAATTACTTAGAAAAATTGAAACAGAAATCATAGAAAATTATCAAGTTGGACATTAGCACTAAAAAATTGGTATCACCTGCTTGGCATCTTCTCTGAACTTGTCCTTACCAACAGCCATTCCTACCAAACTAATGCACTCCATCGCTTTGGCACGAAGCATACGATTGGATTTATCATTTGCATTCATCAAAATAGCTTTCAAGTAAGGCATCACAGCATCATAATATTTCTGAAACTGCTCCTGCTAACACAAGTTTGATTGCTTAGGTATAGTAAACAACATTGTCAAAATAAATGAGAAGATTGGCTACATAAAGAACCTGTGATGAATCAGCCACTGATGCCAAAGCTGTCAAGGCTCCTTCTTGAACCATTTGCTTCCCATTCTAGATTGCATGGAAGATAGAGGAAAAACACAAAAACCAAATACCAGATCATAAATTTGCACAAAGTATGGAACATGCATAAACAAACAAAAGAATCATTGCTTATAGAGAATGTTGACAAAAATGGATAAACAAATATGTCTAGTCATTATAAACATGTATAAAAAATGAAAAGCAACGAAACACAAACTTAGGCTTGCACTAATAAATAACAAGACAAGATAAAATAAAATCGTGGATTCAATTGGATAATAAGAAAGGAGAAGACTTGGGTACTTAGCCTTATATAGAAAATTTACTTTTGTCCAATCAAATCAGAATAAGTGAATTAAAAAGCATTAACAATATTAATAACAAGAGTTTGCTCCAGGTGATAAAGTCAACTAAATTCTACAATGACAATACAATACAGGTGTGAACATCAGTCAGATACCTGTAGGATTACTAATAGTTTGCTCACTATTCCATCCAAATAAGGTGTCAGGATTTCTGGGGTACAATTCTCAGTGAAATTTAGCACCGCAGAAGCAGCATGAGCCTGCAATATAAAAGTACAAAATGAGGAAAAAGATTAACATATTAACAACTTAGTAATACAAATTATTACAATACTATGACACTTGACACTCCAATTTAAATAGGAGATAATTGATTGCCATACTTAAGCCCTGACCTACTATTAATAATCTGTAAAGACAAGCTTATAGGTTAGAACAAGGGCTTTACAATAGTATAATGGGATCCGGGTAAAGTCAAACTTAAGCTATATTTTTTCAGACAATAAAAAGGTAGCTAGCTTCACTAGCAATATTCAACAGATTAAACCATAAATAGCACCATAAAAAATACGATTCACAGTTTGGGAACCCGGAGATCTCAAACAAGATGTCTAATAGGTTTGACAAACTAATGAATACAGCTTTAGAGATGAGGACCAACAAATTTTTCATTGCTTTTCAGATTAAACAATAAAAAGATAACAGCTAGAGATTACTATGATCAATATCGACCGACGTAAAAAAAAAATGGCTTGCCCCAATTTGGATTGTTAATCAGGGAAGAAGTATAATAAGGTTTCATAGAGTTTATCTTAACCTGATCCGCTGTTGGTAAGATCAGACCATGCAAGGGCTCATAATATGAAACATACGTTTCCGGAAAAATAAAGGAAGCAGCCAAACTAAATTTATTATTATGAGACCATGTATTTTGCATTAGCAGGTAAAAGTTCAAACCTGTACTCTGGGATTTTGAAAATCATCCATGCCTGCAACTAATGCTGGCAGCACAACATGGTGATGCTGAACCTGCAAGTCTGGCCCCAAGTCTGTGGACAATTGCCCAATTGCATTTATTGCTGCCCATCGTACACGAGGATGGGTATCTTTAAATGAATTTAAAATCATTGACACTATTTGCTCCAGATTCTTTGTCATCACCTGCATCACAAGATATGACATGTCAAACGCAAGAACGAAAGATAAGGGATTCTCCCTGTCAACTTGTCAGTTTATACATTCAAAAGCCAAGGCAAAAAATCAAGGTTGAAAACATTAAGGGGACAAAAGCAATGAGAAACAGCATATGCCTCACATGAAACATCTGATAAAATTACAGTAAACACAAGCAGATACAGCAAGCATCTTAATACTAAAGACTAATCAGTTCTAAACAAGTTTACCTTTGAACAACCCTCCGCAATTTGAGCAAATGCGATGAGGGCAGCGTGATGCTTTTTCCAGTCAGGAGCAGCCAAGAAAGTCGGCAACAACTCGGAAGCAACTGGTACTATTGTATTCCCGCCTAAAGAAATTGAAAGTCTATCCAAACACTCCTGTCCAAAACCATAATTACTAGTCTCGCCTGCATCCTCATCCTCTGTCTCTGCACTATGCCATGCAGGATCATCCTCGATATCCAACAACATATTCATTAATATGGCAAACAATCTTTGTATGAACTGTGGAAACTTTCTCATCATCCCAGGGGCACGCTCTCTGGCTTCGGCTAGGGTGATCACAAACTCAATGGCCAAGTGCCTTGTCCCTTCCTCCAAGGATTCCGCCTCTGCAATCTGTAACATTGAACTAACCACATCCACTAATTGCCTTCTCAAAAACCTTGGCTCGGTTCCGGCCAATTCAATTAACAACTCAAGGGCTTCTTGAGCCGTGGCTTCCTGGCCACAATTCAAGGCTTCTGTCAATGTTTGCATCATGAGTGGCAATAAATCCTGGAACCTGTCTCTATCAGAAGGGTTCGACAGACACTGAATAAAGTTAATGCTGGCACCCAATGCAGCAATTCTGACATCGGAACTCTTGGATGACGTCAAACACTGCAAGAACACCGTGTGCAGCGTGCTCAATTGGGGAGCTAGGGTTTCACCAATATAATGAGCCAATTGAGCGAAAATCAACAAAGCTGCTTCTTGCAGTTTGATATTATCCGATGTGACACACTGAAACATGAAGGGTAAGAGCTCTGGCCATCCGCCGTCGGGCAAAATAACGGAGGCAAGCTCTGATATGGTATCGCAAAGCTTCTTAGTAATAGATTTAACATCCTCGGTCTGAAGGGAATTCAAAAGGACCAACTTGAGTGAGGAGTGAGTTGAAGGGGCGAGTTGGGGCCAAAGGTTGGCGTCCTGGCGGGTAAGTTGTCTGCGAAGCAAAATTGTGGACATAGTCCGAGCCTCGGGGCGAGGAGAAGATTGGAGGAGATGGGCAAGCTTAAGGAAGAGGGCATCGGGATGAGTCTGAAGGCAGAGGTTGAAGAGGGACTCGGCCTGAGAGCGTTGATCATTGGTGGAGGAGAGAAGATTGGAAATTAGGGATTCAAAGTGAGACGAATCAGCGCCAAGGACGAGGGCGAGTTGTTGCTGAGTGGGATCGGCGGCCATGGATAAGAGTTAGGGCTTCGTTTTGCCGCTTGCAGCGTTTGGAATTGGAAACCTCCGAATCCGAATTGAGGAGGGAAGAGTCGGGAGGGTTGGTTTTTAACGCAGGATTTTAAATGGCGGGCAGATCCTTTTTCTTTTACCGCTTCTTTTTTTTTTTAATAAAAATAAAAAAGGACTAGTGCCTTATGCCTTGGGGGCTTGGCGATATTTATCCACTGAGGCCTCTTGTCTGATTATAGTTACCGTTGCTTTCTCTTTGGGGGTTATCAAAGTGTCATGGCCCCAGTACTTCAGGTCCGTCCGGTTTCAGTTCTGTCCCGGTCCTAGTTTTTCTTAAATTTTTTATTTTATAAATTATCATTTTATTATTATGTTTTTTATCCCTATGAACTATGTTATCATCTGATTAGATATGTATCACATCTTTAATTGGAATTAAATTGCATATATCATAATATTAATCTTAAGTTGTATAAAAATAATAATACAATGTTATTCTTCAACTATATATCAATTTATGTAATTATTATGGCCTTATTAGTTAAAAATGATCTCTTTAAACAATAGAACATGAAGAATTTAAATAATATAATGATATTTTTTAATTGTTTTTTAAAAAATAAACCAATATTTTTCTAGTCTTGTCCTGTTACTATTGTGATCGGGATACAAATTGCATCGCAACCAAAAAATCGATACAAATTGGTGTATTTGAGTCTCGTTCTGGGCTTTGAGCACCTCTGTTTTTGACCTTGTAATGTATACAATAGGACCCTGCTGCGTTATTATTTAAAATTTAAAAATTAAAATCTACCTCTAAAATTTTGTCTGTGTGTTTTTAAATTTAGGAAAAATAAGAAAAGGAAAGTCTGTACGATTGATGATGATCAGATATCATAAAATCTTACCATATCCAAAATAAGACACCTTCAACGAAAATCGGATCAATACATACTTTCCTTTTTCATATATAACTTCCAATTGTTTGTGAATATTCTATGAAATTCCTCACTAATTTACATTTCATTTTGTATCCAGTATAGAATAAGAATGTGGGACCTTCATTAGTTTTGTATATCTTTTATTTGTATTACTAGTTTAAAGATATTGCATATATATTTTTGTCAAATTCATGAGTAGACATCACATGATGATACCACTGGTCCTATTTATAAGTCTATTTTGATCAAATCTCGCATACCAAGAAGAGGTAGGTATCTCAATGATTATGGAGCAAATTTCCAACTTTATCCTCATTTATGAATGGTACCTTTTAAAATTTATTGTCAAATCTCTCTTATCTTTTTCTCTTTCTAATATGGCTAGCCAATCTCTCTCATCCTCATTATTATGGGCAAAATTCTCATAATCTATTTTATTTGGTTAAAATGGACTTATAAATAGGACCAATTTTTTAGTCAAAGTAGACTTATAAATAAGACTAGAATGGTATATCTATTCAAACTTGAAAAGCCTAAACTTGAACTTAACCATGTAAGTATGTTTAAAGGCATATTAACAACTGGTCAAAAAAAGTCCTATTAACAAAACAAAAACAAAAAATGATTGGATATCAAATAGGTACGGGAAATTGACCAAAATAAGAAAGAAAGAAAAAATTATCATATTAAAACAGATTGGAAACATTTTATCAAAGTAATGTAGTTAGTTATGAAATTGCACCAGGCCCGAAAAAAGGCGTAAAAGAGGTTCACGTGACACATACTGACAAATTTTGTGTCAGTGGCGTGAATTAAACAATCAGACCCACTAAGTGGGTCTGATTCCATATAAATAATAATAATAATAAATATAATAATATATAATAATAAATGATAAAAAAAGTAGAATAATTTTAAAAGTTTCTACTTCATTTAATTTAAAGTCGAAAAGAAAGAAAGTATGAAATTTGAAATAACTCATTAGAACGCTTTTAAAAGATTACGCAGTACAATTTAGTTATAACAACATATCTCAATACAAGGGGATCTATATATTTGTTATACACCAAATATTTGTATAACAACAAGTATTAATTTTGGGATCTGTATAAAAAAAGTAGAGCGTAAAAGTGTTTCTAATAAGTTATACAAATCCCGAAAAACACTTTTACGCGGTACACTTTTTTATACAGATCCCAAAATCAATATCTTTGTTGTTATGTCCTAAATTGTACCGCGTAATCTTTTAAAAGACGTTAATAATTATTTCATTTCCACGCTTTTTTTTTTTTGACTTCAAATTAAATGTAAGTAGAGCTTTTTAAATTATTTCATTTTTTTTATCATTTATTATTATTATATTTAATATTAATTTATTTTTTATATATATGGAAGTTTAATTCACGCCACTAGGTGGCATGAATGAAATTCATGCCACTGGCACAAAATTTGTCGATATGTGTCAGTGGCGTGAACCTCTTTTACATCTTTAGTTCTGTGAGTTTGCTTTGTACCACTAACTACATTACTTTGGTGAAATGTTTTCAATCTGCTTTAATTTGGCAAAAAAAAAAATCTTTCTTATTTTGGTCAATTTCCCTAATAGGTACCATGTGTAAGGGTATATATGTAATTATAAAAATAAGGGGGAAAAGGGAGGTTAGCAAAAAAACTGCTATATATTTTCCCAGAAGACTTGTCAGATTTATCGGGGTCCCATTCAATCAGGCGCTGCAACAAATTTTTCTAAGCATGTCTCCTAAAACATCAATTTCCTTGTTACTCCGATAAAATATGCACTTCGTTGGGTCTAAATACTCCATCTGGGCCTAATTATAATATTAAGTTAATTTTTTTAAAGAAATTAATGAAGCTAATTAAATTACTTTAAATGATTTTTATTTTTATTTTTTCTCTAAAGTAATTAGTTCAACTAATAAACTAATATATAATCTAAAGATATATAACACATGATATTATTCAATAACTTATTTAGCTTCCTTAATCTCTCCAAAAAAGTCAACCCATCCTTATAATTAGGACCAGAGGTAATATAAGATATAGTTGACTTTTTTGTTTTGAGAGATTAAAGAAGCTAAACAAGTTACTTAATCATATCATATGTTGTGTATCACTAAATTATATATTAGTTTATATGTTTGACAACATCTTTTAGAGAGAAAAATGATAAATATAAATATTTTAAAGCAATTTAATTATTTTTCTTAATATCTCTAAAAAAGTCAACTTTACTTTATATTCAGGATTGAAGAGAGTAACATATATCAGCTTCACTCGGCAGGACTATTCATCCAAACTAAAGGAAGAAAAATATATGAGACTAAGGAAAAAAAATCTGCATTAGTAACTATAATACAATGACCAATAATTTTCCTGTAAATATGACAAAAAAAAACTTCTGAAATTAATTTTGCCAAAGCAGTCCTAAAATATATGCTTTTTTTGCCACCAAAGACTACCTAATGGCGGCACAAAGTAGTTAATCCAAGTGCCTTCGAGATGATATAAACACTACCTAATCAATTCCACTTTATGCTATTTTTTGCCACCAACTTTGTACTATTATGATTTCTTTAAGAGGGAACAACAAAAACAAGCGTGCGAAACGTTTTTGCAATTATCTACACATGTAGGATCGTCTATGTAAGAAAATCACAAATATATTATTTGTCAACAAATTAATAGCCGGAGGGAGACGTATGTGCCCCGAGCCATCGCTTCACACGGCCGACATTTAAAAAAATAGGGTTAAGTAGCAAATCGTTTTAATGTTGTCCCGAAAGTTTTAAAACATAGCAACATTGTCTTATTTCGTTAAAAAAAATAACATTGACCGTTAAAATATTAATGTTGACCATTAACTTTTTAATGGAAAAGGCAAGATTTATGTTTTAAACTTCCTTGAACGATATTAAGACAAGAAAAAATTATAGGGTAACATTACTCCTCGGGAAAAACTTCCGGAACAAATTTACTACTTAACCTAAAAAAACAACAAAATTAAGCTATGCAATTGCAATGCCAACCAAGGTTTGAAGTGTTTAACCGGACCAGCTCTTGGTTTGAATCGATCACACAACCGGTTTTATCTGACCGGATAGCCAATCTAGCTGGTTCAATATTTTGTTATTTAAAATAGATAATTTGATTTGATTTGATTTTTTCTTAAAAAAAATCCCCATAACTTATTATTGGAATCTTCACTTTCTTACCAGTTGTGCCCCGAGTTAGCTCTGGTTTGACTTCGATATGACCCACTGACTATTAAACTAGTATTAGACAGTTTAATATCCGGTTCAGGTTTAATAACCATGATGCCAACGGTTATAACTTTGTTGCCATCCTAAATATAAAATCCATTTGACTTTTTTGGAAGAGATTAGAGAAGCTAAATAAATTATTTGATGATATCTCATGTTATGAATCATTATATTATATATCGGTTTATAAGTCAAAAAACTTAATTTGAAGAAAAAAATAAAAATATTTCAAAGTAATTTAATTAGCTTCCTTAATCTCTTAAAAAAATCAATTATATCTTATATTTAAAACCGAAGGAGGTATTTGACTTCACTTTATCCCAGCCTAATCATGAGGTTAACAATATACTTAGAGTATAACAAAACAAGCTATTATTTGTTCGGGAAATACTCTTTTAAATTTGAACTTTTGTTGCTTTTTGAATCAAATTTCATTTCCTCTCAGCCTCAATAATGCTTCCGTGTGAACAAAATCCCATTTGCGTAAAGTGACACCTTTTGCTTCTGGCAGTAGGGCAGACTGTGATTTACACATTATTTTTCGACTTTAATAATGTAAAGATCATCTTTCAACTTGGATCCGATGAACATTTCTTCACTGGACATTAGTTGTGAGGTGGGGTTGAATATAAAATCAATAATTTCTTCGTCAAATTTAGAATCAACATTGTGTGGTAGGAGCAGAATTAGTTTAATGGCAATTGTCAAGGTGTAACATGCTTTTGCTTGGCTAGTTCCCGATGCTCTAATTTTGGCATACTTCATTACAAGATTCAATATAATAAATTTAAGGTCAGTCCGAAAAAAATATTTAAGGGTTTTGTTAGAATATTGATAAATTAGTACTGCTGTGGTCCTTATTAATATTATAAGTATAGTTTGATAAAATATCGCATACTAATATGAATTGAAGTTAAGACACTTAATATATCTTAGAGTAACTGATTTTTTTAGATGTGACCTTATTTAACATATATTAGAAAAAAATGCTATACATTTTATCTCACATATTTCTTTCATTTGATAGGGGTAAAAGTGAAAAATAGTAATTAATGACTCTCAATGTAGACTCATATTTATGACGAACAATTTTTTTATCAACTGAACTCGTAACAATGAGGTAGAATTAATTATTAGTTATTATCTCATTCACTCAATGAGGACTCTATTTATATGAAGAGTCATTCACTCCACATAAATGATCTACTCACGTGTCTATAAGAACTTTGAGGTTTGTTTGTCATCTTTTAATGAAGGATTTGATTAGTTTGTCTATTTTTGTTGATTAGTGAAATTTTCATGAGTTGAAGAGAGATGACAAAATGTAAAACCCGCCCAATTTGTTGGACAGTATTTCATGAGTGTTCTAATTCAAGAATACATCATGATTTATATTGTATTGGATTCACCTGATAAAGCATGCATCAAGAATAAATAGAGTGTAGAATATTAACATAAAACTCCAATTAAGATTTTAGGCTATGAAATACTCAATTCCCATCAACCATATATAGAACTTGGACACACTTGAGTACTCAATTCCTTGATTTAATTTGTTACATCTTGTTCCTGGATTTGCAAACTTGAAAGAATGAATTGGGAATAAAAAGATACAGAATATCAGCAGAAAACTTGAATGTGAGATTTGTACATGTTGGATGTGAGATTCTCAAATGAAGTCAATGTATAAATCTGCTATTTGAGAACTCGACAGAACACAATTAAGAAAAAGAATAGTGATTAGTTTGATTATCACAAGAACTGATACATGAGCAACTAGTAGTGACTAGGCTCCTCTTTTGTTAGTCCAAGGACCGAGGACAGAAGTAAGAACGATGGCAACAACAGCAAGAAGTATCATTATAGCAATGCACATCCATTTTCTCGTACTCTTCTGTGCCTTCTTTGCCTTCACTAGTGCATTATTGCCTTGCTGCACGTGATCTACTGCTGTTGATACCTAGATGCAACATTAGTATAAGCTAAAATCAACAACAGGACAATCCCACCTTAATTATTTGTTAGATACAGAGTATGAACTGCTTCGTTTGTTTAAGAAAGTTCTCCAAATACCTGGGATTCTATGTTGTTAAGAATGTCTCCCTGTGAATCAACCAGCACTGCCAAATCTAGATATATCTGCAAAACACAAGGTACTTGTTATTTTTGGTCTTTTCCTCTATACCCTTTTTGCTCTTGACTCATAAACATCCTAATCAATCGAACTACTATGTTTAATCAATCAAGTAGGTTTACATACCTGCTGCAAATCAAGAATCTTCTTTTCAACGTCTCTAGCTGCTTCGTGCCGTTCGTGAATTTCTGCTAGGGTGTCTAGTACCTACAAAAGATAATCAAACATGTCCAAGAGGTTTGACAGAATAACATTACTTCACATGCAAGTCACAAACCTATTGCTCAAGGAACTTTAATTAACAACATCCCTCACACACCTTACACCCTCCAAGACAAAATTTTCAAGAGGAAAAAAAAAATTGAAACATGCATGTCAGAACTGTGACAAACCTGGCCTCGTCCTTGTTCCTTAATTGCATTCTGGAAAATCTGTTCACCATCTCCAGTCTCAATTAATCTGTCAATTGTCTGTACATGGTTAAATAATTAGAAGAAAACCCCTACGAGCTATTTTCTTCGAATATATAAGAATTCAGACTTATAAATACCTCCTCATCAGCTCTTGTGCCCGTCACTGACATTCACAAAGTATCATGTGTCACAATAGATATTACTCTCTCTACCATGGAAAATTCAAGCCACTGAATTGTAGATAATTTTGAATCAATCAATAACAAGTAAAGTGCACGAACCTGTATAAACACGCCTCTCTAAAACCTCGCGATATTCTTGATGTATCATTTCCCTCAGCCTCTGCAATTTTCCAAACAAGATTAATTTAAAGATTATGAGATTATAAAAGGACAATATCACACACCAAATATAAGGTCAACCTACCTGAAATTCATCCATCTTGTCCTTCAATTTCTTTTTTAAGGCACTGCAACACAGAACCAAAACAAATCAGGTCCATCCAGTTGACAGTGATCAAAAGATCACTATGTGAAGTACATTATTCTAAAACGCAACAGTTAAGCCTTGTTAAAGGGGCCCTTTTCATTGTGTAAAGTCCTTTTTTAGTTATATTAGGTGCAAAGTTTAGAGATGCAGATTTCTTCTTTTTCCCTTTGAAATGCCATAATAATCATTACTTCTCCGGTCCTTAATATAAGATATATATGGGGATTTAATTTTTATCCTAAATATAAGACATAATTTTCATATTTGTCAATTTTTTTCCAATTTATCCCTATTGATGCCCCCTCAACAATAATCAAGAAGGAGAGGGAATGAGGAAATTAAAAAAGATGATTAAGGTGTTTTAGGAAGTACATGCATATTAACTAATTTCCTTAATATGATCAAATTAGGTAAATATGTCTTATATTAAGGACTGGAGGAAGTACTCACATGGTGGTGGCTATTCTTGACCTGTCGATACCTGTTCCTTGTCCACAACCACTCTTTTGCCTATTTTCCATGTTCTACAACATAATGGAGTAAAGGAGGAAGTGAGGGAGTCCTTAATTATATGTAGAAGCTAGCTAGGTAATGAAAAATACAACTGAAAGATAGCCATCATCATCTGCTCACTTCTCTATCCAATTCTTCAATTCTTGTTTTTATGTGATAGGCAATTTTCTTGACTTCATCAACATCTTTCTCCATTCTCTGCTTAATATCTGCAGAGGATGAAAGAGTCAAATACAATAAGAGTCCACAGAAATTGTAAAGTCTTATACACTTGACAGCAAAATATACAATCTCTTAACATCAATCTTAAGATGTATCCCTATACCAAGTGCTTTTTAAGATTTAGAGTAGTTCATACCCTCACGAATCATTTTCATATCTAAGTTACGATTAACAATATTACTAGCAGGAAAAGTATTCATTTCTCTATTACAATCTTGTTTCTAATGATTTCTTCTCTTCCTTCATTGAAAAAAAATACAAAATGACCTACCCTTCATGGCAGGAGCTTTGGTCACTGCTTTGGACTCCTCGTGAGCATCCTGCAAATAAAGTTTGCATTAAAATGATGAGAACACATTTTTCAAGGCATAAAAAAATCATTTTAAAAAATTTGTCTTTCTCTGTTTAGAAGAAGATTAGAATGTTATGGAGATCTAGCTAGTTGAAAAAAATTCGGGACATTGACAAAGCAGATGCAACATTACAATTGCAGAGACCTCGATCGAACGGTTACTTCAACTGCAACCTCAACTTGATTGATTCGTTATGTACATCCTCTGAATGCTTAGCAGTTTACATGTTCAAAACTTGTTTATAAAGAGTTTTAGATGTCTTATTTTTTTTTAAAAAAAAATTGTTTTTGAAGTCATTGATCAGTAAATACGTAAAAGTACAACATCAATACCTGGAGCCGTCTGAGAAGCTTACCCAGCCTCTCAAATTGTTTATCAAGCTCTTGAACCTGGAAAACAACACACAGCCATGCACAAGATGAATTCATTAAGCAGAAAAATGAAAAAGTGAGAGAATGTAAACCACATTTTATGAGGCATATATAAAGATATAAAATACTGTACCTTTTTGAAGAACATATCCAAACTCAGTTCTCCTGAAGTCCGTAAATATGACCCCAACTCGACGTCCCCATTTCCTTGCCCACGTCGGATTTCAAATGATCCCTGTGTGTGTAAAATGTAAATATAGTAAAATTAATACATTTGATTAAAATGCAATCCTTGGTACTTACTGCAAACCAATTAAACACGGAAGGTTTCATCAACATTGCTATCCATCATGCCAGGAATTAAAACTCATAAGTCATATATAACCATTACTTAGTCAACACTCAACATGCTCTATATGAATCAACTACTACTCCGCCATAATGTTTTAAGCGCTGTTAGGTGTAGGCTAAGTACTGGTTATTACTTCATATATTAGCATCTTTAATCTTTGAAAGATATATACGTGTTCACTTCATTTCTCATTGAAACATCTTGGTGGATCTACGAAAGAATCCTCTTTAACTTTCGTTATTATATATTCCTGTAGATTGTCGACAAATGAGACTTCAACTGAGTAAATTGTAAATTCCATAAAATTAAAAACTTGCCCACGTTAAACTTGATTCCTTTTCTGTTAATGGCGCAAGTATATATAAACATACAGCTAGAATACCTTCCCTGGTAATTATTTAGAACAGCTTATTCATATAGCAAATCATTCTAGACATGCTTGATTATTCCAAAGTCTGAAACATCAGTTGAGCAAATTTTCTATGTCCAGAGAAAGAAATAAATATTTCTCTCAAACAATTTTATTTCGAATCTTATGGAGATGGTGGGGTCCACCTTGTTATAAATATTTAATGCCTGTTGTTGTATGAGGAATTAAGTATGCCTTCTAATTTTTTAAGATCGGATAAGGGGGGAAAAACACAACCCAAACGAGGTCCGACGTATATGATCAACGATTCAACATTCTCAACCTCCAAATTTTTTTTGTTTCCAACATTTTCCTTGAAGACAAACAGAAGCTAAGACGAAATTAGGTAAATACAGCTGAATTCACATCGCCTCACTTAGAAAATAAGAACGGAAGAACACCAGGACAAGAAATCCAACGGATGTCTCAACAAAAAGAAACAAATTAAAGCCAATGTAATGCATAATATATAATCCAGAAACAGAACTTGAGATAATAAATTAATTACCGATAGAAGATCGTTCATTGTGGAAGAGGGCTGATCAGAAACTCAATGTCAAGGTTCTATATAAATATTGGGGAGGTAAGGCGCTGGTTAAGCAAAAACCAGGCCTTTCCAATTCCCAGAACGTGAAAATCCTTTGTGTTAATTCTTTGTATGTAAGCTTGAGAGTGGAACCCCCATTACATCGTGGATTGCTGACACATGGTGAAGCCAAAAGGTATTTTAATTTTCTCAGAACTCACACAGTTTTCCCCCTTTTTAATTTCTAATTTGTTTGACGTATACTTTTTAATTTTTCCTGATTTTTTTTTATTTCAGTTAATTTCTCTCTCCTCTTTTTTTAGCTTTACTTTTTATGGTTTGATTTGCTATAAACAAGGAAAGAAACTAATCAAGATTGTATTCATTAACTTCAAGCGTACATATGAATTTTGCGTGGATATTTTATCAGTAATAATTTGACTCGTTTTAGTCGGATTTTTGGATGGGGTTGAACTTTGAATCAGATTACTTAGCATTCAAGTCTCAAGATATGATCTTCGGGGGGGTTTTCTCTGATTGAGATATTAATTAATTTAGACAGTGAAAGGGGAGCATTAAATTAAATTTCTATATTTTTGGCCGGTCGTTGATTTTCCGAAAATTTCCGAAAATTACATTAATATGTTTACGTACGTTACGGGGATATGAAGTTTTTTCTTTTTCTTTTTAGGGTTTGGAAGCAAATTGAAATGATGGCTTTGTTTTACTTCTAGTCCTGTTATATATACACTATACATTATTTGACGTTAACAGGTGAAAGGATAAGTATTATTTTGTGTTTCGATCAATACTACAAATTTTGTTTACCACGACGGTGTTGCCACTTGCATGTATAGCACGTACTTCTTTTTTTTTTTTTTTATATTAATAGCACGTGCGAGTACTTCTATATATATTTGCATGAAAGATAGCCTGAGCCGGAATCCCTTCCACTTGCTTATTTATTTTTATTTTTTTTGATACATCCACTTGCTTAAAATATGATAACGCATCCTAAGAGAGTGAAAAGTTTTGGGCCATCTTATTGGGCTCAAAGATAATTGGGCTTGTGTTTTTTTTTTTTATACATAGGCGATAGGGGAGGGGGTTCGAACCCAAGACCAAAGGGGGGGAAACAATTCCCAATACCATTTGTTATTCTTCATTGTATATGAAGTCCACACCAAATATGTACAAAATGATTATTCAGAAGACAAAAATAAGTGTTGATAGAACCAGCACTATTAGTAGTGCAGTGGTATTGAGATTCATTTCTCCCCCCTAAGTCCTGGGTTCGATCCCCCCCTCCCCTATCGCCTTGTATCAAAAAAAAAAGTGTTGATAGAGTCCGGGCAAAACTTAGTGCTTGGAAGGCTAATTCCTTGTCTATGGCTGGACGGATTACATTAGCTAAGTTGGTTGTAAGTGTGATACCCCTATATCCTATGCAGGTGGCGCGGTTGCCTTTAAGTGTGTGCCTTAAAGTTGAAAGGCTTCAAAGGAACTTTATCTGGGGGCATATGGATTGTTCAAGAAGGTTTCATTCTATTGGGTGGGACCAACTAACTAGACCCAAGGAGTTTGGAGGCCTAGGTTTTAGGAAACTAAGCTCAGTTAACCAAGCTTGTGGAGCGAAGTTGGCTTGGAAGTTATTGGTAGGAGCTGAGGGGCTATGGGTGGAGATTCTTACTCATCGGTATATGATGAGAGATGAGGAGTCGCTGCTGTCTTTTCATTCGGGTGATTCTATTTTATGGAAGCTTATTTGTTCCCAATCCGAGCTAGTTGATCGTGGAACAAAATGGCAAATCAGAAATGGTTTACCAGTTAGCTTTTTCAATGACTGTTGGGTTGGAGATGGGATTAAAATTAAAGATTTTTGTATCCGCCAATTAACTGATTTGGAGGAGAGGTCCTTAGTAGCGGATTGGGTCTTGGATGGAAGGTGGGACTTTAATAAGCTTGCTCAGATTATTAATTCTGTAGGTATCAACAATATTGCCCCTGTTCTGCCGCCTAGGCCTAATGCATCTGATGATATTATGGTTTGGGGAGCTTCAAGAGATGGAAAGTTCTCTATTAAATCATCCTATTTTCTTATGGAGCCGAATCCGTTATCTTCAAGAGATAGTTTGTTTAAAGAGATTTGGCAATGGAAAGGGGTGGAGAGAATCCGTGAGTTTTTAGGGAAGGTATCACTGGATAGACTTCCTACTAACCTTTGGAGGAGTAAATGGAGCTCTTCCTCAACTGTATGTGACTGCTGTAATTCTGGTTTAGAGGATGTACTCCATATTTTGCGTGATTGCCATTTTGCCAAATCCATGTGGAATTCCTTGATTGACTCCAGCTTTGCTTCATCCTTTTTCTCTGCCAGCCTGCGAGAATGGCCGATTCTGAATTTAAAAGGAAAAAATAATATCAGCTCCAGATGGGGAGACGACTGGAAATTATTATTTGGGGTTGCGACGTGGAAACTATGGGAGTGGAGGAATCATAGCTGCTTCAACAATGATTTTCGGAAGCCAAATAAACTAGCTGTCGTTATCTCTGGTATTTGGCAGAATTATATTATTATGCAGGAACCTGTTAGGATTATTGATCCCTGTTTTTGTTCTCTGGATAGAGACTAGAGGAGGCCGCCAATGGGATGAATGAGACTGAATGTTGACGGAGCTAGGTCAACTGTTTCTTCATATGCTGGTTGTGGTGGTGTGTTGAGGGATGGGGCAGGGAAATGGGTGGCAGGTTTCTCTAAATCCATAGAGGTGCGCCATGTCCAGGTTGCTGAGGAGTGGGCTCTATCCGAAGGCTTGCAGATGACGTGGGATTTGGGGATTAAAAACGTTGTGGTGGAGTCCGACGCTGCTGATGTAATTAGAATGATTCTGGATGATGATTATGGGCTGGGGAGTTTGGTTATTGTGAAAATTAAAGAAATGTTAATATGGGATTGGAGGGTTATTCTTAGGTATATTCCAAAAGACTCCAATATAATAGCTGATGAGTTAGCTAAAGTGGGTATTACTAAGTCTGTTATCTTTGAGGATTGCCCTTTCTACTTGAGGGCTTGGGTGGATCTGGATAGTTTGGGAGTTTATCTCTCGGTTTTGTAACTTCTGTTTTGTACTAAGGGCTTTTAAGCCATCGTTCTTATCAACAAAAAAAAGTGTTAAGTCTAGAGGAAAGAGTTAGTGTCTCACAACGTAACAAACTAAGGTTCGAATTCCTGTTGTAAGAGGTGGCCACATTTAATTCCCAACAATGTCTCGAATATGATTGTCATATTTGTGCTCAGCCAAAAAAAAGAAAGAAAGAAAAAGAAAGTGAAATATATTTTCTCCAGCTATTTACATTTCCAAAAGTAATCTTCAAAAACGTTATCATCATAGCTAGGTGAACCAGAAGCTCTGACAAAGGATTTAGTCTATATTCCCTTGTGTCTTTAATATAACCGTATTACCTAATTATTATCTAATTTGATTCGATTAAAAAAATTAGTTGAGTTAATTGATATGAAATGTATTTGTTAAAACATTACCGTCATTTTCATTAATTTTCTTATTCCCCTCCTCTTTAATTATTGTTAAATGAAAAATGAGTAAATTAGGAAAAGATTGATAAATATGAAAACAATATCTTATATTTAGGACCAAGATCAACTCCTCAAATATGTCTTATATTAAGGATCTGATATGATATATGATTATATTGCATGTCTTATATACATTATGGTCACTGAATAGCTTACAAACAGGAAGATAATCTGAGTTTCTTTGCCTGCCTCCAAAGAAGGGGCTAACTGCTATGGTTTCAGTCTCAGAAAAATGTACAGTTCTGTTTCATTTCCATCTAATTCCTACAAATCTAACAGCCACGAGATTATTCACAGTCAATGACACTGCATCAACAAGAAGAAGTGAATTGAAAGAGGAAGGGATTGAGAGAGATGGTTAATTAAACTCAGAAGCTCGCCATGTCATATGGCCTCCACGCAACATTAGATCGCCATGTCCTTCAAAATAAGCATACTCAGACGACGGCACAGGCTCGACATTCCCATCGCCTCTAGCTTGCGTCTGCAATATCAAAATCGAAGTCTCCGCCGCGGAATTCAAATCTGCCAACGCATCGCCCAGTGGTCCCAACGCCGGCTCCTCTAGCACAGGGTCTAGGGTTTGCGCCAACGACATTCTCCTCCCTTGCCCTCTCCCTGCTATGTACAAATCATACCCATTATCTCCCATACTGTTCAGCAACGCCAATGTTTCCTTCTCGTCTTTCACCACTTTCTCTAAATACTTCACCGATCCCCCCTCGTCCCTCGTTTCGAATCTGAGCAATTTCAGGTACTCCTCATCCGTTTGATCAAATTCGTCACTAGGGTTTTCCCAAACAATTCTTATCACTGTTAATTTTGTGTCTGCGCTCCTACACATCCTCCATGCGTATGACAGTGCTTCACGGTCATCTGCCCCACCCACGTAGAACATTGCTAATTTTTGCTCTTTGCCTCGCTTTTGACCAAACGCTCGATCTATGAATATCCCTAAACAACATGGTGGTTCCTTCACTAGGTTCTCCAGCACTACTTTTTTCTCATCCTTGCTTGAGGATTCTCTGTTCACAATGTTAGCAGCTCTAGCTGTGGCTGCACCTGCACCTAAACCATCGTATGTTGGTTGTTTGTAAAGTGTGGTTAGTATTAGAGTCACTCCTCTTTGCTTTGCTAAATGGCAGATGTCTTTATGCATGGTGTTGTAAGCAGACACGACCCTTAACCTCTCAGCGAATATAGCTTGGCTAAGGTTTTCGAAGCACTCAAGTTTATCCACTGTCCCTATGTTGTTGCCGTCTTGATTGAGACCTCGCAAGAGGTCTTTCTTAGATTTGGATTCCATTACTTGCTTATGAGCATCATCTTGGATTAGAGCTGTGGTGGGGCGGCTTGTCACCTTCACAAGCTCTATCGCAAAAACCTGAATTGGGGATTTAACAGTTGGGTTTGATGCTTTCAACAGATTGGTAATCACATTGGCATCGCGTGATGTGTGGACACAGGCCAGCACTCTGAGTGGTATGTCCGGTCTTGCCCCTTGCATGGTTCTACGTAGGCTGCTTCCATTATTGGAACTTGTGAATTTGCTTATGGCGGCTAAGACAGGCCCCACGGGAATCGTCAGTATCCAGCATATCAGAAGCATTACCCCAAAGGTTTGGTCGTTCAATGCCTGCATCATACAATAAGTAACATAAATACACACATACCCCTTTGATTGTGAAACATGTGACATATAAGATTGCTTCTGTGTTAGTTCAAATTAATTTGATTGGACTATGATAAGTTGTAAGGTTGGCTTACCAACATGTCCCTGCCGATGGTGAGAATGATGATTGACACTATTCCTTTGGTATTCATGAGTACTCCAAGAGAGAAGCCTTCCTTGAGAGGCATCCTGTAGAGCATACAGACAGCGAGAGTGGACAAAAACTTGGCCGTGAAAGCCAACAGAACAATCACCACAACGCTTGTCCAATGGATGCCCAAGGCAAAGTCTTCGACATGGATTCTTTCAGCAAGAACCGCAAAGAAGACTGGCATCATGAATGCTGTCACAAAATCAAGCACTTTTTCCTGAACCGCCTTTGAGATTATACCCTTCGGGGTAATAACTCCAAAAACGTAGGCTCCTGTGATGGAATGAGCTCCCATTCCATCGGCGAGGAACCCAAAGAGCAAAATCATATGCAAGAGAAACACAACTTGAGAGTCAATCGAATCTTTGTCCTTTGTGCCAACCTTCTGGAAGAGCCACTTGGCAAGAGGATGAACCACAAAGACACCTATTAACAAAAACACTATGGTTGAGGCGATGGATGCTCCTGAAGCTGCATGGAGTGCTGATATTGATAATACAAGGAAGATCCAAGAGAATACGTCATTAATGAGGGCAGAGGTTAAAGCCAATTGTCCATTCTCGTTGAGAACAAGCTTGAGGCTCGTGAGAATCCTCGCAATCTCAGGGAACTCGCTGCAAGAAAGGGCCATTCCCCATAACATAGCACCAGGGAAGTGTCTTGTTCCAGTCATTGTAGGAGGCATGGGTTTGCGTCCCAAATCAGAGAGAAGTAGGTAGTACAATCCAAACCCAGAAGGAACAGAGAAGATTATACTAGCAATGGCGACAACAATAGCCTTCTTGTTCCCGGTACGCCTTATTGGTCTGACATCAAACTCTAAGCCGATCAAGAACATATAGTAAACAAGGGTCAAAGCCGCCACGGTTTCTAGTGCCATGAGACTACTGAAAGCAAATATGTGTTTGACATAAAAGTTTGAACGACCCAGAACAGCTGGACTTGTCAAAAACCCAGCCTTCAACCCCAAAAGCATCACAATGTTAGGAATGAAACATCAAGATGAAGAATTCACATCAAGCATGGGCTGAGAAAGAAGTACTTACAAAAAAATCTGTGACAATACGAGGCAAGTGCCATGGTGCAGAGACAAGGATGCAAAGGCGATTCAATGATAGAATTAAAGCGAGTTGTATAGCAAACACAGGTATGGTGACTTGTAAGGAATTTTCCAGCCAATAACCAGATCCATAGGAGACCTGCTTATCGAAACAGACCTCCAACGTGCCATTTGGACGCAATATAGTAGATCCTTCAAAGACTGGAGAACTCATTCTCTTTGTTTTTCCCCCTCCCTGCAGATACTGGTTAGCAGACGGTGGGAATCATAGGGAAGGGGAAGACGAGTTGATGAATTTTTTAACAACAAACAATTAAGGTAACATACTTAAGACTAATAAAAGGAAACAGAGAGGTCGACGGGAAATTCTAGTAAATGTTTTGTTGTATTACTGGGACGGTAGTTTGCTTAATTATAGGCAGTTCGGCATTGTTTGCCTGTCCTTATTCTATTTATAGGTAGGTGAGCGAAATGTGTTACTCCTCTGTATTTTATTTTGTCCCCAAATATTTACAAAAACATCTCAATTCCCTTTTTTTTTTTCTTGCCACGAACAAAAAAACATCTCAATTCATTGGTTAGTGTATGCCGCTATCATAATAGAGGTCTTTTTAACAAAAATGAAAAAAAAAATCACTCGGACGAGTCTGTTGTAATAATCATCAGAATATAATGATAACTGTAAAAGACTAGGTTGAAGGTTCAATCAAAGTTTGAGATACTATATCAAAGTTTATGCTCCTTTCTTAACATAAGACTTGTTAATTAAATTTCATTAGATTAAAGAAGTTAGTTGAGTTAGTTAATATGACATGCATTTTCTAAAACATCATAGTCATTTTCCTTAATTCTTCAATTTCCTCTCCTTTTTCATTATTGTGAGGGAGCATCAATAAGGGTAAATTAGAAAAAAGATTAATAAATATAAAAACTATGTCTTATATTAGGATTAAAATTGATTTCTTAAATTTGTTTTATATTAAGGACCAAAAGGAGCACTTATTAAACAATAGAATGCCTTTAATTGCCTGTATATAGTTTAAATTAACGATGTCATTTGGTAACCAATTAAAAAAAATAAAATTATAAATAGCAAATAATTTGTAGACACTGTTTCAAAAGTAATAACAAATATATTTACTTAACAATAATAGTAATATCGACAATGACAGCACCAACATAATAAACGTTGCGACAACTATAAATATAGAAGCATGCATATGATTGTAACAAGGTACAAGTTTTGCTAGCCTAGCATCGTCATAATTTGGAACTAGGGACTGGTTCGTCCTCTAGATCCTCATAAAACAAGTTCGATCTTGAGGGCATCCAAATGAGAAGACTGCAAACAAATGGCGAGAAGGAAGCCATCACCATCCTCATTATCCATAACAAAAGCCTCCCTGGCCATCAGAGTCAAATACATTTGAACCCATAAGGAGATCTTATTTTATAATGAAGAAAAAAAAACTTAAAAAAAAACTCCTCATAGAAGCTTTTTTATAAGCTCTTTTTTAAATATAAGTTATTTTCTTTTTGTGTCTCAAAATTAAAAAATATCATATACCGGAGAAAGTTGGTGGTTGGGGGCAATCCTCAGGTGCCGATATTCTAGCCGATATAATGGTATGGATAATATCATATACCGTACTTTAATTAAAAAAGTGAAAATTTATGGACATTTTTTAAAAGAAAAATAATAAACATGGAAAACTAAGAAGACCGAGATCTTATATATAGGAATATATTATACCTGATAACTAATTTAGCCACAAAATTCGGGTGTTAAGAAAAATTTTGGGATAGGAACTTTCAAACATTATATAAAAAATTATAAACAAATTCATTAATTATTTTTAAAATGCATGGTAAATTCGTCTTTTGGTCTATATAAAATCGGGTGTTAATTAAATCTTAGTTCGTTATTATCAGAATTTACAATCATATTTTTTTGGCGAAAGAATATACATAAATAGATATAAATCACAAGAAATATAATTCGAATTCACTTTAAGTGTGAATTATATAACATGAATATGGCTTTCATTTAATTTCGTTTTGAATTAATTCAACTAAAGATTTTTATTTTTATTTACACCAAACAACTTATTTTTAATTTCAACATTTTTTTTCCAAACTCCTTTTCCTAAAACATTTATATAATCACCAAACAAAGTTTTACCGCATAAACAAAAGTAAAATAACAAAAGAAAAAGAAAAATCCAATTAGAGTTTTTTTTTTTGAAAAAAAAAGCTACATGACACTTAATCCCGCCAGACCGCAACTAGCATTGTCAATCCCGCGTGAATGCGAATAATTTTGAAATCAAAAGCTTGGTTCAACAAGGTTCTTTAGTGGGAGTGATTTAGAGGATCCTAATCAAAGATATTGAGACTTTTCTCGTGATTTTTTAACTAAAAAAAATAAGAGGATCCAAACAAAGTTCCTTGAAATTTTTTCCCTTCTTCTAAATACTATTGTGAGGGAGGTTTAGCTTGCAGTTCCACAACATGAGCCGCAAGACTATGATCAAAGCGAGAATATTCTTCAATGGGATGCTTCCATCTTCTAGGATGATGATTAACGCGCAAAGAAGGTGGTAAGCTGAAAAACAAAAACCGGAAGAAGCATTGAGGGAGGCTACGGGTCCCTTGAGAATGAAACTGTTACTCCACAACCAAAGAGGGGAGTTCTTCATCTAGATTCTTACAATACAATTTTGGCCAATAATGAGAATCTTTCCCAACAAAAACAAGATGATGCCTCTTCTCGTGTCTCATTAATGTCATTTTCGGGCAATAAATAATACTTTTTCTACCGATCCGGAAAAGGTCCTTATTATGATCTACAAGGAGTGGTATAGTGATTCAAATTTTGGCTTGAGGTATATTTACTTATTTTGATTAAACAGGATGAACCCTATGCGAATTTAAAATATTTGATTGAATTCTTTATTTATTGTTATTTTCTTGATTGAATGAATTATCTTTGCTTAATGCTTTCTTGAAGATTGATCACCTTTTAAGTTAATTAATTTATTTAATAGATTGATCATCAATCGTAGGAATAATAATCAATTAGGAATTCAATTCAAATACTTGGAGAACATAGGGGATTTTCAAATTTATGCTTTTTTAATTACTCATATTTTCTAAATATTTTCTTGAAATTCTTGATTCTTGATTCTTGTTCTTTATTCAAATCTTTAAATTCTTATACTTATCAAACTCATTTTCTAAAACTTACTAATCATTTTTTATAATCTTATTTTCCACTCTTCTTCTTGATTATTATTGATCTATAATCTTAGATTATTATTGATGGAGCATCAATAAGGATAAATTATGAAAATAATGACAAATATAAAAAATTTATTTTATATTTAGGAATAAAACAAACAGTTAACTTTCAAGAACAAACAACCACAATATAAAGCATTCAAGCTCGATGGACGCAGAACAAACAACCACCATTGAACTCGGTTATCAATGAAAATTATATAACTATCAATTGAATCATACACATGGCAAAGGTAAGGTCTGCTTTGATTTCACAAAATTTTTAAACCTATAAGTTAAATACAAGAGAACAAAAAATTCAGCAGAGGAAAAAGCTTTTTAAAAGTGAGAGAAAAATGAGTGCTAGAGAGAAAGAGAGTGAGCTTGGAAAATAGGGTGTGCATCAGAGTGATTGAGTCAAAGATGGAATTTTGCTGGAAAATGATGGGGAGACGACAAAGGAAGAGGATAATTTGCTGAATAGAACGAGTAAGAATTGTATAATGACGCCGTTATGCAGGATCACTTTCCAACTGATGAACAGGAAGGGAAAGTGGAAGATGTGATGATGGAAGAAAAGTTTAGGAGGACGCTAACAAAGGGGATCCAAAGCCACAGTCGATGCCTACAGCAAGTCAAAGTAAAGAAGCAGAAAAAGCATTTTCCCAGGACTTCAATGAACAAATGAGTCGCTCGCACGATTCGAAAAGGATAAATGGCACGTGCAGGTCAAGTCATTTTGGGGTCATTGGAAGAGATCAAATGTATGGGAGAGGCCCATTTGAGCATTTGAAATGAAGAAAGCATTAATGCGAATGGAGGGGACTGCTATATTATTTGGTGGAACCACAATTCACTCATACGTACACAACACGTAATAAAATGACAGTGCTGCTCGGACGCCAATTGAACAAGATTCAATGGAGGCAAAGGACATCCAGCATTTGGCAGCTTAAGAATTATTATTATCACTACTACTATTATTAGTCATATAATTATCACCAACTCATGTTTGTTTGTCGGAAGGCCATCCCACATTTTTTTTGGGGGGTAAAAAAGCAGGCAAAGCCTTTAAATTAAAATAGAGAAGGAGGGGAATTTAATCCCATACAATCATGTAAAACCAAACTCCTTAAGGAAGGAGGACTAGAATCAAGAAAATTGGATTGTAAACGACAATCCTTTGCCAGTTGGTCAGCAACTCTATTCTGAAGGCATGAGATAAGGATGAATTGAAGATCCCTTGAGCGCCTAGAAAGTTCTTTAATCTGCAATACCATGGAACTCATAGAACTCTCCTCACTATTAGCCATCAACAGATTATATAGGTTCTTTGAGTCCGTCTCTACCATAACATTACAAAGACCCAAACTCCAAGCCAATTGCAACTCTTTTAGCAGAGCCCATTCCTCAGCTTCTTGCGGCTCACAGATACCCAAATAGGATGAGAACCCAGCAACCCAGGAACCAGCTGAATCACGCAACACGCCACCACATCTCGCACTGGACCTGTTTAAAGAGACAGCACCGTCGACATTTAATTTGATCCAATCTTGCAATGGAGGCTGCCAACTGCTATCACCTGAAGAACTAAGCAGTGTGTCACCGCCTGGCTTATCAATAAACACAAACAGATGAACCATTCTCAAAAGAAGCGAAGCCGGGGAACTTGGTCTAACAAAATCAACACTGAAGATAGACTTGTTCCGCCAATTCCAAAGCATCCAGATGCTAAAACCAAATAAGATATTCCAGCTGACTTGATTAGACCTTCCAATCTCATTCTTTAGATTAAAATGGAACCAATCCCTTAACTGAGGAGAGAAAAAAGACGAATAAGAACTTGGGCTAACTAGCAACATCCACATATTCCTGGCAAAACAACAATCTTGTAAAATATGCATCAGACTTTCAACATGAGAGTTACAACACGAACACAGAGCTGAGGAGGACAACCATCTACTATGCCACTCATTAGTAGGGAGTTTATTCTAGAAAGCCAACCACATAAAGGTTCAAATTCTTTCGGCTCCTTGTCACTTCTGTAACATCCCAAAATTTGGATTGTAGGAATTAAAATATGATATGGGATTGATTATGGAAATTTGAGCCTTAATTATTTTAAAAAGTAATTATTGGAAGTTAAGGCTTATTTTCTTGTAAATTAAGGATAAATAGCTGGAAATAAGTGTTGGCCTAAATACTTTGGAAATAATATTTTGTTGCCAAAAGAAATTTAATTGAGAAAGAAAATCCTTAAATGGAACTAAGGATTAAATTTTAATAATTCTCCAAAAATTGCAATTATAGGAGTAACAGGCTTAAGTGCAAGTAAAAGCCTTGTGGAGAATTAAGTGGGATAAACTACTCATTTCTATCTATTCATTAAACCATTTCATTATCTACAGTGATTCACCTCCTTCCATTAGCCCAACACGTGATGAGTACAGAATAGCAATATAAGATTTTAAAAGCCCATTATTAACTACTATTTATTATTCTCATATGGCCCATACTTATTTCTATCATTCTTATATACAGTTTTTTTTCCCCTCACGCATACACAATCACAGAAGAAAAAAAAAAGAGAGATACATCATTATCATCACTAAAACACGTTAAACAGAGACCAGCGAATCGGACCTTCCATATCTTCCTCGTCAGCGTATCATTTAGGCAGTCTCGACTGTTCACACGGCAGCAGACCTCCATGCTTCTCCAGACCTTTCCCATATTCCTCGAGCCCTGTGTTGTGTAATTCCCATCAGTTCATCCTGTCTTCTCCTCAGACTGGACCAAGCTCACTATATATATATATATGACCATCGCTCAAGTCTTGTTTCACCTTTCTTGTTGCTACAATCGTCCGAGAACTAGGAGCTGAGCGTGAAAGTGAGAGAGAGAGCACGTGAGGGGAGGTGAAGCCGAGAGTGGGAGTAGGAGGGAGAGAGAGAGCTGAATTACTATCTTGCTCCGTTATAAACACCTAGAACAGAGGTATGTTCTAAGCTCCTTTCTCCTTCTTGTTTCCATGAATGGCCAATGTAGGTTTGAAGTATGAAGCTTTGGATTTTGAATATATATATATATATATATATATATATATATAAAAGAAAGATAGGAAACCTTGCTGATATGAGAATTAACTTGCTGTCATAAAGTATTTATAGGTGGGTAGATTTAGATATGATCGCTGCACTGGAGAAAAAGAAAGGAAACTAATGCTTATGAAAAATATATTGCTTCATAAACTTGTTCAGATAAAGTTTTTTGTGTAAGAAGCTATAGTATTGTTAGATTCACACCGTGCAAAGTTAAAACTGTGAAAAGACTCATAATAATATGGGGAATAAAGGAAGGCAAACCCAAGAGCGTTACTGTGTCGTTGGGCGAGGAAAAAAAAAAGAAAAAAAAAATAAAAGTTTGCTAATCCAGGGTGTAATCGATGCACACATAAATAAAAGAAAGGAACTATATTTATATTAAAACCTAAATATGTATATTACATTAAAATATATTTATATAAGGAATAAGGGTTGCTGTGCGTGTTGTATTTATTAAAATAATAATAACAATACTACTACTAATAATAATAATAATAGGAGATTGCTATATTATATACGTTGCACTATATATATGTATATCATAATAAAAGTGTATTTTCTGAGGTTAGTATTTATAAACTCCTATATAATAGGATCTAATATAACAAATCCCTATATTATTTCATTTATAATATTAGTTACAAAATAATATATACAGTGAAGCCTCTATATCTTTATTTCATCTTTTGAGAAAAAGATACTGTACGTGCTTGTGTTTTAAAATTCTTGAATGGCCATCTCCATATTCAAAGCTATGATTATTGGGTTTATTATGTCTACCCATCCAATATTTGTGAGAATTACGTCTTCATTCATGGTTAAGTATATTCCTATTAATTAAAATTAGCTCTCAAACTAATAGAATAGGTAAATAAAATAATAATAATGATGATGATGATGATGATGTTGATGATGATGATGATAGAATAAATAAATATTATTATTATTATTATTATTATTATAAAAGGGAGTAAATAATAAATGGGGTTATTAATTAATAATAAATAAATAGGGGTATTGTTAACTAATAACAAACAAAAAAAGGATATTATTAATTAGTAATTAATGGAAAGGAGAATTAATAATTACAATGGTCTCCCTTACTTTTTTTTAGTGCCGTCATAATTTACCCACATTTTTCAGGTGATAGCTCCCGTGCAGGTCCATCAGGGAAGACCCCAGAAGCTTAAGCTACTTCCGCCAAAAGTAGTGCTTCTGTCTTTTTGGTTTATGTGGGATGATTGTATATTGCCACATTAGGGCTCATTCTGCATACTCTGATTTTTTTTGTATATCTTGGTTAACTAGATAAACGTTGAAGCACTATTAAGTTGTTGATCAAATCCTTAATCAGTGATTATGTTAAGTAAAAATGGAGGACGTTACAACTTCCATAAAAGCTTGAAACAAGGGTGTGCAAGTTGCTCATTAAGCTGCTCAATAAGGTAGTAAGCTGCTTTCACAGAGAAACTTCCATTCTGGGAACCACTCCAAATCATAAGATCTTCCCTAGAACCAAGATAAGGAGGAGGACAAGCAATTAATCTTTGAATAGTATCACAGGACACGATAGAATTCAATTGCGCATAATTCCAGGCACCATTAATAACCCAGTCAGAAACATAACTTTCTTTCTCAGACACCGAGAGAGGCCTTAAACACTGGTCCTGAATTTTCCCATTTTGTAGGAGCCAACTATTCGTGAAGAACTTGACAGCCTTGCCATCTCTAATACGCCATCTGGTTCCATTTTCAATGATTCTCTTCTCCTTACAAATAAAGTGCCAGAGTAAGGAATCACGAAGTTTGGCATGCAACAAGTTTTCCACATCCCGATACATGTATTTCTTACACAAAACTTCATACCACAAATTCTCAGTTCCAGAGACTACTTGCCACGCTAATTTGCATCCAAAGGCCTAATTCATAGAAACAAGGTTTTTACAGCTAAGGCCCCCATTAAGCTTAGGTTGGTGTAATGCATCCCAACTAAGGTTATGATACACATAAGGACTAGATTTACCCCATATACAATTACACTGCAACTTTTCAATTTCCTTACATATGCTAATAGGAATTTGAGACACCTGCATAGGATATAGAGGCACCGAGCTAATAACAAACTTAGCTAGAGTGATCCTTCCCGCCATCGAAAGTGAGTTGGCCTTCCAATGAGCTAATTTAGAGGTCACTCTATCAAGGATATACTGAAAAGTCTCCGCGGATTCCTTCTACGAGATAAAGGAAAGCCTAGATACTTACCAATGTTAGTGGTAATTCGCATCTGTGTGATATCTTGAATAACACTCTTGATTGAACCAGGGATCTTGGGAGAGAAAAATAAAGAGGTCTTAGCAGAGCTCACCTTTTCCCCGTAGGCTACATAGAATTTGTTTAGACACAACATCATACACTCAGCTTGACTAGTAGAGGCCTCCCCAAAAAGCAAGAGGTCATCAGCGAACATGAGGTGATAAATCTCATGACCATCCCTAGATAGACGGATAGGCTTCCAAGATCCACTATCCACAACCTCAGTAATAATATGCGATAGACGATCAATGCACAACACAAATAAATAAGGGGAAATAGGATCCCCTTAGCGTAAACCTCTATGGGCTTCAAAAAATTCAGTCCTCTCACCATTCCAAAGGACATTGTAGGAAACAGAAGAAATGCAATTCATGATTAGATCTATAAATTGGGATTCGAAGCCAACATCCATAAGAACATACCTCACAAACTCCTAGTTTAGTCTGTCATAGGCTTTCTCCAAATCTATTTTAAGAGCCATTAGACATTTTCTACCTTTAGTCTTACTCAATATGAAGTATTTTTTGGCCAATGATTATATTATCTTGAATGTGTCTCCCTTGGATGAAACCAGCTTGATATGGGGAAATAAGCTTGTTCATAACATTCTTCAATCTAGAAGTAATAACCTTCGTTACACACTTATAATGAGTAGAACAAAGGGAAATAAGGCGAAAATGGCTGACCATTTCAGGAAAATCTCTCTTGGGAATCAAAGTAATCAGTGTCCTACTAGCCTCAGATAGGGAGATCTCACCATGAAAGACTTCCTTAACAAGTTACAAAGAGAAGGGCCAACCTCGCTCCAGTTAGCTTGATAAAAAATAGGAGAAAATCCATCATAGCCGGGAGCCTTATAGGACCCCATAGCAAAAAGGGTTGCCTTTATCTCCTAATCAGAAGGCACAAAACACATCGCACTAATAATACTAGGATCTAATAGAGGAAAGGAGCTAGAAGATTGCAATCTTTCCACCGAGACAAGCGTTTTAACATCCTCTTCACTATCTAACCACTGCCCATTAGAATCTTTAAGAGATAAAATTTATTCCTTATTCGTCTAAGCTTAGTCTTCAAGTGATAATAGTGAGTGTTACAGTCCCCCTTGGAAATCCACATTGACCTCGATTTTTGGAACCATTTGATTTCTTCCAATCTAAGCACTTCACCCAATTCCCTTTGTAATTGAAATTCGAGATTACAAAGAAAATTAGAATAAGGGTAGGCCTTTGATTTCTGGATACCATTGAGATGGGCAAGAATACCATTTTTCCTCTTCTCAACCAAACCAAAAACATTACAATTCCAATCAGTGGAGACATTTTGGAAAGCCTCTAAATTATCTTGCAGGGGACGTGGAGATGACCAGTTACGACTTAATAAATCTTTGAAATCATCATGGGCTAACCACATTGCCTCGAATCAAAATGGCTTTTTAGATCTAGGAGCTGCCAATTTAACACCAACAAACAATAACAGAGGATTATGGTTAGAGTAATCAGTTCTGGGAAGTACCTTAATGAAAGACTCCAGCCATGCGTCTAATAGTGCACCATTAGCAAATGCTCTGTCCAGACATTCAAAAAGCCTCGTACATCCTGCCATTTTAGGCCCTCTCCAGGTCATCTTTGGGCCGACAAACCCCATATCGATGAATCCGCACTCAGTAATCCGGTTCTAAAACCATCTCATTCGACTAGGATTTCCACCCCTACCGCCACATCGCTCATCAGAGGAAAGAATATCATTGAAGTAGCCAATGATACTCTACGGAGTTGAAATGCTCTGAGAAAGCCGCCGGAGATCTTCCCACAAGACCGATCGGAAATTAGAATAGGGAATAACATATAGGTGGTAAGACAAAAGGCTGGCGACACCGCAGAGCTACAGTGCAGGTGAAAGTATTGGCTTTTTTCTTCGATAACGATAACGTTGACGTTGATTCTTGAGCTGTCCTAGGCAACGGCTAACCCGCCGGATCTGCCGGAGCTTGGAATAACCCGACACAGATCGAACCCCACTGACTTCAAACAATGAAAGCGAGACACATTGCTTGTTTTAATTTCAGACAAAACAATTAAAGAGGGCTTGGGCCCTTTACATAGCACTCTCAAATTCCGAACAAAGCCCTTACCACAGGCCCCTCTGGTGTTCCAAAAAAAATAACAATCCATGAAAAGATTGATAAAAAGGAAATAAGGAAAACATAGGAATCACTGAGACATTTGAGTCTTAGGAACCGTCTCTTCGTTATTCAAGGAAGCCACAATAGACCCACAACCAGATGGGCTACCAATCACAGGCCCAACTTCCATTGAGTCACCTCCTTCCACGTTCCCAGATGGCGCACCGGGATCATAAGGTTGATCCTTTTTGGCTAGATCACAAACTTGGAGACCTTTATTACAAGGCCCATTAACAATAGGCACTTGAACTAGGTCTTCATCACGTGCCATACCCATAGCCACCACCTCCATAACACTGTGCTTCGAAACCCGTTTCCCTTTCTCCAATTCCCTTGATCTCTTATCCACACGTTTACCCCTACAGGCTGGACCACTGATAATTCCTTCCCCTCATTCCCTTTAGTAGGCGCATATGAATCACATCCTTTCACCTCTGTTTTTTTTCCTTTTGCATTATGTACCTTCGTAGTGGTCTTAGGAAATGAATGCGTCAAGGATGTGCCCTGCACAGGAACCACGGACGTGCTAACGAACTGAAAATGCTGGTCCCCATTCTCCTCATTTGCTAAGAGCTGAAACCTCGACCTTCTGCAGTTGCCGGAGGTTAACCTTCTTGCGGTTCCTTACTCCGGCGAGGGCGGCGCGGCTTATGAACCACCTTCCAAAAATCTCCATTATTCACTATAGATTTTGCTCCTTCATGCACTCAGAACTTGGTTCCCCCTTCTCTTGATTCGGACAAGTAGCCTCACTATGTTTTTTCTTCTCCTGCGGGCAAGTTTCGTGTCGATGTCCATAGAAGCCGCAAGAAGAACACAACATGTGCAGCCCCTCATATTCAATGAAATAATCCTCTCCATCCACAGAAAAACCGGACATGAGCTGTTTAGTCAAATCCACTAATACACAGAACCTTGCATAGTGACCTCTCAATTGGCATGAAGTACTAATATCCACTTTCACTGTCTCACCAATTTGATCACCTATGAATGCCAGAGCCTCCTTGTCATAATATTCAAGAAAAACTCTGGGTAAACGAATCCAAACAGCCACCTTATTAATGGTTGCTCTAGTAGAATTAAATTGTGGCTCCCAAGGCCTCACCACCAAATAATGATCATAAATCATCCAAGGACCCCCAGTGAGAGCGTTCATGAAATCTTCTCTATTTGTAAACTTAACAACATAATGCCCATGACCAATAGCCTAGTAACTCCACGTTTTGCCCAGAGGAATTGAACTCTGGCTTCAAGGGCTTTATACCCAATGCTTCTTCCCAGGAGGTTAATAATCACAGAGTTCTTCCAGGCTTTATACATGCGCTTCTTCATTTTTCCAGAGAAAATGAAGGTAGGAAAATTTCGGTTAGGATTTTCTATTGTCTTGCATAAGGGCTCATCGTCGTCGGACATGGAATCATCTGAAGGAACCTCCTCAACCCCTTCTGTCACGACAGGTCCAGGTTCTTCATTCTAGTTAACGCCTTTCAAAGTGTCAGCAAAGGATACAGCTCCTTTGGAAAAGATCGGGTCCCTGTTAATCAGCTTAGGCCACTGACTATCCTTACTAGTTTCCAATGGAGAGCTGCCATTTTTTATTTTCTTTGAGCTACGATCCAGCAAATCCTCTTCTTCAGTAGAAGAAGACAATTTCAGAGTATCACTTTCAGAGAGAACAGGAGACGCCATTTATCACCAAAAAGATGGCCATCCCACATTTTGATTTTCCATTGATGGGAGAAGTTGCCAGTTGGCACTTCATCGTGAAAATAAAATCATAATTGGGCCTCTCCATATATCTTTTCGATCCTAAGTATAAATTATAACTTTTTTTAAGAAATATTAAGAAAGATAATTAAATTATTTAAAATATTTACATTTTGCCTAACTTATAAATTGATATATAATCTAATGATACACAATATGTGTTATATGATATAATTAAATAAATTATTTAAGTTCAATCACTAAAAAAAAAAACAGCTGCGTCTTAATTTAAGACGGGATGGAGTATATTATAATTGCTTCGCTGGGTTTCTTTCGCTTGTCTCATTCTCACTGTCTGCCATTTTTGGGCTTCATTCACAATTCTGCATCTAGCATTTTCATTTAGCTTGTCTTATTAAAAGGCCTCTGTTTTTTTTCGTGTGTTTGTAAAATGACAATATTTGGGAGGCTTCAAGGTTTTAAGGCAGGACATTTTCACAGCGTCCTACCAATACAAGCTTACCACTTGAATCTCTTACAAAGGCAATACTTCCTCGTGACCTTTTTATAAGAGCTTAATAATCACATCATGTAGTTTAAAAAAGTGGTTAAATTTAGTTAAAAATAATAAACATGTTTGAAATAAACTTTGTTTTCTAAGTATACCCTTATTTATGAAAGACAAGTAAGAGAACAATAAAGTAAATATAGGTATCACCAACCATTTAATTAATACAATACATATAATTAGCAGTAAAAATGAAAAATGAAAAAATCGTTAAATATTCAAACAACTCTTTTTTTTTTTTTTTGATATAAATGAAGGCTAAAAAGCCATAATACAAATTACAGAAATTAAACAACTGGGGAAACAATTCCCAACCGTTCCTCATCAACCCACAGCCTCAAAGAAACAGGGCACTCTCCATAAATTGAAGAATTTGACATCCCAAATTTAGCCAGAGCATCAACCACTCTATTACAGTCTCTTGAAATGTTTTTAATAGTCACTCTCCAGTTTCTATCCAGTAACTCTTTCACACGAATGCCCAATAGGCTGAGTGATTGAATATTTCCATTCAACAGCCTATTTATAACAGCACTTGCGTCAGATTCAATCAGCACCATCTTATACCCCAGCTCCCAAGCTAATTTAATCCCTTCAAACAACTCTTGTTAAACCCTTATAAAAGTGTTGAAGGAAATATCTCGTTAAAATTGGGCTATCGAGAAATGGTTTGGAAACCTCTTTGCAACTGGGTCTTTTCTTTCTGAGAGCTGCTGCTGAATGGGCTCTGAGATCTTCCCTTCAAAAAGTTCTATCCATTTTCCAACCACAGTAAAAAAACAAACCTCTCCATTTCTGTTGATGTGATTTTTTTTTTATTTTTTATTGATACGTTGATATTGCGCATCTTGGGTCCCTTTTAGATCCATACCCCAACGACATTGCCCAAAAAGCCATAAACTCATTCTGAAATGAACGACGGAAATTTACTCCATCCTAGATAAGGTCAAGATATAGATAGGTATTCGTAAACTTCACATATTATTTTCGTTGATCATTTCGAGAAGATGAACACACTTTCTTCAAAGAACAATGTGATTGGCAGAGTGTGTGCGCGTGTGACAGAGAGAGAGATAGCAGAACAAATGCAGCTTATTGTTATACTAACAATTCCATAATGCGTCATTTCAAGCTGTGCTGAATGAAGGTCGCATTATTTCATAGAGAGGAGAAAATAGGAACACCAGGTAAGGTGGCTCCAGCATCAACAATGAAATTGTTTCCCGAGACATATTCAGAAGAGTCATGAATTAAGTAACGCGCCAGCGAAGTTAATGCTGGATCTGCAGTCCCATAGCTTCTGAGGGGCACTGTTTTCTGGGCAACTTTATCCAGCCAATCCTTCTCCATTAACTTTTCAGTGATTTCAGATTTGAAAAGTCCAGGCGATATTGAATTAACCCTGATTTTATATTCCCCCAACTCCAAGGCCATCACCTGCCAAACATTGTCACACACAAAAAAGAAAAAGAAAAAAAGAAAGACGACTTCAATCATTGTGAATATGTGCATTGTTCAAAAGCTTCTAAATTTGTGAGTGGTTAGACGTGCAGTTGATTAGATATAAGCAGATCGAGCGCTTCCCTTGTCTATAAGCTAAGGAGAAAAATCGAAGGACAGTTGAATCATTATTTTTTTTGTTAGGCCTAGCGTATCCTACTCCTACCGCTGATAACATTGATTAATCCCCCGTACCATAGACTTCCGAAGGACTTTAGTGCCAGCCACAAAACCCTTTTCATAAACATCGTCAAGGATTGAACCCCTAACTAGATGCTTAAAATACCTAGTTAAGTGCCAACTTTGTTAGTACTTGTGTTATAGTTGAATCATTATTAATACGTTACAACTAGAGGGAATATGATACCACTGCAATAAACGGCTAATTATCTAGGATGCACTACTTTCAGATCCAACAATAATAATAAAGAAGAGAAGGAAGAGGGAAACTTGGGGGGTTTGATGCGGTTACTGTGCATGCAAAATGACATTACCTTTGTCAGCATATTTACTCCTGCTTTTGAAGATGCATAGGCAGTAGCTCCAGGCAGTTGCCCACGGTTTAAACCAGCAATTGAAGAAATATTGATAATCGAGCCTTTTATCTGTGCATCACGCATGCGTATGCATACAGACTTGGACACCAACCAGCATCCCGTTAAGTTTGTCCTGAAAACCTGATTCCATTCCTCCTCAGACAACTCCAACGGTGATTTAACGTTTCCTATACAGCACAAGCGACAAGGAAAAAGAGAAACAGACAATTCAGATATGTCAATGTCAGCTTCTGTTCCATCTATTCAGTTGGCTGGCCAAAAAATAATAATATTGGTATAACCTCTGCATCCATCTTCAGAGATAACATCATAAACAAACCTTCTAAACATTTTCTGAACGCATTTTTTAATGGATAAAGCTATCAATAATCAATAAAAATGTAAATAACTGTACCAAGTCAAGTCCTTAACATAAATGACAAACCGCGACTAAGACTAAGACAAGTTAAAATGGCCTGTGTAATCCAATTTCCCAAGGACCCTCAACAATTTCGTCCGAATGCTTGATCTTCAAATTTTCCGAACAGAAGTTGAATGAATTACCTCTAATACCGGCGTTGTTAATTAAGGCATCAACGCGACCGAACGCGTCCCATGCCTTCTGCACGGACTTGTCGATGGTGGGGCCATCGGCAGTGACGTCGAGTTCCACGGCCAGGGCCTCGGAAGAGCTGAACTGATTGATCTGGTCGCAGAGGGACTTGAGGCGATCGACGCGGCGAGCGAGGGCGATGATCCGGCAGCCGGCTCTGGCGAGGTCGAGACAGAAGTCTCGGCCGAGACCGGAGGAAGCGCCGGTGACCATGACAACTTTGCCATGTAGGGAGTTGTGGACTGGAGACCCCATTGATGGGGAGCTTGGAGTCAATGAGAAAGGGGGAGGAGGGTGAATGTGAATTTAAGGACTGGGTGGGCAGGTGTCAACTCGCAACAAACACGGAAATGGGAGACCGAAGAAGCCGGGAGGAATCAACCGAGAAATGGCGGAAAAAAATATTTTTCCAGCAGTATCGTCGAAATTAATTAAATTAAGATAATGATAATAAAAAATATTTCAAAATGTAAGATATAATTTAATTTAAATAAAAAAAAAATGTCCCCATGAGTGATTTTTTTAAAAAAATTCTTTTTATATATTAATGTTGCATAATAACTTTTTTTTATACTAATATTTCAAATTAATTAATTTTCGCGATACTAAATATGTGTTAAGAAAAAATAAAAATTAATTAATTTGAGATAGTGAAAGTAAAAAAATTTCAGAATACAACATATAATTTAATCTAAATAAATAAAATATATAAAAAATTAGAACAAATGCCCCATGCCCCCATCTCTCTAATTAGAAGAATGAGCATGTGAGGAGCGTGTAAGGGAAAAGCATAGAATGTGAATCCTATTAAAGAGATGAACACCTAAAGAGTACATAAGAGAGAAATACTTAATATGAACCCGACAATCGATTAGATTAGGGATTTTTTAAGGAAAATTCTGTTGACCTCGATGGATTTGACATATGGCGCTATAAATTTTTTGAAAATTTACTGTACTCTGGTTAAAATAAAATTAAGTTTTGAGAGTAAAAATATAACGATGTCCTTATTTTATTTGTCTCGTAAATTATTTTATTTATCTTATAAATGGCCATATTTACCCAATAAATTTTCATATTTGTCTTGTAATTAGCCAAAATATTTTTAATTCTTTAGGTTCTTTTAAATCTCTTTATTTGTCTTGTAAATACTATTATTTGTCTGATGAATTTTTATATTTGTCTTGTACATAGTCATAATATTTTTAATTTTCTAAGTGATTTCAAATCCCTTTATTTATCTTGTAAATACTTTTATTTCTCTTGTAAATGCCCTTCTTAGGAAAAAAAGAAGAAGGATAATATTGTTTTTTTTACCTACAAAACTTAATTTCATTTTGACTAATGGGGTGCAGTAAAGTTTTAGAAAGTTTTAGGGGTAGATTGAAATTATGTCATATCTTTGGGGCTCAATGAAAATTTCTCATTATTTTATCTGATTATTTTTATTTTTAATGAACAAGGATAAATAAGTAATTGTACATTTAGATTTAATTATAATTAGATGTATATTTTTTTTTGGTCAAAATAATTAGATGTATATGACTTCAATGCAATTTGATATTTTAGGGTGTCTTTAGTTCAACCAATAGGAGGGTAGGGGAGGTTCATTAAAGTTAGGTGGGGAGAGATTAAGAAGAGGTAAGGGGATGTTTAGTTTCTTGTTTAGATCATGAGGGTAGGTAATGAGAGTTAATTATAAGTCGATAAATATATAATTTTCTCTTTATCTATATATTTTCCTTCTTTTTTTACAAATTTTTATTAAAATTTTTATTTCTTAATATATTAATAAAATTCTTACTCAGTCATAAAAAAAAAAAAATCAGTGAAATATATTTAATAAACCTACTTAAATTGGGAACCCAAGTCATGACCAAATTCCACCAAATAGAAAATAGAAAATACTTTCATCCACTATTCCAGTATCAAGAAGCTTTGCAGAGTCGTGTATTTGATTTCTTTTCTTCTCCAACATTCTCTAAATAAAGTAACCTTTTCCTCTAAACCAAAATCCTACAATTTGCACATGCAACAATGCAGCGTCTCAGCCTCAGGTATGAACAAAGAAAAATGAAATCACAAACACAAGAAAGAAAGAATGCAGTAGTAGTAGTTTGAGAGGGGCCTTGTTTGATAATCATCAAATAGATAACATATTATATTTTACATATCAACTTATATCATTATCAAAAACCAAGAGTGTAATAGATAATCCTAATATATTTGCCAGATTTTTTTACCCTTTTTGCGCAAAGAACCTCTTCAAGACTCTATCTTTTTTTTTTTTTGATAAGGGTTTTATTTGCCCTGAAAGTTTTAATTGAGGAGCACTAGGTGGACAAAAGTTTTTTTTAGAAAGAAAATTGTCACGGAAGTTAACAAAACGTAGCAATTTTGCCCTTCGTTAATTTTTGATCAGTTAAGTTTAACGAAGTCCGCACACGCATGTCACCTCATCAATCAAATAAGAGTTAAATATCATTTTTGCCCTGAAAGTCTTCGCTGAGGAGCAATTTTGCCCTGGAAGTTTACAAAACGTAACAATTTTGCTCTTCTATCCCTCTATATTAAATTTGACTATTAAATTAGTCAAAGAACACATATATCATGCCTTGAAAAGGTCGAACTTAAAGTCAGAGGTGGAGATCCTTGAGACGTTGAGCTCAAGGCAGCCGAAATTTGTGAAGTTGAACGGTGAAAAGGGAAAAGCCGTCTTTCAAAACCAGAGGAAGCATCACTTATGATCTAAGCAAATAAAACGTAAAACGAGAAATAAATTATCCTAAAAATTGGTTCAGTAAGAAAAATCAATAGTAATAATATTTACCTTTGTATAGATTGATCTAGGCCACCCACCCTATCCCACAAGGTAAATCTATATTGCTCCTAAAAATTCTAGCGATTTTAAGTGATGCTTACTGACTCAATTCATTATTAATTTGTCCCAAAAAAACTTCCGTCCACTCAGTGCTCCTCAGCTAAAACTTTCAGGGCAAACAAGACCCTTATCCTTTTTTTTTGGGATAAATATTAGGTGGGCAGAATTTTCTCATACCAAAAGAGAATTATAGAAAATCGAACCACCAAATATTGCAAAACGATTTCCTTCGGGTAACTCAAGATTGAAAAGAATTAAGAACAAAGGAACTCAAGGAAACTTCAGTCATTTGCAAAATTGTCAGCACACACAGAAATTATGAACGAATTGGGCCAAGAAAACGCATTTTGTGTAAGTATAATCAATAAAAGTATTAAAAAGTTAATTCACTCCTGTGCCAGCAAGAATCAGATATATCCCCACAAAACATCAAAAAAATCTCCGCACAATCACGAACAAGAAAAACCGCTTTCATGTGAGAGAGGAATTGTCTCCACTTAAAAAAAAAAAATACTTCTGAAACTATGGATTTGGCTGTTATCCAAACACTCACTAAGTATGGAATATCAAAGAATTCGCATGGGTAATTTGGTCGGACACAAAATTTCTCTTCCCTAGAGAAAACCCCAAATTTAAAGAAAGGAGATATTCTCCTTATCCTTCTTCTCATTGGCCACATCTTAACCATTGATTAGAAAAACGGAGAAAAGTGAAAAAGATGATGTGTTGATTGAATCGGATGTGATTTAGAGATTATGAGGGATAACGGAGAAAATGATGCATTTAAAAACCCAACCCAAATTTAAAGGATTGAGAGGAGGGGAGGGGAGAAACAATTTTTTTCCCACGCGTCACCTCCCTTTCTTTTAATCAAGCACACTTTTTTTTCCCCTCACCTCCCCTTACCTCACCTCCAAAACCCCCCCAACCAAACAGAGCTTTAAGGGATCTAAATGTGATTTTTCCTCTTTTGTAAGACTTACGACGTAATTGCTCCTATATCACCTATATACAATTATCATAACGAAAGACTAGGTTGAAGGTTGAATTCATAATTTGAGATACTGTATCAAAATTTATACTTATTAATAATAAAATGCCTTCAATTACTTGTACAATATAAATTAATGATTTCATTTAATACACAAATAAAAATAAATTTATAAATAGCGAATAATTCATAGACTCTTGTTTAAAAAGTAATAACAGATAGGAAAAGTTGCAACCACTTCACCTTTAACAGACTTAATGGTAACTGTGTCCCTTAAAATCATCAAACTACTATGAAGTTCTAAGAGACCTAGGTGCTATTAATCTCTAAATATGAAAGTATAATTTTGCCCCTTTGATAGTAATGATAAGTTTAGAGCAACCAATGACAAGTTTAGAGCATCTAATGACAACTTACACAACAATAAATTAATAAAGAAAATATTAGTTTAAAAAACAAATACAACTTACACACGTTGTTCCTCTTTTGCATCATCCCTATTTGATTGTGTATTGTCATCTTCGTTCTATCCTACATACCACTCTGGTCCTATTTATAAGTTCCTTTTTGACCAAATCACACATACCAAGGAGAGGTAGTTAGCTTAATGATTATGAGGTGAATTTTCAACTTTGCCCTTATTTATGATTGGGTACCTTTTAACTCTTTATTTTTTCTCTATTTTCATTGGTACAATTAATATGGGCAAAATTGTCGCAATCTCATTTATTTGATCAAAATGGACTTATAAATAGAACCAATTTTTTTGGTCAAAATGGACTTATAAATAGGATCAGAGTGGTACACATGACCATTTTCTTCATTGAATTTAATAAAATGTTCTACTCCTTCGTCATCTACAAGGTCCAAGAAGGTTGTTGCATGAAATGTTAGTGTGAATTTCATGAAAATTCTACTACTTTCTTTTCTAACAATTGATGCTACAATTGTTTTTAACTCTTCATGCAAAGCGCCTCTTTTTATGGTTCTTGTTCTAGCGCTACCCCCCACATATCGCAAATCATATTCTCCTCCATTATTTTCTAACATGCAAAACAAAGTCGTTATTAATAATTATATGAGAAACATTAACAATTTTAGAGCAATGTATTGACATGAATTATATAACAAGGGTTATAAACACATAAAACTTCATCATTTCCATTTACTCCTACCTAAGCATACAAAAACATAGCACCATGTCCGTAGCAGAAATTCATACCCTCCCACACATTTAATAAAACAACAAATAAATCATAAAGGCAACATACAAAGTGGATGATTTAAACTTGTCATTATTAACAAGGGACAAAATTATACTTTTATATTTGGAATTAATAGCACCCAATTCCTTAGGATTTCACTGCAAAATTCGATGATTTCAAAGAATCTGGTTGCTATTAAGTATGTAGTTAGGAGCTGGTTGCAATTTTCCCTAACAAATATATTTAACTAATAATAATAGTAATAATACAACGACAACATCAACATAATAAACTTTACATATCTGATTTTTATCGAAGTTGAATATGGATTCTCTATTCAAAACAGTCGGCACAATGCAAAACCATGTCACTGTGGCCGATACATGTTTTGCAAAGAAAAGCTGACACAACAATAAATATAAAACCAAGCATATAATTGTAACAAGGCACAGGCTTTTTTTCTTGGAGCATTGGGTATCTAAACATACCTTCTTTTAATTTGGAGGATTTATGAGAATTTAGACTAATTCAGATTAAGCTGGCAAGATCTCAATAATGGCAAAACTTTACCACTAAGTATTTGACATTGCTCCATCCAGGTGAACTCAGAGCTCTGGTTTTGCTAGCTTAACATCATCATAATTTGGAACTAGGCACTAATTTGTCTTCTAGATCCTCATAAAACAAATTCTTGAGGGCATCCAAATGAGAAGACTGCAAACAAACTGCCAGAAGGAAGCCATCACCATTCTCATTATTCATAAGAAAAGCCTCCCCATCAGAGTCAAACACACCTGGTCCCATATGAACAGGCTTTCCCCACCCAAAATCTGTCTCATAAAATCCAAAGTTGGACCAACCCACCATAAATAAATTTGGGTTTCCCTCAAACTCTCCTTCTGCACTCACCGTGCTTGCGTAAAACCTGTTCCTCATCACGTTCATGTCCCTCTGACCTGCAATATAATCAAGAACTGACCTTATATACTCATCGTTCATCCTCTCAATTGCTTCCCTCACATTCCTCACTGCATAACTCAAAGGCTTGTGTATGATATCACCAAACGAACAAGTTGGAGACACAGTAGGAAAAGTCACGTTCCCGAAATAATCATTGCGAAGTGGTGGGTTCAATCGGTTTCTGCAATTAACCAGAGTTGATAATCTTGTTGGTTGATCACCACTGCCCACATACCTTGCCTTGGAAACGCATTTCCACAAGTGCCCTGTTATCACTTCAAAACTAGTGTAAGGTAGTTGTTGTTGTGATCCGCCAAGTAGTTCTTTGGCCTTGTTCTTCAGTTTCTGAACTTGATCTTTTCTGATTTTAAAAATGGCACCTTTAGGCTCATATTTTGTGTCTGCCAATCTCCCAGTCCAGACAGGTGGTGGGTGAAACTCAGTATGAATAAATCTCGGCTCTTTGTTCAGCCTCCATGAATCTAACAAAGTTCGATCCAGAAATGGCATCTCACCGAGACCTAACTTGTCTCCTCTGGCTAACCTAGCCCACGAGTTCAGAAACCCAGAGACGGCGGAGCCATCGTTCACGGCTCGACACAAGACCACCCCCAGAGTATGACCGCCGCATGAGAATCTGGTAAACTGAACCGCGAGCAGAGGAATGTGTTGGATTGGACGATTATAATCAAACTTAGGCATGAGTTGTTCAACGAACTGGGTTGGGGTAAAATCGCGTAAATAATCCAAATTGGCTTCACAAGTGGCTTCAAGGAGTTGAACTCCCTGGGCAAAGCAATGGAGTTCATAGCAACCACCATGGATTAAACATAAGCGAGCAGAAAGAGGATAGTAGTGAACCAAAGCTCGACTTAGAGAATTTCTGAGGATTTGGATCGGAGAAGATTGAGAGGAAGTAGAAGTGAAGTTGGGTTTGTAAACGAGAAGAATAATACCATGAGAGGAGAGCTTGATCTGGTCGCAAAGGGAGACAGGGAATATTCTGGTGGGTGTGGGCTCGGAAGGGACGACCGCGTAGGAAGAGCCAACACAAATCATCTTGCTTCTCCGGGCGGCCATGATGGTATGACTTATGAGTAATCCCAGGACAAATATAGATGCCTTAGAATTAAAAAACTCCATGAGTTCTTGAGTTCTTTAATTTGCGTGACACGTAGGACACGACTAATTGTCGGCCATTCATGGTCACTCTATGGATGCCTTAGAATTAAAAAACTCTCTCAGTCCTTTAATTTGCGTGACACGTACACGACTAAGCGATTATCTGTTATTTTTTTAAATATACAACAATTGTCGTCCCTGCATGGGTCACTTCCAAATGGCAGAGGTCGGGCCTCGGGGTCCTCAGTTCCTGTTTTTTTTTTTTTTTTTGGTTATTATTTAAATCGATTTAAATAGTTACCTTCGACTTTTGCAGGTGCATTTTTGGTAGTTTCAGGAATCTTAATTTCATAATTATGATCATAAAAAACAACGTTTACTTTCCTCAAATCCCTGACTCATTCAATTCGTCCCGGGTTCTCACACACACACAAACAGAAGACAGAACCAGCATAACAGTTTCACTGTTACAGTTTTCTGCACGCAAGCATGACATATAAACTACGTTACGTTCACAGGAAAATGTTTGATGATTGATTTATAACCAAAAGTCAAATTTGCTAGAGATAGGAAATATATACCGATAATGATATGGAGTTTATCTTCTTTCAACAACTAGAACTTTCAACACCCATGACCTTCACATCTAATCAATGTAAGAACGACATTGACTTCATCTAATTGAAGTGGGAATGGGGCCATTTTCAGAGGACATTTTAACTTAGCTGGGAGACTTTGTATTTAATTCCCATATTTGACTAAAGCACTCAATATAATAAGGGCACTTAATATGTCCCAACAGAACATCAAATAGCAGATTGCTTGACCAAGCCCCTGCACCATGCTCGTTTCTTGTATTTAAGAGACAAGCTTGGCATCACAGTTATTCCATCCAGAAGAACGAATCAGAATCAGCAAAAGGAAGATAAAAAGGTCAACAAGAGGCAAAAGCAAAGGAACCTTGGCATTTTTTTTTTATTCCCCTACTGTTTGCATGATTTTCAGTTCATTCTGTGATCTTGATCAAATCGTTTTACATAATCTTGGTGTGACTGCTCGTCGTTTGTTTTTACTATCCAACTTAATTGGGCGATTATATAAGGCTGGTTGATCACGCTTGGAATCTCATATTGTGTTGTGCCCTGATCTTTATTCCGATCTCTCATAATTGTGAAGTTTAGCTGTTCGAGAAAAAGCAATGTCGAAAATCCCCATCTTCCTTGCGGGGATTCTGCTCCTTCACTGTTGCATTACCATGGCAGAGACTGAGTACGCGAAATACAGAGATCCAAAACAGCCATTGAATGTTCGGATCAGGGATCTTATGAACAGGATGACTCTGGAAGAAAAAATTGGTCAAATGAGTCAGATTGATCGCACTGTTGCTTGTTATGATCTCATGAACAAGTATTTCATCGGTAAAGTCACCATCTCACCTTTGTTTTGTCTTCTCTCTGGTTTTTTGTTTTTATGGGAGATGGAGTGAGCAGCAGCAACAAATTTATATGACAAATTCTATGGGAGTCCCTATGATTTATGGGATTGATGCTGTTCATGGCCATAACAATGTTTGAAAGGCAACGATTTGATTTTTCCTCACAACGTTGGTCTTGGAGCCACCAAGTAACTTCCCAGGACGATAACTTCAGTTTCTGATCTTGAATATTAATTAAAAGATTTCATATGCGCCTAAACCAAGTTGAAGGTTTTTGAAAAATAAAAACACTAAGTTGAATAGTGGTCTCACCAAAATTTGAAAAATGTATCCCACATTTAAGATCAATTTTCTAAATGAGTAATATAGAACTACTATATTATTTTATGATTTCCCAAAAAAATAAAACTTAAACTTTAAAATCTCAAACATACTAAAATAAATTGTTAATTGAATTACTGTTATTGTTATGAATTCCATTACTTTTAAAGCAACATGATGGTATTTTTTCTGCCTTTTTTTCTTAAACAAGAGAGTTTTCAGCAAATTATATACTGGGTAATAATTGAAAGTTCCTCAGAAGGAAGCTACGGAATAAACACGAAGCTGTCTTACAAATTCACAGTCATCACGTCACAATTTGGAAGTGGTACGAAACAATTGTCCTGTTTCCTCGTAGAACAGCTTCCTGAAAGCTACCATATGTGACGCATGCAAACGTATGGCTACAATGAAGCAAGCCATCATCACCAGCGCCATCATTCATCAAGAAAGCTTTCCCCTCAGAGTTAATATTTCCCGGTCCCATATAAACAGGTTTTCCCCCGCCAAAATCAGAATCCTGGACTGAAAAATTCATCCAACTAACAATAGTTAGATTTGGGTTTCCCTTAGATTTTCCCGTAGAAGTGTTCCTCAGCAACCTCACATCCTTCTGACTTCCAACATAATCAAGAGCTGACCTTACGTAATCATCTGTCAGCTTCTCTAATGCTTGTCTTATTTCCCCAACGGCATAACCAAGAGGCTTACTCATGACGGCATCAAAGGTACTCGTTTTAGTCACAGTGGGCATTGTTACGGTTCCAAAGTAAGCATTAGTAAGAGGCGGCCTCAACCGATTTCGACAGTTAACCAAAGTGCACAACCTCGTTGGTTGGTTGCCATTTCCCCTGTACCGTGCCTTGCAGACACATCTCCACAAAACCCCAGAGATGACCTCAAAACTCGTATATGGTCGTCGGGGAGGATCATAATCACTGGCTTTTTCCCTCAGTTTTTGAACTTGATCTTTTCTGATCTTCAAAATAGCAGTAGAATCCTCATTATCCTCTGTTTCTACCAAGCTACTTTCCCAAAGGGGCGGAGGAGAAAACTCAGGATGATCAAAACGCGGCGTCCTACATGGCTTTCGCGAATCTAAAATAGTTGAGTCTCGAAGTAACAATTCACTCGAGCTTAAACCTAAACTATCTCTTCTAGTTATACTAGCCCATGAATTCACGAAACGCACGGCAGATACCCCATCAACAACAGCACGCAACACAGAAACCCCAAGAGTGAAACCACCACAACGGAATCTGGTTACCTGAACCAGCAAGAGAGGAATCTCCTCCATGGGAAGATTATAATCAATCTTGGGAAAGAGCTGTTCCACACATCGGTTGGGCTGGAAATCAGTAAAATCATCCAACTTGGCCGCCGAAACGGCTTCTAAGAGCCGAGCTCCCATAGAATTGCAATGGAGTTGAAAGCGACCACCGTGAATTTCACGTAACTGACCGGCGAAGGGATAGAAGTGAACCAGGGTTCGGCTTAGGGATTTGGTAAGAGTGTGAATGGAAAACTGGAGGGATGCCTGATCGTTGAAATGGGGTCTGTAAACAAAAAGGAGAGGGGCATGATTGGAGAACCTGAAGTGGTTGAAATCGGAGAGAGGGAATATTCCGGTGGGTGTGGTTCGGAAGGGATCACTGTATGAGAAGACACTACCGTCAGGTCCGACACCATCGTGTTCACTGTTCCAAGATAAGACTGGGCTTTCACTTTGCTCGGTTCTGTTATCATATTGCATGGATTTGGCTTTGGTCCTTTATATTACCCTCCGCTGCACCTGTACGGCGTCGTGTTGGCTTCAAATAACTGAAGCTGCACTTTTTTTTTCCCCCTTTTGAAAAAAATATTTAAGGACATTGAGTAGTATTAAAAAAGATACTTTATATACCATTAATATTTTAAGGTATTGACTTAAAAAGATATTTAACGATAGTAACTGATATTGAAAATAATATTTCATGATCTTAAGAAAATAGTTTAGGATCTTGAAAAAATATTTGAGAAGATCGATTTAGTATTAAAAAGATCTTCAAGATATTGATTGATACTAAAAAAATATTGATCTAAAAAAAATATTTTAACTGCACTAAAAATATACTTTAGAATATTTTTTAAAATCCTAAAATAATTTTAAAGATCATGAAGATTTTTTAATAGACGCTTTGGTATCCTAAAGTATCTTTTAAATACTACTAAGTACCATTAAATATTTTTCAAAAAGGAAGAAAAGAAGAAGAAGTGCAAGCTTCAGTTTTTTTAAGCCAAAACGACGCCATACAGATGCAGTAGCGGAGGGTAATATGAAAGGACAAAGCAAGATCCATGTTGCATCCATCCAAACGGCAGCTTTTGTGGACTTAATTAAACTCCTTCTATGGGAATTAATTATCCATAAATCCTAATGAAAACTAAAAAATAAGTAATGATAAGTTTTAGAGTAAGATTGTCAAACTCACGAGTTTAATCAAACTCATGACAGTGACGTAAATTCATATTATGAACTCCAATAGTAAATTCGTAAGAGTTTACTTTTATCTTAAAATATATATTAATAGTGTATAATTAAAATATAAAAAATGATAATAATTTGATTTAAATATATTTTAAATCTAAATAATTGAAATTAAATATATCAACATTTTTAGTTTATTATATTTAATAAAGAAATTTCTATAAAATTCATATGTAAAGTAGTTGAGGATGACAAAATTGAAAAAATTAACATAATTTTGTAAAAGTTTCTGTAAACGTAAAAACGGAAAATTGATTATTGTGTAAACTCGTGAGTTTAACAATTTCTAAATTTTTACACGAAGTTTACTAGAAACTCTTCATTTAGTAAAGTTGAAACGTAAAAATGGTAAACTCGGAGAGTCAACTCGCGAGTTTGATAACAATTAGAGTAAGAAGTCATTAAGACTTCTCCATAATTAAGTTTCTTAATTAAGACCTCATTGTAATTGCCTTTTTTAAATTTTAACTCTACAATTTAGACCACCTTTTTGGTATATGATTATTGAAATGCCAGAGTTTGAAGAACTTGGCTTCTCTCCTTTTGAGAATGAAATATTAAATGTGGATCAAGATCTTGATCTAATGATCATGAATAGAATAAAGGATGGGAGTTGACAGTAAAAGAAAGTAAAAGAAAAGGAGAGAAGTCAAATACAAGTTTGGAATACTTTGATTTTAGGTAATAAGGGGGCCGGGAAAAAAGCATGCGCTTCTCTTTTGTAACTAAACGAAAAATGAGAACACAAATAAAATGAAGATTAAAAGATAGAAATTAAAGCATCATAAAGGAATGTTGGCACAAAAAGTACGACGGAAAATAATAAACAAACTTTACGCTGCTATTAACAAGGAAAACAATAGCACTTGCGTTATAGGGTTTATGGATAGTGCTTAAGTGGCCTTGTTGGGTTCGGTGGTGAGGCCGAATCCAAATGGGAAGAGAGGGTCGTAATGAGCATCTCCAACATTCATTGGCAGCTGATCGACAGTCTTGAACCATGTCCTAGGCAGCTTCCCACTGAAACCGTAGTCACCAAACAACACATCAGCAACACCTTGACCTTCTGAACCTGGAAGCCAAGCAGCAACAAGAGCATCTATGGATTCCAGATATGGCTGAATCACAACAGGCCGACCAGAAATCACAACAACCACACATTTCACGTTTCCACACACATTGGATATTGTGCTTGGACCTGGCTCTGGGATTGTCAAGTTCATGCTGTCACCAATAGTTTCTGCATATGGATACTCTCCTACTACCACTATGGCATATGAAAAGTTATCAGATTTCACAGACTCTGCATCTGGGTTCTCCATGTACACTACCTCGGTTTGCGGGTCCGCGGTGCTTGTTATGGCAGACAGAATTGTGGTACCACTGGTGAGGTTGTTGCCACTAAGTCCTTGCCACTCAATGGTCCACCCACCACATTGATATCCCAGATTATTTGCATGGCTTCCAGCTACAAGTATCTTTTTAGTCTTTTTAGGGAGAGGTAGCAGAGGCTTATCTGCAGATTCACCGTTCTTTAACAGGACTAGTGATTTTCTCGCAGCTTCTCTAGCCAAGTCTCTATGCTCCTGTAAGTGTCAAGATGGTGTGGAAAATTCAATTCCAGTTCAGGAATCTAGTACTAGTAGCAAAAGTGGGTCTGGTAAAGTGGAAAATAAAAATGGCAAACCTGACTCCCAAGCTCGTGCACAAGGGTTTGATCAGCCAAGGGGTTTTCAAAAAGACCCATTATAAACTTGACCCGCAATATTCTCCTGACAGCATCATCAATTCGGCTCATGGGTATGATGTTCTTTTTCACCAGTGAGGTTAGTCCGTCTATGAATTCTGTATAGTCATAGGGAACCATTACCTGCAACATTATACCAGAGAAATTGTGAGAATGAGAGTTCAAGAAAGAACACATTGCATGAACAAAAACTAACTAGAATCCAATAATACCTACCATGTCAATACCAGCAGAGACTCCAGCTTGAATGGAATATGTATAGTTAGCATGAGGTGGTGATGTAATCCTGTCAATTCCCTGCCAATCTGAAATGACAAATCCCTGTCCAAAATCACACGTCAGTTAGACCACAATGAATGAATGCCATGATGGTGGAAGAATTCAAAGCTCAAAATTAATCAAGTTACTTTACCCTGAAACGGAGTGTGTTCTTGAGAAAGCCAGTGACCAAGTCATGATTAGCATGCATCTTAACCCCATTCCAGCTTGAATAAGAGACCATAACAGTTGAGACGCCCTTGATGATTGAGGTATAGTAGCCTGGCATGTGAAGGCTAAGCAATCCATGTCTGCTTATGACTATGTTGTTCTCATTTATTCCTTCTGTCGTTCCACCATCACCCACAAAATGCTTAGCACAAGCAGCAACATTCTTTCTGTGTCAAGGAAAGACCACTTCATCAAACACTAAAAAGTACACAAATTCATGATACTGATATAAATTCTGGCATTCCAAGTAGCTGATAAGAATTAAGAGCAAGAGATAGCTATACTCAAATTAAGAGCAAGAGCTCATAAAGTAACTTTAGGACACAATGAAGAATTCATCACATCTTTACATTAACAAATAAAAGGATAGGGAAAATATAAATAACACAATGATGTGAAAGCATGGAAACTTACTTCCCAGCAACGAATGGAACACCCTTGCGCTCTGTAGGAGACATGTCACCTTGCAGTCCTGGAATGAGCTCAGTCATAGCTTGAACTATTTTAGGATCTTCACTGTAACTTTCATAACATCGACCCCATCTTGGATCTCTACAGACCTGCACAAACATACGTACAAAGGTTGGGTAAGGCACCGTAGGTACCCTGATTTAGTTTGTCTTTAAGGAACAAGTTTTGGGTTCCTCAATTATACCGCTATACAAGGTGCAAACACGTAGGGAATTCCAGTGGCCCTAACTTCAAGAGCTGTCGCAGCACCAATCCTTTTAACAAGTTCAGGGTCCCTGCTTGTTCAGACACAAACTCGGTCAAGGTACAGAAACATAACCAATCTCATGTGACTCACTGACGGAAACCTAAAACATTTCCTTTGCCTTGCTATTTAATACTTTAGGCGCCATGGTGATAACTGATAAGCAACAACTTCATTAAGTATAAGACAAAATGTAGCATATGACTGTTGGTAAATTCTCTAAACGCAGTTAAATTATACATATACTCAATTCAATTCAATAAATATCAATAGAAAATATACCCAAATATCAGTTGAAAAAGCCTCCATTTTCATTAATATCATTAAAATTATTTTTTCCCTGTAAATTCTTAAGCTTTTTCGAAACATTTCGAACATTAACAAATAAGTGTGTATATATATATGTATATAAATAAATGCTAACATAGTGCGTAAATTGATTGTGTAAGCCACATATAATATGGGCACACATTTTTTCCAGAAGAACAATGCTTGAGAAACAATAACCAGTATGTGTTTTCATACATCACATAAAATATAAGATAAATAATCTCAATCATAAATACAAATTTCAATAAATTTTATATTTATATAAAAATAAAAATAAAAATATATGAATACTTAGATGAGCATAATAGAATTGAAAATTATAACATTTATAAACGACGATACAGTAGGGACAGAATAATAAACATAACTTGTGCCTTCTTTTTATTTATTTATTTATATCTAATTCATAAATACAAATTTCAATAAATTTTATCTTATATAAAAAATATAAATATAAATATATGAATACGTAGATGAGCATAATAGAATTGAAAATTATAATATTTATAAACGACGATACAGTAGGGACAGAACAATAAACATAACATGTGCCTTCTTTTTCTTTATTTATTTATTTATGGCCAAATACATAGCATGTGTTCGAGCCAAAAAAAAAAAAAAAATTACTCCAGGAGTACATAGCAAGTGCAGTGTAGTTAATCATCCGGGAAATTTTTGAGCAAAAATTTGTGTTTAATCACGTCATCACCCATCAGCATTAGGTAGGCATCAACAGCGCATCTTGTTTAATCATTAATTATTTTGTCGTTTACTCGTTTGGGTAAACTTAGCGTACGTGTATTTGTCCTCAGTTTTAGCGTCCACTGCAATTTATACGTCGATGTATAAGTTGAAGTGGACGCAATGATCGTTTTTTTACTTTTTTTTTTAAAAAAGGACTAATGCGTCTACTTCGACTTATCCATCAACGTATAAACCGAATTGGATCATAAAGAAACATTAAAAAGATAGGACCATAGCCGCTTCTTCATTTAAGAAGATATTTTTATGGTGCCCCGTGGTCTTTCGACCCCCATAAAAAAAATAGATTTTGCCAAGAATAATAAATAAAAAAAAAAAAAGAACTAGCTTTTCTCCCCATTCATGAGTTCAAAAGTGGGAATCAACTTTGCAAAAGAAAAAGTAGGTGTAATTTTCTTCAATTTTTTTTTTTAAAAAAAAATCATGTTTAGTCCCAACTAAAAAAATAATATCAGAAAAATCCCATTGTCAATAGTTAATGTTTCATTTATTATTAACAACTTTATAGGATTTTTTGATATTTTTTTTAAGTGGGACCTAAATGTAATTTGCCCATTTGTTTTAGTTGGTACCTTTTTCTTATGAAAATATTTTGGTGGTACCACTATTCAACTCGGTGTTTTTTTTCCCCCCCCAAAAAGCTTCTACTTGATCAAGGTGCATATGAAATCTTGTAATTAATACGTATTCAAGATCAGAAACTGAAGTTATGGTCCTGGGAAGTTACCTGGTGGCTCCAAGACCAATGTTATGAGGAAAAATCGTTGCCTTATAAACATTGTTGTGGCCATGAACAGCATCAATCCCATAAATCATGGGAATTCCCAGCCTAGTGGATAAAGCTCCCTTCTGAATATCATTCACCACGTTTATCCATTCTTCTGCTGTGGCCTGTTTCTTCGGCACACTTCCCCCTCCACTTAGCACACTCCCTGCAAAAAATAAAAAGACATTTCAATCCAATCTCTCTCAAAACATTACAATTACATTGCCCCTTTTTGTTCTATGTCTTTGTTCTTATCCCTAATTCCTCTTCCCACCCAGACAAAAACGAAAGAAACAAGGAAGGTGAAACAATAATAGTTTAAATTTGTTAAGGTAAACTTCCAGAGCACAAAAACATTAACGTTTTAAATTTGTCATATACGTTTGTTGCTGCTGCTCACTTCCATCTCCCATAAAAACAAAAAACAGAGAGAAGACAAAAACAAAGGTGAGACGGTGACTTTACCGATGAAATACTTGTTCATGACATCATAAGAAGCATTAGCGCGTTCAATCTGAGTCATTTGACCTATTTTTTCTTCCAGAGTCATCCTGTTCATGAGATCCCTGATCCGAACATTCAATGGCTGTTTAGGATCTCTGTATTTCGCGTACTCAGTCTCTGCCACGGCAAAGCAAAAATGAAGGAGCAGAAGCCCCGCAAGGAAGATGGAGATTTTCGCCATTGTTTTTTCTCGAACAGCTCAACTTCACACTGAGAGATCAGAATAAAGATCAGGGCAGAACACAATATGTGATTCCAAGTGTGATCAACCAGCCTTGTATAATAATGGCCCAAGTAAGTAGGATAATAAAAACAAACGACGAGCAGTCACACCAAAATTATGTAAAACCATTTGTTCTTGATCATGGAATGAACTGAAAATCATGCAAACCTCCAATACAATCCCAACAGAGTCCCTAAACTAAAGTTACGAAGTAACGGAAAAACAGAGAGAATAATCCGCGTGAAAACCGTAACCCAAAAATGCAAAACAGAAACTCACATAAAACATGTAAAATTCGCGTACGGTGCAGTTCAAAAGTGATCGAATTAGAGAAAAGAATGGAAACGGAAGTAATGTAATGCAGATGGAGACCAGAAGAAAAAAATGATGAGCAGTGCTAATACCCAGAAGGCTGTGCGTCTTCGTTCTTCCTCGCAGACGAAATAGAGGGAGGGAGAGATTTGTATATGAGGCACGATCTTATCCAGCTTTTTATTCGTATCTCCTTTTATACTGCTCGAGCCTAATAATCGAATTAGAAAGCGGTTCACATTACTTAAACATAATAAGTATATTTTGAAATAATCTTTTTTTTTTAAGTATTCCATTATATCCTTATATATCAGAGGAAAGTAGGAGATTATGAGTATCACCAACTCTATAAATTAATCCAATATATATATATGATTAATTATGGGCGCAAATGAAAAAAATCATTAAATATTAAGATAACTTTTATTAGCTCTTATAAAAAAAATCAAGATAATTTAAAATTTGGACTCTTATAAAAAAGATATGAAAGAGTAGTGACCAGAAGTTTAGAATTTACACAAAAAATGAATTTATTTTCAACGATAATGAAACTTTTTCATGGAGGATGAAATTGAATTCAATTTCTTACTTATATTTATTTTCAATTAAGGGATCAAATGAACTTTTTTGTTCTTAGGGATGACATTGAATTTATCTTTAATAATGATGAATATTTTTTTAGCCAGGGATGAAATCGAATTTTCCTTATTTTTTTAAAAAAATTTCCAGGTTTTTATTTATTTAATTTTTTTGATACATGCATATTAATTTATATGGATGCGTATATAATCAAAAGTGATATTTTGTGATCCGGAATATCAGGATGGATGATATTTTTCCTTGTAAAATCCATTAAATATCTGGGTCCATATTTGAATAGAGTACATTGATTGTGGATTAAAATGAATTGAGGACCATCTTTGAACTTTTAATTTTTATTCTTTTTAAATAATTAATTGCTGATAGCTCTTGTCAGAACATAAAAGAACAAAGAATGTGGCATCATGAGGTGGGTGGAGTTGCCTCAAATGTGAACTTGATCGCACGAATGATAATGTCATTGAAGATTTTTAAGGGAAGATTATATTTCAAAGACAGCTAACCAGTAATAATTAATTATAAAGTGACTCTAGATCTGCGTCGTCTCGCTCAAATCAGTATCATCACGACGAAAAGCGAAAGACACTTTCCCCAAATATATTAATATAAAAATGTTTTTAATTTTAATCTTATCAAATTTTTGTCCATTTTAATTATACTAGTAATTGGGTGTGTGATTTTGAATTATGCAGTGCTTTCAGATTACGTACCCCAACAACGTTTGGAATGGTATGGTCAAAGGATGTTTCCTCTACGGAACGTTTTTATTTGAACATGCACGATGCGTTAGTTGGTCGTATTTGGAGGCCCCTGCTAAAAATAATTCAACAAATTATGCTGATATTATTAAGGATTCCATTGTGTGCTGATAATTTCTCTATATGAACAATGTAGTACTATATTAATAATTTATTTTAAAAAAAATAGTTAAAGGAGAGAAAAACTTTAAATTCAAGCTGTTAAAATTATTATTAGTAGTAGTAGTAACAATAACAACAATAATAATTCAAACCAGTATATCTTGAAAGAGTAAAAAATAACAAATAAAAACAAAAGAAGATTCTACTCAGAGGTGAACTATGTCTTGATCGTTGCCAATGGCAGCTATAGATGACGATGACGTCGTGGACATGAAATTTTTGGATATTCATAGAAGAAATTAGACCTCAAATTAAGCCATTTGACTTCCCTCTATATTTTGTGCGTTTTAATCTTATTTGGAATTACCATTGTAACTCTAAAAAAGTCTTTATTCATGACAAAACTCATCTCACATACTTATCTCGTATATCGTAAATCATGATTGAAAAGCTACTTCTAAAGGCTTTATTTGCTGTTAAACCGACACTAATCTTCACCTAGCTATTACCATTAAATCCTTATTAATTTTACAAATTACAAGGAGATTTTAAAGTTATGAAGTGCTTAAACATAAGAGCCACGGATAAAAAATTATATTAGATTGAAATCAATCAAATTAAGAAGAATAAGTTGAAATGATCAAACATAATATGCGCACGCACGTGAATATACACATATATATGTGCATTCTAAATATTTAAATCTCAATTTATATCTACCCTCAATCTAAGTGTTAACACATGCATTCCACGTTCATGATTCACAATTAAATTCTTTCTTATAAATTTTGGTACTACTACTACTTTTTATTTTTAATATAATATCTATCCACTTAGATCAGGAAGAATATATTGTTTTGCTGGCCAAAAAAATAATAAAAATCATTATTTGAGCGTTGAATGATTCAACGAGCCCATGAGGATAGATAGGTCCCAGCAGTCCTAGCTGTAGGTTGGCAATTTCAGCGATTTGCTCCTCCAAGCACCTAAATATTCATAAATTGAATATTGATATTCGGAAATATATTATTATTGCCCCATAACATGTGTGCATATACATTATATAATTCTTTCAACGATACGATATAAAGAGTTATTAGTGCATCTTAAATATAAAATATAATTATTATTTTTTAAAATCAATAAAATTAATTAAATTACTTTAAAATATTTATATTTATCGTTTTTCTTTTAACTTAATGGTCTGATTTATAAATTGATATAAAATTTAATTATACACAATATAAAATATGATTAAGTAACCAATTAAATCTTATATTTAGAAGTGGGAGTTGAAGTCTTGAAATCTTCTCTTCAATCTTGCCATGAAGAGGGACGCTTGCACATAAATCCAATCATTCATGTCACTGAGGAACCGAAAAAAGGCGTGTCTAGCTCCATGAATTTTTCAGGATTAAAGTTCCGCAAACTTCCCAAAATCCAATGAAGAATCCAAAAAACATGCTGATGTAAAATCCCGAGGTTATTAGATGACCAGGATCTGAATGATCAGAACTTGTTGCAAAGTCCTTGGTTTCCTGCATAAGAAAAAGCGTCAAAGAATTGAAATTGGATGCCAAGTGGAATTTCTCCTGATAAATTGTTGAAGGACAAATCCAATACAGTGAGCCAATCCACACTTGATAAGCTCGCTGGAATTCCACCAGAAAGAGGAATCGTTCCTCGAGAAAATCAAGGACATTCAGATACTGTAGTTGACCAATGTTACTGGGAATGGATCCTGTCAGATCATTCCTTGAAAGACTCAACCAAATCAATGCTGAAAGTTTTGTTATTCTGTCAAGGAAGGATCTCTACTTGTAAGTGACTGCAAGAAAGGTCAATTATTGTTACATTATAGCAAGATTATAGAACCCCGCTGCTCTTCCTTTCCATACCACAATTTCTATGTCCTCGAAAATGGAATCAATAGTTTCCCTTTCATGATTCTCATTTGAATAAGAAATGAGATCTCCCGATGAAACTGTACTTGACATGGCAAACAAAGGAATCGACGCATGAAGGTACTATTCCTGTAATCTTATTCTGAGAAAGATCCAAGAGTTGAAGGTGTATTAGATTACATATGATTGTAGGTATGTTTCCTACTAACTTATTTTTCCGTAAACTCAACACAACCAAATTAGGCAAGTTATTCCCACCTATCCATGCAGACAAGTTTCCACTCAAATAGTTGTGTCCAAAATCAAGGAACAGCAACTGGGGTGAATTCAGAAAAGATGGCATTTCGCCAAAGAACTTGTTGTCGTTTAAATGAATAGACTTGATGTGATTCAAAGTACCAATAGAATGGGGTATTTTGCCCCACAAATTATTGAATGCCAAATTCAGAAACTCCAAGTCTCGAAAATACCCCCAAATCTGGAAGTCTTCCTGACAACAAATTATTGGACATGTCAAGAAAACGCAATCCTTGTGGCCTAGTGATCTCTGGCAAGGCGCCATTTGATTGTTATAAGAAGAATCCAAGTATTTCAAATCTAGAGTTGAGTCCCAAAACCGCTCAGGAATGGTATCTGTAATTCCACCATCAGAAATGTATAGTGGCACCAATCTTTTTTTTTTTTTTTTTTTTCCAGCCACGATGGAAACTTAGGATGGACCCACTTTACATGATGATGAAGATAATCGATACAGCTGAAAAGATAGCACCCAATTTGAACTGGAGTTGAAAGAAATGGAAGTATGGGAGACATTCAGAATTCTCAAATTTGATAGAGTTGATAGATGTGCTTAGCTAATCACTCCACTCAAATTATTTGAAGAAAGTATCAATGTATCAAACTAGAAAGTTGGCCCAGAGTGCTTGCAAGAGTCCCCTTAATTGAACTCATTGTAGGACAAATCTAGAGTCTCCAATGACAAAACTTGTGTGAACTCAGTCCATAATCCACTCAATTTGTTGTCACCTAGGTCCAAATGTTTAAGACTACGCAGAGCCCTAAACGATTGTGGGATCACTTCTGAAATAGACCCACAGAGACTGGTATTTCTAAGGCGTAGAGTCGCCGAAGATGAAAACGATGAAAAATTAGGAAATGGTCCGCTGATGAATTAATGGGTTGACTCAGATATAACTCCTCTATATGATTTTGGAAACAACATGATTGATGCATCCATTGAATAAGTTGTTTAAGGACAAAAAAAACCATGAGTTGGCACAAATTACAAAAGAATTCACAGAGCTAATCTCAAGCTTATTGTTAGAAAGATCAAGATATTCAAGAGAAGTCATGTTTATGAAAGCATCTGGAGCAATATGCTGTAAAGAATTCTATAAGAGGTAGAGATGGACGAAGGATTTGCAAAATTTAAACACCCAAGAGAGAGTTAAAGAGCTCAAATGATTTCCTCTAAGATTGAGGACTCTCACACGAGCAGAAGAGTTCATGTTGTAAGAGGGTTTGGGATTGACTTCAGGAAGTTGACTGCAATTTAAGTGAAGCTCTATTAAAGAAGGGATTTCGCTCATTGATGATTGCCGATCAGTTGCTCGAATCAGATTAACTTGTGCCAAATTGAGATATCTCAAAGAAGAAAGGTGAGAAACCCACTCAAGGCTATTTGAAATCCCATTAAAATTACCTCCAAGGTCAAGAGTTTGAAGATTGGACAAATTCTGCAACTCACACTAGGAATGATGCCACTGAGTTTAGCTTTTCTCAGTTTCAACTCTAAATTATTAAGTGAATCGATGCACTTTGGGATCATTTGTCCTTCAAAGTTATTAAAGCTAAGATCCAACAGAGTTACATCACAGTTATTGATAACAGGCATTGACTTATAGTCAACCCTAAGTCTTCAACGGAAACAGAAGGAAAATTCTCTGTTTTTTTGGGATAAAGTCACCCTTCTCTTATTGGAAACCCAAGCTCCACGGGAATCAAAAAATAATTTTTCTAATTTCCATAAATAATGTATTTATTTTCCAGCCAAAAAACTAATCCATGTGTTTCAAATATAAGATTTTCATTCTCATTTAAAATTTACGTATCAAAAGGATTGAACTCGTGACCGGAGCTTGCATATCACTGAACCACAAGTTTATTAAAGGATGCGTTTTAATCACAAAAGCACGTTACATATCATATCATGAATGAATCACCATAAAAATAAAAAGCAGGCAATGAAGTTAAGTTCAGCCCACTCTCATTATCATCGATCATTGAAATTTTTGTGAAATCTACATATAACCTTTATTTGTGCAATCTATATCACAGCTCAATCACACACTTCAATTCTTCCTTGTCTAATGTCTTTTTTATCCACGGAAGCGGAACAACCAGAATATGAACCAGAGGCTTTCATTCTTCACCCTCAACGTCAACTAAGCACCGATCCCTTTCATGAATCTGAATCCTAATATTTCAAGAAAGGAAAAAGTAAGAAAAGATGAAGATTTTTATACCAGTAATTGACAATTTACCTAATCAGAAGAAGTTGAGGCGCGTGGCCGGTGGAGTTGTTATCGGTACGTACATTCACCTTGATATTGATCTTTGATTTTAGCGAGTGGTGATGGAAAGCGGCCATAAAGATTGCCGCGCATTTTGCTCTTCGTTTTCTTTGCCTTAACTTGAAAAGCTATTGGAAAAAAAACGTATTCATCTATCACCATAACCACAAATTGAAACAAAACTTTTTTCACAACTTATCTCATATTCATATACAGTAAGTCATGTTGGAATAGCAGATTCTACTGCAAACCCAAACAAACATTATATTAGAAATATTTGCTTATAATTGATGGATATACTTTTCACTTCTCAAGAGCAAACATTATATACAGGATAGCCAAGAATTTTTGTTTTCCAAGAGCACAATATCTTACTGTGCTTGCAATAATGGGGCTTGTAAATACAAGCGCGCCAACACATCTTGGACTATATATATACTATAATGTGCACTATCCACACACACCATCTCTTCCTTATTCGACTTTTAGTTATATTATTGATATTGATTAATCGCCATATATATATATATAACAACAGAATATAATAATGAAATGAAATAATGGGAACATGACTCATATTCTGACCTATTCAACAAAGAAAAAAAGAGATAACGAATCGTAAAATGAAAGAAATGAAGAGCAATACATGAGACGTATAGAGCATTACTTAATACATTAGTCATTGTATTATATTAGGGAAATAGTCTCTTTCACACACACACATCTTTGAGGTTTGTATGCAAATATAATTATCAGCATGTTTGTGATTCTTTTCCTTTCATTCGTGAAATTATAGCCTCATCGTCTCACAAATACAACCAAATATATATATGTATATAAATACCTTTAAAGAAAGGAATATACGTACGTACGTAGCCATGGATCCCTTGGTTTGGACATCATAAAACGATTAAAACGATATATAGCAAGATCTATATCGTCAACTTGATAAGTGTATTTTTGCTATAGAAATTGAAAGGATCCAATTGTAGAGCAAGTTTAAGAAAAAGAGTAAAATTTGTTGGAATTGGTAACACTATTTGGATCAACTATTCCAGCACTGTGCAAGAGAAAATAATGCTTACCTTTCATGGTCGTTGCTGGTTGCTTCTATATATATACAGGGAAAGCTGGGCGTGAGAATGAAGCCTGGTCCGAAATCATTCGCCTCTTCCCATGCATCAAACCTATATATACTACCTCTGTTTCTTAATATAAGATCTAGTCCATAGTGTACCATACATTATGAAGTAGATCTTATGTTAAGAACCGGAAGAGTCACGTTTAATGAGTATGGGTTGATAAAGACAATGATTTCGGATCGAGCTTCATTCCCTGCGCCGCCTTTCCTTCTTTCATCCCCATCCCATGATTCTTCAATTCCTCTCTCTTTCTCGATCAATCTCACTCATCAAAGAGAAAAAATTGCAGATATTATTGCACTGCTAAACACCCCTTTATATAGCTTCTTGAAACGGTTTCTCTTTCTCTGGGTTCAAGAAGAATATATTAAGGCCTGCAAGCACTAAAGTTCAACTAAGCAGAAAATCTATTTTAATTTGAGGCCAGACAAGACAAGGGGCTTACAGATCATATGAAACAATAAAGAGAGAAGCATTCAACTTAAAGCAAGCAAAGAACGTGATGACAGACAGGTCATTGTAAGAATTTAATAATGAAAAGGGAAGAGATCCATCTTGTCTTGTTCTAATAAGGAGATTATGGCTTTATGAGGAAGACGAAACCCCTAGAGATTAATATAATTGCTTTGAAGCTGATCAGACTTTTTCAGGCCTAAAAAGAAAAGAAAGAAAAAAATGAAAGCACTCAAAGGATGACCCAATTAAAGGCTAGGGTTGCCTTCTTTTTTATCACTATATATATAAAAGTTATAGGAGTCGTTGGAATCACGTATCTAAAACAAAAAATAAAGATGTTCCAAGAACAACCATATATATGGAGATTGGAGATCCATATATCTCGTCCATGTTGAAGGGAAAAAAGTCACTTCCACTCTTGCCTTTAAGTACACGATGCCACTGTTACTCACATTTGACTGTGCATGGAAACCCAAAAGAATCACTGTAATCTATAGTATCAGTTACTGTACTGTGTGTGTAAATTTTCAAATTCAATCACTTTTCTATATATCACTATTCTTACTTGGTGTGGGTGAGGATAAAAGGACAAAGCTCATTGATTACTGTATTGACAGTTTGACACACAGTATAGCGAGGATTGTTTACTTGTGAATGATAGATGTACTCTTCTACTGTTTTAATAGTGTGTTTTCTTTGTGGTGTCGTACATGAAGTGTTCAATAACATTACTTCTTTATTCTTTTCATAGCTAGGCTGGGCGAAGCAAGTAAGCCTGCTCCACATATTAACTGGGATGAGTAATAATTAATGTATATATAGTTGTGCTGACGTCATTATTATTAGTATAATGAAATTTGGCATGATTGTCAAAAAGTTATTTAACTGCTACATGTTTAGACGATACAAAGAGATGTTGTTGGTTGACTCTTATGACTAGTTAGCTCTACATATCCAATTAATATATACGAGAAAACCATACCCCATAATTATTCGTTAGAATTTTTTTGGCCAACCATGATTAATTGGTTTGAATTTGCAGTGGTAGGTGTGTATATGAAATAATTAGTCAGGATTTGTACCTCTTTTAGTTTCGTGAATAATGGGCATTTTGAAAAATATGAGATTCTCAACCTTCCTGGATTCAATCAAACTTTTTCTTTTCCATTTCGTTTCATTTCTTTTCCCTCTTCCCCTCTCTATGTCCTCTTTTTCTGTTTTCTCCTTTTCCCTGTTTCACAAAACCCACGCTCACGATGCCAAGGCAAATACAATTTTTTTTTTTTTTTGTAAATTAATTAATATTTAATGTAAAAAAAAAAAATGAATGAGAAAAAGTTCTGTGATTATCCTTCTCGAGGGTTGAACTATTTTGAGATTCATATGTTGTCATAAAATCCAACAAAAATAAAAATATGCTCTTAGTAATTTTTAAAGTAACTTGTGATAGGGTGATGGGCAGGTACCAGAGTCATTGAAATTTCTCATAATTAATTGACATGTGTCATCACAGGGAGATATAGAAGGAGAGTCGTCCAACAATACCTCAATAATCAATTCAAAAGGCAACGAAAGAAAAACTAAATGATGATGGGGTTGGTGGAAAAAGAAGAAAGTTCAAAGTTGAAAATTGTAGCAAGAGTGAGAACTGCCAAAGCAGAGTAGACCAAATGATTGTCCATAAGAAGTGTACAATGTATAACATCAACAATAGTACACTAATTTTGACCCACCCTCACTCACAGTACAATAGTAACATAATCGCTCTGGCTAGTAAGCTCAAATAATAACACTCATCTCGCAACATCATCTTCCTCTCTGTTCCTGCTCCCTAATACTGATGCTGCCTAATTAACAGCAGGCAGAAACGACCAAATCTTTAAAAGTATTATTACAAAGGCACAAACTGAAAATAGCATTGTCTCTCAACCTAAATGGAGGAACTTTGGAGGATAATACACAAGGGCCACTGCTGAAGGGGGCTGTAATATAAACTAGGGAGAGGAGGGCTTGGAGATAGGCGTTACACGCCTATGGTGGTGGGTCTTTATTTCGATAGGAGTGAGAATGCCCTCTTATTCTGAAATTCTACACCATTTGATGCGGCTACTAATCATAGTGCAGGATCATTATTGACCAGTCTTCATCTTCAGAAACACTTGCAATTGAGTACAGGTAAGCATCCTAGTCATATACAGTGCTGATAGGGTGAAAAAAGAATGACCAGAAATGGAAAGACCAGGGTCCTAAGAGTCTTTAAGAATGTACATTGCAACTATCTGTACAGGCCAGTTTGCAGTCTTTGGAGTAAAACCAGAAGGGAAGGAAAAGTTTACAAAATGGAATAATATCTGTTGCCACCTGAGCAAATAAATAGATGGCATCAAGACTGACTTTTGACAATCTTAACGCTGCTGTAGAAGCGCTTGAGATCCTTCATAGCCCTCTCTTCAATCTGAATTGATCGAATTGAGGATGGTGCATCCACTTCTGGCTTGAACCAGCGGTTAACACCAGAAGCATCAGATGGTGACCCTTGACCGGTGGCTATATTGAATCCAGCTGTTCTAGTCTTCGGACTATGGGAAACATTTTGTTGCTTCTTTCCCTGTTTTGAAGAAAATATGTCAGTTCAAAGTGATCTCATTGATCTTAGAGCAACAAGATATTGAATGCAAGTTAAAATATGCATAGGAGAGTAAGGGATACATAAATTTCTCTCGGTGGTTGACAGAAAACAAAACAAAATCACTGACACACAAACCTGCTGCATCTGGATATCTCTAAGAGATGGACGAGAGAGATGAGGAGGGGTTCCAGAAGCAGCCCAAGTTGGGGTACTTTTTTCTCCATCAGAAACTGGGTAACTGCCAGTTGATGCAACAGGTATTGGACTGGAAGGAAGAAATGAACTGAGTCGTATCTTCCCTCCACTTCCACAATCAGAAACATTTTCTGCTTGGTCTTTGCTACTAGCTGGTTGACTCCCCTTAATTTTGCTCTGCTCATCCTGAATTTCGCGAAGAGTAGCAGAACCCGTCAAAAACTTGGCCCCACCCCATGCAGGACCCTCATTTTTGGGTGTTGGTGGTGGGAGAGCCACCTCTTTAGGAACATCATCAAGAGCACCACTCAAAAACATTGAAAGGCCACCTTTCTTGCTCTTTTTCTTAGAAACCTTCGGTGAATGTCCCTTGTTTTTAGGCATCTCTAAATAATCATTCTTCTGAAGAATGAAAGCTGACTCCTTCGCGCTTTGGGCAGCCATAGTTTGTTCACAAATGTCAGCTTCCACCTATCGAACATAACTTGAAACTTTAATTAAAAATAATCTATGACAGGAACTAAGCTAAGGCAGGAAATTCTTGAAGATCTGTTCTTAGTAAGTATGAATATTCAACTCAACGCTTAAAAGGTGATAATCTAATTAACAGTCTCTTCCAATGGGAGCAATCCATTATCTAACTGAGTACTGTCAGACATTATTTCTAACCAAGACACCAGGTGTTCATAGGACAGCAAGAAGAAACTATAGAGGGGCCGAATACTCTATCCATAACCTGACCAGTCTTTATCTAAAATAAAATGATTTTCCGTTGCTCTCAAACTGTCTAAAATGAAGGGAAACCTGACCTAGAATAGCAATAAAAAAGTAAAGGTGAAATGTAAAAGTACTAAATAAACCAGTGTTTTAGGGACTGTAAAATGTCTAAACTGAACCTTCCTTTGTAAAAAGAAAAGGAAATGATGGTGAAAATCCATGAACCACCCATTTGGTCAATAATCTATCTTGAATATTGCAGGCGGAATTTGGAAACCAACCTTTGTATTATGAACCTCCGGGATATCAAGGCCCAACAAGTCCTTCGCGGCTTCAGAAATTACTCCAGTCCCAGAACAAACAGATTCAGCTTCTGTTTGCAATACACTAAATTTGCTGCTCTTCCTCCTCTGTTTTTTTGATCCTTTGCTCTTTTTAGTACCTTTCCCTTCTGATAGAACAGAAGAGGATTCTTCATGTAAAGTCTCAACCGGAACACCCAGCTTCATAAGCGAACTCAGAAGAGTTGGCTTAGATTGAAGCTTTGCAATCTGCTGGTCATCAAGAAAACATCCATTGGACTGCTTGGCTTCAAGCATCTCAGTCTGCTGCAACTTCTTCCTCAAAGCTCGAACTTCTTTGGAGATTTCTTGATTAGGATCATCTTTCAGAAGTAGAAAAGAGTTCTGATCTTTCTCCAATGTCAATGAACACAGTGTCTTGGATTCATCACGAATTCTCTGAGATTCCATCTCACTTTCATCCTCCTCACTGTTAATGATGACAGGGAAAGTAGCAGTTGGAGTAGGGAGATGACGGTGATTCCATGGTTCAGATGATCTCTGATCTAACAGTCTCTCAAGATTAGCCAGGATATCTGGTGAAGCACTTGCAATTGCATGTGGTGAAACTGTGAAAATATAATCAAGGTTGCGAATGACAATCTCCTGAAATCAGTAGACACCAGCTTCAGTACATCACACCATTTACCACATAAAGAAACATCCAACTAATATAACATCAATGACCACTGGATTTGCAAAAATTACATGCAACACGGCAGCCTTACATGATCTCTAACGCTCCATAATACTATTTTCAAGAAAGTTTTCTTCGAACATTAGCACAGGTTTCAAAAGAGAAAAAATAAGAAAATAAGTCTTAACAAGAAGCAACAACACAAGGCCAATCTGATAGAGTATTTATTATATTTCAAATTTGTGTAGAAGTCAACAACAGTACCTCACAATACTTCTTCAAATCATCTGCTCCAAGAGAATCAGCAATCTCAAGTAGCTGTATGGCATTTCGTGGCTCCACAAGATGCTCTGCTGCTACTTTTTCACAAAGGCTTTTTAAGCTTGGTACAGACTGTTGCCCAGAATTATCAGTTTGTGTACTAGATATCATATTATTGGTTTCCATATCCTCAAATAAAATCTCTTCACTTAGCTCTCCCACATCATCCCTGTCACCCAACTTCAGCCTATGAGAATTCTCAATAGTGATGAGAGGATAGCTAGGATGGTAGAGGGAAGCAACAATGAGCACATGTGTTTCACCAACTGAAACTGATGTAGCCCTCTTCACACCATGCAACCGAGTTGAAACTGGTGGCTTATCCTTACCTTTCTTCCCATCCCACATGTAGATATCACCTGTAGCAGTAACTGCTGCAGTCCAGTACTTTCCAGCAGATAGGCTCACTATATTTTTACCACACATGGCATATATCTGCACACAATTTTGTGAAGAAAGAAGGAAATAAATGTTTCCAATCAGCTTCTTGTCTTGGACTATCACAAGTAGAAAAGAAAAGGGAAAAAAAAAAGTTTAGTAAAAACCTGTTGACATCGAAGATCAGGATCTGAGGAAACCCAATAAAACAATGCACCATCATCTGTCAGAGCCATACTGTGTACCATTCCTGCAGCTATAGAAATCACATGAAGTCGTTCCATGCGATGAAACTTCAAAGGAGCGCTTCCACTTTTTTTTAAATTCCTAGAAATTACAACACGTCTTGGAGTGACCAGCCGATGACCCCAAGTGTATACCTGCCAAACACAGTACATTAGAATATAATAATGAAAACGGAAGACTTAATATTGCCAAGAAAAAGAAATAACTTATAGCAAATTACCTCCAACTAAGCTCTACATAGAACTAAATCATGACAAAATGACTATGCTCCAAACCCACGTGTCTATGAATATTTAAACAGTTAAGCATAATGTCAGGCGAAAGTTGCGTTGATTCCTAAGCTTCCCCACCAACTGAGCAATTTTTTTGGAGAGAACAATATACATAGTATAACATACGCCCTAACATTTTTCCTTATACTTCCCACCCTATCCATTTAATATACTTTGGAGAAACTAAAACAACTTGATCTAATTTTGGACCTAAAATAACTTCCTCCCAAAGTCAAACTCAACAAGAGAACAAAAACAAAATAAAAATTAATAAACTTCAGCATAAAAGCATGAGGGGACCAGATGCCAATGGGAGCAGAGAAAAACAGCATGCTCTATGGGTAACTCTGCCTCAGGCAACATCAATGATCAAAATGCTACTATCCTCGTGATAATACAATGGTCAACATGAAAATGTAAAACACTATTTATCCTGAGCTCAAACATTCTGGTTCTAGATAAAATAATTTCCTTCCCACTAGAAGAAAATTAAAATGAACAACACTACGCAAGATAGTTACCTCTCCATCAGATCCTAATACAATCGTATGATATTTAGCAGCAGAAACACCAATTAATTTCTTTCCCTTCAAGTATTCAACCACATGTGGGGTGTTATTAGATGCCGAGTTCGAGGTGCCATAACCAAGCTGACCCTCTCTATTGCAACCCCAGGTGAAAACTTCCCCTAAATCAGAGACTACAGCTGTGTGCTTGTTTGATGCAGCAACAGAAACAATTTTTGATCTCAGAGAAGTCACTCTTCGAGGTGTTGGTTGACTATCTACAGAAGTGTAGCCAAGCTGCCCCTCTGCATGAAACAATTAAAAAAGAAAAGAAAAGACATTAATGAAACCATCCATAAATAAATAAATGATACAAAGAATAATCTTTCTTTAACCTACTGTACACAGCATTAGCCATAAAAGCCAAACTCTTTTCCCTGTTAAGAATTGATAATTGGTGAAATATAAATTGATATACTTAAAAAAGAAAATAAAAAGACATGGCAGGGCTGCCGGGGTTTTATAAAAGCAAATTGTCACAACTAAAAACTTATATAAACATCAGATTTTACCTCTATTGGATCCCCAGGTGAACACTTCCCCACCTTCAGTAGCAATTACAGTATGATGCTTAGCTGCCGCAATTTCCTTCACCCGTCGAGAACCTAGACCACAAGTCACCTGTCGAGGAGTGATGACAGCAGCTTGACCACTGCAATGAGCAAGGCAAAATGAAATCCAACAGGCAACTGCCCAAATATACAATCAACTGATAGTAATGCATACAGTCTTAAAAAATAAAATGCATTGCAAGAACTGCTGAAGGGTACATAGCAGGCCAGTTGAAACAAGTTTTCATCTAGGCATGCAGTGGAATTTCTACATAAGAAAGAGTTCCTCTCGTACAAATTTTCAAAACACTTTTTAAACATAAAGTATGCTGCCAAAATCATTTACTCTGTGGATGTTAGTTAAATTCTACCTGAAATACCAAGGTTTTTTTTATTTAAAAAAGCACTATTAAATTGTCTAGCATCTTGGTCAACACACTTGGTTGAAGGTGCTTAAAAATGGAAGCCATATGAAAACGTCAATCCCATAATACATACATGGTTATAGAAAAGTTATTGGTAAGCATGCACAATATATGTCCCACATTACAGAAATTTTATGACTAATGGACTCAAGTTTTTTTTTTTTTTTTTTGGGTATAAGGACTTAAGTTTTATATTTTTTTATATAAAATCAGAGTATATACCTGTGTATGTCAAAATCAGGGTGTCCAAGACGGCCCCCCCTGCCAAATCCCCAAGTATAAACTTCCCCACGAGCAGTGACTGCAACACTATGGAACTTTGAAGCAGAAATCAACTTTATGAAAGAACCATTAAGTGAATCAACTTTGCATGGTAACTTTTGTATGTGTGCATTTCCAGTTCCAAGCTGATAGTTTGTGCCACTTCCCCAACTAAAGACCTCAGTAGCCACTAAACATGCACAAAAAGCAGGTTGTTATCCTGCAAGGCTACTTAGTACTTCCTTTTTGCAACAAGCTAAAACGTACATTCAAAGCGCAGCATTTTATACCTGAATTGCTTTCATCTCCGATTATCTGCAAAACAGGGCCCGATAAGAGATCTAATGGTATTCGGGATTTAGAGTCCTCCAATGTAATAGAGGCACCATGCTGAAGAAGGATGCTTGCCACAGCAAGGTAACCAAAATGCAAGGCCCTGTGAAGACAACTCCATCCTGATTCTCCATCCTGAAAATAAAACAGACTTCAGCGCCAATGGATCCCAAGATTTAATTTTTCATAATTAGACTTCGATAACTAGGAAAAAGCTTGTTCTACAAAATTCTGTCCATCAGTGCGATAAAATTTGCATACAAAGAACAATTTCACACTAACAAATCAAAACACAGGTTCATATCTGTAAGACTATAACAATTCCAATTGATAAATGATCATACACGAGCATCAGGATCAGCCCCAGCAGCAAGAAGCCTTCTGACAATGGGGATGTGGTTTCTCCAAGTTGCAATATGGAGAGGGGTCAAACCAAAGGTGTTCCTGAAATTGATATTACCCCCACTCTTCTTCATTAAGGCCAATGATGACTCTAAATCATTTAAGGATCCTTCTCGTGCAATAAGCCACAGGTCCTTTTGGGACCCAGCAAATAAATTTTTGCGTCCAGGTGTCTGCAAATTCTTTTGTGCTTGTGATGAAACAACTCCTTCCATATTTGTAGAATGTGCACCCAAAATACGGTAGCTATCTTTCACAATATTTTCTTAGGCCAACAAGACAAATCTAACGCCCTTGCAATTTATATGCCTCTGATCAACTGCTGATGACATGAAGAGTGAGACTCCCAAAAACTATTTCATTCTTAAAGACTCTTCCTCAACAGCTAATAACAAATTGACCAGGCCCTTTGAACCACCATCTGCTTTTGACTAGTCCATGTTGAAACAATTGAGTGATACAGTAAACAAACCAGCACGAATATATAGCTAAAGGCAGGAATGATCCACAGCTAATCCACTAATATCGTCGTCGTCGTCATCCTGATCGCATCCACATGCATGTCACAGTAGCCATTGACATATACCAGCACGGATCATGCACCTTAAGGAAATCTCCAACAAAAACCAGCACAGATCTTGTAATTTTCCTGCATACAAAATAGACCTCGATGACAAATAATGACAATTAAAACAAGAAAACATACACATAAATATACACAGGCAATTGGAATCTTTTAGTACATCTTTTGCAGGACACCAGAGTTTGTAGGAGCCCTACAAATCAGATCTTAAAATGGAAGCCACCTAATTGTTTCCATTCAACAAAATCCACAGCAAATTGATGATAGATCACGATGTCTCATGAGGTGATAATATGCTACTCTGACCAAAACAACAGATTAAAACAGGGAGAACAATCAATTCAGCAAATTCCTCGAAGAACAGGATTCATAGGTTCAAGAGTTCATACGAGCAAGTTGAAGAATTATGAGATTTGGGAAAAAAGAATTTCTTGTGACACAAGCCCTTGAAAAAAGTCAATACGCAGAATGAAGTCCCGTCGCTACACTGGTTATAGATTAAATCCCGACAGGTAAAGAAAACGAACAACAAATCAAATGTGATGAATCCCGTCTCTTCGACAACTCGTTCCTTACTTTCACTCCGACAAAACCAATTTCTCGTTGCAGCTCAAAAGAATCAAGAAGCGAATACAGCACCAAAACTTAAAAATAAAAATAAAAAAAAAAAAAAAAAAAAAAACATTACTCGAATCACCAATTATTTTATTCCCAGTTCCACTTGGTAAGGTGAAGATGAAGACTGTCACCAATGAAGATTAAGCATCCCCCCATACATAATGAAAATCAGACCAAAAGACAGAGAAATTACACGAAACAAATAAAAATTAACATGCCCAGTAATGAAAAACACAGTCTTCAACATCAAATACGGCAATACACTTTAGTACAGAAACCGAGAATGCAACATACAGCAACACGTTTCAAGGATCACCCACCCTACCAAGTAAGCAATTTTTTGCTAGAAGATGAAAAATAGTAACAATATGAACCAGCCAGGACAAGCATAAGATCAAATCACCACAGAAACGAAATCCTTACTGAAAGTCTGCCAAAGAGAAGCGAAGAAGGTAATGTGAAATAAAGCCTCACCTAATGCCTTTCCGAGAGACAAATCCACAACTCCCGAAATGATGAAGTATCGCTTTGGACTTGAGCCAAGGAGTTATACGTGGTGATGGATGTCAGTTAGAGAGGGTATCAATTCCAGGGAATATACCTTGACACCAATGGCATATAATGGTGAGAGAGAGAAAGAGAGGGAAACAAGAACCAGAAACGGGGCTCTTCAACAGGGAGGGTAATTTGGGAATTTCGGAGTTTTACTCGGCTTTAGTATTTTCCAACGACAAATCAGTTGGGTAAAGCACAGAATAAACGTATATCCGCATGACACGTGGCAGCGTTTTCGACGAACGCCTGGCGAGGAAATCAAAATGTAGTGTCGGGAAATGAAACGAACGATTTTTAATGGCTGGGGCGAATTTTGTAACAGAGTTCACGTATATTAAAAATTCGAATTAATAATCAACAACTTAAAACAGAATTTACTTTCATTAAAAAAGAAACAGAATTTGCCAAACACACGTCAGCCGACATCTCAAGGCTCAAGCTAAACGAAGAATTTTTTTTGTTGAGCTGAAGCTAAATCAAGAATTGGAACAAGCCCATTAGCCGAATCGTATACGTTACTGTTGCATGTTACGCTGACCTGGACCTAGCCCATGATTGACTCTGACATTGATTAATTATTGGGGAAAATATCATTGAGGTCCAAGTAGATAAAAAATATTAAAAAGTCTCAATCCCAAATCCCCTTTCAAAAAAGTCTCTAGAGACTTTTTCTTATATTAATTATGGAATTCCTCTCATAAAAAAAATCCTCTCGTCAAAATGGTTTTAAATGTTGTCATTAAAAATAGGCTTTTAATAATTGTTAAAATGTCCCTATGAAAATCTCGTTGTCAAAATGGTTTTTCGTGTTGTTAAAATGACGTTTCATGTTGTCAAAAATTCTCCAAGTTTTTCCTCCGGTGTGTAGAATTTTGGAAACCTAAAAAAATTTGGTTACATGAAAAGCCATTTTGACAATAGGGCTTTTTTGTGAGAGGAATTCCGTAATTAATATTTTTTTAAAAAAAAAAAAAGCTTCTAGCGACTTTTTTGAGAGGGAATTTGGGATTCAAACTTTTTTGATATTTTTTATCTACCTTGGGGCCTTACTGATATTTTCCCTAATTATTAATATGTATTACTTGGGGAGTAATATTTACTATAGGGGTTTCATGTATTTATATGGAATTCCAAATAAATCATGTACTTCATAGTTCTGTGAAGGATTAAGTATTTTAGGAGGCAATTTTGTCGAAAGTAGAGTGACGAGAACTCAGAACGGTGAGCCCGCCCACAACTTGATGTAATTGGGTCGTTTTAAGCCCGTCCAAAAAGACCCATAACGGGTTGGGTTAAAACCCACCCATTTAAGACTTAAATGGGCGGGTTATGGGCACACCTTCGAGCGACCCAAACCCGTCCATTTAGTTATTTTTTTAAAAAATAAATATATGGACAAAGGATAAAACACTGACAACAATAAGTAATAGTGTAATACCTATTTTTCTCTAATGGCTCGACTCTTAGTCTCTCACTCTCTTTTGTTTTGTCTTTTCTCTGTGACTCTGACTTTTAATTTAAAAGTTGGAGTGTGAACATCAAAATTATATTATGATGATTCTTGTCTAAATTTAGGTTCTTTTGTGTAGATTGTGATTATTGAACCTTGAAGATTCAGATTTTCATAATTTAAAAGTTGGAGTTTGAACATCAAAATTATATTATGATAATTCTTGTCTAAATCTAGGTTTTTTTGTGTAGATTGTGATTATTGAACTTTGAAGATTCAAATTTTCACAATTTAGAATGATGGATGTGTGTGTGTTAGAAAAACAGGTCAAATGTATATGGGTTACCCAAAACCCGGTTAGCCCGCCCATTTATGTGCTAGCCCGTTTACACGGGTTTAAATGGGTTGAGGTATGGGTATGGGCTAGTCCGTACCCATATAAAGTTAAATAGGTAGGTTATGGGTTTGAGCACGGGCTACTCAACCCGCTCATTGTTCTACCCTATCTGAAAGTATTTAAAAATGAGCAATTTTGGTCTAACCGTTATCCAGTTAATTTTGACTATTAGTTGACTAAATATGTTGAAATAACAATCCATATGCCATCTACGTCATATTTGTTAAGGTGTAAATTTGCACCAGAAATTCATGTATCATCTACTTCATCTTTTTTCAAAATTATATTTAAAACTTTTGGGGCAAAGTTATACTTTAACAAATATGACGTAGATGATATGTGAACTGCTAACTTAATATATTTGATTAACTAACCGTCGAAATTAACTGGGATAACAATCAGAACAAAATTATTTTATTTTTTACACTTCTAGGACAAATTACCCCTTGGTGAAAACTTCTAAAGCAAAAAATGTCCCTTAACCCTTTCCTGAATGGTGCATTTTCAAGGGGGAAAAAGAATGGTGCATGTTCTTAGATATTTTATGTTTTATCTTGATTTGCTAACAAAATAATATATAATGTCTGTAAAATTGATTGGATGAGGGTAAACCTTTAGCTATAACACTAGAGGCGTTTAATATTTTTATACAATATTCCCTTCAATTTTTAGTAAATGATATATTTAGAAAGTTAATCTTAATCCTAAATATAAGACATATTTTTTATGTTTGTCAACTTTTTTTAATTTACCTCTAATTGTCTGTTGATCTTTCATTCAACAATAATCAAGAATGATAGAGAAAGAGGGAGTTAAAGGAAGATTACTAGAATGTTATAGAAAACATAGGTAATATTAACTAAATTTCTCAATTTAATCAGATTAAATAAATATATTTTATACTAAAAAATTAGAGATAATTAAAAATTACTTGAAGGAGTTTCCTTGAGAGGATTACGTTGGGATTCCATCAAACAATATGGAGTTGGATGTTATTCGGTGGATGTAGATAGAATAGACTCTCAAGGGATTGGACTTTTGGTGTCATTCAAAGATTATTAGCTACGTTTGGAAGAACAATGAATTTGATGTGATTGTTGAACAATGGGACTTCAATGCCATTCTTGTTTTGAAATTTCCAAAGTCATATTCAACTTATTTTAATTTAATAATAATTATGTCTCTATATTACCAAGGCAATTCTAATTAGGGATAGAATATTGTCACTGCCAATTTGGGTCACTATTCATGTCACGATCATTTTTTCACCGTTAGATCCGAATCTTATTTATCTTTATCATTTCTGTCTCCTATTGAAATTTTGATCTAACGATGAAAAAATGATAGTGACTAAAATTGGTAGTGATAATATTATATTTCTTAGCAGCAAAACCACAAAACAATGAAGAGTCTATATTGCTACGACTTTATAGTAGAAGGGATTTTCACTCCTTAATCACCAAATCATAAATGTGAGCTTATATGAATGCAAAAATAAAAATAAAAAAATATATGAAAGAAGTTACGTTTAATTAGACTCACAATACTCGAATCTAACTTGTCATACACTTATATAACAAAAAAGAAAAGGAAAAAAAAAAGGATGGAGGAAATTGAAAGTCAAGAATCAATGTGGCTTCTTCCTTGAACTACAATTGATAGGCAGCTTTTTCAACTTCAATTTTACATGGTTTGTTTTTCAGAAAATGGAAAAGGGACGCAAGCAACTAGCTCTCGGGTCTCCACCACCATCTGCGTTTAAGCTAATATACTATTTTTAAAACTTAATGATCTGTCTACGGTTGGGTATTGAGGTTACACTCAAACGCACATGACCTCCATCATTATAATCACAATTCATAAACAAAATGAATAATTTATAAGGGAGAATCTCGGAACAATCGCAAGTAAACCAGGAACGAAAACAGGCAAAAGTGGTGCTGATTGCTCCAAGGCAACTAATCCCATGGGACCCGTGAACATCCTGAAACACGAGGCAGCTCAAGCCAATTAAAATAATGACTCATTCATTTCCTCACTTACATGGGACACTCTGACTTGAGCCGATTACAACAACGACACCTTGATCACAACTATCAAGGTGAAGAAAACAGAGAGAGAGAGGCTAAATTAAGGTTTAAATCTTTATAGGTTTCTATATTTCTATCGTACCCCGTGTTTTTAAATATACTCATAATAAGAACAAAAACTATTTGGATCCCTTTAAAAAAATACTGTTATGGTACTAAATATAGGATATAGTTTTCAGGGCAAATTACACTATAAAATATCTCCTATGTTTAAGACTGAAGGTAGTAATATTTTTGGACCAGGCTTTCCTCATTTTCCCTTAGCGTTCGCTGCCCTCATTTTCTACAAAATTGCGCCGTTTTGGCGCGTCTTTCTATTTGTATGTATATACTGATGGGTACTAAAAAGATACTTCAGTATAATGAAAAAAATACTTCATGATCTTGAAAAATTGTTTTAGGATCTTGAAAAAATATTTCAATGTACTGATTGATACTAAAATTAGGATATTGATTGGTACCAAAAAATACTTCAATGATGTACTAAGACTAAAACGATCTTGAGGATAAATGGTGATCTTGAGAAAATACTTTATGATCTTGAAAAATTATTTTAGGATCTTGAAAAAATATCCTGAATTATTTTTCAGTACCGATCAATATTCTGAAATATCTTTTAAATATCCTTTAGTATCTGAAATATATATATATATATATATTTAAAAAAAGCACAATCTTCACAGTTTTGCGCCAAAATGACGCAATTATATAAAAAAGAGGGCAGGCTAAGGGAAAAGGAGAAAAGTCGGGTCCAATATTTTTATGTTTTATAATATAAAACTCCACTTACGGCGCAAAATTAATCACCGAACTTGCCGCAATCAAAAAATGAGAACACGGTTGAGTGATCGCATGCCCATCTACAAATGAACTGTAACAATACAACATCGACATGAAAATATAATACTTTATACATGTGTTACAATTATATGTTCATTAACAAAATTCAAACACATATTATACCATTAATGAATGAATATGCTGATAGTAAAAGAATATAAAATTTGTACTTGTTTTTTTGACGTATTAAATCATTTTTTCCTGACAATCACAAAGCACCGCCTCTGTCCTCTGTAACGGGAAATAAGCAAGATGGTGAACGAAACATAACGTCCTAAACAACAACTTCGTCACTGATTCTGTTGACTCCAGCACTATTTGCTACACAAGTCGATAATAGGACAAAATAATATGACACTCAAAGTTAAAGAGTTGTACAACATGGTCGAGTACAAACCTCAGTTACGACAGATCCTAAGAAAAAGATGACGCAGGAAGATAGACAGCCACTAAATCACCTAAGACCCGGGAAATAATCTCTTTATTTGATCATTCCTGGATTTCTATTCCAAGACAAGTAGGATGGATCCCCAAGAGGTCTGCATTTATACCAATAAGTGTCAGCTTCCACGTGAACACAGGATCTTGACAAAAACAAAACAATCATTGGCTTCTCTCATAACCAGACAAGCATGATCTTTGTATGAAAAGATTTTGATTTGGGTTTTAAGTGAAACTTGGACCCTCCAATCCCAAACTTTTCATCCTGAAATCTCAGTTAATTTCTGATGCAAATAAGATTTGAACCCACAACATGCAGTAGGATTCAAGCATGGAATACTCCAAGTGCAAGGTTTGATTGCTGTTTAGTACATCTTTCACAGAATATATAGACTAGATAAAGAACCATAAAGTGAAGGACAAGCATGGTATTTCCTCACCTTGGCTTGAACAAATACATAAGTAAGAAGCATACAGCGAAGAACAAGGACAGACCACCAATGAAAATATAAGCCAGCCCCAAGAAATCGTTTTTTCCACCAATCCAAGTTGCGGTTGACAGAACCAGAGTCTTCTGGCCACCAAAAGAGTACGTGTTATAATTGTTCTCAATCACTAGGGACAGCTCCTCATTAGCCTCAAGGTCAGTCTCGATCTTTCCATATAGTTTTCTGAAAGTGGACAATGCTGCTGTTCGCATCCAAACAATTAGATCCTCTTGTCCACTCAGCTGGTGAGAGTCACACGACAAAGATTATTGTTGATTCCTCTCAAAATGAAAATAGACAGACTATTTAGAAGAGAAAATATCCTTACAGGTATGCTCTCGTTGAGTTTTGCACCACCAATCACACCTCCGGCCTGAAAATTTTTTGGGTAGACATCAGAACCATATTTTTTGGTCTGATCACTCTGCCATGCTATGTTCTTTTTGTTTATCTTCAAATGCTTGCCCTTCACTTTTATTTTGTACGTGTCATTGAACAGACTCCAAGCTGTGAGTCCACAAGGAACAATCGGCTGACCATCTGGTGTTCTGGCTTCAGGTTTACAATCGTCTGTGTCCTCCTCAGCAGACTTTTGCCGCAGTTGATCCTCACTTTTACTTTTAACATATCTGCAAACATTTTTCCGATGTCCGAAATCAGGCAGGAATAACACCATTCAGCATAAACCAAAGGCGAGAAGAATTAGTAATTTTCTCAGCTGATAATAATTAGATATATGAGGACTGTATATAAAATAAAAGAAACCGTTTTGCTTTTTTTTTTTTTTTATGAAGCCTAGAGCAGAAACAAGGCCTTCTGATAAAATATGAACAAAACAGCTCATCAATGCACGAACCTGTATACTCTACATAAAGAAGAAAAGGGGATAAAATTTTACCAGTAAACTGTGCATACCTGCGATGGTTCTGGAAGTAATTAGTCAGTTGATAGTAGACATAAATTGGGGATTTCATTGTCTTTTCAACCTGTATTTTTGGACAAGTTACTTCCATGTGGATTGAAGACTCGATCATAGTATTGAATAAGGAAATGAAAGGAGAAAATTGCTTTCAGCCACATCAGCAATACAGGAATTGTACTAACTTTGAATGTCGCAGTGCAAGTCTTATTGGTAGTCGTGCTTTTAATATAAGCCTCTGCATTGTTACTATACTCAGAAGGAATGCATTTTTGGTCATACTGAAATGGCAGTTCCACAACCTGCATCAAAGTGTTTTTTGTTTATATTGAGCACTCATATCCCCTTTGACGCTGGGTGCATAGAAAATCATTATATATTACCTTTTCTGATGCAGATAATGATGCGAGACCAATAGGAATGAAAATGATTCCGGTAAAAGCAAATGTAGAAATGACCTGCAATACAAAGGTAAAATAGATAGATTATATAATACAGCATGTAAAAATCAGAAGCCAAGACGGAAACTACTATAAAGTCATACCCATCCAGGTGTTAGAATTGGTTTCCATGCAGGAAGTTCTTGTTGTGAAAATTTAGAATCTACAATCAATGAAACTCCTTGTGAGAAACATCATCAATATCATGGAATGATGGAATACAAAAAGACACCTAGAAAGTACAAATGCATATATCATAAGCATCAAATTTAACAAACCATCACAAATTGTTAAACAGAGACATGTCAAGACAGTCCAATCTATGTAATTAAGAAAGGATCTTTCTACAACGAACACAAAGAAACCAGACAGTAAATCAAGGCTACACAGATAGGAGGACACGAACACATTTCATATTGAGAGCCATGATTTTGGGGGAAAAACATGAATGGATCTTAAGATTTGCAAAATCCTAATTTTCGTACGTATATCTCAACCTGCTGCGAATAAACTTTCTCTCGGTAACAACAAAACCCTAAAAAATACTAACATTTTCACGAAACTCCCATGACATACATACATACATACCGCAATAACAAGGACGTGAAAAAATACCAAAAAAAACAAAGAAATCTCCGAGAAGAACACAATGACGAAAGAAGAACAAGAGACAGAGCCGAGGGAAAACTCACATTTGGGTTTCTTGGAATTCTTCTTGGAAGAAGGACCCGAGGATCCCTCTTTACCACCAGCCGAGCTCGTTGAAGTTTCCGGAGGCATAGGTGTGATTCGTCAGCCTAGTGGAAGAGGGCGTCAAACAATTGGATCAAAGACGACTAACCAGAAATCAATTATTCGGGGCAAACAAAAGAAGAAGCAAAATTGATCGACCTTTTGTTTTCAAATGTCAATTACAGTAATACATTGTGGAATGAAACGTGATTTACCAACGTAAATGAAGCTTTTGGGGAAATGGAGCAGGGTGAGAGGGCGAAGCAGAGTTATGGAATACGCGGGAACCGTAGAATGACAGTGGCATCGAACTGCAAGGTGGACCTTGTCACGAGCGAAACTAACGGTCTTCGCTTTTTATTCCCTGTTATGAACTCGCTGGTCGTTGCCCAACCAGTTTTGATAGTTGGGTATCATGATAATAAATAAATCATATTATCATTAGAATAATCATTATTGTTATTGTGCATAGTTTTTAGGAGGAACAATTGGGCTTATGGTTTTTTTCATTTGGATGAAAAATTTTCTAAATTAGGCTTATGAAGTAAAAATAGCTTATTTGAAAAGTCATCTCATAACTTATGAAGTAAAAGCTCCTTATTTGAACCTGCTTTATGGAGTAAAAGTTACTTATACAATCATCAATTCAAATATAAATCATATTTCACAATCTGACTTATGGATAAGTCATTTTCTCCACCGGTATTCCAAACAAGCTGGCGATAATGAGTCATTATGAGTAAATGTTTATTTGAAATAATGATTTGAGTATTCAAAAGTGGCTTTTCAATTGTAATTTAAGATATATAAAGTAAGTATATGAAATACGTTTTGTCTTAATTTACGTAAATAAATACTTTTAAGGGTAAAAACAAGCACTAAGTCAAGGTTTTAGCTCAAAAATAAATTTTAATAAGGATGTTTCATTTTTAACAAACTAAAGTTTTTCTATATATAACTGATCGATTATGAATTTATTTCAAACAGCTGGGGCAACTTGGCTCAACTAATAGCATGCATCTTCTTTTTTCTTTTTTTTGGATTGGGGACCAACCGGTCCCAAGCAAGGTTGAACCCTGATACAAAGATTGGCAAAGACCACTGCGCTCCCTAGACGTTGGCAATAGCATGCATCTTCTTAAGTCTTGGTTTAAGATGACCAAAATAATCAAACAAACGCTAATTATAAAAGACAAAACATGATTTTCTTAAAAAAATGTCTATATATGTGAGAATCAATTGTGATATGCCACTATCACCATCTTTTCATATTACTTAAAAGCAATGTTATGAAAATTTCACTGGCTAAGATACTAGTTCCCGGATCAATAGTCAGGATATAAATATGTACAAACATAACATTAAAACATAGAAAAACTACTTTGAATATTCTGAATATTATTGATTCTTGAAAATAAAAGAAACATTTATATAGACAAACTAATAGACTAACTCAACCTAGAATCTAATCTAATTAGATCATGATAATAAAACATGATCATTGATCAAAAGCAGGACAAGTACGCTATAAATCTAATCCTCACAGATTCTGATGATCTGCTCTCACAAAGATGGAGTCAAATTCCCAATTAAAAGACTAAGTAAAAACAATGAAGAAATAGGCCTATAATACCCTCATGTCGCTTAGATTGCACCAAGGACAGAGTTGAATGGAGCAGTCGTCTACAACATTGATCTTGTAAAACAAGAAGCTGAATCCAAGTTCAATGTATTAGCGGAAAGTTGCGCTCCTATTCCCAGAAGCTGGAAACGCCTGACGTCTTCTAGCTGGAGGCAATTCTTTGGCCAAGTCGCTAGTTTCTCCCCGTCCTACTGTTGAATTTTTCTTCTTGCCGCCAGATTTGCCCCGCCTCCGCCTGAGAATACCATCTTCATCAACCTCCTCCTGCAAAGTTGCATCTTCTCCAAACCTAACTTGCTCCCAAGCAGCTTCATAATCAAATGGCTTCACTTCCAGTAACCTACCGGATTCTTCAGTTTTACGAGCTAGTCTATTTCTATTATTTTGAGTGTTTGGCTGAAAGTATTTTTCAAAGCTAGATGACAGTTCTGAGAGAGACATTGGCTCATATTCGTTCTCTTTTCCTGAAGTGGACAACACAGGATTTTTCTCTATATCTTCCTTTGTGCTTTCTGGATTATAGTTCACAGTATCCCCTGGGCCTGTATAAGAATCAAGTAGAATAATCTCATCCGCAGAGGTGGCAAAAACAGGATTGTCAGCAACTGGGTTTGGGACAGCTGAAGCTTCACTTTCAGAGGCTGCTACACTTGGATTTTCTTCAACTATTTTTGACTTCTCACTGCTGCCCAAAAACGAAGAATGGAAAGGAAGACTGACTGAAGATCTAATCTGCTCTAGTTTGGCCTCTTTCTTGCCCTGTAAAATAACAGAAGATTAAGTGAATGAATCCCATGAAACAGACCACTCAGGGTTACAATCTGTTGACACTGATGCTTACCTAAAACTGACTTGAGAAGTGTGTGCTTTTTGTATAGGAAGCCGTAAAATACTAAACCTCTACAGAATAAGTAGACGCAGAAATAATAACATAAAAATTCATACAATGTGACACGCCTCCGCAAATTTATTACTTATCAGCTTATTAGGTCTCGCCCAATTGTGAAATGCAAATGACGGACAAAAAGAATAAAAAAAAGCAGGTAAATGGTTTGCAACAAGTGAAACTGAAACATATCCTTTGAATGAAAGTTCCGTCAATGAAAGCTTACTTTTTTGCTAGCATCAAGCTTCCGCTTTGAAGCTGAACTCACAAGTGCACCAAAAGCACCAGCAGGCCTTTTCAGCACCTGAACAATTGCTTCGCGACCCTGTCAACAATTGAACACCGATGAGACCGATGCCCTAACTCAGAGGTCGAGACATCAAAATAAACAAATAAATAATTAACATGTTTGCAACCTTTTCAGTAGAAGAAATACTGACAGCACCATTCCTGTCTTGCCCTAGAATAGAGAGAACAAATACACAACAGGTGTCTTTGTCAACGAAACCATACTAAATACAAGAATTTGAAAGTTCCTTAAAGATATGCATGTTCTCTAGATAATTAAGAGTCAATATTCAACAAAAAGAAGTACCTTCCATGTCTGGGAATAAAGATGTCGACGACCTTGCCATGCTTATCGAACAGGGGTAACAGGTCATCAGTGGTTGTACCTAATCATGGCATTCAGGGAAAGATTAAGAATCAAGATTTTCACAACAGGATGATAAAAGCAAAAAAGAATCAAGCACATAAACACGAAGGGTAAAAAAAAAAAGGAGCTTGAACCCCTAAAATACAACGAAGCTAAACACCAGAACCCTAAAACCAGTGAGTAAGATTACCTGCATACAGGAGCAACCACCGCAAAGGCAGGCTGTAGCAATTAGTGTGAAGGAGCAAGATACGGATGTCGGGTGGCGCTATTCGAATATATAGTAAGAAAAAAGACAGCGTCGCACGACCACTCTCACTCCGTTTCGCAGTCACAGACGCCAACCAGAACGGAGCCGGGAAATGCGCGACGACGACGGCGAGCTCGGTGAGGGGGGGGGGGGCTGGGAATTGGTGGCGGGAGGGAGAAGAGGAGACGTAGAGTTGGAGAGAAATTTGGAGGGTTTGTGAGAGTGAACTTTTTTGTTTGTTTTTGCCTCCACTGTGAAAGTGATCTTCTTCTACCTTTGTATGGTATTTGTACTTTGTAGACAGATAAAAATATAAATAATTTTTATTATTTATATTCATCCTTTTATCTTTCTTATTTTTTCTAACCATCCTATCCTTTCATCCTTCTAACATATAACCTTTTTGTTAATAAGCAGTTAAAGAATAAATTTTTTTTGCCAGCATTTTTTTAAAATAATTTATAATTAATTATGACTTGGATAATAATAGATTTACTCGTAAGTAAATGAAGTTACTCATATCCATTATCTAAGTTCTCCAATCACATAAAAATAGTATACATTATCATATGTATATCATGAATGTGGTGTGGAAAATATAACATAATTAATATAGGGAACTTCACCTAAATATCTCCTATGTTAATTTATTATCATATTTACACAAATTCCTTATACTCATTATGTCACAATCACACATGGATAGGTGTCGTATTTTTTTATATTAAAAATAATATTTCAGAAATAAAAAATGTGATAACGTGTGAGTGGAGATATTAATATAAGAGTAAATACATTTTCCGGTCCCTGATAAAAAACGTGATCCCCATTTTGGTATCTTAAAAAAAAGGTCTTTTTTAGTCCATAAAAATGACGAATAAGGGTCGATTGGTTGACATTTTGATCCCTCACAAATTTCCAAAAGGTCATTTTTAATCCATAAAAATGACGAATAAGTGTCGATTTTTTTGTAAGGGACCAAAATGGGGTCTATATTTTTTGTCAGGGACCAAAAAGAGTATTTACTCTTAATATAATATACGGAGATTATATGTAAATGATATTATATGACTAAACGAAGTAAGTTGTCATGAAATATAAAAAAATTAAGGTATAAATTTGTTTCAAAAGTATTCGGGGAGCAACATTACCCTAACAAAAGTTTTAGAAACAATATTACACCGGAAATGTTAAAATGGAGAAATGCCGTTACAAAGGTAACGGTGAAGTTAAATTTTTAACGGTGTTGTTGACAATATTGCTACGTTTTAAATTTTTGGTGACATTAAACTTGAGAAAAATTTCATGGGGATAATGTTGCTTCTCATCAAAAATTTCTGAAATAAAGTTATACCTTAACCCAATATAAAATAAAAAAAGAGCCGTTGAAAATAGATAAAATGATGAAATAAAAATTATTTATCATTAATACAATAATCCATATCCCAAAATTAATTCTGAAGTGAGATATGACTCAGAGTCATTAATCAATCATGAAAAAAAAAAAAAAAAATACACACACACAGACATACATACACGCACGCACCTATGATTAAGAAAACTATAACAACCTAACAAGAAAGCAGTAGCCGGAAAGGGGTGAAAAAATAACGAGCTCCATTCCAGATCCTCGATGGCCGGATACCCATAACACGTGCGGAGAATTGAAGAAGGGTGTCCTCCCGCACAATCAATAGGAACCCCCTCAATGGTTATAATTACCAAATCAAAGGGTTTTACGAAGAAGACTTTAAAGGTTGACAAGGAATTATTCTTGTTCAACATGAACCCCAAAAGAAACCTCAGGCCTCTCCTTATCTGCAAGTCTCCTTCTACATCATTCTTTTAAAATCAACCTACAGAGGAACCCCTCAGCCATGAAATTCCATCACATCAGACCTCAAAGACAAAAACCTCAATGTTATGGAAACCACCAGGTTCTCCTCTTCGGCAAATAACCGTTCCTATGAAGATTTCGATCCCCCCTGCAAATGGAGCCGAGAAGAAGGCCGTGACATCCTCGAAGTTCATCTTCCTGGTTTGTTCTATACCTCCGTTATCATGGTTTTACTATACATGTTGGAAATATATGTTCTTTCCTCAGTAATCTTATTTGTTATATCTCAACTGTGCAAATTGCTAGCCTCTAAAAAAGAAAGGGACTGAGTATCTATAAATTCTACCTGATCGAGTTGTACATATATATGCATGTTGCAGGGTTCAGGAGAGAGCAAGTAAAAGTTTCGGTGAATCATCTGGGTTTTATAGTAATAAGTGGAGAGAGAGCATTGATGGAAGGAAATAGATGGAAGCGTTTCAAGAAAGAAATTGAAATTCCAACTCACTGTAATTCAAATGCTATAAGTGCAAGATTCATGCAGAGCATTCTTACTGTGGTCATGCCTAAGCAAGTTAAGCCAGTTTCTCATATGGACCAAGAAAGGACTGCAGCCCCAGAATACGAACAACCCCGTAAAGAAAAAGAGACTGCTGCTTCGGTTGCCAAAATGGAAATCACAGAAAGAAACCGTACGAGAGAAGAAACTAAAAGCAAATTCACAGCCGGCGATGAGATAGTAAAACATGACATGGACGAACTTGAAACAGAGACTGATGATGCAAAATTAACACCCGAAACAACCAGGGAAGTCGCTCTCAAAGTATTTGTCGTCGTCATTGTCGTACTTCTCATTGCAAGTTATGTAACAGATGTGTGCAAAAGCATTGTCGCCGATTCTTATTTTCTCAATTAAACCATATACTCTCCATTAACGTTGTACGTATATATTAAATAACATATACATGAGCACTGAACATATCATGGATGTATCTCATATAAATCTTTCAAGAAAGTACACCAACTTTAATCATGACTGGAAATTAAATAGTAACATATAGAGAAATTAAATCATCAAACTTCAAACAAACAATCAAATACGTTTAACTAACTAGCAAAACCTCCATTAATATGAACTAATGAATCACGCGAAGATGAATGCTGCAACGGTGAGCATGGCTGCCATGAGAGGCCCATAAGAAGCGGAGGATGAGAGAGCATGAGAGGAAGGAGGAGGTGGGGTAGGAGCAGAAGATGGGCCATTATCAAGAACAGTAATGGCGAACTTCATTCCACGAAGACAGTGATCATTTTTACCACAAGCGTACCACTTTCTCCCCGGGGTGGTTAGCTGGACAAAGTCGTTCCCACTGGCAAGCGATTCTGTCCCAGCAGGGAAACTGCAGGTGTTGAAGAGCGCACCGTTCAATTTGAACACATTGTGCTTCGTGTTGTCGTACTTGAAAACTGCATAATAAAAAACAAGTCTCATCAGTTTTTTAAGTTTCAGCAAACAGATAGTATATTTGAGGACACAGGACTATGTCATCATTTAATTTATTGTACGTACCGAGAATGTCACCGACTTGAAAAACCTTGTCCTGGGTCCATTCCATGTAGTTGAAATCAGGGTTGGTCCAGCCCTGGTCACCGCCCACGATGTGATCAACCGCCGTGGCAGCAGAAAAAAGCATAACCATAGAAGTGGTGAGGAAGAGGAAGCGAGCAGAACAAGCCATTTGATATTGTAGCTAGGGACAGTTAGAGACGGTCAAAGGCAAAGAGATTATTTGTTAGGTGAAGGTGATGGGCTTATTAGCTGACACACCAATCTGAGTAACACTGGATGGCACTTATATAGGACTAGAATTGTGCTGCATTGATTTCATCGCCACGACTAAAAGATATCAGGAACCTTAAAATTAATAGCAAAGGACGACGGCCCGTCTTGGGCCAGCATTGTGTTTAACGAAAATAAATTAGTTATTAATAATTTTTAGTACATCTCGCAAAACCTGCATGAGCCATATGGAATACGCTCGTGAAAGTTTGGAATTTGGTTGAGTGGAGTAAAAGAAAGAAGACAGTAATTGCAGGCGGGAAAGGAATAGGAAACTTTTATACTACCACATAATTCCCATCTTCAGGGTAAGGTAGGTTTTACTATTTCAAAGCTTACATCTACAACAATTAAGAGCTTACTATTAAAATAATATTTTTTTTGTCCTGTACAAGACCGTTTCTCTCACATATATTTTTATTTATTATAGTATACAATCAGTTAATTAAATGTAGACTTGTAACAAAATACAAATCAAGAGTTGTATAAATCATTATGGGTTGGAAAGTCACAGTAAGAGTTTCAAGCTAAATAATTAGAGCTTCAACTTATCATAAATATTATAGTAAATAATAATATCTGTAATCCGTCCAATGAGCAGCTGATAAGGCTACTTTGATTTTTTTTTTTAAAAATTCAATTGCATCAGATTGGGATGTTTTCTCACTACTTGTTTTTTTTTTTGATAAGAGGAGAAGGCCAAAGCCTACATTACAAGGAAATGAAAAGACATAAAGGGGAAATTAATCCCAAACATTCACGGTCAATACAAGACCTCGAGAAAACCCGGACAAATTCGTAACAAAGCGTCCTAGAGATTCCCGCCTTGGCCAACGCATCCGCACCAAAGTTTGCACCACGCGGAATAGCTCTAAACTTGACTTGCCAATTCCTTCTAAGCAATTCTCTAATTCTCAGACAAGAAGGCTAACCGCAAGCCGATTTGGATCAAGCAATCAACTTTAAAACCTCCTCGCATCGATTCCAAAAGGAGGAACCTCGGGTCAAGGTCATAAGCCACCAAGCCCTTCTAATATAGCCCATTCCTCGGCCACATGTGGTTGGCGGTCCCAATGGATTTAGAAAAACCAGCAAGCCACTTGCCTTCACTATCACGCAGCTAGCCCCCACGGCCCGCTTTGGCGATGCTAGGGCCATAGCACCATCCACATTAAGTTTCCACCACCTAGCGGTGGTCTCTCCCAATTGATACCATGTAGCATAGGCGAGCTCGAATAGAATGACCAAGCATCCCGATCTCGTCACAAATCTAGTCCAAATACTCAAAATTACAAAGAATTTGGGTTAGCGGGTTTAACAAACGAACTATCAAAAATACATAAATTTCTCCATTCCCGAGTTTCCAAATTGCCACCCCAAATAAAAGGTGCCAAGAATCCCGAAATTTATGCCCAAAGTGGCTTCTTCAGGTTCATAACCAACCAATCACGCAGATTAACTGTAAAGAATTCCCTGACATACCTGCTATGGATCAAAACACTCCACATGGTTTTAGCAAACTGACAATCTCTAAAAATATGTAGAATGTCTTCTACCTCAACATTGCAATGCCCACATAAAGTCGAAGAAAGTGACCAGGAACTTCTCCAAAGATTTGTAGGAAGTTTATTCAAAGCAACTCTCCATAAAAAAACTCTTATCCTTTCGGCTCCCCCCCCATTTCCGAGATAGACTTATATAAGAAATCCTGCAGAGAGGCGATTAGGCTCAATCAAAAAATAAGCACTTTTCAAAGAAAAACACCCATTTGTTGTAGCTCCCAAGCCAAAGACATCATTTCCGAGCCGACTCTAGGCGGCAAAATAGAGGTGATCCGCCTAATTCCAGCCGAAGAAATCACATCAGCTAATAATTCCATATTCCAAACCCCATCCTTCACCCAATCCCCAACTAGCGAATTCTTCTCCTCTTCCATCAACGGACGAAGACAAAAGTCTTTCATTCTAATACCATCCCCAACCCAACAATCATTAAAAAAGCTAGCCACCGTGCCACTCCTAATTAACCATTTCCCACCTTGGTCAACCACCTCCTTCTGAGAACAAATGAATTTCCAAATTCTCGAGTCTCCATTTCTAAAACTAAAAAACTGTTCCTCTTCCCTCCTCATATATCTCTGAAAGAGAACATCAGCCCAAAGGCCTTTAGAGCCTATCAGAAGCTTCCAAGCAAGTTTCGCTCCACAGGCTTGATTAACCGAAGACAATTTCCTAAACCCAAGACCACCAAATTCCTTAGGCGCATGATCCGTTCCCAAGAAATCGGATGATAGCTCTTGGATGCTTCATTGTGGCCCCATATGAAGTTCCTCTACGCAATTTTTCAATCTCATGAGACACTAGAAGGCAGTCTTGCAACTTGCATCGGATATAAAGGTATTGAACTGATCACCGACTTAGCAAGAGTGATCCTCCCTGCTATAGAAAGGCAGTTAGCCTTCCACACACCGAGCTTGGATCTAACCCGATCAATAACATACTGAAAATCCTCTTTTCTCCTCCTATTACTAGTGAGAGGAAACCCAAGATATCTTCCAATCTCACTTGAAATTTGCATTTGAGACATAGATTTAATCTGAGATCTTATATGCCCAGGAACCTTTGGAGAAAAGAATATTGAAGATTTATCCTTATTAACCCTACCTCCTGAGGCTTGCATAAAATCCTGCAAACACTTCATCATACATTTAGTTTGAGAAACCGTAGCTACCCCGAACAAAAGCAGATCATCGGCAAACATAAGATGAGATACATGTGGCCCCTCCTTTGAGACGAGAATTGGTTTCAGTGCCATTACTAAGCGAGTCACAAATCATGTGGGACAAGTTTATCCATACGAGTACAAATAACAAAGGAGAAAGAGGATCCCTTGTCTAAGGCCTCTACACGGAGAGAAATACTCGGTTTGAGACCCATTCCACAAAACATTATAGGAGACCGAGGAAACACATGATATAATAAGATCCACCAAAGCACACTCCATACCAGTTTCCAAGAGAACTTGTTTAATAAAACTCCAGCTAATCCGATCATACGCCTTTTCCATGTCAATCTTCATAGCCATTAGTCCCCGCCTACTTCTAGTCTTACCCATAATGTGTAATAACTCTTGACCCACAATTAAGTTATCCTGTATATTTCTGCCTTTTATAAAGCTAGATTGAAAAGGGGATATCAACCTATCCATAATACCTCTCAGCCTTAGAGCAATAACCTTTGAAACACACTTATAATGGACCGTGCATAAAGAAATAGGCCTAAAGTGGTTAACCGGTTCAACATTATTGATTTTAGGAATCGAGAAATCAACGTTTTATTAGCATCGGTAAGAGAAGTAATACCTTGGAAAGCTTGTTTCACAAAATTACACAAAGAACTTCCCACAGTACTCAATTTGACTTGTAAAACACCGGTGGAAAACCATCAGCACCCGGGGCCTTGAAGCTACCCATGGAAAATAGAGCATTCTTAATCTCATCATCCCGCGGAGGAAGTGACAAGCTTGAGATCACGTCTTGATCAATGACTGGAAACTTCATAGTAGTATTCAAAGCAACAAAGATCCCCGATCCATTGAGCAATAGATGTTTTTAAAGTGATTAACTATTAAGCTCTTCAGCTCCATTTCATTATTCACCCAAACTCCATCACCATTCTTGAGCATGATGACCTTATTTCTCCTTCTCCTCATCTTAGTCTTCAAGTGGTAGTATCTAGTATTCCGATCCCCCATAGTAATCCAATCAGACTTGGATTTTTGAAACCATTTGATCTCTTCAATATCTAATAATCTCTCCAATTCTTCATTCAGCTCAGATTCCAATGAACACAAAAATTGGGAGTTGGGATAATCACTAGCACTCTGAATCCCTTGAAGTCTTCTCATCACTGAGGCTTTTTTATTTTCAATCAATCCAAAAACATTTCTATTCCAGTGCCCTAACGAATTCTGCAACTTACCCAGTGAATCATTCAGGTCTCCTTCAGATGGCCAAGCACCTTCTAAAAACTCGTTATAGCAATTATGTTTGATCCACATGGCTTCAAATCGAAACGGTCGATCTGTATCACGGCTCACATCCTCCCCAATTTTCAGGCATATGGGATTATGATCAGAGAAAGGGGTTCTAGTCAATACCTGAAGTGAGCAATTTGTGAACTCAGATAGGAAAGTATCATTAGCAACTGCACGATCCAGTCTCTCATAAATTCTCCGGCCCCCCATCCACCGAGGCCCCTTCCAAGTGAACCTAGGACCATAAAAACCCAGGTCGGATAGCCTACATCGTCGAAGCCGATCCGTGAATGAGCGAATGCGAGCGTCGACGATCTCCCGCCGCCACCAATTTTATCATCGAGGAAGCTATGTCGTTAAAATCTCCAAGTACCACCCAAGGGATCGAGATCGACTCTGAAAACTCCTCTAAGGCATTCCATAAAAATTGTTTCTGAGCACTACTGGGGATCGAGTAGACTGAGGTCACAAAGAAGGGATCACGACCATCACAGCAGCACCGAAGATGTATATACTGTCTGTCCTTACGGCAGATCACCACTCCGACCTGTTCGGACTTCCATGCCGCCACCAATCCACCGGAGCGACCCACGCTAGGCACGACGGTGATACCGTCAAAACCGAGGGACCTCAAGCATCGGAATTTAGAATCATCGGTACACTTAGTTTCAGATAACATCAAGATACAAGGACAATTACTTTTGCAAATTAATTTTAAGTTCTGGACCAGATTCTTTCCTCCGGCCCCACGAACATTCCAAAACAAAATATTTAACATTAAAAAAATAAGAGGTTAAAATAATGTCAGCCGTACCCAACTCAAATGCTCGGGCTTGAGGCCCAATAACATCTTCATATAGCTCCGTGGGCCGTCTCCTCAACACACTCCCCATCCGGATCCATGGAGTCATCATGGGCCCGAACTTACTGTGAGCCCGCACGCTTGCCCCAAATGTCCAAGCTCCCGAGACACCTCCATAAAGACATCCCGATCCAAATCCTTCTCAACCTCCAATGTATTTCGTGCCCCGCATTCCTTCCCACTTTTCGATAAAACACATTGCAAATTCGACCCTCCATTCCTGTCTCCTCCTTTTGCACAGTATCCCTTATTCTCTTACCTGCTCTCTGCCCCTGCCCATACTCGGCATCAGCAGTTTTAACATTAAGTAAGCTTTTATTTTTAATTTTCTTCTTGGATATTGCCCCTTTTTTCCCCTTCCCAGACTGCACCCCACTACCCACCATTGCCTGCGCCTCGAAAACTCTTGTGCTCCCTGCCAAAGCTGACGGCCCCCCATATGAAACTTCCCCTTTTGCCCCCTTGACTTCTTTCTCTTCAAATGTGCCCAACACACCAAAACGAGATCCTTTACTTGGTGGCCGGTCGGGAACTGAGTCCTTTTTCTCACCACTCTTTTTCCGGCGAGGCTTATGAACCACCTTCCACGTATCTTGGTCATTTATTCTCACCTCCTGCTGGACAGCCCCTACTCTTTTCGGCCTTTGAGACTCCTCCACCGGATCCTCTGTTTTCTCATCACTTCGTTTGGCTTTACAGGACTCCATCGGATGCCCATATACTCCACATTTAGTACATAAAGAATGAAGGCCTTCATATTCTAAGTGATATTCATGACCATCAAGAGTGAAGCCCGACATAAGTTGTTTGCTCAAGTCAACCAACACACATATACGTGCATAATGACCCCTAAGTTGGCCTGAGGTATTAATATCAATCTTTAAGGTATCTCCAATCCTGTCTCCTATCCAAGATAAAGCTTCACGATCATAGTATTCCAGAACTACATTTGGTAGACGAACCCATACAGCAACCTTATCTACAGTGGCTCTCCGGGGATGAAATTCAGGTTCCCATGGTCTTACCGTTAGGTAGTGGTCAAATATCATCCAAGGGCCGCCTGTTAACGCATTACGGTAGTCTTCAGTATTGGTAAGTTTCACCACGAAAAAACCGTTACCTATATTAATCAAGCTTATAGTCCCTCTCTTAGCCCAAAGTGACTGGAGGATCGACAACAATAATTTGTAACCAATGTCACGACCAAGAAGCTTCACGATGACTGCTCTGTTCCATGCTTTGTGAAGTCTCTTTTTCATTTTCTCCGAAAAGGAGAATGTTGGGAAGTTACGGTTTGGATCTTCTACAATCTTACATAGAGGCGTGCAATCTTCTTTCTCGTTTAGAATCCGATATCGGGTCATGACAAGCATATTATCTTTCTCATCATTACTTTTCTCCACCCCTTTCTCGCTAATACCTTTCACTTCTCCGCATAGGACTTACCGAGCTCCAAAGCTTATTCCCCTTGGAGCTCAAACTAGGCCATTCCTCACCGCACCACTACTCTCACCATTCTTTATTTTCTTAGAACTCCGGACCAACGAGATCTTCATCTTTCGTCGACACCGCGGCCATTGGTGATGAACCTTTCCTAACCAGTACGAGCGCCATTGCAGCTGACTCTCACTACTTGTTTTACTTTGCAGAGTGGAATGAAACACCACACACACACATGTATGGAACATCATCCATATCCTCATGATTTTAATAGAATATATACATGAGATAATTGATTCATATTAGAGAATATATAAACATATACACGTCATCACTATCACTCCTTATTGAATATTAGGAGACTGGTTTTTTTTTTTATTCTTTTTGGTAAAAAGGAGACTATTTTTTGTTTTAGTATCCCATCCGATTCACCGAAACCTTCAGTTCCGACTAATCCGGATTTCGTTCCGTGTTGGGCCCACAGTCGTGGGGGAAGAGCTCCCAACACCTTTTTTTCCATTCCCACGCCCCGAACCAAGGATATAGTGGTGGGAGAACAAGTCCCTTACCACTTGCTCCCAAGTATGTTGGAAAAAAGGAGATTAAATTAAATTGTACTTGTAGTAACAAAATAACTGGCATGGGCCTTGAAATCGAGTTTTAACTGAGGGACCAGAATTATGGAAAAAACGAGGCCCATTTTTTTGGGCCTCCGAACAACTTCAATTTCATATCGTAAAGGCCTAAGGGCTGCCGCCAAACCAGTCGACTGAGCCATCGGAGCTCTTCATTGTGCTCGATGCTGAAGTTATCAGCAAAGGGCTTCATCTCAGTTCTGCTTATACAGCTTATATTGTATCATTCTCTCTGATTTCTGTTTTTTGTTTTCCTTGTTTTTACAAAATTATTTGTGGTCGCCGGAAGTTTGTCGGCCCTTCCTGTTGGTAGTTAGCCGTTGTTGAAGTGTGACCGTGGAACATGGGTAAGCTCTTTAACATCCCTTTTTTTGTAAGTTTTCAACTTGCATCTAGAGAGAAGGAGAATTTCTCAATTATATCTGAACTATCTGCAGCGAAACAGTCGAGTGAGAAATCACGTCGAGAAAGGCGAAAAGAATTCCGCCTGGCAAAGAAGGCGAATAAACATCAATCTTGGCTGGATAACCAGGTATAAATATGACTCTTTTTTTATTTCAAGATTTCAGAGCTTGATTGTGAGGATGGTTTGTATATCCAAAATGCTATTTGGATGCTCCAGAAAGAAAAAATGTCAGTTCGGGTGGTTCCAAACCCATCCTAATGCTCCTTGAAATCCAATTCGCCAACCCTTTCAAACTGATAGTTTGTAAGGATTGTGTTACTGTATTTTTTTCATTTATTCTTCTATTCTCAACTTGGCTTCGTTGAGATGATTAAAAATAGGGTATATTCCTCTATACTCCTTCCCCCCGTAGTAACGCTGAACAACTCTCACACCACCCTGAGCTCTTCAAAACTCTTATACAAATCATTATTCTCTGCCTGTCATGCTCTGCCCCCAAGTACTGAGAAGTTATTTCTTAAACGTGTAATTTTACTCTATTGTTACAGAAATCTCGAGCAATGAAAAGAGTTAGCCATGATTCAAAGGCAAATACTACATGCAACTCAGATCATTTGCTCAGCTCTAATGTGAAGGAAACAAAGGTTAACAAGTCAGAATCCAACTCTGGGAAACTTAATGCAGCTGAGGATCGTGCAACGTCAAAGGAAATTACTAATGAGTCAAAATCATCGAGCTTTCATGGTTCTGCTGCAACAATAATGAAGAAAGGAAATAAAAGTTCGAAGGAAAATCCCAGGAAGAAGTCCAAAGAGTTCTATGAAATGGGTTTGCCAGTTGTTTCCATTGCTGCCAAGAAGGACCAAGATTTCGAAAGGAAACTTGCCAAAAAGCTCAAAGTGAAAGATGGAAAATTAAGGGGTATGGATGATGGTCTCAATATATTACTTGATGGGATGTCATCTGTTATCGATTTCGTTGGTGAAAGGGAAGTCCCTAGCGATGAATTTCCCTCGAAAAAATTGAAGAAGAGATCTTCAAGTAATAGAAATAAGGATGACATATTGTCTGAGGCAGGGCCACAAGCAGGGTCAATACCTGAAATTTCAAGGCCTGTAGATACTTCTAACCAACATGTTGGATTGACAAAGGTTTCTGTCGTTGCACCCTCAAGTAGGAAACATAAGAAAAGAAAATTGTTGGAACAACAGCAAGAAGGTGGTGATGTGAATGCTACTTCCATTTGCGTATCCAAGCCTGCCAATTCCTGTGAAAAAGAGGCAGCAACAATGCATGTTCCTGCTCTGGAGCCAGAGAAAAGGACTAATGAGAAATACATAGCACCTCACTTGAGAGCACGTGCTGGAAATGAACCTGCAGAGCATACTCAAATTCGAAGGCGAATACGAGGCAAGAAATATAGACTTTGAACTGGATTTGCATTTCTCTACTGTCTGTCATTAGTTTTCTTACCTAAAATTAAACTTGTTTCAGGTCTTCTTAATAGGCTTTCTGAATCTAATGTGGAATCAATCACGGGAGAAATTTCCACGATCTTTCAGGTATGCTACTTCTATGGATACACATCAGTCAGATGCTTACTCTTTGTCTTATTCTTTTCATAGATTATTGTATACTATTGCTTCTTGAAATGGTAAAGGAGAAGACAACAAATTATAAGAAGTCTTGTACGCATTAGTTTCCCCCTTACAATGTATTTTTTATTTAATTATGTAAATAGAAGACAATGTGCACTGCATATTTCATTCACTTAGTAAAAATAAAGTGACCTCATGATGCATTGAGTTTTTTTTTAAAAAGGTTTTGTGCTAGTCGGATTTATGTATCTTGTAATTATAACTTAGATTTGTAATTTTGGGCATATTTATTCCTTTTTTGAGATATCTTATACCTTTCATAGGAGGATTAGTTATTAATAATTTATTTCATGTTTTGAACCAATCTCAATTACTTCCATTTCAATCAACGCAGTTTGGGGAACTTTGTCTGTGAGTGTGTTTTGAAACTTTGATTATCCTCCCTAGCCGCTTGTATGAATGAAAGTGGTTGCTCTCTGAAATGTTATGTCTTACTCTTTAATGTGATGCCTTTGCAGACAATTCCTCGAAGTGTTGCTTCAAAGATGATTAGCGAGGAGATCTTAGCATCTTGTTCTGGAGGTCCTCGTGGCAATGAGCAGTTAAGAATTTATGCCTTTTATGATATGCTGTAGTATTCTTGATCTTTCCTATCAAAGTTCATTTAATTGGTAAATTCTTGGGTGGAAACTATATATATATATCAAGCACCATTGTTTCATTGGGGAAAGATAGGTACTTGTTATCAAATTAAAATTAAGGGTGAGATGGTAGTGAGTGATGCCGACACTTGTTAAATGGTATAATTTCTTGTCGCTTCTCTTATTCCCATGGGGGTGTCCTTTCATCCCCCCCCCCCCCCCAAAAAAAAAAAAAAAAAAAAATCTTGTGATAAAGGTTATTTATATTGTTAATTTCCTAAAAGAAAAAAAAAAGTTATGATTGATGACTATCATGCACCTTCTGAATGCTCTGTTTGGTATATTCTACATAATGCTCCAATGAAAAATTTAGTGTGGCACTTCAGGAATTGTATGAGAAGTTGCTTTTAGATTGTTGTCCCACTGTTGTAGTGGATATATTTCTTATATCGCAGTTTCATAGTTATGACTGATAACTATCCTGGACCCTGCTAAATGTCTGTTTGATATACTCATATATATTGTTCCAATGAAAAATTTAAATCTGGCTCTGCAGAAATAGTAGTGGATACATTTCTTATATTGTAGTTTCTTAGCTCAAATACTCTGGTTATTTTATTTGATGAAACCAGTAAGCCAACTTTGGTGTATTGAGCTTTATCTCCTTTATTTGTTTCAAATGTTGCTGATGATTTTGTTTACTTTCCTCTTCTGTGAAGGTATGCTGCTGTTTTTGCAGCCTTTGTTTCTGGGATGGCCTGCTTAGTTGGTATTGACTTCAGTGCAAAGTTTATGGCCTCCTTTGCCAAATGCTTTGAGGTATAGCATTTAAATAAATAAGATAAATTTCAAATGTTGCTCATTTTCTCTATTGGTTGGATTTTAGATTCTCCTTAAGTCTTCAATTGACCTGTTAAAATGATTACTGTGTTTTAAATATGATAGTCTTCTAATTTCCCATGCTTTTCTCCTAGGATGACTACAATAAGGAAGACAATCTCTCACTGCGAAATCTCACTCTTCTCTTATGCTATTTATGCATATTTGGGGTCTGCTCAAGGTAAATTGACTGCATTATGCGATGCACTTATACTTGCAAAACACATGAGCATATGTTTTTGTGATATACTTTTGCAACTCATGAAATGGAATAGACAATTGGCTGTCAGTTATGACTTCACTTGTTCAAAATTTCAACTTTAATGAATATTTGGCAGGAATAATGCTAGTGTAGTGTGATTTAACATGTTTTGCAAATATTAGGTGTCACCTTTTTAGTGACTATTTGAGTGTGACTTCACTTGTTCAAAATTTCAACTTTAATGAATATTTGGCAGGAATAACGCTAGTGTAGTGTGATTTAACATGTTTTGCAAATATTAGGTGTCACCTTTTTAGTGACTATTTGAGTGAGTGAGTTTGATGTATTTCTAACTCGTGCTTTGTTATGATGAACTGCTGCTTGGAGTCTATTTGCATCTGTCATAAGTAATATGACAATTTTTTGTTCTCAATCCCACTCAACTATATTTTTCTAACTATCATGTCTTGCAATCCAGTGATTTAGTATATGACTTCCTGATCATGCTGAGTAAGCGGTTAACAGAGGTTGATGTCTCTACCATTTTGACAGTGTTACAATGTAAGTTTTTTCAGTTAAATAATATTTTAAGCTGCACATGTTTGGTTTGGGCTAATTTCACCTAGAAGACATCTACATTGGCCTAATTCGTTTATGGAAAGTCCTGAGTTTGGTATGTTAGAAAGTGGTGTAGCTTCTTATCATATATGAAATTCAGATGTGCTATAGGTGATTACGTTCCTTGATACTTTTCCTGGTTATTTGTCAAAAATACAATCACTTCCTTAAATGCACGCTTAAAAATGTGTAGAGGCATAAGCTAAGAAGTCTTTCCACTCATCTGACTAACTTAATATTGTCATTGAATTGTACTCATTTTTATTTTAGTTGTATTACGCACATGCATTTGTTTTGTTTGTTTCTCTTGCTTTATTTTTTTTACCTGGCCAATTTTCATTTTACATGAATTGATGTATGAAATCAATATTGTGTTGTAACATGATGGTACTTTTCCAACCCTGTTGTTTGACTTTGACTTTTTTAAATAGGTTGTGGGATGAAAATAAGGGCTGATGATCCTGCTGCCATGAAAGATTTCATTGTGAGTGTTCAGGATCGGGCAAACGAGTTGAAGGCTTCTGATGGCGGTGGGCAAGAAAAGACATATAGTAAAAGAGTGAGCATGCTATGCTCTATCATCAAATTGCCATCACTTTTTCTTGAGAGAGTCCAGAACTGATTATTTAGTAACACTTGTAGATGGAATTTATGCTTGAAACTATCTGTGACATCAAGAACAACAAGAAAAGGGCCAAAGAGGACTCTGCCAATCACACACGGATTAAGAAGTGGTTACAGAAGGTATCATTCTCTAATCTCACATGTTTTGGCAGCCTTGTTTATCCACAAAATGCCTTTTATTTTCTCAGATTAGTTCTTGCAACTTATTCTGATGTTAATTATGGCGTTTGTGTTAGATATAAGTATGCTATTTGGTGTAATCGAGCATACTTGGTCAACTGAGGAAATGTTCCTCCAAGTGTCCTTGCAAATGCTCCTCTGCTATTCTAAACACCTATTGCGTTTTATTTGCATTAGTTCTGTATGATTTAATATCTGGACTTAAGCAATATGGTTCATTTTTTGATGTGTGAGAAATGCTATGATAGTAGGTGATCCACCGCGCTGCACTTCGCTACTTAAAGTATGCTTATTTATATTTCTTCGGACCTAATTTGACAGTCTCAAGACAACCATGAGTTATAAGCTTGTTGGAAGATCTTAGCTATTGTGGCATAGTTCTTTAACAAATGGCCTCTGTTATCTCTGGTGTTGTGTTTCTTCTTCTCAAAGACAACATCTTTTCACTCTTTCTTTGAGAGTGGATTTGTGTTTTACTTACTTTTTAGCCTTGGCATATATGTCTTGTGGCTCACATGTTGCATATTGGTGATGTCCTTTCCTATACTTCTACTTGGAAAAAGTAACATTTATTTAAAAACTTTATCTGATGTTTAAACTGTCAGTTTTTTATTTAAACATCATTACAAATGATAGTTTATTATTTTTGTCTTGTTCCAGCTAAGAGTGGATGATATTTCGATTAGAGGGTTGAGATGGAACAAGCTGGTTGGCCCTGACAAGAAAGGCCAGTGGTGGTTGTCTGGGGATGGAGCTTCCGCAACTGATAATGTTGTGGAAGTTGCCAACAGAATAGATAAAGATGTTGTTGAAACCCAACGAATGCTGCAGCTTGCTGCTGCTCAAAGGATGAACACAGATGCTAGAAGGGCAATCTTTTGTATAATAATGAGTGGGGAGGACTATCTTGATGCATTTGAGAAGCTTATAAGACTGGATTTGCCTGGAAAGCAGGTCAACCTTTTCCTTAGAATACTTGAGTCATATTTTTAGCTATGTGATCTTCTGTCTAGTGATACATAATTTTTTGATGTATCTCCAGGATCGGGAGGTAATGCGGGTTCTTTTAGAGTGCTGCTTGCAGGAGAAGATTTTTAACAAGTATTATACTGTATTGGCTTCCAGGTTGTGTGCGCGTGATAAAAATCACAAATTCACTCTACAGGTTATTGTTTCCTCCTTTTGTCACGCATAGAAAGATATTGCCTTTTAATTTGCCTTGTAATGAAGGATGTGGCAACACTTGTTTTGAAATGTTTGATTCAACTAGATATGTTTTTGCTTATTTTTGTTTGCAGTTTTGCCTTTGGGACCACTATAAGGAGCTGGAATCAATGCAGCTGATGAGGTCAATGCATCTGGCAAAATTTGTGGCAGAAATGGTTGCCTCTTTCACTCTCTCCCTCTCAGTTTTGAAGACTATTGAGCTAGGCGAAATCACCCAGTTAACCCCAAAGAAGATCATGCATTTTCGCATGTTTTTTGAGTCCATTTTTGAGTATTCGGATAGCCAAGTGTGGAATGTATTCACCCGTGTTTCAGGGACCCCTGAGCTTGAAAGCCTTAGGCAAGGCATTGAGTTCTTCATCAAGGAGTACATTTTGAAAGCCAATAAATCTCTTACTCCAAAATTTAAGTTGGCCAAAAAGGCCCTTCATAATTTAGAAGGAGTGCTGATGTGATCTTGAAGTTCTGATTACATCAAAATTTTGTAGCTTTAATTATAGATATGTATTTCTTTTGTAAAAAGAAAATCTGACTATGCTCGATTATGATGACACAGCTATGGAAGAGGGGAAAACATATATTTCTTTCATAATTTTAATATTTTTTATCACATATATTGAAATTTGTTCATAAGTCCAAATTAACTAATTTTCATTAATCAAGAAAAGTTAATTTAATATTGTGGATTAAATTTTTTATTTTGCTATAATTTATGTATGTGAATTTTCAACTATTTCATCTCCCTCTACTTTTAATGAGACAAAATTGTAACGCTCTCATTTATCACTCTAAAAGTGAAATACTAACAAGGACCAAAAAAATTTCTCAAATTAAACTTATTAATAGGATCAAAGTGGTATTATGTCCAAGTCATATAAATTACTTGAGTTTTCTATCCCAATATAAGAAAAACATTAAATAAATAGTTATATGAAAATAAAATAACACTAAGGAATAAAAAAAATGGAAATTCTTCAAAATAATTTTGACCAAAATTAAAAATATTTGGTATGATAAAAGATGAATTAGTACACAGTTTATTTTAATATAATTTTTAATTTTATTCTCAACACATCTATTGGTTTCAACTTTAAGTGTATGCTTTTTACCACAACACATTATTGTCTCCATTCGTTTCCATCCAACCAGTGATGCCATTTGAGCCAGCACCTTGCAAATTTCTCACTCAATTATAGGAATGAGCAACCCAATTCTCGTCACTTATCGGCAAGAGAGTGCCACCTGAAGCAATCTCCACGTTTGCCTTGCGTGAGTGAACAGTGACCTTTCTACGTGTTGAGGTGTTAGCTGAAGCTGAAGGCTTGCCACCTGAGTCTGTTGCCAAATTGTCGCTTTTAGGGAGTGAAGGTGAAGACTGAACATTTGATAGAGAAGCAGTTTCTACACCACCAATGTCAGTTTCGGATGAAGCAGAATCTCTGCCACCTGTAACTGTGATGTGTTCTGAAGATAAGTGAGCAGTGTTATGACTTCTAACTTCAGCAGCACGGTCTGTAGCTATATTCATAGTGAGAATTCCAGTGAGACTCGAATTCATTTTAATACATAAGGAATGCCAGGAGAAAAATAAATATTATAATTTTAGATAAAGAATAGAGAAATAAATTTAAATTGTTAAAATTTCATCTGAACATTTCACTAATGTAGTGGGGAAAAAATAGAAAAAATTTCACTTTCTAATAATAGTCTACAGGAGTGAACTGATCAGATCAAACTTTATGAGTTTAAATTTATTTATCTATTTTTATCTAAAATTATAATGATACCTATTTTTATAAGGTGTTAAATCTGAAACATTGGAATTTTGATCTAACAGTGATGAAGAGTAGAAGAGGCTAAAGGAGGGGAAGGGTAAAGGAGAGGATCCACTCACAAAGGACTTACCCTTATCATCCTCATTTTGATTCCGAGTCACTGAGTTAGGGTTATAACCAATAAGAGGAGATTTTGAATTCGCATGGAGTTGGAGGTGAGTTAGGTCAGTTGACTCAGAGTTGTGAGATGACAATGCAGGAGCCTGCGTTCGATGAGCAGGGGGCTGAATCAATGAGCTCTGACTTGGCTTACCTGAAAAAGGAAGCAAGCAACGGTACAATGACCAGTATTTCCAAGCAGAGATGAAGATACCACTTCATAGAATCTTCAGTAATAGTTAACTAAAGAATCTTACAGTTCAGTATAGTCCTAAGAACTTGGTAAACAGAGAAAAAAGCTAAGCCGGAGTAAGATTAGCAGTGCTCAAAAGTAAGAAAGCAACCTTGATACAAAAGATTGTTTCTGGATGCATATTAAGCTCCAGGTTAAATACTTCCCTCAAACATTACAGGGAATCTAATTTTTGCTCCCCATCAGGATAGAAATGCTTTTGCTTTTTATTTCAGATCATGGCTTTTTAGAGGGGTTTGGAAAGCTATCTTGAGCTAATGTTTTTTCCTATAAATTCTCTGCTTGACTATTCATGAACAATTTTTTTAGGGGAAAAATCAATACAAGTGACTGCAAACTGATAACCAAGTATTAAAAGTGATAGGATGAATGGTTATCAACAAAAAGAAAATACCTTTGTGTTCTTTTAAATTTGTGTAAGCAACCTTGGCTGCGCTCATCTCAGCCTGTTTCTTTGTTTTTGCTTCTTGCCCAGTATAAAGCACTCCTTCCATCTCAACATTTGAAACAAATGTGGGCGTATGAGCCTCACCAGATTTGGCAGTGCTGTAAATAGGTAAACGAAGTCCTTCCTTTTGAACCAATTCTTGTAAAAGGTTCTTGTATAAGCCAATATCATACTGAAAGTCAAAGGCAACATATGGGTCAGAGAAGCACCACTAAATGGCAATTATAGAAGCTAAAGAATAAAGTTATACTAGTGACCAAAGGTGATTAAAAACTAGCCTCTTGAGCTCCAGGGTCTGTCAATGACATCAGAGCAACTTTTGCAGCAGCATGTTCAGCATCCTTTAACGTTGGAAAAAATTGAAGGCTCTCAAAAGTTTGTCCATCTATTGTAACTTTACACTTAAAACGACTGGCATGAGGAGGACCCTCTCGCTCAGTAGAATACACAGGCAGATTTAGGTTTCTCTTTTGAGCATAGGTTTGCAGCTGATTCTTATACAAACGTTGCGCGTCTATGACAGAACTCACTGTCAAAGTCACAAGTCCAAGTGTGATTCGTCATTAGATAAAGAACAACACGTTGTAAGAGAGAAACAATAAGTAGCCAAATAAATTTTCTATTATCAACTTCCTTCATGTTTTCTCCTATTATCATTTGAACTCCACAGATCAAAACTGCCATCAAAAGTTTCACTGGTAGTGCCCACTTTAACTGCACTATACGAAAAATATTGTGCCACAAGACCCATGGCTCAGCATAAGATCCAATAACATACAGCTACTAGTTATGCCATGTTCAATATTGCTATTAAATACTATGATCCATCAATGCATGAGATAGGAAATAAATCCCATTAAAAGCAAAAACTATCACTCATCATAACTTCTAAGAAAATGAAATAGCAGCAGGAACACCAACTTCTGTTAAGAGGAAAAATCACATCCAAACTAATTAATCAGTCAAGTCAGTAGCAAACAAACTTAGTATCCTTCAGTCACACCTCAACCCTTGAACAAGGGTATTAGCAAAACCTACTGCACAGGAACCACTTTAACATGCAAGTATATAGTACCATTAAAACGTCATTGCTATGTAACAGAAGAAGAGAAAATTAGGCATACTTGAATCATTTTTCTGATTCCCAGCTGTCATGTTATCTTTATCTGGCGTGATAGGACTTTTGATCTCAATCGTTTGGGATGCATCTGGTACCTCTGGTTTTGTCAAGCTGTTTTTGTGAAGTGTCTCAACTACACCAATTGCGGGAGAAGATGAAGCTGTAAATACAGTGCAAAACAATATGAATCTTTCAGCACTGGTTAAAACATAACTCACATTTTAGACAACCATAGCAGCAGTATGCAAAATTAACCTTCAGCCTTAAGGGATTATCTCCACCTTGTAAAATGTGGAGAAGTGTGAAAATTTATGACTCAAGTATATGTAACAATTCTACAAGTCCTGAGAAGGTCGAATTTGGGCATTCTGATTCCCTCAAAATAGATGATTAAGTTCGAAATAAAACAAGGGCCAAGAACAACTTAGCCAAAAAGAACAGATTTTTGATTGTATCATTCTTCATAAAGCATTTCCCGTAAACCAAACAAGCAATCGATCCTAGGCTCAAATAGGAAATTGCAAAAGATGGTTTTTTCCCTTACAAAAAACAATATACGAACCAGTAGATGTCGGAGCTGAAGGCTGCGGAAGAGAAAACAGAGTTGGCGGAATAGACGGCCGCGTAAACGAAGGCTGAGGCAGAGAAGATTGAGGAACAGAAGGAGAATTTGAAGTTTGGGGAGAGGAAGAAGGTGGTTTGGGCATTGGGGGAGAGAAATGGTCATAAGCGAGCTTAGCTACATTATTTTGGGCTTCTTTGGAGGTTCTACAAGGCGACGGTGTCTGAAAATCAACCCCATTAATGGTAATGTTAGCACTGTATCGAGGGTTGTGATGGGGTCCTTCCTTGGTCGTCTGATAATCCGGCAAATTCCATAATCGCCGGTGACACAGCTCTTGCAGCTTCGATTTGTACATTGTTACTTGTCACGACCTGTATCTTCTTCTCTCCCTCTCAAGCTCTCTGTGGGTGTGGTCACTGGTGAGTGAGAGATCGATCGCAAGTTCGCAACTATACTTCGACGTTAAGCGTGCGTGTCTTGGCAGCATTCAATTAAGCATCAGACGCAACAATAAAGTAATAATTATATGACAGCAATTAATGAAAAACGAAAAAAACAAAAAACAAAAAACAAAACCTCGAAAATACTCGTGACGATAAATGAAATGGTGATTAACTGATTATAATCATAATTGATACAGTTAGATTTACTCCCCAATCTCCAAAGAAAGTACATGAGCTCATTAAGGTACGAGTTTAATGTGACAATAATATGGAAGGAGATACTCTCCTTATCCTTCTTCTCATTTTTTCTTATTGGCCTCATCTAGGCTATTGATTAGGAAAATTAGAGAAAAGTTAAAATAGTATTGTATTGATTGGACGGGTGCGATTTAAAGATTATGAGGGATAATGAGAAAAGGATGATGAGAGAAACCCAACACTAATAATATATACGGGTTGGTATTGTGAATTATAATTTATATTTATAATTAAATAGGTATTAATTGTATATAGTTAAATAATAAAAATATAAAAAATGACATCAATTTGATTTAAATATATTTTAAATTTAAATAATTAAAATTAAATCCATCAAAATTTATAATTTATTATATTTAATAAAAAGTCTATAAAATTTATATATATAATCCTCGAGTATGATTAAATCGAAAAAATTAATACGAGTTTAAGGGTGAGTTGACATGATTATGATTAAATCGAAAAAATTAATATGAGTTTAAGGGTGAGTTGACATGATTTTATAATATAGAAACGTAAAAATGATAAATTCAGTATATAAACTCGTGAGTTTTACTGAGTTTACTAATAACTTGATTAACTTGATTTTGTAAAGCCTAAAAACTTAGACCGTCAACTTTAATTTGACAATAATGGCGATCACTTTAATTTGTTGAGAATATATATATATATATATATATATTTTTTTATATTTTTCCTTTTTATTATATAAGCGCACAAATTAAAGTAAAGTTTATTTAATCCTTTTTTATAAAGACTTCTTTGTTCCCAATGAAAGCATTAATTATCTTTTTACATGTATGCCCATAATTAATAAGGGTAGTGGGTGAGAGTAATAATTAATATAATATTAGAGTTTAATGCAATTAATAGGGGTAATATTGGAAGTTACTTAAATTGTAGGACAACTTTATTGACTTTAACTACTTTTATTGGTTTGTGAGAATTGTTAGTTGGTGCCTTATAATAAAAACCAGAAAGAGTATATGTGTGTGTGTGGGAATAGGTTATTTTGCCTACCCTTATTTTACCTACATTTGTCTACCCTTCTCAATATCATTAAATTATAATCTCATCCAACGGCGGAGATTTGAGAGATAAAATAAATCATTTTACCCCTTCCTCTCTCCCTCTCTCTCCTCCGCTAGCATGGACGGACACATCCTTTACAAAAATATCTTCCTGACTATTACAGATGGTGTTTAACAATAGCTAAATTCCCCTAGATCTTTGGGAAAAAAAAATTAAAGTTCTAGTAAAAAAAATACAAGGGAAAGAAAAATAAAGTGAAATGAGTTTGATCCTCTTTGGATTTGTTCTCGACGTAGTGGCCATTGTTGATGCTGAAGCTCTTGCAGCGTTTTTTATCATTAAAAGGTTGGGCACCAAGGCTAAACGAGACGAAGCCATAAGTATTGAAATCGAAATCCCACGACGGTATTGCAGAGCTTGATCCCCATCAATCGTTAACTTTTGTAGAGAATAAGCAGGTAGTTCTTATATTATGGTCGGCTTTGCTAAAAATTTTGTTGTCTTGTGTTTGTCTGTAAATGAATGATCAAAAGTTAAAAGAAGAATAAAAAGAAAATTAGGTTTGTCTTGATTCATGAGCCAATTAGGATCAATAGGAAAATCATTTTCAGGGCATTTTTCGAGAAAAAAACCCCAAAAAAGGCCCTTAAAATCTGACAATATCTTTTCTGGGATTTTCAGAATCTTGCGTGAGTTGTTAACGGGGCTGATATAGTTGTTAACGAGTAAGTCATTAACAACAATTTTCTAACAACTAAATCAGCTACATTAACAACTATATAAGTACCCTATTAACAACTATATCAGCCTCATTAACAACTCACGCAAGATTCTGAAAATCTCAAAGTTTTTTGGGATTGTCAGATTCTGAGGGTATTTTTTGGGGTTTTTTCTTCAAAAAAAGGCCCTGAAAGTGATTTTCCCATCAATTTAATTGCTAAGACGGTGAATCGAACGAGAGATGATGCGTTTAGGTTTTTATTTTACTCTTATTTTTTTGTTGGTTTGCTTCTTTAGCTGATTTGGGACAAAACAAACAATTCTTTCACCTAATCTTTTTTTGACGGCACCATCATTATCTCAAAACAGCCAATGGCATAAGGCATTATGTTCCATGAAATTGCCTTGACATTTTGCCTTTTATGTTTCCTTTGTCTGGTGGAGCTTTGCATTTCTCATGAATTAAAAAATAGGACAAGAGTTCGGTGATAGTAGAACGTTTTGCACCAGAGAAGATATAACGACAAGATATAGTGCACCAAGAGTTCGTACATGCCAGCGGAGGAGAGAGAGAAAGGGTAGGAGGTGGTAGGAGAGAGGAAGGGGTAAAATGGTTTATTTTATCCCTTAAATCTGTACCGTTGGATGAGATTATAATCTAATGGTATTGAGAGAGGTAGGCAAAATAAGAGTAGGTAAAATAACTTATCCCTATATATATATATAGGGGATAATATGTCTGCATTTACTATAGATATATTATCTGCAGCAACCAATAAACGCTGTCGTTTCATTTTTTTTTTCCTCCCCCTTTATTTCTGATTTTGCGTGGCAGAGGAACTATTTCAGTTTCCTTCACCGATTTCCCTGAAGATGTCCAGCTTTGTATTCTATCCTTCCTCATACCATCTGAAATTGAAACGGTTGCCTGAACATCGCAGCGATTCGGTTGTCTTTCTTCCTCGCTCATCCTTGAAAAATTTGGCTAGTCCCTTGAGAGCGATATTGTCTCTGTCAAAGTAGGCATGCATGGCGTGATACACGTAGGAGATACTGTATTCCACATTGATCTGTTCATTGAGAGAGGCCTCACACTGCTCATTGTAGTGCTGACGAGCGAGTGAGGCTTGACGCTCAGTGGGAATGACGTAGAGGTTCTTTTTCACTTCCTCGAATGGTTCGAAAATTACATCTGAATGGATTGAATACTACGATCCTCCTTAGAGGCCTGTATAGCTAACCTCCCGCCTATATTTCCATAAGAGAATCTCCTACCGCATGCAATGTTCAAGGCATTCACAGCATCGTGAATGGGACCTCAAAGAGACAGAGAAGAGAAAGGCTGTGTTCTCTGTGAAAGCGAGAATGAGAAGGAAGTATTAACTAGCAGCATTTTGAAGAGATAGAGAGAAAGCATAGGAGAGAGCAAAGGATGCAACAAAAATTGCAGTCAGAAAGAAAATGAAGATGGCAATGCGACAAAAAGTGACCTGTAGCAACGATAGCAAACACTGGTTTAGCCTATGCGACAAAAAGTGGGGTTCGAAGACATAGATCGCAAAATGGGGCAATGGGAAAATTAGCTATTGCCTACTGTACAAAACCCTCCGCGAATGGGAGAATCTAATTGTTAAATGGCATCGAAGTGGATAATATAAGGGTTATTTTTTTTTTTGAAATGGCAGCGTTTATTGGTTGTTGCAGATAATATATCTGCCGTAAATGCAGATATATTATCCCCATATATATAACATTGCTTTCGAGATAAATATTAATCATAAAATATTCAGAGAAGTTAAACTCCCAGTGTCGAAGGCTCAAAGGAGAGCCTACTACCTACCCTCCTAATTTAGGTTTAAACAAATAAACATGATCAAAGGTTATATGCTGAATTAAGAAACTAGTAAAGGGTTTTTCAAAATTCATATTATTCCTGTGAATAAATAAGATGGATGGAAATGGGAAGGAAACAAATATTAAACGAATATTCTAGAATATTTAAAGATAATCGAGAAGATTTGAAGTTTAATAAGAATATTTAGAAAAGTTTTATTTCAATGTTGATTTATGGTTATATTTATTATTAATTGTTATCTACATTTAATTTTATGATTTCTAGAATATTCTATTTTAATTCATTAGAGCTAGGGTTAGAGTTATAAACAATCTTCAACATATCACATTTTGTAATAGTCTTATGATTGAATAATATAAATTACTCCCTCTGGTCCTTATAAGAACATTTTCGTAGTGCAAATTACACTATAAAAGTATTCCTATAATTAGAACGGAAGGTACTATTAAGTTTCTCATCCTTCCAATATTTCTCCCCTCCCTCTCTATTCGTGTTCGTCTAGTCCTTCTTTCTTTCTGTCCTCTCTTCACCCTCTTCTCTTTTTCTCTTTCATATCTTTTGCTTCTTCTCTCCTCTCCCTTTCCCCTTTCCCGTCCTACTAAATAATTTCATATTCTCATCCGACAGAATTTTAATCCATCTTTTTGATATGTTTGTACATTAAAAATTAATGTTCATTTTTTTATCAGAAAAAACTAATGTTAATTCAATGTATTGTATATCTATAAAAAAAATATAGAAAATAATACTAAATATAAGATACATTTTTATATTTGTTAATCTTTTTATAATTTATCTCAATTAATGATTTTTTTAATGATAATTAAGGAGGAAGGGGAAGTAAGTAATTAAGGAAAATGATAAGGGTCTTTTAGAAAATACATGACATAACATATTAACTAATATAATTTCTTCAATTTAGCTGAATTAAGTACATATATCTTTATTGGAGTATCAAATAGTAAAGGGAATGGGATTTATCCGCAAGGTAAAAAAAAAAAAAAGATTTATCCATAGACGTAGCCTAAGTAATTATACTGCATTTAATACTTGCAAGCTAAAAGAGTGAGTGGTCCACTTATATGAGTAGTAATTAAGTAAACCAATTAGGTATCATCTACAGGATAAATTTTTAACTTTACCCTCATTTATGAATAACTATTTTTTAACTATTTTTTTTCTCTATTTTTATTACTACAATTAATATAGACAAAATTATCACAATCTCATTTACTACCATGAAACTGGATTTATAAATACGCTGAATTTTATAGTTAAAAAAAACTTAAAAATAAAACCAGAGTGGTACTTGTTAAAGACACATTAATATTTTTATAGAAAAGTCATCAATTAACATTAATCATTTTTTATTTAGCAATTTTTGACGTGTTCCAATGCAAATATTTTTACCTTAACACAAATATGTGTTTTATATTAAGCCATGTGATCTTTAAATTAATATTTATTTATTAGTGACCTACTAGTTTTGAAGGTGAAAAAATTGCAAAAGATTCCAGTGCAACGATTTAACATAACAATTTTAATACTATTTATTGGTTTCTTATATAATTGATTATTCTACCAATAGTTACTTAATCTTGTTTTTTTTTTGTATAAATAATTACTTAATCTTTTACTGTATCACATCGCGAGGCTGGAAAGTGTAGCTATGATTTATGATAGAGGCAAACAAGCCAAAAGGGGCAGAATATATGCAGAAATCAATTGCTCACAAGAGCATATACTACACACCTAAATATTCATCTTACAGTAATTGAAATAATAATAATAATAAAAAAAAAAAAAAAAGCGGCCAGATCACATGGCAGCAACCGGTGTTTCAAATCTCACCCAAGTTGAAAAAACAAAAAGAAAAAGAAAATTTTCCCTCATCTTTGAATCAAGAAGAACTAATAAAAAACCTCTTTCCTGTACCATTTTGTTATTAGGCACTGGCAAGCCGGCTGCGGATGCGTTTAGCAGCATCAACCATGTTTGTGAGGGCGGTCTTCACCTCAGCGTACTTGCGAGTCTTGAGACCACAATCAGGGTTCACCCACAAGATGTTCTTCTCCAACACTGCAAGCATCTTGTTGATCCTATCAGCAATTTCCTCAGTTGGTGGTATTCTTGGAGAGTGAATATCGTACACACCAGGCCCAATTCCAGCCCCATACTTCACTCCTTCACGGAACACTGACAAGAGCTTCTCATCGGAACGAGAGTTCTCAATGGTGATCACATCAGCATCCATGTCGATAATTGAGTGGATGATGTCGTTGAAGTGGGAGTAGCACATGTGTGTGTGGATCTGTTCAATTGTTCACATTATACAATATGGATATTGAAGTTACAGTTTATAATAAGTCGTTTTGGTTTTGTAATTAGGAAATCACCTGAGTGGTATCTTGTACCCCGACGTTGGTGATCCTGAAGGAGTGCACAGCCCATTTCAGGTAGTCAGCTTGCTCTGACTTCCTCAGAGGTAAGCCTTCTCTTAAAGCAGCCTCATCAATTTGGATGACAGTAATGCCTGCCTTCTCAAGATCTTCTACTTCATCCTTTATAGCCAAAGCAATCTGGTAGCAGGTCTCAGATCTGCAGATGAGTTTATGCATTGGGTTTAGGAACAACAATAGGATGAATATTGAACCATATGCTTTCATTTTTATGTTAATATACCTAGGCTGGTCATTTCGAACGAAGGACCAGTTGAGAATGGTGACAGGACCAGTAAGCATTCCCTTCATGGGGCGTTTAGTCATGCCCTGAGCAGTAGATGACCAGAAGACAGTCATGGGTTTTGGGCGGCTCACATCACCATAGATGATTGGTGGTTTAACGCATCGGGATCCATAAGACTGCACCCAACCATTGACAGTGAAGGCAAAGCCAGAAAGTTGCTCGCCAAAGTACTCAACCATATCATTCCTCTGCAATGTAAAGCATAAAAAATAAGTGAGAAGAGTTCACACCATCTGGATTGTTCTAACTTTTTTACTTCGTTTTGTAACATTTTTGTTATTGTTTGAAGATGAAAGCTGACCTCAGGCTCCCCATGTACAAGGACATCAATATCGAGCTTTTCTTGGAGTTCTACCACTTTGCGGATTTCCTCCTTGATTTCCTTTACATACTCTTCCTCAGAGATCCTAGAGGAATCAAGATCAGCATGAATGAATGAGGCCACAAGGGGGAAGAGAACAGAGCAAGATATTAATCTGATCAAGCTTCTTACTTGTGAGCCTTGTATTCACGGCGCACTTTCCTTAGTTCTGGTGTCTGAGGGAATGATCCAATAGTGGTTGTTGGAAGGATTGGAAGGTTAAGCTTCTTTTGTTGAGCGTCTAGTCTGGCACTGACATTTGTAGCACGGCGATGGTCAGAACCTTTCAATGCAGCAGCCTAAGGGAAAAAGCAACCATTAGTGCCAACAGAATAAGGTAAACATCCCATTTAGTTGAGTGGAAGCAATCATGAATAAAGCACCCACCGCCTTGCGAACAGCTTCAGTAGTCACTCTTGGCGAGGACTTTCTTGCAGCCAGGGCAGTAGCATTAGCCGAGAAGTAGTCCTGGAAATGAAACCGCCAAGGAAAAAAACAGCCGAATAAACAGGTAATAAATGGAAGTTGACTTTATTTTGACACTCGGAATAACACGCCCAATACAAACTACAGTAGTGAGTCAAATGCCTCGTCCTTTTGTCAGGAGTGACAAAAACAGAAAGAATTACCCCATCCTTTCGACCGGACAATGCCTTGGCCAAAGCATCGACTTCATAAATCTTTTGGGCAGCAAAAGCAAGCCATGACATGATCTCGGGATCCAACTTGGTCTCATTGGCAATATCGACAGCAGTGTGAAGAAGTGAGCAGGAGGTGGACACCACAAGGTTATCTGAACACAATTTAGATAACAGATTATTCAGGCAACCATATTAACCGTAGTAGAACTCCACAAAACAAAAACTCCATGAAATATATTGTTACCTACCTTTGCCCACAATGCCCTCGAGACTTTGTAATGTACTGAGAGAAGCAGAAAGATCATTAGCCCAGATGTTCCTGCCATCAACTACTCCAGCAAAGAGGAATTTATTGCTGGGGAATCCGCCCTTGATCAAATCAATAGTGTTGGCTCCTCGGACAAAATCAAATCCAAATGCTTTGACGCCCTTCAAAGCTGTAAGGGTCTTGTATGCCTCAGCAGGAACATCAGCAAAGCAGGTTTCAACAAGCACATTCAAACCAGACAAAGAAGATTCGAGTTCTGAGTATGCTTCAGTGAATGCTTGTAATTGGTGAGATTCAAGGTCTAAGATAAGGGTTGGCTCATCAAACTGAATCCATGAAGCACCGGCTGCCTTAAGATCGGCTACAACTTCTCTGAGTTCGTAATTAATTATAAGCACGTTAGAGAAATAAGACAAAAATTGAATACAGGGAAGATAATTAAAATCTCTATATAGGTTAAAAATGGTTACTTGTATACTGGAAGGATTTTGGGGAGGAGAGAAAGAAGAGGAAACGATTTTTCCACACCCTTATCAGGTTTTGAGAGCAATAAGTAAGATACTGGGCCAACGAGAACAGGGACGGTGTCTATACCAAGCTGCAAAAGGAAAATAAACATTCAATGACAATGGTGATACGATACAAAAACTGTCATTGCAATCATTCTAAATATCACTTAGCTTCACCGTACCAAATTCCACATTCTCATGTTAAGATAGTAGTTAATATAAATGACTTTTACACATATCGATACATACCGCCTTGGCCTCCTTGTATTCATTTACTGCCTTGTGGGAAGAATAAGAGAAATTCACATCAGGTCCCAGTTCGGGGACAATATAGTGGCTGGGACAATGCAAAAACAAAAGCTTAGTAATTATGGTACTCTGTTCGCATCATTGATAGTGGAAAGAAAATATAAAAATGTTCTATACATCACTTACTAGTTCGTGTCAAACCACTTAGTCATCTCCATTGCAGGTACAGATGCGTTGCCTCTGGCCATGGAGAAGTAAGTACTAAACTCAATCTCCCCACCAGTCCAGCCATACCTCGGTGGAACAGCACCAAGTGTGGCGGTACAATCAAGCACGTGATCATAGAACGAGAAGGTATTGCTCGGGATGTACTTGATCCCGACCTCAGCCATCTGCTTCCAGATTGATTTCCTGAGATCAGAAGCCACCTTTTTTAGGTCGTCCGCGCTGCTCTTCCTATCCCAGAATGATTCTAGAGCGAACTTGAGCTCTCTCTTGGGGCCCATGCGAGGGTATCCATAAATATGAGACGCCATCTCTCTGGTGCATCAAGTAAAATAAAAACACAGATCAGCTGTGTGAGCTCGGATCGGGGAAATCAAAATTTAAAGGCTCTGATCCATTATAATGAGAGAACCACAGAACTAGATCCACAGATTAAAGAAACCGAACACAATAGATCTACCAATCAATTCGGTAAAAAAGCATGCAACCAAGTCGTAGTTTTAATGCGAACAAACAGCGAATTCAATCTCAAAGCTCATGCAGAATTCAAAAGCCTTGGTTAATTCGAGTGAGTCCTTAAAAGCAGCACACACATACCCCGAAGATTTCACTGGGGGATTGAAAGTGAGAAAATAGCAGAGAGCTCGGTCAACAGTGGGAAATGTAGACGACAAAAAAGAAACGAAGGGGGTGATGAGAAGGGAACAGAAGAGAGGTAAGAGTCAATGAAGGGAACCTGGAGCAATATAATGCAGTTTTATGAGTGCAGAGACATATAATTAGTGAAAAATAAACGGGCGAGAGGAAGACGAGGAGACCCCGTAAGTTTTCAGGGGCAGAGAGACCAATTCTCACTTCAAAGGGCGCGAATTGCATGGAGCGGGTATCGAGTTATTTATAGCCATTTTTTGCGGGAAAGGTCGATCTCAAATTAGTTGTCTTCTTTTCAGACAGATTTTTATCAAATAAAGTTTTCATTGAAGACAATTTTCGTGCTACAAAAGTTAATTATATAAAATAAAAAAATTGTAATAAATTATGCTGTTGTGAAGTTTGAGAGGTATAATTATTCTTATAATTGGTCCAGTTTATTTTTCAACTTCATTTGGCGTACTACCACTTAATTTTTTAAAATGTGCAGTGAAATATTCGACTTCATATGAAGAAGGAATGACATTTCAAATATTTGTTTGTTACAATTATTTCTCGTGTTTGATTTGAATGAATTCTCAAAAACATAATTGTACAGTCATACTGTGGGCGTGAGTTTATTCTCCCTTGAAAAAAAAAAAAAAAACCAATTCTGCTCTCCCCATAGTAACGCATGACATTGGTCAAAGAATGCTTCTTGGATGCCTTGGAATTTTTGTTTTACCCCTAAAGAGTGTTTGGATACACATCCATACATCTCGCGAACTAAAAAGAGAGAGTTCTATTTAGTTACGATACAATTGGGATTTTCTTGAGCTGTAACTCTTTCAGCAATACATTGGGTTGAAGTTGAACTAGTTATGTCCTTCATTCTCACTTGACAGTTGACACAAGCCTTGAAGCCATTTACGCATGAGGGGTTGGGTACAATAAATGAAACGTCAAATCAGAATTTGGAAAACCCGCAAGGCTGTCAAATGCCTACGAATAGAGGTATTCATATTCCTATTTTCTATTCATAAAATATCAATAAAAAATATGCTTCAAATTTTTTTTCTCTGTTCATCTTCCGTTTCCTTCTGTCACGAACTACATCTTCATTGCAAAAAACACATTCGAGTGTTTCTTGCCTTTTTTCCAGCCCCGGGAGGCGAGGGTGGATCTGCAGAGCCGTGAGCAGCTCACTTTAGTTTTCGAGAAGAGTCCTCACTCCTCAGAAGTCCCACATCGCATAATATTATCACTGGGTGGCTGTTTATATAGTCTCGCTGCAGCCCTAAGGAGCGTCCCTTCGGGGACATCCGATAAAATTGGAACGATACAGAGAAGATTAGCATGGCCCCTGCGCAAGGATGATACGCACAAATCGAGAAATGGTCCAATTTTTTTTTCCATTTTCCCCGTTCTTTTCTTTTCTCCATCCTTCCTTTTCTTTTCCATTTTTCACGATCTTTTCTTTTTGCTCGCTTACTCTGGTTTTCCCTGTCGACTTCTGGGGTGACCGGGAATGGCTACTATTTCAATTTTTTCCGTTAAAGAAAATCATCATTTGTCTGAACTTTAACAACTTAGATCCTTCTTATTGAAAGATGATCATGAGCCTTTTTCCAATTCAATTTAGGAAAACTCAAATGGAAACAAACCACCTATAGTTGAACATGGTCGATAAACGGTCGGTAAAAAAATCACTGAAGAATGCAAAATTTTGAATGAGAAATAATGTTGTTTCATAGTGAAACAGAGTGCGATACCGTATTTCGTTGCGTGGAATCTTGTTGTTTACGACTAATCAATCTGGAGTAGGTGTAGAGACACTAGTGGCTTGCCTTGATCAAAAAGTTCATAGTTTTAACGTAACTTTCTACATATATGGTTGGTGACCCTCTCCACAACATGGATGGTCGGGTGAGTTTATTTGTACCAACTTTTGATTGCTACATCTTTACTACTGCGCCCAAACCAAACCAAACCAAAGCCATCTTCAACTTCACCTCTTTTACCCAAATAATATGCATCTTCACTAAAACAGGTATCAATCAAATAAGTCTGATACATATGTGGAGACTGACCAACCAAATTGGTCAAAAATGCAGAGGGGTCAGCAATTTTTGATTGTCTTGAGGAAAAGATCAGGAATAACGCCTAATCCTGATTCTTAAACTTCTGTCTTAAATCACCAATGTACCATCAATAACCGATGATCTATCTAACGATCCTTGACAGATCTGTTCTCCGATACAGTTGGGTCAACAAGTAGTGCTGATACTAAAGTTAGAATAATTCTTAGTCTATTGTGTTTTGTTCCCTACTATTTGCTGTCAGTATTTTTTTTAGGTTTGTTTGGTTTGAAGGGGATGGAAGGAAAGGGTAAAGGGCTACGGTTGAAAGGAAATGGATTCTTAATTATCGATTGGGGCCGTTTGTTATGTTGATTTAATGAGGAAGTGGAGTTAATGGAAATCAAGAGAAAAATAGGAGAGAATTTAAATGAACGGTCGTGCTTGATAGACATGGAAATTGAAAGGGAAGATGGTAATTTTAAAAAATAAAATAAAATATAAATACTACAAAATATCCCCGAACCGGAAATAAAAAAATAAATAAATTTCTCATATCTCCATCCCTTACTATCGCCCACGATAACTACTTTAAATGAAAAAAAAAAAAATAGATTAATGTCTACTCTCACATATCATAGATTAAAGGCATTCAAATCCACATTTGACCAAAAATAAAGAAATCAAGATCAAAACTTAAAAGAAACATGATTCACGGGATGAGAGCGATGAAGGGGGTGAAATCAAGATTTGAAAGAGAGCCAATGACAGTGTGAGGGTGAGAACAGAGGATGAGAATGAGAAGGGAGGAGGGGAATGGTGCGCCGGTGAACAGTGGCACGATCACGAGAGCCCATGGTTGTGGAGGGTGAGAACCGGGGAAGGAAATTAGGTATAGCATAGGAATTTTGCAGGAGTGAAGATTGGATCCCACCTATATGCGAGGGATCGAATGTTCCTTTAAACATGGAAACATTTCTCGTTGCCGGAATTTGCCTTCTCAAAAGATGATGCATTCAAACGGTCATTTAACATAGAAGATCCATCATCTTCCCTTTCCTTTCCAAATCTTCTATGTGCCAAACAAGCCCTTGTTTGGTTAAAGAGAGGAGGGAAGAGGTTATATTAATCAATTTACTATTTTACCCTTTATCTTAATTTTACATTTGTATTTCTACTTGTTTGTAAAAACATGTTTATCTTTATTTTAACATGGAATATAAGAATACTAATATAATGATATTTTAAAAATTAAATTAACAATTTTACTTTGGAGATAAAAAATATACAATCTAATATATGGTGTTAGATAGCACATGGAAAAGGAAGAGGAAGAAGGTATGGCCAAAAAAAGAAAAGAAGGAACAAATAGGAGGGTGTGTTGAAGATTTGAAATCCAATCAGCTTCATCCTCTACGTATCCTCAGGCGTGAGTTCATCTCTGCAGGCAAGTTGCAACAGAGCCTCAAAGTAGAGATGGCGTGGCTCTCTCCCTCTCTGATAAGCACAGAACTCTGCTCTCTCAAGCAAGACTTCTACACTCCAGGCAAGCTACAACCAAAGAGGCCCTAAATATCTTGACTAACCTGATTCAAATGCAAGTTAGATGTCAGCATCAGGGAGGATGCGTCCATCAATTGTTTCCAGCACAAAGGGTTGCTACAATAAATGATGAATTATTATGGATAGATGTTTTTTCCATACATTTGGAGGATTTTTTATTTATAATAACATATGCTAACTTTTTGAGTTATAAGCAGATCAAATCAGCGACTTCTCATTTTCAGGAAAGTTTTTATCCCACTTGGTCACTATATTGGGAGGATTTGAATAATTAACTTCTACCCGGACTCAATTATGTCCTTATCATCTCAGCTAACTTACAGGTGCCTACTATTAATAATACGCATGTTTATATGTAAACATCATAAATTATAACAGCCTCCTAGTATAACACCTGGAAAGATCAATATTTATAACAATGTACTCTTACACACACATTCCGTTATATATTGGAAATGAAAATTACTAAAACCCCATATGGCCATAGTCGTCATTTTGGTTATCTCTTAATTTCTAAATAATGAATAATATACATGTAACTTCCTTCAAGAGACAATCATGTTTAGCGTACAGTAAAGTCGGATGCTAAATTTGTACATACATCTTAATTAAGATTCTAAATCTGTCTTGTTTGATTGGAGCTTTTAAAACAGTTTTTCAATTGTGTATGTGAGAAGAGTTTCTTAATATGCATGAATTAAACACTTTTTTAATCACAAACGTGATTCCAAAATTCTTAATGATGCCATAACTTGAATATTCACCTGAAAATATATGGCCCGGTCATTTTACTTGTAGCCCAGATTCCATTTTTGGTTGGGATTCAGACGCTGTCTAACTTGCAAAATGAACTCCAAAACGCTATCCTGCCCGGAAAAGATTTGCAATACTTGTTGCTATGACCTAATATTTGAGATGATTCATTCGAACAGTCCGTGACATGTTTGGTCTTTCATCGTTGGCGATTCTAGAATCAAGGACTCCGTTGGAAACTTGGTATGAGAATCAAAGTTACTTCAATTGTTTGGTTTCTCTGGTCTTGTTTCTTAATTGAAGATAATGAGACGAAGATGAGAACGGAAGAGAAACGCTTTAACATCACTGTAATGATCTAAGATAAAAAAAAAAAGCAGAAATAACAGAGATGACTAACGATATACACACGCCCCATTACAAAAGCTCGTTTTCAGTAAAAAATTAAAAGATCAGATTTGGCGTTGAAAAATCAAGGCCATACAAAATCAACACATATTCTTGACTCCAATGGATTTTCCACCTCCAGGGCATCTCCAGAACTGTGACTTTTGCGATCTTGGTTCTGATTTCTCAACGATTTCTCGGCAGCAGAACAGGAAGAAACAGAAGATGAAGGAGGAGGGTATGCAGCTAACAGAGACGCAGCATCAAGCTCATGATTGCGAACGATCTCAGAGAAGAGAAGAATCAGGGAAGCCATGGGAACACAGATAGCAAGCAACTGGTTTCTGTAATAAGAACTGGGTTTACTGGCTTGGATGTGAGAAGACAATGGGTGTTAGATTGAGATTGCAGAAATTTTATAGGGAAGAAGAAAGTTCAGAGTTTGTGGATATGGGACTCAAAAGGAGGCGTCACCAAAACAGGTTTCCGCAGCCGCTGGATATGGGACTCAAGAGGAGGCGACACCAAAACAGGCTTCCGCAGCCGCTGATTGCTCTTTTTGTTTGTGTGCTGCATCCACTGTTTCTATAATCCTCGTTATTGGCAGTATATTAATTTATTTATTTTAAAAAATATTTTTAATGCTCTGATGTCCAATTTAACAAAGGAAAGACATCGCTCCATTTGTCCCCTAAATGATGGATTAGTAATGCAAAAATAAATACGTTGATGAAATTCAACATATTTATATTATGTTATAAATAAATTTGTACGTTAATTTAAACAGACAAAAATCTTTATAAGAAAACCATGGTGTGCGGACAGAAATGGTTTTCCCTTCCGTGCCACTATTGTTCCAAAGAACTTTTGTAGGAGTATGTTGCCTTATTTCCTTTTATTTTCATTCTCTCATTTTAAACCGAACAAAAAAACACTATTAAAGTATTATTAAAATCATGGGTAAAATTTATTGTTAAAATCTCTTATCTTCAAAGTTCACTGTCATCATCCATTGACCCAAATCAGAATTTTGAATCCTGTATAAAAAATATTTGACATTTGAAAACTTCACATTCAATGGTTTTACGCAGCTCAATACTGCCGGTTTAAAAAAGGAAGCTCAGTTCCATACAATATATTGGGGCCCATTGTGATTATGGAAATCAATTCTAATTTTTTTTAACAATGATTTTTTTTGTCTCTAAATCATGGTGGATTTTTTATGGGAAAATTCCTTTAAGTACCAAGAGGTTTAAAAAATGTCAAAAAAGTTCAAGAGAATATTGTGATGTCAAAAAAGCCCCAAAAATTGTTAAAACCCATAGATAGTTGTTAATCCCCTACTAAAGAAGTTGTCAATGAAACCTTTTTGACATCAGTATTTTTTCTAGGATTTTTTTGACATTTTTTGGTCTCTTGAGACTTTAAAGGGATTTTCCCAATTTTTATTTTACCTAGATCATAGTGGAGTTAAAACTATGTCGCTAATTCTGATTTTTATATAGCATATCTTTGTGGATGTTGTGTTCACTTTGAGTCGGCCTCTCAGGCTAGCCGGTCTAAATTTTAATACCGGAGATCAAACTCTTCCAATTCTAGAATCAACAATTTATAAGTCAAATAAATTATTTTGAATAAAAATAATAAATATAAATATAAGATCCAATTTATTTTTTAGCAAACATTAAAGAAAATAAATAAATTACTTAATTATAAAATATGATGTATATCATTAAATTATGGGGAAATCATTTCTGCATCTACTGCAGAAATTAAGTCTGCAGCAATCTCAAAACGCAGCCGTTTCAGTTTTATTTTTCTCCCCCCTTTATTTCTGATTTTGTAAAGCAGAGGAAGTAATTCAGATCTATTCGATTCTCCCCTTTATTTCTGATTTCGCCTCTTCTTGCATAACACGTACGCCGCCGCAGCGATCATGTCGTTCAACGCCTCAGCCTAACTCTTCTTCTCCAGCCTTCTCTTTGAAAAACGTTCAACTTCTCCAGCGATAAGGGCGATGGATATGGATGTACCGGGGATCTCAGCGTCAGACTTGGTGGTTCTCGCACACTCCGTGGTAGGCCTTCCCTTTTTATTATGATCACAGCTACTTTTTTTATACTCTATGTTTTATTGCTACTTTGAGTTCTTAAATAAATTACTTTGTCTTTTGTTTTAAATAAAAATAATAAATATAAATTATAAGAACCAATTTATTGAGGGAGTGATATATAAACTTGAGTGAAGAAGATCGATGAATATAAATGAAGATGTTCAAGTTGTAAATTTCGGATTTGTGAAAAGCAAAAAAAAGTTAGTTATTAGTGAGAAAGAGGCATTGTGTGGTAATAGAGAGAGAGAGAGAGGCAAGACTGTGAAGAGAGTGGGACCAGTGTTTTGAAGAAAAGGACAAAAAAAAAATAAATAAATTACGTTTTGAATTATAAAATATGCAGTAGATGCAAAATCATTTAAATTATATATCAGTTTATAGTCGAAAAAATTAAGTTGAAAAATTGATCAATACAAATATTATAAAGTAGTAATTTATTTAGTGTTTTTTTTTAAAAATAAATAAACAGTATTTTATATTAATTGGAGGAAGTATCTTAGATGCAAAATTATGTGTCTATTTAGTTAACCATAGAATTACCATTTACTACCTCAAAGGTAAAGTTTTGTGTTGAACCCACTGTATGAGTAAGACTAATATCACTATTCTATTTATAGTTTATATTAACTAAATCTAACATATCAAGGAAAGGAAGGAAAGTTAGTTGACACAATGATTATTATAATTATGGGATAAATTTTCAACTTTGCCTTCATTTATAATTGAGTATTTTTCAATTGTTTCTTTTCTTCCTATCTTCATAGGTGCAATTAATATGGGTAAAATTGTCACAATATCATTTATCACATGAAACTGGACTTATAAATAAGACCAATTTTTTTGGTTAAAATGGACTTATAAATAGGACCATATTAGAAGTCTTCCAATTTAATTGCCACGTGGAATCTCAAAGCCACCACACGTGGCATAAACATATATATATTTGAGACCCGCCCACTGTTCCCGCGAGTGCACAATGGTGGGAGAGACACACACCAGCCATGGCGATGCTTAGACTAAAACCCTAGCCCTAAACCCTTCACCAATCTCGGCCATCGCGATGAGTCAGGACGCCATGGACGTTGATCAATCTCAGCCGACCGCAAAGGCGCGTACTTTGCATAATTTATCAACCGGTCCCCTGTCTTCCTCTGCCGCCAAGCTTTCAGGTTCTTCCCGATGCTTGCCTTCGGACAAAGACTTTCACTTTTACTATAACTTCGACGAATTTAAGAAACCAATTGGAGAAATCGAGAAAAAATCCCAGACGATGCTGAAAGCCATAGGCAACTCGCCCCATTTATGGGGCCAGGAGATTGATTTACCCATGGATATCGATGATGCATATGACTGGTTGGTTAATGTGAATGACGAGGTTTTTGAGCGGTTCGATGTGTCCTTCGATGAGTTTCTTAAGATTAGGAAGGAGGAGGAGGAGACAGGACGTCCAATGAGTTCATTGCCGGTCTCGGAAGACGGGTTCCAGTTGGTTTATGGGAAGAAGAAGAAAGGGGCTAATTATCCGGGATCTGGGAAAGTAGAGGAGCCAGATTCAAGTCCTGCCTCCGGTGTTAAAGTAGCCGCAAAGGACAAGAGAACGACTGGGTCGAAGCCAAAGGTTCCGTTTCATATACCAACAATCAGGAGGCCTCAGGATGAGTATAAGATTCTAGTTAATAATTCAAACCAGCCTTTTGAGCATGTTTGGTTGCAGAGGAGTGATGATGGCCAGAGGTTTATTCATCCGCTGGTTAGTTTTCTGATTTTTCATGAAAACATGTATTGCCACTACGCAAGGATGACACGCACAAATTGAAGAAACATGATGCATGTGAATGGGGCATTTCTAAACCTTTTCATAATTTTATCTATCTTTTCTTGTGTTTATCATGTTGGGTTTATTTTTATTACCTAATTATTAATTTATCGTTTCAGGAGAAACTCTCTGTATTGGATTTTGTTGATAAAGATCTTGGGGATTTTGAACCTAGAAAGCCTCCCCCCCTAGAAAGCACCCCTTTCAAACTTGTGGGGGATGTCAAAGGTTTGAAGGAGTTGGCTGCTAAACTGCGTGCTGTTAATGAATTTGCGGTAATATATGAGTGCTGTTTATGATATTTTGCTGAATATTTTCGTGCCTTTTTATAATCAATCATTTACTGCTAAATCCTTGTTGATTTTTTTGGGAGCTTGCTTCCCTTACTTTAGCATGATCACGTTACTACCCTTTATGCTACTGTTTTTATTTGTGTGACTGCAATGATACACGGTGCTCCAATAGTTTTGTTGAGTATATATACATTGGCCTCTGAAGGCGCTATTGGAATTGCATATTACCTTAAGGATGCATTAGGTATGTGGGAATGGGTAAGTGAAAGCAACTTTTAACTAGTTTGCATTTGTCAGAGCTATTTGCTAGTTTATGTGAATCTAGACACCTTCCATTATAACTTCAATGTTCCAACAAATTTAACCTTTTCTTTTCAAACTTTGCTCAAACCTAAAATTGGATTTTTCCGATTTCTGTATCGGAAGTACACACATGATTATGTTCTAGATAATTTCCGCTATTGCTAGAATCTTACTTCTAAGGAATGAACATGGAAAATGGGATTCAGGGAGGGATTACCTGTCTTTCTATAATCCTTATCTTTTGTACTGAAATATTCTACGAAACATATTAATATGGTGGTTCCTATTTTTTTCTTGACTTGAAATGTCTAGGTGGATTTGGAACATAATCAATATCGGTCCTTCCAAGGCTTAACTTGCTTGATGCAAATCTCGACCAGGACTGAAGATTTTGTTGTGGACACTTTGAAGCTTAAGATTCATGTTGGGCCCTATCTAAGAGAAATATTCAAGGATCCTTCCAAAAAGAAGGTCTGTTGCACGTGAACAGTTTCTTGTTGCTGGCACGCAGTTCTGGTTTACCTCATTCTATTGACTTTTTGTTTTTAATGCTTAATTAGGTCTTGCATGGAGCAGATCGAGATATCATTTGGCTTCAACGGGACTTTGGCATTTATGTTTGTAATTTATTTGACACTGGCCAGGTTTGTAAAATTATTTATTGTCCACTATTGAGATTCCTTCCTTATGAAATTTCCAGGAGAATAATTTGTTTTAGCGAATTTTATTTTTTCTGTGTAAAGTAGTGCATTCGATCAGTTGACCCTGAATCTCATTTACAGGGTATGACAGGTGTTTGAGGACAAGAACTAATTTCTCTTTTACCCCTACCAGATAAATTAGGCCTGCAATAATCAAGTGTTTTTTAGGGATGAGTTATAGTTCTTGGCCATTAATAAGAATAATAATAAGACATGATCATATTGTTGCAGTCTTGAAGAAAATTTGCTTGAAATTGATCATAACCAATTTATATTCAGAACCCTGGCCTAATTATTTTTAACTCCTGATATTGGTCATCTTGTTTGTATCAATATTTGAGACATCTTCACTGGATTAAAGCTTTTGTATTTGCGCTTTTTTTGGAGGATATCTTATACTTCCTCTACTTGTATTATTATTAATTGATTTTTTTCTTCTATTTAAAAATATGATGAGATGAGCATGCAAAAAGCTTTTGTTCTTCTCGCACCTGTTTGTGAACCATGTTCCTTGATTGTTAGGTTACTATATTAGTACAACTATGACCTTCACTATCTCAGTATCTCTCTGGAAAAGGAACTAATCTATGTTGACTTCATTTCTCAGGCCTCGAGAGTATTGAAATTGGAAAGAAATAGTTTGGAATATCTTCTGCATTACTTTTGTGAGGTTACTGCAAACAAAGAGTATGCTCCCCCCCCCCCCAATTTATTCATTTTATTTCTTAAGCAAGTCTTTCGCTATGTTGTATTTACTGATGTGGAATACTAATTCCTCTATCATGACTATTTCTTTTTGTTCCATCCTGCATTTTTAAAGTTGATGGGTAAACTCCTTGCAGATATCAGAATGCAGATTGGAGACTACGCCCTCTGCCTGATGAGATGTTAAGGTGCTGTTGTGTTTTGAACTTATCACACTTAATCCATGATTCTCCTTGCATTCTTCCCCCCTTTTCTTGCCACTTCTTTTCTTTTAGATCTAAATCTGGCATTTGATCTCCATGAACAAACATTCGTAAATAATCCGGGGTCCTATGACAGTAGCATTAAAAATTAGAATCTTAGTAATTTGTCTGCTGTTTTTGCTATACATACGTGGGAATTACCTACAGCTTTTTTAACAGGACCTGCCCTGCTTCTTCAACGTATAGGTGTAATCTTTTTTACATGATTCTATTCTGTACTCAGTAGACCCCCACTGAGGATGTTCATAATTCTTGCCCTTTAATTTTTCTAGTTACTAAGGTTTATGCTTCCCTGGGCTGACTAGAGATTTGATTTATGGTGTTCACCTTGGTAAAAGTTAATGTAGATGCTTATTTGTTCAACTGCTTGAAAATGGCTTGGCATCATGTAATGGACTCTTTGATTCCCTCTATTTGACGGTTGGTGCTAAGAAAAATAAGCTTGTCCCAGTCATTGTCATAAATAATAAATCCAATTGTGGTTAATTGTATCTTTCACTTTGTTGTTGATTATTACTTGTTTTTTACACCTGAGTTCTGGGTATTATTTGTATTGGTACTGGATAATTATTACTTGTATTGTTATCATAGCAGTAATATAAGTTTAAGGTTTCTGTGTGACAATGAAGTGCATGCCATCCCAGCGATTTTATCACTGCAATCTAATGAATTATCATCCTGATGACAGATATGCCAGAGAAGATACACATTATCTGCTATATATTTATGATTTAATGAAAATCAAGTTATATGAATTGCCTAAGGAGGCTGAAAGTTCTGATACTCCTCTGCTGGAGGTAACTCTTTTGAATTCCAAAATCTTCCTACCTGTGGATGCTATGGATTAATCATACTTACATAACTGTGTTGAGTATCATTCTTGCATGCTCATAGTATTCAGGATTTGTATTTTGACCAGATTAAGGACTTCTTAATGTTTCGGTTTTCACAAAGCAATTGTTATGTAGGTTCTGTTAAAAAAATGCACTGCAGAAGAAGATTCCAAAAATTGCTTTTTAAAAATGTGATAGAAGTTTGCCTTGTACTTAAATATTATTTTGAATGACAACTGTTGTATTAAATATTTGAGGTTTGCTGAATTGCAAAATCAGATATTTTATGTTTGAATGAATATCGTTGCTTGGAAACGATGATATTGTATTAAATATTTGAGGTTTTCTGAATTGCAAAATCAGATATTTTATGTTTGAATGAATATCGTTGCTTGGAAACGATGATATTGTATTAAATATTTGAGGTTTTCTGAATTGCAAAATCAGATATTTTATGTTTGAATGAATATCGTTGCTTGGAAACGATGATATTAATAATTATATTTTCAGAGAAGTTGAGGATTGTATTTAATTTATATATCTGGCAGCTACTGAAGCATTTAAAACCCATTTAATTTATATTGAATCTATTTGTAGTTTGGGACCTCTGTTTTTTGTTTGTGATTCATATTTTCTTTATGACTTGGTCATGATACTGGCATAGCTAAGCGGATTGTAGTATTCAGTTTATTAGCTTTCCTTCTGTTTTCTGTTCACATGCTATGGTATTTCTTTAGCTGAGTTTGGGTTCTAGATGCCAATTCGTCATGGGCTTGTATGCTGCTAACTCTGAATCTAAGCAATTAGATGAACATGTGATTCACGAATGCTTTCCTTAATCCATAGAAAGTGGCCTTTCCTTTTTTATTTCAGTGATGCAATAATAATTGAGCGGCTGGTGTAGTATTTTTGTTTTCTAAATGGTGTTTCCTTTTACCAATAGGTCTACAAGCGCAGTTGTGATATCTGTATGCAGTTATATGAGAAAGAACTTCTGACTGGGAACTCCTACCTCTATATATATGGGTTTGTACCTCTGTCAAGTGAAAAGCTTATATTTGAGCATTTAATTTCATTGTATTTTAAATCTCATGGTTACTTTTCTGCCACTTGTTGATTTCTCTCCCAATTTCTGCTTTGTATGATTTTATCAATGCTAGTCTAGAGATGTGGATCTAAAATCAATTATGTTTCCGATGCAGGTTGCAAGGCGCTGGTTTTAACGCTCAGCAGCTTGCAATTGTCTCGGTAAGCTCCTCTTCAATTTCTTATTTATTTGCGTTCCCCTTTTCTATCCCCCATGATAGGAATGAAAGTATTGTTCCCCGTCCAGCAAGTGAATGTGGGGAAATGTCTTTTAAAACTCTGAAAGGTTTGGTTCATAAGTTTTGAAGTCAAGTGTTCTTTATTCATGTTATCATAATCTGGAACTTTGTCTACAAAAATAAAGATTAGACTTTGAGAATCAAGCTTTTCCATAGGAGCCAGTTTTACAACTGCCACCCTGTGACTCAGGGTCTTGTAGATCAATCTCTTTTTTGGCCTTTCTTTCATATGAAATCTCAGATTTGCTTCTGTACTACATCAAAAGTCTGCCACTGCCTGTTGGTTTCTACATTGTTACTGCCATTTTTCAGCACCTCTATTACTGTCATTGTCATCCTTTGGCAGTACCCTTTAATTCTGCTGGTTTTAACTTCTATTTGCTGAAGAATATAGGTTTCTATCGTAAATAACTTGCAGAAAGTGACACAGCTTATGTGGACTTCATAAGCACAGTTATCCGTTATACAATTAGATCTAAGTTGGTGGTAGTGGTATTAGTGTTCTTAAAACCTGGAATACTAGGTGGCATCCAGTGTGCTTGAATTGAAGACCCCGTTACAGATTATATTATTAGTGGATGGCAAAACATCTAAAATTTAATAAATATGTTGGCATTTATTGCTTACACTCTGGATATTTTTCCTGTCCGCTGCTATTAAATTTAAATTCTCCATATGTTGCTTGCAGGGGCTTTGTGAATGGCGGGATGTTGTTGCTCGCACAGAGGATGAGAGTACTGGATATGTCTTGCCTAATAAAATACTTCTTGAAATTGGTAAGTGAACTTTGTGTCTGCTTTCATCTTGTTTTTCTTCTAACGGTAGCCCGTCTATTACATGTGACATTTGTACTTACTTTGTTTTTACCTATTTCAAAGCTAAGCAGATGCCTGTTCACTACAAGCAAGCTTCGCCGAATGCTAAAATCAAAGAACCCATTTATTGAGCGCAATCTTGATACTATAGTCAACGTTGTTAGGAATTCCATGCAAAATGCTTTTGCCTTTGAAGCTGCTGCTCAGCAGTTGAAAGAGGGGCATCTTGCAACTGTAAGTATTGTGTTTTAAAGGGAGGTCTGGAGTGGTTAGGTTAGGTGATTCCTTTGTTTATGCCAGTCCCTTATTTTACAACTAGTAATATAATGGTAGAAAATAGAAATCACAGGGATACTAACCATTATTGTTAATGTGCATTTTCTTCTGAATCCTGGTCATATCAACGCAGGCTCAGTTCTTTTAGCTTTTGTTTAGGTAAATTATTCTCTCTTCCTTGAATAGATAACCACATTACATACCCCTTTCTATTTGGATAGTGTCCGCAACCCTCCTTTTGCTATTTGGTTTCCCAATAAAAATAGACATTTTTGATACAACTCAACACTATATGCTTGGGCCATTCATGGTATTTTTTCTACATGTCATGTGCTTATTGAAGAACTTGATACCAAGCATCTTGAGAACTACGCCTAGTCTAGGCTTGTAGGAATGGTAATTAAGCTTTAGTACAGAGGTCGAAAGTCTAACTAAATACGTTTGGAATTTTTTAAAGATCTTGGCTTCCAATGTTCAGGGATTGTTCCTCAACTGTTTAGTGCCTAACAAGAATAAGGTTTTTGAAGATTATCAGATGGGAGAATAATTTGTTGTATTATTTAGATGAGGGTGATTACATTTATACACGAGAGAATCAGATCTGTTAAAAGAGATTTAGATTTGAAATTTAAAAATTATATCCTAACCATTATCTCCTATAATCTATAGATTTAATTGATCCCTATAATCATGGGATTCCTAATAATATATGAGATTCTAAAGTTATCTGATCACAATTGTCTTTGTGGGGCTCCATTTTATGATAAGATGATTTTTAAACCCCTCAAAAAATTGTCGCAGGGGTCAGATCATTTTAGAGATGGAACTGATGCTCGCCAACAGGATATATCTAACTTAAATGTTGCAAATGCAAGAAAGGGAAATGATGGAGTTGAAGGTGTCACCTGTTCTAACATTTTGGAAAAATCAGCCTTTTCTGTCCATCCTAAACAGGACACTGCTCAGCAACAAGTTAAAAATGGAGAAGTGTCTATTAAATCTGATAGTCTCACTTCAGAGCTTCCCAGGGCTGGTCTCACTATTCTAGAGCAGGATAGGAATTCTGCTGTCAGAACCTCTTCCCCTGAAAAGGTTCTAAAAATGTTAAATTATTGATTTGTTAATTTTAACGTCTTGACTTCCGAGTTAGGGCATCCTTTTCATTGGTGTTCAATTGTTGACAGGGTCACAAAGCAACTGTTCAGGTGCTGAAAAAGCCTGCTGGTGCTTTTGGGGTGCTTCTTGGGAGTTCAGCTTTAAAGCGGAAGCTTGATGCTAGCAATAAAGTAAACTTTCCTTGATGGAGTTTTCATTCAAAGGATATGTTTCAGTTTCATTCTATGCAAATCTTTTACGTGCTTTTTTATTCTTTTTGACCATCCTTTGCATTTCACAATTGGGTGAGTTAATAAGCTGATAAGTAATAAATTTGCTGAGGCACGTTACTTTGTATGAATTCTTATGTTCTTGTTGTTATCTCTGTATCTACGTATTTTGTGGAGGTTTAGGATTTTCAGACTTACTATACCTAAAATCACACTGCTGAAGTCGGTTTTAGGTAGCATCAATGTCAACAGATTGTAACCCTGAGTAGACTGTTTCATGGGATCCTTTCACTTAGTGTTCTGTTATTTTATAGGGCAAGGAAGAGGCCAAGCTGGAGCAGATTAGATCTTCAGTCAGTCTTCCTTTCCATTCGTTTTTGGGCAGCAGTGAGAAGTCAAAAATAGTTGAAGAAAATCCAAGTGTGGCAACCTCTGAAAGTGAAGCTTCAGCTGTCCAAAACCCAGTTTCCAACAATCCTGTTTCTGGCTCCACTGCAGATGAGATTATTCTACTTGATTCTGATTCAGACCCAGAGGATACTGTGAACAACAATGCAGAAATCACAAAGGACATGGGGAAAAATTCTGTAGTGTCCACTTCAGGAAAAGAGAATGAAGATGAGCCAATGTCTCTCTCAGAACTGTCATCAAGCTTCCAAAAGTGCTTTCAGGCGAACACTCAGAAAAATGGAAATAGACTAGCCAGTAAAACTGAAGAATCCAGTAGGTTAGTAGAAGTGAAGCCATTTGATTACGAAGCTGCTAGGCAGCGAGTTAGGTTTGAAGAAGATGCAACTTTGCAGGAGGAGGATGAAGATGGCGGTCTCAGGCGGCGGCAGGGGAACTCTGGTGGCAAGAAGAAAAATTCAACAGTAGGACGGGGAGAAACTAGCGATTTGGCCAAAGAATTGCCTCCAGCTAGAAGACGTCAGGCATTTCCAGCTTCTGGGAATCGGAGTGCAACTTTCCGCTAATACATTGAACTTGGATTCAGCTTCTTGGTTTGCAAGATCAATGGTGAAGCTGACTGTTCCATTCAACCCCGTCCCTTGTACAATCTGAGCAACATGAGGTGGGAATTAGATTCCTATTTCTTCATTGTTTTCTCATGATCTTTCAAATGCAAATTGACCCCGTCTTTATGTGAAGCAGGTCATCATAATCTCTGAAGAATAGATTTGTGGTGTACTTGTCCTGCTTTCCATTAATGATAATGTTTTCTTTGTTTGGCGTATCCCCAGTTAATTTACTAGTTATAGGTGCTGATAATAATTAATAAATGTCGGATAAAATTAATTTACGAAATTAGTTTTCTCAAGTAATGATTACAGAGTAGGGTCAACGTAGAAATTTCATTGATAGTTCGTCCAGCACTACATACCTTTTCAGGCATTTAAATATGATTGTGTAATTGACTATAAACTCAATTTACATACAGAAAAAATGTACATGCGATATGTTAAATGAGTTGTGAACTCAATCCTAGTTATTTCATAGACTATCAAATATTCTTGTACATGCCAAAATCAATTATTAATTAAAAAACGTGGTTGGATCATAAGCTACTACTATTACGTGCGTTTTAATTTTAATTTCCTATAAAATTATCCAAACACCTTATTTTTAAATCTACCCAACGTTAACCTAAAGCATGCCCATGCTTCTTATGAAAAACATGATTTGATTGTCCCAATTGATTTTATTCAAAATATAACTATTTGGCTGATGGTTTCATAATTGATTTATGGTTTTTTAAATGGTGATTATAACATTAAAAAACAGCTTTGTAGTGTGTGGTAGGTATGAGAGTTGAGTTTCACTGTGTATCCATAATAAGCATATCTAAACAAGCACTTAATCAAAATACCAGTGTTTTACCATTAAAAAATAATAATCAAAATACAAGTATTTGGATGAGAAAAAACAAAGACTTGATGGATAATCAACTTCGTATTTACCTCCCAAAAAGGGACAAGTAGTGTTTAAGTAATTTTTTTTAAGAAATCTATATATTTAACTTTATAAAAAATATAACTAAATTTGTTTTCAAAATCATAATTATAAATTAATTTTATTTAAAACTTATTCTCTCACTTATTCGAACGAAATATCCACTGATAAAAAGGTAAACAACTAATTTCTAAATTAATTTAATTTATTTAAAATGTTACCGCTCTGGTGAATTATGGATTTTCTTTTTAAAATGAGCTTTGAGAGTTTACTACCTATGACTTTTTTGTTGAAGAACGACGATGTTTATTATGCTAGTTAGGTATGAACAAAGGTGCTGTCTTGCACAAGAAGCCTCACATTGGTTTTCAAGTTATGAACTTTTTATGTTAATCAACTAAATTTGAAAACGATATTTACAAAATCTCCACTTTTGTCCACGCTTTATTCATACCTAAATTTTCTCGAATCACTGCAAGTGTATGTGGTTACTTTTTCGTCCCGTCACACACTTGTTTGTCATTTTGTATAAACCATAATTTCTTTTTCCAATTTCCTGGCTTTGACAAATAGGCTGTTCGACATTAATATATGTTTCTTGCACGTTATCTTTCTATATGTCTCCTTTTTCTCCTCTGTGGTAGTGTGTTCTTTAAAATGTTTCCAATAATCGGTTTAATTTATGTAGAAGTTGGTCTTGGAGGCACAGAAGACTCAACCAGTGTGCTATGATTTGATTATGAATAAATGAGATTGCTTTTGATAATTCTTATTGCTACCATTCTTTTGTTTTGATAAATATAATATAGAGTCGACTTTTTTTTTTTTTTTTTTTTAGAGAGATTAAAAGTTTAATTAAATTACTCTCAGAAAAGTAGTATTTTTATTTTTTTTTATTTTTCCTCCAAACCATAGTTTGAATAATAAAATTATATATAATTTAGGAATGATACACAACATATTATATGATTAAGTAACGTATTTAGTTTCTTCAATTTTCTAAAAAAAAATCAATTCTATCTTAAATTTATAATAAGAGGGAGTTGCCTGTGGCATCATTCCAAGTAAAATTAATTAGGAGTCCTTTTTAGTTTTTATATATAAATGTGGATTGTCCAAAATAAGGAGAATGTGTTTTTTATTGAAGTTGATAACTTCAAACCATGCAGGACATACTCTTGCACAAACAACAGATTTTCCGGGTATAAAAATAATTAAAAGCATTGAATTTATCATAAAATTTAAGTAATTTTTAATGTTACTCTTATTAACTACATTAAATTTTCTTTTAACCTCAATGTACTTAATACTCCTTATTCCTCTTTAGAGCTATCAAATATTTTATAAAAAAAAGGGCTTAAACTTCTACGCGTATTGTAAGAATTCCGCACACATATGAAATGAAAATGGGACCCACGTATTTTTTTTTTTAAAAACAAAAACTCAAGTACGGAAATCGAAGTATCTATGACATGAGGATACACTTCTCCTACAACATAAAAAGTATATTTCCCATTAAAAAAAAATATAAGCATATAATAAAAAGGACGTGGGTTATGTGTGTGTATATATATATATTTTTATTATACATAAAAGTTTAAATAAGGGTAAACACCGATACCTATTAGGGCCACAGCAGACTCAAAAGTGCTTATAAATGTATTTACGGATCGTCCACCAACAAAACCCTTATATTAATCATGAATTTTTATTTTTACGTGGTTGTATATTTATATTTATACATGTAGGGGGGGGGGGAAGAAAAGGGAAATCTCGGTTCAATATTGAATGCTGAGGCATGTTTCACCCTTTTCCCATTCGATTTGTGATGTGTCTTCTTGGAAAGTAATCATGGGGCGGGGTAGGCCCCGTGAGTGGCATTTTGGTAATTCCAACTATGGGATACCCTCTTAAGTCTTAACCAACAAAACAGGGGTCGCTTTAACCGCCAGTTTCCATACAATCTGTGGGGCGCGGGAAAGCGGAAATGCGCAACAAAAAAAAAAACTACTTTTCTCTTTTATTTCCATCTGGTTTTCTTCCAACAACGCGGCCTCATTCCTATCCCTAATCCAAACGGCCCCTGGTTTTCAATTTTCTGTCCCCATTTTCTCTCTCTGGCTCACTCTCTTCGAATCTATCTATAAATATCAAGTCTATCCCCTTACTTTCCTCGTTATTCCCCGAAATCTCATCCTCTCTGAATTCGCACTTTTGCTCTGTTTTATCCATGCAACAATTATTTTCTTGCTTTGCATAACTTTCCCTGCTTTGCCTCACCATCTCTATCAACGAAAGAAAGGAGCTATACTAAGCCTCTGACAGTTTCGATTTTGATCACTTCTGGAATCTGGGTTTGAAATTTTATTTCCTGAACTTGTTTTTTTCCTCATTCATCAAGTTGAAAGCAGATTTTGATATCGGGGGACGGTTGGTCTGGAGGACTGTTGCATCTTCTCGACTATCATGCCTGTGAGAGTTTCTAAGTTGATTAACATGGAGGGAGAGATAAGCGTTGTGTCGGTGGAACCTGAGGCAAGTTTGGTGAGACCGGGGAAGAGCAGAGTTGGACGTGTAAAAAATGTGAGAAAAATTATCAGCAAGAAAAGGAAGCCATGCCGTGGTATTATTAAGCAGGCAGTTCCGAGGGTTCCAAAGGCACTCCAGGAACTGTTTGTGTCTTGCAGAGAAACATTCAAAGGCCCAGGAACAGTTCCTTTACCTGAAGACGTTCATAAACTATGCCACATCCTCGGTACTACTTTCTTCTGATTTTCAACTCTAGCTTGCTATATTTGCGTGAGATGGTGTGTTGTGTTAAGAGTATTTGTTTACTTTTATCTTATCTATTATTGCTAATGTCAAGTTTTGGATCAAATTAGATGTAATTTGGTGTCTGGTTGGGCATAGATCTGGTTGTGGACTGCTTTGTGCATTTTTGGCCTCCTTAGTCCTTACCCCAATTACACAAAAGTACAAGCTAGAAAGCTCACTCACCGCCCATTGTTTTCATTTTCTCTGCCCCGCATTGTTTGTTTTTTAAATAAAAAATTATTATTTGTTTATTTGCTTTCACACACACACACACATATACATATATATAGATATGTGTGTGTGTGTGTGTGTGTGTGTGTGTGCATGTTTGTAAAATCAGATGGAAGGGCTCGATAAAATTTCAGCGACCCTTAGTCCTGTAGAAAAGCAAAGTTATCACTTTTCCCATCTGATAGCGATATAGTTCAAAATCATATGACCGGCAATTAGGATGAGTCGTGATCGAAGTTTCCCTGGAGACACAAGATGGAAAAGAGGAAATTTTCAAAAATAATGATAACTAATTCATAGGATCGGATTTTATGGAGTTCGGTAAACCACATTATTTATCAATCTTTATGGATTAGTGTGGCTTTTGAATCGATTTCATATTATATATTGGTGATGGTGATGGTGATGGTGATGGTGGTGATCAAGAACCAGTTTAATCCCTTTGGCGAATGATTCCATGTACTTGTCGGTATACATGTGTTCTAGCATATGTAGTGTCGATTGATATGTATTTTCTTGTTGAATGAGGATTCATTGTTCCAGCTGGTGGTCTCATTTGAAGTTATTTTGATGTTCTCATCCAGATAAGATGCGGCCAGAAGATGTTGGCTTGGATCTGCGGTTCTTCAACCCTGAAAATATGATCTTTCAGAATGCGAGAGTCACCAGCACAACCATTTACGAGTGCAAGAATTTCTCGGTAAGTTCTGTTCTAATCAATATTTGCTTACTAACGCTACTTTAAAAACAAAAGCTTAATTTTGGGTTAACTTTTCCTTGTTCATGCAGCTCTGCATCTTCTTCCTACCTGCAAAAGGAGTCATTCCCCTCCACAACCATCCGGGCATGACTGTTTTTAGTAAGCTTCTGGTGGGGAAAATGCACATTAAGTCTTACGATTGGGCTGATCCTGACGCCTCCAAGAATTCGTCACAACCATCTCAATGTGGGTATCAATTCTTCTCTCAATATATATGTATGCGGCAGACATCTTTGCCATTGAAACTTTGCTGGAATATCCATATAACAGGGTTTCTGAATTTTGGCATTCTTGATTTGCAGTGAGATTGGCGAAGCTAAAAGCCAATAGGGTGTTTACTGCACCATGTGATACTTCGGTGTTGTATCCCACAACTGGGGGTAACATTCATGAGTTCACAGCCATAACTCCATCTGTTGTACTTGATGTTCTTGGCCCTCCTTATTCTCAAGAAGATGGCCGCGATTGCTCTTACTACAAGGATCACTCATATAATGTTTTTTCCAGTAAGTTCTTGTCACTTTTATTATGGATAGTCACTGAGAAAGTCTTGTACATTCTTCAGTTTTTTGATTTGTGTTTAATCGGTGATGTTAATATTGCAGATGGAGAGAGTGAAGTTGGGGAAGAGGAAAAAAATGGATATGGATGGCTGGAAGAAATTGAGATGCCAGAAGACTCTCAAATTGAGGGCATTGAGTATAGGGGTCCTCCAGTTATTGATACTATTCTTTAATTTAATTCTCCAACAGGTTTTCTAAAACAAACCCACACTTGTTAGCTTGGTTGTTTCTTTACTGAATACCAACAAGGCGTTATAGAAATCTCATCATAAACCCTGTGCTTTTAGAGTTCATGTTTGAGAATATCTATATATATCTGTTATCATCTGGCTTTTTGTACTTGGTGGAATGTAAAGCTTTAATTTATTCATTCTATAGTTACTTAGTATATAACTTCCTGAGACTGTTTTTTTGAGAAAAGCTCAAGCACTGGTTTCATAGGTGGCAATGGTTTCGGTTAAGTTTGGGCAAAGAAACTGTTCGTTTGACAGTGACAAACAAGTAGGAAAAGTAAGCGGATTTGGACTGGCAGCTTTTAGAAAAGTCATCCTTGACGATAATATGAAGGAAGATCAAGGTCAAAGTTGCCTTCTGGAAATCTATCGAGAATATTAACTTGTTTTATTAAAATATCAAGAATATTAAAACATATGTGAAATGCAAATCCTCTTGCGTGTGGAAAGTAGACTTCTTTTCATAGTACTATGCGTTGGCCTTATAATTAGCAAATTGGCGGCCACGTAAATTAAAATAATCCTTCACTTAAAATAAAAAGTAAATAATTTATCACCTCATAAGTAATTTATGAAGTTCAGTAAACCTTTTAGTTGAAAAGTTGAAACAGGAATAAATTAAGTAGTTACCATTGGTGATAGTTCCAGATTCCTCTGTGGCGGTTGCTGGGATTTAGATGGTGGCGTCAAAGAAACGTCCAATTCCAATGAATTGCTCAGCCTTCACCAGAATCTTCTACGGAAGAGTGCAATTATACCGTACGATCCAATATCACATGCATGCATCTAATCATCACCATAATCTCTTATGAATTATCAGTGTATATCCGATACATGCATCTGTTTGTCTCCAATGTGCGAAACAAATTTTAAAATGAAGCGTTTCAAGGTTACCAAACACGTGATATTACCAGTGGAGTTCGGTTTCAAATAGCAATTAACAAATACTTCTTTTAGAAGCTAAATAATTAATTGGTACTCTCTGGTCCTTATTATAAAGCACCAACTAACAAGTTTATTTGGTCATTTTTATAAGGCACTTACTTGTTCCCAATGAGCAGTAATTATTTGTTTCTATATATGCCCCTAATTAATAAGAGTAGTGGGTGAGAGTAATAATTAATACTCATAAATCCTATTATTATAAGATTAACTAACAATTTCACAAACCAATAAAAATAGTTAAAGTCAATAAAGTTAGCTTACAATTTAAGTAACTTCCAATATTACCCCTACTAATTGTACTAAATTTTAAATATCATATTAATTATTACTCTCACCCACTACCCTTATTTATTAGGGGCATACATGGAAAAAAATAATTAATGCTCATTGGGACAAGCAAGTGTCTTATAAAAAGAACCAAATAAATTTGCTAGTTGGTGCCTTATAATAAGGACCAGAAGGAGTACAATATTAGAGTTTAGTGCAATTAGTAGGGATAATATTGGAAGTTACTTAAATTTTAAGACAACTTTATTGACTTTAACTGTTTTAATTGGTTTGTGTGAATTGTTAGTTGGTTCCTTATAATAAGGACCAGAGGGAGTAGATATTAGGATAATGGGTAAAAGATTTATCCAGTCATAGTAAACCATAAAACTACGTCGTTTTGAATTAATGAAGGGTGTGTTTGAAATTTTAGATGAATTAATGAATAGTGTTTCGATAAAATTATATGATAAAAAAGTAAACAAAATTACAAAACACCCTTTATTAATCTAAAACGACGTAGTTTTGGGGGTCACTGGAGATAACTTATCTCTAGTGACAGGAGAAATCCTTTACCCTAAGATAATTAGTAAAATAGATTGAGGTTTTTTTATGTGTTTGATATGACATGACTAACCTAACTTAGTCAATTTAAGTATATTTTCAGGCTTAATTGATGGTATCTTGCAAAAGGCTATATTTTAGCTTATTTGAATTTGAGAGTTTATGTTTAAATGATTGAAATCCCTTTCACTAAGAAAAATGCTAACCGGTGAGATAAACGATATTCCTTCCGCCCTTAATATAAGAAATATTTACCTAATTTGATTAATTTAAGGAAGTTAATTAAGCTAGTTAATGTGTCATGTATTTTCTAATACACTCTACTCATTTTTTTAAATTTTCTCATTCTCTGTTCTCCTTAATTATTGTTGAGGGGGTATCATAGAGTTAAATAAAGAAAATGTTGAAAAATTTGAAACTCGTGTCTTATATTTAAGATCAGGATTAACTCCCCAAATATATTTTATATTAAAGATAAGAGGAGTAATATTTAGGATGTGTAAATAAACAAAAAAAATCTCATCGACCCTAATATTTTCTAGTGTCTCCTTCTCAGACCAAGCTTACATCCCGCACTCTTAAAGAACTTTGTTTTGCGCCCAGTTAGTTTTGGAGGGAAAGGAAAGGGAATGAAGGGTTTTGATAGTCCTTTTCCTTGCATTTATCAAAGGAAGGGACTACCAAAACCCTCTCTTCCCTTTCCTTTCCCTCCAAAATGGAACTCGCAAACAAAGCTATAGAGTCCGTTGTCATCCTTTTCGCCAAAACTATGACGTTTTGGCGCAAAACAGTGAGTTGGAGCCTTTTTTTTAAAAAAAAAAATTCGAGTCGACGTACTAAAAAAGATCTTCGATAATCTTGTGACATTAGTAAAAAAATACTTCGGGATCTTTAAAAATTATTTGAGGATCTTAAAAAAATATCCTATAGTATATTTTTTGATATCATTACTCAAATATTCTTTCAAGATCATAAAATATTTTTTGATCTGCAATCAAGAAATTTACAATATTTTTTAAGGTAAAATATTTTTTCAACACTATGAAGTATTTTTCAACGCCAAATAAGATTTAAAATATTTTTTTAAGATCCTCAAATAATTTTTTAAGATTATGAAATATTTTTTTATTACCAATCAGTATCTTAAAATATCTTTTTAGTACCCTTCAATACCCTAAAATATAATTTATTTATTTTTTTAAAAAAAGGCTCTATCTCACTTACGTTTCGGCGAAAAAGATTGTAGCAAAAGCTAAGGGGCAGCGGTGTAAGCCAGATTCCTCTTTTTCTCCTAGTGAGAGGTATGACTTGTTTATTTCCTAAGCAAAAGTGTCCTCCTATTGGAAGCATTGTTAAACACTAAATGTGGGCTCTTTTTTAAAAAAGATTTGAATCACAGTTCGTCACGTTGTGAGGGTTTAGTTCCTTTCGTTAGACCCAACCCTTCATTGGGAGACTTTATATATATAAATGGGGATATCATTTCTGTAGTTGCTGCAGAAATTTTTTTCTGCAGCAACCCAAAACGGCGTCGTTTTCCAGTGAAAAAATGCTCGCTGAAAACTGAAAGGATAGAGGGTCCCACCATAAAATAATTATGTCCCCTAAAAAACAAACACAATTTCATCTTTTTTTTCCTCCCTCCTTCAGTCCATTTTACTCCTGTGCCAGGGATTTCTTCCTTCCGAACAAGTCCGCCTGCTCTCTCTCTCTCTTCCTGTCCGCCAGCCGCCGGCGCCTTTTCTTTATCGGATTCACTTCTCTTCATCACAGTCAGATTTCAGTGTTAGCGAGGTTGAGCACTATTTGAGCTTTTAAAGAGCATCAGTTGTTCTGTTGTTGATGATGGACTAATAAGCAAGGAAGAATTTCAGTTGGCAATTTTCAAGAATAGGAAGAGGGAGAATCTCTTTGCAAATCGGATCTTCGATCTCTTTGATGTTAAAAAGAAGGGAGTCATTGATTTTGGTGACTTTGTTAGATCATCAATGTGTTCCACCCAAATTCACCACAAGAAGATAAGATAGATTTTTCCTTCAGGCTTTGGACAGCACGGGCTTCATAGAGCGACAAGAGGTCAAGCAAATGCTAATTGCACTTCTATGTGAGTCTGAAATGAAGCTGGCGGATGAGACCTTGAAACAATTCTTGATAAGACTTTTTTGGACCCTGATCTGAACAAAGATGGGAAAATAGAGTTGAGAGGACCCTGATCAGATCATCCTTCTTCCTCCTCCACATCCGTTCCCTCGTCGCCGGCGACAATCACCATAATCTCCATCGTCGCCGGCGACCATAGCTCCTCCACCACCGACGACGCAACCTTCTTCCCTCAACCACCTTAGAAAGCGCCGCGGACGAGAGGCAGAAGTGCAGAACCAGCGATGCGATGAGACTTGAAGCTTGGAGAGACAAGAACCGGACCTTGACCAGCGCCATTCCTCCTCCGCCATGCTTCACCATTGTTCCACCACCATACTTCCGTCGTCGATGATCTGAAACAGAGGGCCGAGAGAGAGAAAGCTTCGCTGGAATCTTCAATCACCATCCCTTCCTCACTCAATCACCAAACCTTCCTTCTTTGGCACTTATTTGAGAGTCCGGAAAGGTTCTACATTTTCCAGTGTATTTCCCAGTTTTCCGGCGACTTTTTCCAGATTCCGGCGACAGCATGAGTTTACCTGCTTCTGCTTCACTTCTTCTTTTTCTTCATGTTCTTGCCACTGAATCCTGTCATTAGATCTCTCCATGCAATTCCCCATTTCAAGTTGAATGCTCCTGAACTTGACCTTTCTTTCTTCTTTTTCCCCTCTGCAAATTAACTTCTCTTTCACTAATGGGTTCTGATGATTTGGAATGAACACAGATGAGAGATGCGCTTTAAAGATCCAAAGAGGTTATTAGCGCAGAGTATGGAGAGAGAAATATGGATGTGGGTAGAAGATATGGCGCAAGAGTAAAATGGACGGAAGGAGGGAGAAAAAAAAGAGAGGATAAATCTGTGTTTGTTTTTTTAGTGGACATAATTATTTCATGGTGGGACCCTCTATCCTTTCAGTTTTCAGAGTGAGAATTTTTTCACTGGAAAACGACGCCGTTTTGGGTTGCTGCAGAAAAAATTTCTGCAGCAACTGCAGAAATGATATCCCCTATATATATATATATATATATATATATATATATATTCATTGGGAGACTTGTTAGAGAATCCAATGTGTGACATGGGAGGCTAACCTGGGCCTGGAAGAATTGTTGGGCCTGGCCCATAATTTTCAGTTTAATATATTTATGGACCTTTGTCATGGGTTGTCATCACTTTAGCCGAAAAAATTTAAAAAGGGTTATCAAAACATCGAGCCAAAGAAACAGCATATGAACCTAAACTTAGGGTGTGGTTTCTGTAGACAAAAAAAACATTCAAAAAGGGGGGCTTGTGTCGTTTAAATATCTTGACAAATCACCCACCAAGTGACACGAAAGTCGGATTCGGATTAGTCAGGGCGAAGCTTTAGATATCAAATGAGAAAAAAAAAAAAAAAGGGGCTCAATTAACAAATTTAAGTATTTATTGTTAAATTCCCTAATAAATATTTCATGATTCATCTAGTCAGGGAAGACCCACATGAAACTAATTAAAACTCGATGTGGCCATTGAAAAACATCCACATAACAAATTTCCATTGATTCATGATCACACACAGTACCAGTCTCCCCATCACGAAGTTTTTGAAGATCCTGTTCTTCTTTTAAGAAAGTGATATATCAACAAATAGAGAAATACACTTTTCGAAACCGAAAGCAGTAAAAAAAAAAAGTTGACAGCACGTAGAAGCAAGTGGGCTTAACTGTGACGTAATCATATTCATCCGTTCGTGCATGTAATGTAATGTGTGTAAAGTAATTAACGTTAATTCGATGCTAGGTAGGTTAATCAAATGAATGGGTTGCTTTGTTGCTTGATTGTGTCGCTTCCATTGGTGGGGCCCTCACTGAAACCCTTGCAACCACACTTCACGACGGGTCACCTAAACTACTTTTGCGGCTCTCACCTTACTTACTTTATTATTCTCCCTTTAATTCTTCACCGACAACGTCCATTATTATTTATTCTCCCATTAATCAATTTCTTTATTAAGAAGAATATTAGTCTTATCAAAAGAGTTGCATGAATTATTGTGGAAGAATGAATGAATTATTTATGATTGGACTTGAGCAAGTCTTTGGTCAATTATTGTAAATGTTTTATGTACATTGATCTTAGCTGTTGCACAGACAAAAATCCAACGTAAATTCCACTACGACCAGTTTCAGGTACCATTAATTGAGTTTGTACACGACAAACAAATTAAACGCCGCGGTTACAATTTAAAGGGTTAAGTAGTAATTTTGTCTTGAAGTATATCATCGTGGGAAGCGATTTTTAGAAATTTTTGTTTAATTATTTTGCCCCCTCCGTTAACAACACTGACGGTCAGGGTTGTTAACGGAGAAAGTAAAATTCAAAAAAAACTTTTATGGCAAAAATGCTACTTAACTTTTTTTTTATATTTAATATTTAATTTTGCAATAATGACTCGTTAATGAAAATGTAACCCTTTTTTATCTTTGTCTTTTGATTTATGTAATTAGTAGGTTTAAAATACGATATTTTTGGCTATTTATTTGAAGTAGGCATCTATTTTGCGGTGAAAGCCACGACAAACTGTTAAGCCTAATTATAAAATTTTTAAAAATATAAGTAGCGATCTGTTAAGAACCCTAACGGCCAACTGTTGCCAGATTAGGGTTGTTAAAGGAGGGACAAAAATTTAAAAAAACTTTCGGGTAAAATTCTTTCAGGGTATATTTCCGAAGCAAAATTGCTACTTAACCCCAATTTAAAATTTGAAATATGAAAATGGACGACAGATCACAGATGGAGATGTGATGTCAGAAATCGATTTTCGGACTAATTTACCGGTGGCTTTGTAAATAAAATGAGCGGACAAAATTTAATGATTTCGATTTATACAACGTAGCTAGAATTTTTGTTTAAAGACAGAGTGCTGTTTGGGGACCCCAAAAAATGCAAGCACGGAATTGCAGTTTTCACAATTAGTACTAATTAATTTAATCATTATAATATTAAGCCATTATTACACAATAATGCAGTTGGCAAGAGCAAGCATCTCTGTTTTTGTTAAGATTCTTGCATATTCATTAAGTACAACCTGGTATATTAAAATACTAGACTATCATGTTGAATCAAATTAATTAATCAAGCCGAGAGCGAGGACAAATACAATAAAAATGTGCGAATCATGCTTTTATGTCTGTTTGAATTAGTGTTTAAAGAGTAGTATGTTCATATAATTCAAGATAAAACTCTTCTAACATATTTACTTCGTACATCAAAAATTAAGTTGGAAAGTGCACTTAATTAATACTCCTGTTAGGTTAAACACAGATTTTCAGTTTAACCTACGTACAACAACTATTTGTATTTGTAGTAAAGAAGCCAATAATCATTTCAGATAGTGCATCACTTAAGTTCAGGTACACAATATCCCAAAACAGGTATGAAGTGGTACTAGACACGTGTGTGGGCCCATGTGTGCGTAACTGTATACTATAAACAAAAACCTTACCGACCATTTATTAGTTTCAATATTCCCCACTTGAAAGTTTGTTTCTATTCAGACAAGTTAGTTCGATCAACCTGATGAAACAAAAAAATCTCACTTTATAATACTCGAAGTTGGCCATTTGTCCACATTGATGATTTTTCCTTACCAGTGGTAATTCTCAAGGAGGCTCTACTTAATAATTAGAAAGCTCGGGACCAAGTTAATTATATCTTGTTTGAATCAGTATTTGAATTAGGGTTTGAAAAGCATCTTCAAACAAGATGAGACAAAACTTATCTCATATATTTATCCGTTACACTATTTATAACATCTCACCCCAGCATCTCGGTCTGCTATCACCCTTGTGATTTTAAAACGCCTCAAGAGGAGAGGTGTTCTGATGCTTATACATAACACTGGCAAGATGAGAAAACTCATATCACATATTTATCCATGCATTGAAAGCAGCTTATACTTATACTGTTAATCTAAATGGGCACAACATACTTTTATATTAAGGTTAGAATTTCTTCCTTAGAGCTTGTTTTTAACTACTCTGATCGGCTGATGTTAATTTCTCACCTCATGGGACGTGAGAGACAGCTTCAAATTCAATGGATCATTTATTATTATCGTTGAAATTCGACGCATTAATGACAGAGAGCAAATTGGATATCAATTTACACTTGGTGAGTTAAAGAGAAAATAAAGCAAGGCGCCAAAGCCTACAGATATAAATGGAGAGGGGCCACTCCTACAAAGTGAAGTGAGAGAAAGCAAAGGCTCACCGGTCCCAGAAAGAGAGAGTCTGCGAAACAGTCTGAGACAGACACAGACACTGAAACAAAGCCACCTTTAGCCACCACCATTACCATTTTATCTCTAAAATTATGAGACCCACGTACAAAAATTAGCTTCTTTAACCAAATCTGCTGGACTCCACATGCCCCCATGATAAAAGATATCCTCATATTGTGATATCATATCACACAGGAATAAAGTCTCTTCCCGTCTACACACACAATAAGAATCTTTCTTTTACTTTTCCTGCTTCTTCCCTTTAAGCATTCCCAGGGAAATAAGGAAAAGCAAAGCCATGTCCTGGGGGAAAAATGGAGCAAATTTGGTGAATCTGAGTTTCAGCGAAATAGAAAATATGCTGTAATGTCGGTCTGTGATGTGGTCCTGATCGTGAATTTTGGCCCTCCTTTCGTTTTCTTTAGTTCTGTGTTATCTTGTCTTGGCGTGGACAAGAACTATCTGGCTCCTATGAAAAAGGTTGCTCTGCCACAGTAAGATTTGGAGACTTGTTCTTGACAGTTTTCTGATTCTGAGTTCGGCTTCTGTTGAGTCTGAGTGGTCTACAATTTCTGACGGTAATTAACATTTACTCCCCCCCAAGATTCTCTCTCCCCTTCAAATTTTGAATTTGGCGCAAGAATGAGATGATATGAAAGTTCTTTACTTCATTCAATCTGGGCTTGGACTAGTTTTTGGAGGACTTATTACTGGGAGCTCCTGCTGATTTTGACAGCAACTGGTAATGTTTCATGATTGTCCTTGAATCATATAATTTCATTTGAGTTGATTTGCTCCTATTTATAACTTTATGAACTGTAAAGCTTCGTAATGAATTCAATATACTCTTGCCAATTTTGATGAGTGTCTTTTAAATTGACATGGCTTGGTAATTGTTGCAGGACTTCTGTTCATGGTCTTGTAAAACGAAGCTTTTATCTCAAGAGCACAGAAAATCTTTCTTTCAATGGCAAAACAATTTCAAACTTCGTTGCTTCTGCTTTTAATAACAGCTTTACTTTCTATCTATGATTCGGAGCAGCTTCAATCTTCCCAGCTTGATGCCCTCCTGAGAATTCAAAAAGATTTGAACTTTCCTGCTGCTTTGAACAGCTGGAATTACAACTCAGAATTCTGCAACGCTGATTCAAATTCTTCTTCCACTGTTGTGTGCTATGAAGACACCATAACCCAGCTTCATATAATAGGTGAAGCAAGAACTTCCTTTCTTCCTCGAAATTTCTCAGTAGATTCCTTTTTCCAAACACTGGCAAGACTTCCCAATTTGAAAGTCCTCACTTTGGTTTCTCTTGGTATATGGGGTTCATTGCCTGCTAAAATTTCTCACTTGTCATCACTTGAAATATTTAACATGAGCTCTAACTGCATATATGGGGCCATCCCACCAGAGCTTTCTTCACTTTCCAATCTTCACACTCTCATTCTTGATGAAAACATGTTGGCTGGTCAGCTTCCTGATTGGATGGATTCATTTCCAGACTTAACTGTGTTGAGTTTGAAAAACAATAAGTTCAATGGATCTTTGCCTGATTCATTGGGTAGCTTGGAAAATCTCAGGATTCTTTCACTTTCTCATAATCACTTTTATGGGATGGTACCTGATTTGAGCCGTTTGAAAAATCTTGAAGTTCTGGATTTGGATAGTAATGCTCTTGGGCCTCAGTTTCCTGAACTTGGTACAAAGTTGGTTACTTTGATACTAAGGAACAATAGCTTTAGGTCTGGTATTCCTTCTGAAATGACCTCTTATTACCAGCTTGAGAGATTGGATATCTCATTAAATACATTTGTGGGGCCATTTCAGCCAGCCTTGTTGTCTCTTCCTTCAATTACGTATCTCAACATTTCTGGGAACAAATTAACTGGGATGGTTTTTGAGAATATGTCCTGTAATTCAGAACTTGAAGTTGTGGATTTGTCCTCAAATCTTTTGACTGGAAAATTACCCAAATGTTTAGTGTCAAAGTCCAGTGATAGAACAGTGAAGTATGCAAGAAATTGTCTTGATGGCGCGGATCAGAATCAAAACCCATCACCATTTTGTCACACAGAGGCCTTAGCTGTGGGGATATTACCTGAGAGAAAGAAGCACAGAGGATTGTCCAAGTTAGTCCTTTCCATTGGAATAGCAGGTGGAGCTGTTGGAGTTGTTGTACTTGTTGGGCTTATTGTGTTTCTTGTTAAAAGAGGAAATGCCAAAAGCCAAAGTAAGAATCCTCCTGTGAGATTTATATCTGAAAATGCTGCTTCTGGATACACCTCTAAGTTGCTTTCTAGTGCAAGTAAGTTTCTTTATCTTTCTCTCTTGCACACACAAATTTTTGTGTCAGTTTGATTGGTTACCTTGTTCATTTTATGCATTTCTCGACGTGCAGAGTACTCCTGTTGCCCTCAATACAATTTTTACAAGTCTATTGTTAAATATCTGGAAACAAGTTTTAGCTTATTCAGCTCTGTATATAGACTGATGCTAAGACTTAAAAATAATATTTTGAATCTGAGAAGAGAAACCAGAGATGTTTGGTTGCAGCTTATCAAATGATTATAATCTGCTTGTAGATGATATGGAAAAATTATATATAGTTCCTTAACACATTACTCTGTGTTTGTCCACTATAAAGATAGATGACAATAGCCTTGTGTTTCTCTTCATCTAAAGGGTATATATCTCAAACAATGAAGTTGGGAGCAGTTGGTTTGCCAACTTATCGAACTTTCTCACTGGAGGAGATTGAGACTGCCACAAACTACTTTAACACAGCCTCTTTGATGGGTGAAAGTTCTCATGGGCAGGTATACTTCTTTCATGTGCTTTAAAGTTCTAAGGGTGCATTAATAAACCCTGAAGGTATTGCTGGAAATTGAAAACCAAAGTTATATCTGCACTTGTATGTGATGTCTATATGTATAGGTTTTGATTTTTTGTTTGTTATGTTATCTTTGTCAGATGTTTAGAGGTCAGTTGAAGAATGGTTCAGTTGTGGCTATTAAATGTGTAAACATGAGAAAAGGTTATAGCACACAAAGCTTTATGCAGCAAATAGAGCTGATATCAAAACTCAGGCATCTTCATTTAGTCAGTGCTCTTGGACACTGCTTTGAATGTCATTTAGATGATTCAAGTGTCAGCAGAATATTTCTTGTCTTTGAATACGTTCCAAATGGCACGCTCAAGAGCTGGATCTCTGGTAATTCAAAGAAACATAAATTTTTCTCAAGCTGCAATTCTTATCTTCTCTTCTTTCAATATTCACGCTCATGAACTCTTAAATATTCTATTTGACAGATGAGACTTCTTCAAAATCACTTGGTTGGACACAAAGAATAGCAGCTGCAATTGGAGTAGCAAAGGGAATCCAGTTTTTGCATACTGTGATTCTCCCTGGTGTGTATTCAAACAATCTCAGAATAACAGATGTTTTATTAGACCAGAACCTCGTTGCAAAAATCTGCAGCTATAACCTGCCTTTGTTATCAAACTTGGGACAGGTATTAATAAAAATAAGTTAGATTCATTACGGTTTCTGTTTGTATGGGAAAAAAGAAATCACGGTTTTAATTCAATTGCAGGTTGTCCATGGAAATTCTTCCAGCAAATCCAAAAGTCCAAAAGTTAACAAAAGGTTTGTGGTAGAACTTTAATCTGGTTGATAAAACTACTGAACATGCACAGACCACTTGTTTTTAGTGAAAAGGAGACTCATCATAGATACAGTAGTACTCTGTTCATTGATTGAACTATGATGTTCTGCAGTAATAAACATGAAGATAAGTTTGATATATACGACTTGGGAGTCATACTATTGGAACTCATCCTCGGAAGGACAATGAAGTCAAAGAATGACGTGGACGATTCAACTAAACTGGTATAGTTGTCTATTCTGTTTTGTTCACCATTCTTCACTTTTAAGGCTCTTGTTACTAGAAAACCGTCAAAACACACATAATAAGCAACTTCAAATCTCATATTTGATCATCATCATCAATGAGACAGTTGCAAGCAAGCTTAGTAGCAGATGATGATGCACGGAGAAGCGTGGTGGATTCTGTTATTCAAAGGGCAAGCTTGGACCAATCATTGAAGACGATGATGGAGGTTTGTGTAAGGTGTTTGGCTAAGGAAGAAGAAGAAAGGCCTTCCATTGAGGATGTGTTGTGGAATCTGCAATTTGCAGCTCAAGTTCAAGATTCATGGCGATTGGATTCTCAAAGTAGTAGTGATTGGTCTCCTGAATCTCCCTCAGACCCTGCAAGAATAGCCTTCCATTAGTGACAATAGAACACACAGATGGAGTCACAATTTTTTTTTTTTTTTTTTTTTTTTTTTTTTTTTTTTTTTTTTTTGTATATCACTATAAAGCCTAAAGTGGTTCAAATTTATAGAATGTAAGCATTCTAGTTTTTTACAGTTGAAGCATAAGAATATTAGATGCTGGTTAAGGGGCTAAGAGTTCAGAGATGAAATATTGGATGCAGCATGCCGGTCTTATAATTAAACTGTGAAATGTGTTCTTAATAAATGAATTAGTCTTGAGAGAGCATAATATATGTCTGTCAATCTTTGGCTTTGACCCTTTCTTCCTAATTTATTATTTTGAAGCATAATAATGAGAATGTGGAAAAAAGATGGGTACGTGGTCCTCCTTGGGTAGCTGATATATGATTAAATTAAGTGGTTGTTAGGTAGAATTAATTTGAAGTAATCAATATATTAGACCCTTGTGGTTTATTAGGTAGCTGTTATATGTAACTTTATTAATTGTCACGACATTCACTATAAATAAGCATAGAGATGATCTTTTCATTTACAAGATTCAGATCAATAAATTAAATTTATATTATTCATCTAATTGCAATCTCTTTGCCAAAAAAAAAAAAGCTCATTGAAAACTTAGGTAGACACAAAAAAAGTAAGGATTTTTTTATTTGTGAAGCGCGATTAGTGGGAAATTCGGGGTTTGGGGCAGCGCCTCCGATTTATTTTTTTTCATTTGCTAATTCAAACATTTTTTCACTAGGAGCAGATAATAATCCCACCAACCTTTTAATTGTCCAAGAAACCGGAGACTAAAAGAGTAGTTATCTCATTATCCGAATAATCTTTTGAAGTATGATAAGCAGTGCTTACCATTGTCATTTGTTGAAAAATTTGAATAATATTAGTCTCACTCTGACCATCTATATTCCATTCTTTTTTCATTTGCTAATTCAATAAATCGGATTGGAGGTTCAGAGAAATCCATTACTACAACCAGTGTTTAAATAAAATACATGCATGGGTTAAACAAAGGAAGTAATGAACATGGAACACAAATATGAATTGTCCTATACAATTATGTCACTCAAGCAAATCAGAGCATATGAAAGTGTCAGTAATGAACATGGAACTCTGGCCTTAGAGAGAGAGAACAAGTAACAACTTAATTAAAAATCAGGAAGATGGACTAACCTTCGAAGCAAAAGTCCCTTGAGGCTAGTTGAGAAGCCCTGCTATCATCTGCCCTGTTTGATTGCAGTCATCATCAATGGCCTGTAAGAAGCACAAGAAAAAGAAAAAAAGATGTCAGATAATCATCCAAATGTTCTCAATAGAATCAAGTATCAAACACCAACCATATATAAATTTGTCGTAGTACACATTTAGTGGAAACTAAGGTATCATCTTTCATAGAAGGTATACATTTAATGGAAACTAAGGTATAATTTTTCAAGTATACTTGACTGTTAGAATTATACTTGACAACATAAAATAGTAGGTATCTGTTAGAATATTAGGGATTATCTTAGATTAATCATTATCTTATTATTATTATTATTATTATTATTATTATTATTATTATTAAGTTTGATATTTATTAGGATAAAGATATGGATATATTATATCTTATGATAATATATCTTAATCATTTAGATTTGATTTAATTTATTTTTGATAAGATTAGATTCTAGAGTTAGTTCTAGGTTTACCTATATAAAGGCCCTATGTTCTCTCTTTGATTTACTGAGTTAAACAGAGTGTGTTTAATCCCTCTAAAATCAACATGGTATCAAAGCTAGGTCTGCTTTTAGACCTATAGTAAATAGTCTTCCTCTGATCTTCGAAACGCAGGCCTCACAGTCCTTGCATCCAACCTTCGACCTCCACCGTTACTCCTCACAAAATAGAGGAGACCTGAGAGGCAAGATAGAGAGAAGGAGAAGGAGACGTGAGCCTGAGAGAGAGAGAGAAGTAGACACGAGAACCGACGAAGCACCGCGACAGAGAACGACGGTGAACACAGAATGCAGAAGAGCAACTTTCAGATCTGCGGTGAGGGGGAGCACGTGTAGCTACACCGCTACAACAGACGACGTCGGAACTCGCCGATTGGCATATCCCTAAGGAGCGCCGATGATTTTCTCGGCACGTGACCACCACGCGCCACCACTCTCCCAGCGCGTGACACCCAAGCGCCGGCTTGAACAATAATTTCCGAACCTTTTTTTTTAATCTTTTCTGACCAGAACAATGAATCCTCCCATTCTCCCTTCTTTATTCGGTTTAGTACCTCAAAATTTCAGTCAAACTGGAGTCAATCCCATGGCTCTTATGACAAGTACGAATTCTCAATCCGAAATAGAACCCCTTAACCAAACAGAACCACCAAATGAAACAATACCTTTCAGAACCACAGAGATGATACCGGATTTCTCAGAAAATCATAGTATGGTTATTAACCATAGGTTTAATGGTAAAAACTATCTCCAATGATCCCAAAGTGTACTGAGGTATATTCGTGGCAAGAGAAAAAATAAATATATTAATGGGGCAGCACCTCAGCCAACTCCTAACGACCCAAATATTGACACATGGTTCGCTGAAAATAACCAAGTTATGACATGGTTGTGTAACTCGATGACCGTGGAGATCAGTGAGGGCTATCTACTCGCCCACACAGCAAAGGAAATATGGGATACTGCTCGGAGAACCTACTCCTCACATGATAACACCGCTGCCTTGATCCACCTAAAACAAAAACTCTGTTATCTAAGACAAGGTAATATGACAGTAACTGAATATTATAATTTTGTGTTAAAATTGTGGCAACAACAGGATTTATTTGAAGTTCACCCATGGGAAAGCCTCAAAGATGGACAATTGTACAAGCGAATTGTGGAAGAAGGAAGGATACACGATTTTCTTTTAGGCCTAAATGACGCTTTCGAAGAAATAAGGGGCAGAATCATCGGGTTAAAGCCACTACCACAACTCTTTGAGGTTGTTAACATCATACAATTTGAGGAAAGTAGAAAACTCCCGAACCAAAGTGGCCCAAGACAAAATGAAAGCTCAGCTCTTACAATTAAGGGACCATACGAGGAACAAAAGTGCAACTATTGCAAGAAGAGGTCATAGTAGAGAAGAATGCTGGAAACTCCATGGAAAACCTTCCAGTGGAATCTCGAACTTCCAAAGTCACATTATCCCAGCTGAACTAACGGTTGGGAATGATGATCGCCTGAGCAAGGAAGAAATACAGGTGCTTCGCAGAATACTTGAGAAGCAAAATAAGTCAAACTCTATCCCCAGTGTGAATCTGGTACAATCCGAATTTACAAGGGAAGAGGACGATTGGAACTTCTAGAGAATAGGACTCGAGATTCTTTTGAGAAAGTTTTGTGGCTTAATATGGGACCTCTGAGACTCCAAAAATAAGTACAAGCCCAAACAAAATAAATGAGACTTCTGAGACTGAAGAAGAGTACAAGCCCAGACAAAAATAAATGGGCCGCTGAGACTCAAAAAGTACAAGCCTAAAGATTTTGAAGAAGGCAGAACAAAATTTGAAGGATTTCGAGGCAAACTGGGAATAATCGACATATACTCTCCAACTTGAGGGGGAGTGTTAGAATATTAAGGATTATCTTAGATTAATCATTATCTTATTATTATTATTATTATTATTATTATTATTATTATTATTATTATTATTATTATTAAGTTTGATATTTATTAGGATAAAGATATGGATATATTATATCTTATGATAATATATCTTAATCATTTAGATTTGATTTAATTTATTTTTGATAAGATTAGATTCTAGGGTTAGCTCTAGGTTTGCCTATATAAAGGCCCTATATACTCTCTTTAATTTACTGAGTTTAATAAAGTGTGTTTAATCCCTCTAAAATCAACAGTATCATCTTTCTAAAGTTGGTGGCATCCAATCTTTAAACAAGATGATGAGTATAAGTGAACTCGACACCACATATATTAACCTAAAGCTTTAAGGTTTTTTCAATTATATATCTTATCTCCAACCCAACTTCATCTCCCCATAACAAGTCAATTCCACTCATACTTGACATCCCAACAATCTCCCCTTTTGACCATACTTCATCAGTTTCCCATGAGGAGGATCCTGAAGGAATTGATGATTAACTGTTGTTTTGGTTTGGTAGCGTTTTGTTTTTAGTCTTCATGTTTATTTTAGTCTTCATCTTTACTTTGTGTGTGTTCTATTAGTCTTATGTAGTGTGTTTGTTGCTGTTGTTCAATTTTCTGCTGTTGCTTCGTTGTATTTGGGTATTATAAGGCCCTGTATTCTTCTTTTACAATGAAAGCACTATTGTATTAATTATTTAGACCCCACTTCACAGAAGAAGAAAAATATATTCTAGGATTGTTGGGAATAAAAAACACCAGTATACAAGCACAAGGAGTACTTTATCCCAATGTTTGGCCGCAAAACTGCGACATGATATATAATCAAATAAAACATAGTAGAATAGAAGCGCGCTTTCCTCTTCAATTCATAATCCTAAACAAGTATCAAATCCACTATTTGTCATGCATATATAACTACCGTTTCTAAACTACCCAAAAAATTTCATGAATTTCGTCATATCAAAACACAGATGTAGTACCTGTTTACCAAGAAGTAGAAGTCCAGGTTTTTCGAACTCCATGACCACAAGCACCCTTAAGATCTTAGCCACAAAGAGTGGGTAAAGAGTTTGATTGAATTCCACATGAATACCTCCATCTGCAGTCACGGAGGACGAGATCGATGAGATTTAGGTATGCACACAATTTTTATTTTATTTTTTTTATATATATAAAAAAAAAGCTGAAAGTTTATGTACGCATCGTATGTGAGTAAGTTATTGACAGACGTATAAGCATAATATATTCATAGGCTAAAATAGTAAAAAGGAAACAATTGAGCAAGTTCATCAATGGCCTTGTCACGACAGGGGAGGGACAGGAGTACAAGACTGTTGCAGACAGAAGCGTAGGAAGAAAGAGATGATACAGAATTATGAAGAACAATCGAAGCCCAAATGGACTGGCACTGACCTCTCCTTAGATTGGATTGGATTTTAATGCACTCAGATAAAAAACAGAGCAAATATTCTGAATGGCCTTTCTCAATAGTCAGGCACTCTCACTTCACTATATATTTATAGAATTGGTGCTATACAAATATAAAGCCGATACATAATTGATGAGATGTAATATGACAAAGCAATACATAGTGGACATGACGAGAATATTATGGAGAGAATGGAGGGAATATTACAACGAAGAATTGGACGGGATATTGTGGATGACGGAGGAATATTACGGTGAAGGAATAAAGTGGACTAGACACAATTATGTTGAAAGGATAAAAGGAATCATTTCGGACGCCTAAGTATAATGCGAAGATATGATAAAATATTTATTTTCTAACATTCCCCCTCAAGCGAGAAGGGGTGACCACCAATCCGAGCTTGTTTCGAAATTCAGAGAACTGAGGATGAGCCAAAGCCTTTGTAAAACCATCTGCAATTTGTTGTGCAGAAGGAATGTATCGGATTTCCAACTGACTAGCTAAAACTTTATCTCGTACAAAATGAACATCAATTTCAATATGTTTGGATCGGGCGTGTTGTACTGGATTAGTAGCTAGCGCCTTTGCACTGATGTTATCACACCATATAATAGGTGGTTTTCTACATTTAAAACCAAGTTCATAGAGTAACGAGCAGAGCCACATAATTTCAGCAGATGAATCAACTAGTGACCGATACTCAGACTCTGCACTTGAACGTGATACCACACGTTGTTTCCGAGAGGACCATGAAACCAAAGTACCTCCTAGATAGACACCAATACCAGAGATTGATTTTCTATCATCAACACTAGTTGCCCAATCAGCATCAGAAAAACCAATTAGATTCAATCCAGGTGAAGGTTTGATATGCAAGCCGTAATGATATGTTCCTTTAAGATACCTTAGTATCCTTTTGACAGCTTGAAAATGAATATCAGTAGGCCGAGATAAAAATTGACTCAACTTGTTTACTGAGAATGCTATATCTGGCCGAGTGGTAGTAAGATATTGTAAGGCTCCTATTGCTTGTCGGAACACAGTAGGATTAGGCAACAATTTCCCGTCATTAATCGAAAATTGTTTTCCAGATACCATAGGTGTTGGCATTGGTGCAACATCAAGCATTCCAAATTTTCGAAGTAAGTTCAAAGTGTACTTTCCTTGGTTGAGGTAAATACCAGAGTTTTCTCGAAAAACCTCAATGCCCAAAAAATAATGAATTGCACCAAGATCTTTTAGAGAAAACAAACAATTTAATTTCTCAACAAATGAATTCAGATATGCTTTGCTATTTCCAGTTACCAGGATGTCATCAACATAAATCAAAACATAGACGAGTAAATTACCCTTCTTCAACACAAATAAAGAGCTATCACTCTTAGCATTTTGAAAATCCCATTGGATTAAGGTGAGTTTTAAGCGATCATACCAGGCACGCGGTGCTTGCTTAAGTCCATAAAGTGCTTTATCAAGTTTGCACACATGAGTAGGTCGAGATTGATCAACAAAACCCTCAGGTTGTCGCATAAAGACATCTTCTCTAAGATACCCATTCAAGAATGCATTGTTGATGTCGAGTTGTCGTACATCCCAATCGAATGTAGTTGCAATAGTAAGAACAGTACGAATCGTGGTTGCTTTCACCACCGGACTAAACGTCTCGTGGTAATCAATTCCTGGAGATTGCTGAAAACCTTTAGCCACAAGTCGAGCTTTCCTTTTATGAAGAGAACCATCTGGGTGATATTTGTTTTTGAACACCCACTTGCAATCTATTACTTTGGGTACCATTGTATGGAACAAGATGCCATGTTCGATTTATTTGGAGAGCTTCAAACTCTTGCATTTTGTCATTCTTTGTTTTCCAATCCGGAGAGGAAAAGGCTTCTTTGTGAGTTAGAGGTTCAGCCATGCGTTTTAATGAAACATTATCTTGAACATAAAAGCCCAACAAATGGGTATTTGGGCTTATAAATTCCACTTTTAGCCCGTGTAGTCATTGGATGGATATTTTGAACCTGTGATAGGCTTGGGCTGGCGAATGATGAAGATGAATTTTCAACAGAATCGTCTATCGGATCAGAATCGTCTATCGGATTAAGAGAAGATCCTATATTATTTGATGGAACCATGGTAGTTAGTGGCACTGAATTGTTAGCAACTTGTTCCTCAGAAGAAGTATTCGGTGAAACGGAGACAACCTTTGAAGGATTGATAACTAGAGGAATACCTGCAATATCATTATTAAGATTGGTTCTCCGTTGAAGAAAACCATTAGCAAAGGGAAAAACCTTTGGGTCAAACACAACATGGCGAGAAGTGTATATGCGACCAGAAGAACTTAGACACCTGAAACCTTTTTGTTGGGATGCATACCCAAGAAAGACACATTGTTGACTGTGAAAAGAGAACTTGTGATCATTGTATGGTTTCAGACAGGGATAGCAAGCACAACCAAAAGGTTGAAGATTTTTGTAATCTGGCTCTGTTTTATATAACTTAAACAGAGGTGTTGAGTCTTTAAGCACCGGTGTGGGCATTCGATTTATTAGAAAGATAGCAGTCTGGAAAGCCTCCATCCAGTAGTTAAGTGGCATTTTAGCTTGAGCTAATAGAGTCAAACCAGTCTCCACAATATGTCGATGCTTCCTTTCGGCCCTTCCATTTTGTTGGGAAGTATAGGGACAAGTGTACCGCATTTGAATACCATGAGAGTTAGCAATTGGAACAAATGGTTTAAATTCAGTTCCCATATCACATTGAATTGCTTTAATTTTAGTGCCAAATTGGTTCTCAACAAGTGCCCGAAAATGATTGAATGCGACAATTGCGTCACCTTTATGCTTGAGAGGATATAACCAAGTGTATCTGCTGTAATCATCAATGAAATGGATATAAAATCGATGACCGGAGGTTGATTGAACAGGAGAAGGACCCCATAAATCAGTGTGAATTATATCAAGAGGAGCCAGAGCATGAGAACTTGATGAAGGAAATGGTTGATACTTAGATTTTCCATATTGACAAGCTTCACAAAAATCATATTCATTATGCTTAAGCTTGACATTACATTTATTCAAAATGTGACTAAGCACTGTTTTACCAGGATGTCCTAACTTCCGATGCCACAAAGAGAAGTCATGACTAGATTTAATAGACTCAAAATGGACTTGAGCAGAATGATCGTTGCTTTGGGCTTCATTACTGATCATCGGATATAGCCCCTGCTTTGGTTTCCCTTGCATTAGAAGTTGTCCTGTCATTCGATCCTTCACATAGCAACCAATGTCATTAAATTCAACAGTAACAGGATTGTTCTTAACCAATTGAGACACACTCAAGAGTTTCTTTGTAGAAGATGGCACTACCAAAATCTTATTAAGATTTATATTAGAGGATAATTTCTTTGATCCAATTGCTTGAACAACGGTCTTTTCACCAGTACATGTGTTAAGATGAAACTTACCAATGGCAGAAGCTTGATCAATATACTCAGCAGAAGGAGTCACATGGTAGTTGGCTCCACTATCCATATACCATGCCGGATCGACGTTGCCAATGAAGCATAATTTATCGACCTCCATCATCGCATAGATAGTAGCACTTTGAGATATCATGACCAGGACGCTTACAATAGTGACAATAAGGACGACGTTGATTACGTCCACGAGCGGAACGACCACGTCCACGAAAGTTTGCACGAGGTCCTTGAAAGTTTCCATGAGATCCTTGACTCCCTCGCCAGTTTCCTTGTGTAGTATTGGAATCACTCCAGGATGAAAAATTTTGTCTAGAAGTGGTACCACGTTGAAAAGTAGCACCACGTTGTGCTATGTTCGCGGTGGTTCAATGCTAAGACTAGCAAATTGATTTAGTTGTTCAGCTAGGCTTTCAAAAGCAAGTAAATGAGCTTGAATATCAACCCAAGAAAGATGAGTTTGATCAATTAATTTAACAACTATAGCATTATATTCAGAATCCAAACCATTCAAGGTATGAATGATAAGTTCGTCATGTGGTAACGGAGCTCCGGCGAGTGCTAGCTGATCAGCAATGGTCTTCATCTTGTTTAAAAAAATCTTCCATCTTCATTCCACCTTTCCTTGTTCGATGCAGATCTCGATTTATATACCATAACTTTGGCTTTGGTTGAAGCACCGACAAGAAGAGAACGCGCTTGACCCATATTTCCTTTGCGGTTTTACAGTGCAAAAGTTGAGCTCCAACTTCGACGCTCATGGTATTACGAAGCCAGCCTACAAGAAGACGATCAGTAGCATTCCAGTCTTCAAAATCTGGATTTACTTTCATCCCAGCACCATCTGAGATGAGATGAGGAGGTGGTTTTGTTGAGCTATCAAGATGGCTTTCTAGCTTATTACCCTCTATAATGGGTAAGACAATAGATTCCCATAGCAAGTAATTACCACGGTCCAGCTTGACCGAGTTTACCTGATTGAATGAGTTGAACATTGGATTAATTTTGGAGACATTGTTGATAGAGATAGTAGTCGGTGTTGCTGAAGCAGCTGAGGCAGTAGGTTGGGTGTTTGAGGGATCAGAAGAGGCAGACATTGTGAATGATTTGAAGAGGAGACGTTGCTGGCTCTGATGCCAAGATAAAAAACAGAGCAAATATTCTGAATGGCCTTTCTCAATAGTCAGGCACTCTCACTTCACTATATATTTATAGAATTGGTGCTATACAAATATAAAGCTGATACATAATTGACAGATGTAATATGACAGCAATACATAGTGGACATGACAGAATATTATGGAGAGAATGGAGGGAATATTACAGCGAAGAATTGGACAGGATATTGTGGATGACAGAGGGAATATTACAGTGAAGGAATAAAGTGGACTAGACACAATTATGTTGAAAGGATAAAAGGAATCTGTCGGACAGCTAAGTATAATGCAGAAGATATGATAAAATATTTATTTTCTAACACACTCAGCTCTGATTTACTGTACTCATCCAATGTTTATGATTGCGTTGTCCTCGTATTCCATAGACCAGTACCAATCTTGCAGGCTATCCCATCACCATCTCTGACACTCACTGGCTATGATCCCCACATGAGTTGAAAAAGTCGTAATTTTATAGATTATGGGCAGATTTTTTTTTTTTTTTTTTTTTTTTTGTTACAATTATGGGCAGAATCTTTATTAACTGAATTGATACTGGTTGGTATTCGGTTCCCTGGTCAATTTACAAGTTCATTCAAAATCAATATATCAAATATCAATGCCATCTATGTATTACACTCCATCCGGTCATTATTTAAACTTTAAAGAGACAAATAATCAATTCCATATAAATAATCAAAGCCTTCGACACTCTTTCTTGAAATTTTATCTATGCTCAAGACAATGAATTTCCCTCATAAATGGATTGATTTAATTATGCAATGTATCACCAGGCTATACTTCATGGTCAAATCACAAGCACAATTTGTCCCTCAAAAGCTGTAGTGAGGCAAGGAGGTCTTTTATCTCCTTATATCTACATCCTATCTGTAAATGTTTTATCATGCTTGCTCAATGCATTTGAAGATTCTAGTCACCTTCAAGGAATTAAGATATGTCAGTGTTCACAACCTATCTCTCACTTATTGTATGCAAACCACATAGTGTCTGTTTAGATTAGCAGTAGAAATTGTTTTTTCCAACGTAATTTACGATATACAAGAAGTTTGTACTTTGTAAAAGGAGTTTTGTTTGGACTTACATAAATAAATGTGTTTTTCTATCCTATGTCTTCTTCTTTGAAAGAATTGACACTAGCTTTAATTCCATTAAAGCTTCTTTGGGTCTGTACAGTCTTTGGTCAGGACAGAAAATAAACCGTGCCAAATCCTTGGTCATCTTCAATCCTAATATCCATCATAGGCTGAAAATTCATTACTCTCAATTTCTTGGAGTTGGATTCACAGATCGTTTGGGGAAATATCTAGGGACTTGGGTCGATCCAGGTAGAAGAAAATCACAGGTTTATGATCAGGTAATTAATTCCATAGAAAAACGAACAGCAACTTGGAAAGGCAGGTTGCTTTCACGGCGGGCTTCCCAGCTTGCATTGATAAGATCTGTGCTTCCTGGTATTAATATACATGTTTTATCACGTATCAAGCTCCCTATGTATATACGCAACCAAATTGATTCTAGATGTGCTATTTTTTATTTGGGACGGGAACTGAATTCATCTTAAGAGCAGGGACTTCCTCTTTCGTCTAGCAGCAGAAGGAGGATTGGGCTTGAGATCAATGAATCAAGTAAATATTCCTTTTAGCTAAACAAGTTTGGCGAATTTCTTCTTCTCCACCTGGAACTTTGCTTGCAGAGACTCTGAGATACAAATACATTGACTTGAATAGTGCTTCTTTGGTTAAACTGCCTTACAATTCTTCTTAGGATATGGAAAGGAATTCACAATTGTGCTAGCATAATTACTGATCACCTGAAGTGGAGAGTTGGATCTCGTTCTGCTATTAATCTAAACCACCCGAAGTGGTGGCTCATGCAGTCTGGATCTATTGCTGTTAGTTCTATTCATACAGGAAAGGATCTATGACTATTACTGCGTCTTCCTTCCAGCTGGTGCCCAGTTAGATGGAATGCCCCTTTGGTCTGATCTCTTTACTCACAGGATATTACAAATCTCATCCTCCAGACTCCACTTCCCTTTTCCAATATCCAAGACAAATTAGTTTGGAATTTGAACCCATCGGGTGATTATTCAGCTAGCAAAGGATATCATTATATTGCTTCTCATAATTCTCCAGTTATTGATGCTTTCTGAAAATTCCTGTGGTCACTTTCTCTGCCAATGAAAGGCTTGTTGCTTGTGTGGAAAATTCTCAATGAGGCTCTACCGGTTGAGGAAACTTTGATCAAACACCATCTTAATGTTAATGGTAGTTAATTGCCCTTTTGGTTGCTCATTTCTAGAGACATTGCATCATTATATTGTTAATTGTCCATTTGTGAAAGCTGTTTGGTTTCGTGGTCTCTCTGTTTCTCCTCCAGTAAATAATTTTGAAGACTTCAAGACTTGGCTGAAAACAATTATAATGAAATTATTTGAGGGTGGTCAGGATCTAATGCTGATTAAAGTCTTTAAGCTTCTTTCTGTCGTATGGATGAATAGGAATCTCCATTCACAAAGGTCAAAAGGTTAGTCCTGTTGCAGTTATCAAAGAAATTGAAGCTGCTGCCTCATCATTATGCTCCTTGGCCTTTTCTTCGGAATGTTCTCAGGATATTACAACTTCAGGTTTAATGGAAGAAACTCATGTTTAATTTAGATGAGACTGATTCTAGTGGGTGGTGTATTGTTATGGAGAAATATAATGAGGGCCGCCCCAAATTGTGTCAATCTTGGATATGTTTTCAAGGGGATCGAGCTGGCTATACAATCCATTTTGTGGAAGAAATCACATGGCCAAGAAATTCTTGCAATGAAATGTTTTAAATCTTCTCTTCAATAGATAATTAGCTGCAGCCTTTTTCAATCATCAGTCAGACACCTACAAGTAATTTATCTTAAGAAGCAGATTATGCCGAGGAATGGCTACAAGGCAAATTCAGCAAATTTATACTCAGGCATTTGTTTCTTTTTGAAATTCTCTTCCAAACATTTTACTACAGTAGATCACATTCATCGTAATGTCTTTAATTCTCTATAATCATGTCATGTAATGATTGTAGAATTATGATGTACAGTCTTTTTATGTAATGGATTTGATCATTTTTTTAAAAAAAAAGGATAAATAATTAATTTGGGGATATTAGTGAGGTTAGTTTATTTAGTTATTTATAATAAATGTGTGTTGGTTTTCCTAAAAATAATATTTTTCATCGCATTGTAATTACCCTTAAATAAGAAACCCTTTTCTACCAACCATCAATTAAGAAAAATTAAAATTTAAGATGTAAGGTGCATTAAAGTGCCAAAATGAACCCATGTCTGGTTTTTATATTTACAGCAAGATGAGGCACGCAGTATAAAATTTAAAATTCTTAAAAACTGTATAAAGTATTATTTTTTACTGCATTATCTCATTTTATTTTATTTTTATGTTTTCATTTTTGAAAAAAGTTATATTTTGGTTTATATGTTCTTTTATAAGTTGAATTCTTCGTCCCCGGCTCGTTTCATTTGCAGGGGTGATCGAGTTTCACGTGGGTCCAAAATCCTTCGGATTGATTTTCTTTTTCAACCATAATAAAAAATTGTACTTTTGGAAAAAATGTCAAGTGATTCAAATTTAAGAAATTATATACACAAAAATATTTTTTAAAAAAAGCCTTCATCATTTTTAATAAAAATATAAACTAACTTTGGTTTATGTTTAAATTCCGTGGTTGAAGTCTTCCCCATCTTGCTTTTATAGTTTAGTACTCATACATGTCATTTTTATAAAGGTAGTCTTTAATATAAAGAACAAATCCTATCTATCTAAAATTTTAAGCTGACCTTTCCATTTTAACTCCCATTACGTATAAGTCGTTTATTATTTCTATAATAAATTTTTACTCATTATTTATTTATATATATATATATATATACATACATTCTTTCTAAATAAGAGTCTAATTAGAAAGTCAGGTATATAAGTTATACATTTATACACAATTTTAATAATTATTCTTTATAAAAAGAACTAGAGGAGTAAGGTTATCAAACTCGCGATTTTTAAACTCGCGATTTTGACATAAACTCGCGATTTCGAATCGTAAACTCGTAAGAGTTTATTTTTATTATTTGATCCGAATAAAGTTCGTTGATCTTGGTAAATTTTTAATCAGATAAATGGCAATTAATATGGGTAAAATTAATACAATCTCAGAGTTTATTTTTATTATTAAATAGGTATTAGTGTATTACTAGTGTATAATTAAACAATTAAAATATAAAAATGACAATAATTTGATTTACATATATTTTAAATATAAATAATTGAAATTAAATTCATCGGCATTCATCATTTATCATATTTAATAAAGAAATTTCTACAACAATTTTATATAAAGTTCGTTGAAAGACGATTAAATCAAAAAGTTAACATGAATTTAAGAGTAAGTTAACACGGTTTTATAAGTTAAACGTAAAAAACGGTAAACTCGGTGTATAAACTTGTGAGTTTAAGCGAGTTTATGACTAACACGAGTTTACTACTAACTCGACTCGTTTTTATAAGGTAAAAACGTAAAAACAGTAAATTCAGAGAGTCGACTCGCGAGTTTAACAAAAATGAGAGAGAGTATAATTTTTAAAGTGTGTGTGTATATATATTTATATGTCTAAACATTTTCAGTACGTGTTGGGTCATTGCAGCCTAACTCTAAACACATTCTTTAAAACCTTTTAAATTGTAAGACTCTGAGTTCAACTCTATAAACATGTCAGATGTGGGGGTCATAACAAAAAATAATTTTGAACTATTTTAGAGCCTGTTTGTCAGTCGTGAAAGTTTTTACTTTTTAGGTAGAAATGGTGGATATTCAGAAATTTTGTTAAATCGATATTTGCCTCAAAATTGTTATAAAAAAAATGGGCAAAATCGCTCTAATTTGTTCAAAAAAACTAACGTTGAACGTTACTGTTTTCAATCTAAATATAAAATATAGTTGACTTTTTAAGATGATATTAAGAAAGTTATTTAAATTACTTTAAAGTATTTAAGTTTATCGTTTATTCTTCAAACTATCTTGCTTAAATTGTAGACTAATATACTCTTTTGGTCTTTAATATAAGACATATGTCTTAATTTAATTATATTAATGAAATTAGTTAAATTAGTTTATATGACATCTATTGTCAGAACACACACGTTACTCATATCTCTTAGTTCCCTCATTATATTCCCCACTTGATTATTGTGGAGAGAGTATCATTGGGGTACATGAAGAAAAAAATTTAGAAATAAGGTAACTATATCTTATATTTAAGAGTAAGATCAACTCCTTAAATATATCTTATATTAAGAACTAGAGGAGTATAATCATCAATAACGAACAATTAGTGCTCAAATTTTAAAAGTACTTAATTAACACGCATAAACAAATAACTTACCAAGAACTTCTGAACACATATCTACGTTGCTCCGTGAGAATCTCGTCCCATAGCGGTCCAAGCTTGAGTGTAGTTATTCGGAATATTTGGGTCGACATGAAAGTCGCCACGAGATTATCGCACAAATCTGAAACAGATTATCATCAAATATTAGCATACAAACCAATCTCAAAAGAGAATTGTAACATTAAGTACTTCGCACGACTTACTCGTTGCCTTTAGTGAGATCCAAAGAAACCCTGTCTACCGATTTCTTGATCCCGCATAGGTGTATGGGAGGAACTAACGTCCACCGACGGGCTCGAAGCGCGAAGTGTCTTTAAGGAAGAAATGTGAAATATTGAAGATTTTGTACATAGATGGTTTCCAAGAAACGAAACATATGTAAATCAATCGAAAGGTAAAGTAAACTTCATTGTCCCTTTGCCGTGAATCGAGTTAACTTGCCGGTGATGACGATGTATAAAGTGATGGTGAAGATGACAAATATCCAGACGGGGACGAAAAAAAATCAAATAGTGGCATCCGGCCGAGCCCTCGTCTCCATATGGGTGGTTGGCGTCGCCCTACCCCTAACTATAGTAATGGATTGCAGGATAACCACCGCCAAATCCACTACCCGAACGTCCTCCTGATGCTCCATCTCGAACACTTATAGACATAATGTCAAAAAATATAAAAAAAGAAAGATATTTGGTTAATATGACAAAAGTAACACAAAGTATGTAGTATAACATATCGTCATAAACAAAGAACTAACGCAAATCAACCGACGATTCATGTTCATCGACATCTACTTGCATATCCTCATTCGCTACTCATAGTCCGAACTCGTTATTCACTATCGAGAAGCTCATTTCGCCATCCTCATCGTGGTCGATTTCTAAGCCGTCAATTGTATAGGAATCAACTCTAACTCCACACGAAAATCAAAGAGATTGCTTGGTACCGTCATCGAAGATGTTTATGGGCAAAGACATGTTCCACATCGACTTGGAAAGGTTACGCATACTTTGTCGTTTGATCCGGCTCTTTCGACTTTGGTATAATATTTCAGTGCTTTGGTTTTAATAACTCCGTCCACCTGGCGAGATGTAGGGTATGGTGTATAGTAAACACATTCCGCCTTCGTTGAGCAAGGATGAAGGGGTATAACCAAATTATATCTCCTTTTTGTCCATTGGACCTCAATATTTCCAAGTTTGTCCACTTTTGTCCCACACGATTGTTATCAAACCACTCACACTTAAACAGGGTCACCACCTTGTCCCACCGGTAACTTAACCGAATTATCTCAACTAACTTCTGACAATGATCAGTCACTCTCCACCCCGTCAACTTGGTCACCTCGACAATATACACCGTGAATTGCAACATAGTGTACTACTGCGTTCGCGTCCAGCGCTTACCGTCGATACCCATTGATTATATATTTGTTGCATCGATAGCTGTCATTGCAGCTCCATAAGATAAACTCCACGCAACTTTCGGGATCTGATGGATTTTCTAAGAAATATGATCGAAACCATTTTGGAAACTCGTAACTAGTGAATTGATCAACTTGGGACACCTAGATTGAAGGATTTCGATCAGACTCCGATTAGGGAAAAGTAGCGCCCAACAAAAACTTTAAGTTAATACTTTAATACTTACCGTAATAGTAAACAACAAAAAAACTTACCGAGGGTGTACTTGGCGGCCTCTTGAGTTGTTTAGAATGTACCACTCAAAGAACTCGTTTATCTTTTCCACAAGAGTTGACTTCCAACGTTTTCCCACGACTCGCCCCGGAAAATTAAATATTGACTTTTGATCCCTCAGTATCCACCCGCAAGATCATCGTTACGAGGTACCTCTCCATCTTGACATCATTTCAAAGGGGGATAATAGTATGACGCAAATTTTGCGGCTTTCTTCGACTAGATAAGTGATAGATCCTTGATACCTTGTATTTTTATCGTGGCTTAAGCCGTACGTAGAAACCTACATGGAATATCGAGTATTTATAAACTCCAAGTACCATGCTCCGGTCAATTAATAACAACGCGAAATCAAATATATTACCTCTCAAACGGATAATCCAATTATATTGTTGCGGTCCTCCTACCTTTGCTTCATAGGCCAAGTGAGCAAAATGTTCCATTGAGTCAAAAGAAGCTAGGAGGAAAACACCATCTCTAACTTGCATAGCGTTATGGATATGCTTTCGTATCAGTGTCAGTAACTTTTCAACATTAAGCTCTAAAGCACAAATTTCTCTAAAGAACATGGAAAACTCCGTTAGAACATACCATACATGGTTCGGTAGTGCTTTGAAGGCCCACGGCAACAATCTCCGGAAAAACATGACAATCATGACTCTTACATCTTGCTCAACTTCACCTCGTACATGTCGACACATTCTTCCCGGTTGACGCATAACCGTCGTGAGTTTCGCATCTTTAACTCAACTCGCAACAATTCTAAATTCTGCTCTTTAATGAATGTATCTGGCGCTCCGGGTTTGGAAATTCGTCAGTGCCATTTTCCACCAAATGCAAAGTGTGCCTTCTACAAATCGCTTCGCGTCCAATCTTGCGTTGACTGCCATCTTCCGTCTTGCCCTTGGTGTCCATCACGTACAGAATATTGCAAAACACATTCCTCTCAATATGCATGACATCGAGGTTGTGTCTTAACAATTGATCTTTCCAATATGGTAGTTCCCGTAAGATCTTGCGTTGTTCCGATGATGAGCAATGCCGTACCTCCGAGGTTCGCTTGAAGCGGCGCCTTTCGCGGGACACTCCGGAATGTGTCTGATTTTGTCCACGTATTTTTTCCACTTAAACGACCAGTGGATCTCGTTCGACAAAGATTCCGCGTAAGTCTTTTCTATTTCTCCTAAACGGATGATCGGGGGGTAGGAATCGTCGGTACTGTCAAACACGCTGACTGCTATGTGTTCAAGCTAAACCCCATGTTGTTCAAGACATACGGCATGCGGAGCTTTCAGAAGCGTTGCAGCCACGCTAACATCCCATAGGCGGAAATCATTTTATCGTCCACATTAAGGCGGCCGCGTAGGTGAAATTCTCGACTTAATGATATATCATACGTAAGAACACCTTCACTCCACAACATTTTCAGCATCCTGCCTATCAAAGGCCTCGAGGTACACATCTATCTTCTTTTGGGTTCGACGGCCCGAGATTAACGCAAGGAAGATAAACTCTCTTCTCATGCACATAGAAGGTGGAGGTTGTACGGAGTCACGATGGTGACCGGCCGGGGAATAGTGCTCGTATTGTTGAAAGAGCGAACCCATCCGAACATAGACCAAGACGAACATTACGGATCCATAGCAAAGAAAGGATTAGCCTCGTCAAATTTACTTAAGCTTCGGCATCGCATGGATCGTCACAAAGTTTTCATCCCTACGATGCTCCCGGTGCCATCTCATGAGCAGCTGTTTGTTCGGATGCATCTGATCTCGTAAGTCCGGGCGCGGAGGAAAGTACCACATCTTGTGCATATTGGTGTTTTTCCCTTCTTTCCCACAACTTTATATCTGTCGTCTCCATTGCAATTGCAATTGGTCACCGTCGTCCTTTGTAATACAACATACATCGTCCTGGGGCAGCAATGGATTTTCACATCCAAGCCCAAGCTCTTTCACCTTTTTTGCTTGGTAAAAGTCCTTGACAAATTATTGTCTTTGGGAACAACCTTACCTTACGATCCGCATCATTTCGTCAGAATTCCTCTCGCTCATATGGTGATCAGTCCTCAAGCTTAGTGTTGCTAGGGTAGCCGATAGCGATGAATATTCACTATTTTCAAAGTGTTCGCAACCTTCCCATAACCCGACAGCTTCTTGAAGCGTTTTTATAGAACCTAGCGGCTTAGGATGAGGATCCTCACCCATGTTTGATGGTTGAGGATGGTACCCTAGCTCTCCTCTCCCATGTATGACGGTTCCTAAGATGAGTACGGATCAAAATATTGGCCGATCGACGGGTCCCGCGGCATCCATAACCAACCGCTCATATTGATTAAGGTTTTCTCGATGACTACTCATCCCGTAATAACCACTCCGGTCCGTGGGACTTCGCCATGAAATTCAACGTTCATAATCTCTAATGAATCCCTTTTGACACAAATGAATTCGACCTTGTCGCGTCTGTAAATCTTAAACAATTACATTTGCACAGACACCCGATCTCCTTCTTGAATTATTTGAATTCGCCAAAGCAAATTGGATGAACTTTTCCAAACCCGCCAAGAATGCTTGCGTTAGTTCTCTGTATCGTTTAGGCGATTGTACATCCAATTATATCATGGCCGCTCTCTTCCATACTTCCTAGCTAGTTCAGTTACTACCCTAATTAACTTCTCAACATACCACAAATATATATATATATATATATAAAAGTCATATCTCATCCTACCAATTGCCACTTAATCAAGAAAGCGAAAAAGAAACACATGCATTGAACAAAGAACATATTCCCACAGTTAAACTGCAGAAACGAGGATAGCACACCTCGTAACATGGGGACATTCATGGAGTGAAGCGAACAAAGAATAAAATACTAAGTATTTTGGAGTTTAACATATATGGGCTAGATCAAAGGAATTACATAACATTTAATCAAATTTATTGTATAACTTGTTAAACATAGATTGAAATAAAAAATTTAAATTAAAAAATTTATTCTACTAATTTTTATAAAACATACAAATGTGATTATTCTTCAATGTCACACCTTCCTCATCCTCGCTGACATTAATTAATTAATTTGCCTTTATCCCTAAATTTTATTTCCAAACACTTCATTTTTCTAGTTTCAACATCATCCTATTTAAATATTTATGTATCAATATCATCTAATCAAAATCTTAATACAACATATAATATGATTAGATAACTTATTTAGCTTTATTAGTTTTTCACACAAAAATCAACTTTAGTTTTATATTTAGATGGAAGGAGTAATATTTAATTTTAACCGTCATAGGTAGCAATGTTTATTTTTTAAAACTTTTAAAGTATTATTGATCTAAGAATAACTTTCAGATATATACAACATTACAGCTGTTACGTGAAAACATTCAAAGTAAAATTGTAGCTTAACATATATATATCGAATGGACACAAGCAAGTTTTCTTGTGTTTAATGTTTCTATTTTTATTGTAATTTTTTTTCTTGTCACATTTACATAAAAATAAGTCAGTTCTACTATAAAAAAAAGATAGAGAAAATTTTAGTACCCACCTACTTTTATGTGAGTGTGACAGAAAAAAGATTTATATAATAAAAGAAGAAACATTAAACCCACTTTTATATCACACACACACCCCACTCTGATCTTATTTATAAGTCTCTTTTGACCAAATCACACATACCAAAGAGAGGTAGTTAACTCAATAATTATGGAGTGAATTTTCAATTTTACCCTCACTGATGAATGAGTACCTTTCAACTCTTTCTATGTTTATTGGTACAATTAATATAAATTGTCACAATCTTATTTATTTGGTTAAAAGAGACTTATAAATAAGACTGAATTTTTTGGTTAAAAAAGATTTATATATATAAAAACATTCACATTATACTTTAACGCTCTGAGTTTGTTGTGCTTTTAAAAGGAGTCTGTTATGCTTTTAAAGGAAAACTGAAAGGGACCGTCTTTAATGAGGCCCCACCATGAAATCCATGCACGTTTAGTTTTACCATCTCACGCGAATAGCCACCGTTCTAGTGCTTTCCCACAAAACCAAAACTCTCCAAAGTTTTATATTCACTCACTTGTTTTTTTGGTATAAAATTGGGGCATTTAAACCCTTAATTATCCAAATCTTACCATTTTCTTTCTTGTTTTAATCCAACAAACACCACTTAATATATATAATAACATATATATACATGCGGCAATACTTTTTCTGGTATAGAAAAATCCAACAAGTTATATATTTAACTTATTGCTAGCATATATCGTACACCATATATTCATATCAACTCGTATAACTCTCACTCTTTAGACACAAAATGAATTAAAATAAAATAATATATAATTTTCGAAGGCAAATTATTTAAAAAGAGTAGTAAAGAAAGTTTATTTCTTTATATTGTCATGTAAACATGCACTCTCCTTTCTGTCCTTAATTTTTATAATATTAAATAAAATTAATGGAGTTACTTAATATGATATGTATTTTCTAAAACACCTAATCATCTTTCTTAATTTCCCAAACTCTTTGATTATTGTTGACGGGGTAAGGATAAATTAGAAAAAATTAATAAATATAAAAATTTTATTTTATATTTAAGATTAAGATCGACTATATTAAATATAGTTATATTAAGAGTGGAAGATTGAGTAATATAAGATATAGGATGGGTCACGCGGCTGCCATGGCACGTGCCCCTCACCAACCATAGCGTCAACAGAAAGCTCACCGCAATCACTTCGCCATTCGCCAACCCCTCACGAGACTAACGTGCACTCCTCCGCATATTATTCCCCGTAACCTTCACCTTCACCTTCACCTTCACCACCACCTCCACACCGCTTATCTCTCTTCCTCTCTCACTCTCTCTCCTCCTTACTTCTCCTCATGGCTGACCCTCGGCGTCATCCTTCTTCCGCCGCCTCTTCCACCCCTCCCTGCGGCGCCTGCAAATTCCTCCGCAGGAAATGCATCGCTGGCTGCATCTTTGCTCCCCACTTTAGCTCCGATCAGGGCTCCGCCCGCTTCGCCGCTGTCCACAAGGTCTTCGGTGCTAGCAATGTCTCTAAGCTCTTGCTTCATATTCCCGTCAACCGCCGCCGCGAAGCCGTGGTTACCATATCCTATGAGGCTCAAGCTCGCTTGTCCGATCCTGTCTATGGCTGTGTTGCCACTATCATGTCTTTGCAACAACAGGTTGTTAATTTCAAAGGAGGAAAAATTCATGTGCATGTGTCCTCGTTATTTTATGATCCAAATTAAAACAGTTCATCCTTTAGTTAAGATTTGATTATTTTTGGAGCTAACATTATCTTAGAGGCAAGATTTTAAATTCAGAAAGTCTATCTGAAAGTATTACCAGTGCCCTTGGTTGAGATTACCAGAAGGAAGACTTGGACTCGAACAAAACTCGAGAACCACGATAATAAGGAAAGAAGCATGCTTAATTAATTTAAGCTGTGAATTCTCGGGTCAAGCTTTTGCATGAATCGAGATCATCATCTTCCTGATTTCTCTGCCAAAATATGTCAAGCTTTTGCAAATTAAATGTTTTACTGATCACTACGTGTCATCACCCACAATCCTATAACTTCACACCGATCGAGATGAGCAACAAGAAAATGATTTTTTTTAACGAACTTGATTGATTTAAGCTGTGAATTCAGGTGGAAACCAAAAGAACTAAATCATTTAATCTGTGAATTCATCAGGTGGCATCTCTGCAAGCAGAGCTAGGGATTGTTCAAAGTCAGCTGATGAACAGTAGGTATGTATTAGCAAGTGCTGTGCAGCCGCAACCAAACATGAACATAGGACTCCAATCAGCGTACTCCAACAACAACAATTCATGTGCTTCGACCAATCTCATGAACATGAGCAGCAGCTTCAGCTTTTCTGGTTTTGACCTAGCAATGGAGGCACCACCTTCTTCCCACAGCTTGGACCCTACTCTTCAATTCTCTCGCTTGTCCCAGGACGACGAAGACGATGAACAAGATAGCAGGATTCCCCATGTTTTCAACCATGACATCCTTCACCCTTGATCGCTTTACACCCATTTTTGTTTGTTTATTATTTATGCATATATAGTAATTAATTAGTTATATCTTCTGTAATACAAGAGCAATTAATGAAAGCATCCTTTGTCCATCAATAATATTTTGTGATTGACGATGTAGTTCGTGTGTCAATATAGAGCAATTTTTAGAGGGCGACACTGCAACAAGTGACTTGGAAGTTTTAGTGGAAATTGGACATAAGGTTTCTTCCAACACTTCTGATAATTTTCATGCTTGGCGTGTTAATATTGTCTAAGAACTGAATCCTAGATTAATTAAGATCTGTTTCAATGAACTTAAACAACGTATAACTCCTGTATAAAGCTTTGTAGATAAGTGGGGGTGATCGAGAAACTTCAAAGGTTCAATTTCAGCATGCATGCGTGAAGTTGGCCATTATATTGCAGGGGAACATGCAAGATATATTTGCTAGGAATACGTACGCACATTCCAGTACTTTATCATAAGCAGAACCCAAATAAAGAATGGAACCAGTTTCTCAATAAGCTAGTCAGGAGGAGGGGGAGCTCATCTTATTTGGGCCGTCCAATTTTTTTTTTTTTTTTTTATATATAAATTTTAATAGGTAAAGAATCTAAAATAAAAATAATCTCTTAATTAACATTTTGTTAAACAAATTATTTTTTCATTTAAAAATCACAAGTTAAAAAACAAAAATTGACCATTCAAATCTCTTTTAGACGGTTCAGATGAGACAAGCTCTCCTTACTAAAGATGAGTAGGGAAAAATTGTTCCGGTAAAGAATGGGTCCTAGGAAGCTCATTCACCGGATATAGCAAATATACCGGTGGGAAAAATGACTTATAGAGTTATAGTCAATCTGACTTGTGGAAAAGTCATATTGGATAAAAGTAAGGCAGTAAAATCTGATTTATGTTTAGATTATCAGTAACATAAGTAGCTTTTATAATTTAAACTTATAATCAATGCAATCTGAAATATTTTTTAGGGTACTGACTGGTATTTAAAAAATACTTCTAGATACTGAATGATACTAAAAAAAATACTTTATGATCTTAAAAATGTATTTTAGGATCTTGAAAAAATTATTTTTAGTATCATTTAGTACCTTAAAATATATTTTAGGGTACTGAGTGGTACTAAAAATATACTTCAAGATATTGAATAATAATAAAAAAAAAAATACCTCATGTTCTTGAAAAAATAATTTAGCGTCTTGAAAAAATTATTTTTAATACCAGTTATTACTCATTACCCTAAAAAAAATTTAGGATACTGAATGGTACTAAAAATATACTAAATAGTACTAAAAAATACCTCATGATTTTAAAAAATTATTTTAGGATCTTAAAAATGAGATCAAAAGCTCTTAAAAATAACTTTTTAAATAAGTAACTTTTGATCCATACGTCTTATCAACCAAACATTACAAAAAAAATCCCACAAGTCTAATGCGCACAGTACATAACCCAATTAGGCACCAAACATATTCCCACACGTAGTTTGCTGCTTGACTATTCAGCTACACGTACGCCATGTCAAATGACAGGGCCGTAGACCACATCAAAACCCTACGGCGCACGAAGGACCCTTTTAACATTTCTTTTTTAGGGACAATAATCCCTATAACATCTTATTTACAACAATATTTTTTAAAAAACAAAAAAGTTTTCTAATCTTCCTCTCCTATTTTATGATATTTTCAGTTGAATATTACCAATTCACGAAAGGGGTTAGATTTGGTGGAAAATGCTACTCCATTACAATATAGCAAAACAAGATTCAAATCCCCGTAAACAGAGGCGGAACTACATACAAGGTTGGGGGCAAGTGCCCCTTAATTGAGGAATTGGATTTTTTTTTAAAAAAAATAATATATGTTTGAATAATTGCTTACTCTTAAATTAAATGTTCATCCTTAATACATTAAGACTGCATTTCGTAATCGGATGAGGATGAATGGTTGAATGATTGTTTAGTGCTTTATATTAAAAAAGATGTATTTAAAAAAGATTGATAATAGAGATAAGGGCGAAAATACTGCGTAGAACTTTTTTACGCCGAGGAAGCCTACCACCACGTCTTTTGTAGGCAAAAATACACATTTGAACTTGAAACCAGGAGCAAAAACACCACCACAGTTAAATTGCTTTAACAGATGTTAAGTACCTTATGAAAATACCTAAATACCCCTCAACTGTAAAAAAAACGCCATCACCCTCCAACTTTCATCCTCTGCAACTCTTCCATATCGAAGAAGAGTGATGATACCCAAAGCTCAACGTTAGTCCTTCGGCATTCACTCCCATTCCAGTTATAGAAATTATAAATATCAAAGATTACATTGATACGCTGTAATTTCAAGCTGCTTCATTCCTTCAGTGCCAAACACCACAAAAACAAAACTTACAGTGTTCGAAGCCCCAGTGCCAAACACCACAAAAACAAAACTTACAGTGTTCGAAGCCCCAGGCCGAGGGCGCTCGAAAGGAGCTAAAGAAGCCAACATTTCCACAAAGAATCATTGAAGCAAAGGCATTGAGTCTGAGTTCAAATCCAAGCAAAACCAATAACCAAAATGCTCAACATTTCAATCAATCAAAATCATTCCAATCAACACCTCACAGATTGGCTAGTGAGCTCCAACAGCAAATCAAAGATCTGACCCCAAAATATGGAAAACTCTAAAAGCTTTGGATTCGATGGAACACGCGAATCAAATCACTTCACTTCAATTTCCCAATCACTTCCTCTGATTTGGGCAATGAAATAAAAACGAACTTTAAAAGTCGGTCAGAAATTTATGAAAAGAATGAATTAAATTGAGATTGAATGTCAAAAGAGGGGTCTTTTGAGATCGATTCCAATGGGCCCCAAGTCACCAAATTCCATCGCATCCAAGTGCCCAAAATCACTAGTACAACCCTGTTCTTCCCCACAGGCCACATCCGGCGCAAAGAGAGACAACCGCACTCGACGATCCCGATATCGTGGGTACTCGAGAAGATAGTGTCCCTTGATTCAGATCCGCTGCTCTAGAGATCAACAAAGAAGGTCAATGCTTAGTTCAGATCTGCTGCTTCAGATTTCATCAAAGGTGGTCAACGATCCATCCAGATCCGGCGGCACTCCGGAGATCATCAGATGTGGTCACGATTGGGACGGGAGAAGATGAAGGAGGAAGAAGAGAACGGTAAATTGAAGGGCAAAAGAGGAATTTTAAAATGGTAGACAATTTTATTTTTTAAATAATGTGGGGCCCACTAACAGAAGTTAACTTCTTTTAACAGTATGAGCATTTTTGCTCTAGTTTCTGTTTTATGTGTATTTTTGTGCTAAAAAAAGCGTATGGTGTTAAAGGCCTCCTCGGGAAAACACATGTGTATTTTTTGCTTAACCCTTGATAATAAGATAATTATGATGAAATTAAAAAAATAAAACCAGAAGAATGAGCGTTGTGATTATTTTTATTATAATATATTTTTGTTATTAAAATATATGTATCTAAACTTATGGCGTCAACCCTTCATTTTAATATATGTATTTGCATTTTTAACAAGACTTAGCGCTTACTTTTCTAAAAATGAGTTTGAAAAATAATTATACATGTTATTACATCATCATTATTCACTTGATTTATGAATATTTTTTTGATATTTTTTTTTTTCTTATTTATATTCTTTTTGTTAGCATTTAAAACTTTTCTTTAAAAAAAATTGGGGGCTAGCGCCCTTTTAATTAATTTTTAGATCTGCTCATAAAGGAGAAATACCCGACAAGACTGCCTCTCCCATAGAAGAAGACGTGTCTAGGGAAAAAAAAATCGTTTGATATACATTATCATTCCAACTTTTATCAATTTATGACGTTTTGGAACGGATAACGGATTATTATCGTCTTTTGCTTGTGTTTAGCAGTTAGATACTAGAAAAACGTTTTAAAAAATACAGTCAATTATATTACAATTTAATTTAGTATTTCTCAATTATATTTCATCTAAAAAATATTCTATTTGAAAAAAACGGATTTAGTTTTCATATAATATTATACTTAATTATTTGACATCATTAGGACAAGTATAAATACTTTTCGTTTTCGTACCAAAAAGCCTCAACAACGTATCAAACAAAAAACTCACTATTTATTTTAGGCAAATGTGTAAAAATGTACATATGTTTTATCTTTGGAAGTGTCAGCACCAGATACTTTTTTTGGAGTAAAAATACACATGTGATTACGATTTAGGAGTAAAAGTCATACCACCGTTAAAATCTAACTTAACGGTGTTAATTTTGGAGTGGAGCCCACACTACTTTTGTAAAAATACCAAAATGCCCATAATTTAAAAAAAAGAAAAGAAAACACCCCCAGCTCTCGATCTGGTAGTGATGAAGAGCTTGGGATTTTTTTTTTTTTTTTTTTTTTTTTATAAAAAAAGGGATATTTTGGTATTTTTATAAAACTAGTGTAGGCCTCACCCCAAAATTAACACCGTTAAGTTAAATTTTAACGGTAATGTGACTTTTTTTACTCTTAAATCAGAATGCATATGTATTTTTAAAAAAAAAAAACACACACATTTATTTTGACGCTCAAAGATAAAACACAGCGTATGTATTTTCGACATTTACCCTTTATTTTATTCGCAGTCCGCAGCCAAGGAACAAACCGTATTGAAAACTGAGCTACTTCTAAGCATCAATCACTTCAATGCAAGGCAAAAATTGAGAATACTTCTAGTATACACATTTTCTATTTTTAAGGAATGGGTATAAAATTGAACTATTTTACATTTTTGGCCCGATTGGCTTTACCTATCTAAAATAAACAGAAACTGATTTTAAAAGGGATTTCCTCAACGCATCACCGATCAAAATGTGGTTACAAGGCCTATACCCAGTTCCTCTCCAAGCTCATCCCAAACAGGAAGCAAAGTCAAGACAACAAGAAAAGTAGCAACCACCACCAGTGTCTGTCTCCATGTTCCAACCTCCGTCACATCATTCAAGCATGGTTTCTCAGGCGTCCTCTGAAAAAGTGCATAAATTCAGTCTGAAAGTTCACACCAAATAATAATAATAACAACAACAATAATAACTTCTTGATTTTGTTATTTCCTCATAAGATGATGTTTAAATACCTGACATAATAAAACATAGAGTCCCCAAGGAAGTGAAAGAGGCCCACCAAGCTGGAGGAGCAAGGATAATCATATTGTCACTAATAATTTCAATACTAAATCAAGTGAAAAAGAAAAACACAGAAGGATGGCTGGCATGGGACCTCAGGGGGACACAGTCTAACAGTGTCGGGCAAATCATATATGATTACTTGTTCATGATTTCATGATATGATACCATAGCAGAGAAGACATACCACTCCTAATCCAAGCAACGTGTAAGTTGTCAAGCCAAAGCCAATTAATGCACCTTTTCCAAATGCACCCTGCAAAATCAAGCAACATAACTAGCATGCTCGATTCATATTACTAAAAGATCTAATGAACCAGTGGAGGCCTTCAGCCTGGTATAAATTTAGTTTAGAACAGTGATTTTCTTTTCTTTTTTTCCATTTTGACTCACGTCATTCCTATCATCACCAGCCAAATTCCAAAAATAAGAAATTGTTCAACAAGCTTTCAGTGCCAGGATAATCAGTAATCAAGTGCAAAAACCAATTGCTTCCCTTAAGCTCAATAGGTGGCGTAACACACCTGCACTGCTCTTCCACCATCAAGGCACCCCACAGGAAGCATGTTAAAAGCTTGTATTGTTAAGCCACACCTATGAGGTCATAAAAAAGGTTATAGTGATCAAATTATAAAACAAGAATAAAGTCAATGATCAACTATGACAGGAAATGTGCATTACCAGCCAGCAATTACAAGAGGATGGATTGAAACAGTTGCGGCATGCATTGCTCTGCACATTGAGAATAGCAATGGATCATAGTACACATAAGGAAGGAGCATATCTAATTATTGTGCGCAACGGGCTACAATCAACCTCCTGATGCAAAATGGGATTGATAAATATCTTTATTTTAATATAATTAGGATTTTTAAATAAAGTTATTTTATTAAGACATCTAGAATAGCTTTTATGCCAACCAAGGAAAAAAAATAAATTGGAATTAGGATTTGTTAATAAAGTTATTTTATTAGTGTGCATAGACCACGTGGAATTTCACTGCCGACCAAGGTAAAAACCAATGCCTTGCCTTGATTGTTAGCATTTTAACTCTAATCCATTAACGGATGCTGACTTATTAATTTTGAAGAGAAGATATCACAAGAACCAATTCAACATAAAGCTCACAACTTTTTAAAGACATTAAAGGCTCAAAAGCAAATGAAACTTACGTATAACCAAGTGTGGCTCTACTGATGAGTCCAAGAAACAAAGAACCTTGAAATAACATGCTAGGGACTTGCACCAAATCTCCTGTTGCAGCTGGATTTGATGAAAGTAGCAGGCCAACAGCAAACATTGAAAAAGATAGTACAGCACCAGCAAATGGACCTGCAAGTGATATGTCCACCATTGTGCTTCTATCAGGAAGAATGGATTTAAACTGCAAAAGAAAAAAAAATATCGATCATCATTTAAATATGCAAACTAGAACTTAACAAGTTTCACTCTGCCAGTTAAATTCAACTCAGAAATATTTAAATATCAATTGCACATTCCAAGTCAAATTTAAAGGAGGAAGAACTAGATCAGCTCACCTGGGTAATTGCACCAAAACTGCCAAGAGTGATGTTTGGGATGAAGTACGGAATGCTTAGTTTTACTTTCTTTGGAAAAGCTGCCAGGAAGTGTCCAAGTTCCTGCATATAGCCAAATCAATTAGGAAGACATCCAAAGAATCCAGGAACATAACTGGAAACTTGAAAAACTTGGTGATATTTTACAGAAAGTAGATTAATTAAAATAGAATTAATATGCTTGGCATGAAAATTTAAAAATACTAAAGATGTAGCTGGCCTGAGACTAAGGGCTTTTATCGGAAAATGGATCTTTGGAATCCACAAACAAACTCAATAAACTATTGATTACTAACACAATTTTCATCAGTTAGTCAGCAAATGTGAAAGGAATACTGATTTCATAATTACATCAGAGGCAGATTTATGGGAAAAGATTTTGATTTCCTAATCAGATTCATGTAAGGAAGAGTATCAGGCCAAGTGATCAGAGAACTTTTGGTCAGTTATTGTCTAATCCCAACCAACAGCTCCAAAGACAACATAATGTAATTTGTTTGCTCCAAATCAGGTTGGATCTCATCTTAATCAAAGAACCACCAAACAACTTATATGCACAACATAAGAAGTATACTAGCCAAAGTGGAAAGTGATAAGTAGTAAGTTAATTGCATCAGCCAAGTTATCCATTTCTATGACAAAGTAAGGGTAAATCAGACGACGGTCTGATGGAAAATAACTCCAAGATCTGTTATCGCTGACAGAGATATTTCAGTGAAATGCAATTAACCAAAATCCAGCAAATGATAAGAGCTAATGCTTACATGAAATAGCAGAACTCCCAAGACACCATATGCTACAGGCAAAGCTGACTCAACAAAGGGGAATAGTAGCTCCATATCAGGGGGTTCAATAGCATTGGGATCTGTGAAGTATTTTACAACTTCTGGGGGCAGTCTATTTATCTGATGAATCAAAAACATAAAATCAACAAAACAGTTTTAAATAACAGAAGAAGTTGGGTAGACAATATTGATGTGGCAAACAAAATTTAGAAACGTTTGAGATATAGTGATTTTTTCACCAACATTTACTGATCAACACCTGATGCTAAAAGAGAAACAGTAATCAGCCTACCTGAGAAGCAATTCCAAGCTCCACTGAGGAACCAATGGTGAGAAGAAACAACAACAAAGCAATCACATATTGCCAAAGTGTTGTTGGCCCTGGATCTGAAACTTCCTTCCGCAGCAAACCAAAGCTGACACGTGGCCCACCACGTGGATCGGGACTGTCTGAATCAGGTTCCTCCACCATAAAAAGGTTGTACTTATCACCTGTGACCTCAACTAGCTGACTTTGAAGCTTGGCAAATACATCCTCTCTCTTTCCCCTTAAATTTCCAAGGAAAAGAATACCCTCTCCAAGGTCACCAAAAGGCTCCTCTTTGGTCACCCAAAAAGTTGTATAACCAAAAAGCTTATCCTTAATCAGCTTTACATCAGCAGGATCAACCTTCTCAGGTCCAAGGAGTTCCATGAGTTTGAAAGAATCAACTTGAAAATTGTTGTATGTTGGTCCAACTGAGGATAAGGATGACTGAAAAAGCGAAATAAAGAAACATAAGAATCAGGAACGATAACAGAGAATTCACATGCACAGAATATGCTTCCACAGAAAATATTTATCAGAGGGGCTTTCTGTGAACGCGCATCATAGAAAAGATAACTCGTGAGATAGAAAATCAAACTAACAATAGCAGACAAGTAGAGCAGGCATTGAGAAACACAAGGTTCCTTCATGAAAGAACCTTTCCTTTATTTGAATTCACATTAGTCAACTTAAATCAAGTAGTAAAATGAAACAAACAACTTAGGCAAGAGTTATTAACGATGAACAAAATATTGGTGCCAGGATTACTGAGGAGAGGTAACTACAAAATTTTCCCATAAATTTATCACCTGGACACCCATCATCATTTTGCGCTCGCCAGATAAAAATGGTTGTACATGTATTCTAACATAACGTGTATTGCCTCGGCTTCCTCTTAATATATGTCCATCCCATTAAATTAGAAAAAAATGCAAGCATTTCATGCCATTTACAGCAGCATGAAGCAGTTAGAATACGTTGAAGGAACAAAAAACAGAAAACAGAGAGCTAAGTACCCTTGAGGAAGCCGGTGGGGACCTTGATTTCTCAGGATTGAAGCCGTTCTCATTTCTCTCCTCAGCCCCTTCAGCCAGTGTGGTCGTCAAATTAGAATCCTTCGACGCCTTACTACCGCTTTCCCCTTCATTATTAGTGTCGTTATTACTACTAAAGCACGTAAACCTACTAAAATCAATATACCTCCCCAATTTTGATCTTTCTCCGCAAAAATAACATGAACCCCTCGATCTGCTCAGCTGATGGTATTGAATTCTCTCCCTGAAAGCGCGTCGAACAGGGTTGGAACGGAATTCGTAATTCAAAGGTATAAAACTACAACTTGTGAGAGTTCCCATAGAATAGAATGAGAAACCAAAAGGAATGACGAATATTCGAGAGGAGTAAAGCGTTCGTTTCAGTTAAGCATTTGGAGAAGAACTCAAAGTTAAATTCAGCACTCTAAACTTTTGCGGAAAGATGAACGACGAACTCAAGCTCAATAGGGGTAGCCAGAGTGAGCCAAGCAGCTGGACTTTGAACCGCGAGCTTCTTTGGATGGGGCACCGCAGCATATCTTCATTCCCGGCTTCGGCTAGTAAAATATCTTTTCTTTTTTTGTTTCATTTTTATAATTAAAAAAAAAAGATATTTTCACTGCTAATTTTAGTTTCTATCAATGTCATAACTATTTCTTTCACCGTAGATAAGATTATGATCTAACAGTAAAAAAATATGGTAGTGAATAAAATTGATAATGATAATATCCTATCCTATTAAAAAACGTAATTTTCAGAAAAAAAAAATTTCATTTTAGATTTAGATATTACCGTCAACAGTGTAAGATTTGTTTAAAAAGAAAAAAGAAAACCATATTTTTAAAAGGAAAAATTGGCCCTTCTTAACAAATTTATGAGTGAGAAGGAATTATTAAATTTTTATGGACAAATAATACCGACACTCTCTAAATTCTACATGCTCTAGTTCAAGTCCTTCATACTTGTGCTAAAAGATTTTTAACCTAATTTATCCTAGAACTAGAAATATTGTATCAAGAGAAGGTACAACATTATTTTACAATATAGAATTTTTGTATAATTAGTTATATTTTTTAGATACAAAATATATATAATTAGTAATAATATTTTTTCATTAAATTATATATTTGATTGTAGGGGTAACATACCAATTTTAACCTTTTATATGGGCATATTTATTAGCAAAGAAGATCAATAGGTTGTTTGAATTTTTTAAATATGATGTATGATAAAGTCTATAAATTATGGCCTATAATTCAGATAAAAAAATCATGGGATATTATTGTTGATCATTCAATTCTTTTAAATAATACTAAAAGTCTTAATTATAAGAAATTTAGTTAACTTTTTTTTTTGGAGAGATTAAAATGCATGTTTGGCCTAGCTTATTTTTATTTTATAATCTACTTATAAGTATATTTAAAATAAACAAGATTTTTACATGTAAGGCTCTTATAATTATAAAGCTTATTTTATAATGAAAAAAAAGAGCTTAAAAATAAGCTCCTCATAGGAGCTTATTTTTAAGCTCTTTTTTTATAAGCTTTTTTTTTTAAAAAAAAAAAAAGAGAGAGAGAACCCATAATCTCTTGATCGAATATTACTATCACTACGCGCCATCACCACCGCCGCCACCACACCGTCACCGCCGCTGCCACCACACCACTGTCGCCGCCACCTCCACCACCACCACCGCCGCCGCCGCCACCACCCTATTATAATATACCTTTTATGATAATTTTATTAGAAAAAATGCTTTATGACAATTTTTTTTTTCAAATAAATTTTATTTTTAATTTGCTTTTTAAATAACTTTTAAGCTAAAAATTTTATATAATCATCAAACAGCTTTTAGCTTTTTTTTTTTTAAAGCTCTGCTTTTTAAACTTTAGCTTAAAAAGTAACTTTTAAGGCTCAAAATAAAGAGGATCCAAAAGTTTCTAAATAAGTTCTTAATCATTTAAGTATGTTGTGTTTTCTTAAATTATATATTAGTTTATTAGTCAAACTATTTAGTTTGAAGAAAAAAATAAAAATACTCTAAACTAATATAATTAGATTCTTTAATCTCTCCAAAAAAGTCAACTAACTCTTATAATTAAGACCGGAATGTGTAGAAATGATCTTGTGGTTTGCTGGCGATGTGTCAGGCCACTTGGATTTTGGGACCTATTGGGTTTTCTCAGGGGCCCAATGGGCTTTCCATTGACGTGGTGGATGTCACAATGCATACATTAAGGAATAGCTTACTTGTTCAGTTCAACTAGTAAAGAGGTCGGATACTCTCACCAAAAGGAGGGGGTTCGATCATGAAGTTGGTCAAGACGTTGGGGGAGGCATCCTAGCTCCTGGGTGCCTAGGTAAACGCCTGAAGGTAATAGATGGCTCACCGTACCTAACATTGGTATCACTGAAGAGAGACTTTGCCCTGCCCTTAAAATGTGGGTGAACCCAATCCCTTTCCTAAAATTGTGTATTAAAAACAAAAGGAATAGCCTATTTTTTTTAAGGGTCAAATAGCAAATTTGCCTCCGCACACGCCAAAAACATGATGTTGTCGCCGAAATTTTTTGTCCGATGTCGCCCGCGCTTAAAACGTGAGAATGTCGCCTCAGTTTAGGTTGACTATTAATTTTGACTTAAATTGCTTATTTGGCAGCCACATGTATGCTCATTCTTCACCTCATCATGACACATCATCCCCTCTCCCTCCCTCCTCTGTCGTCCTTCCTTCCTCCATCGTCCCTCTCCTCCCTCCTCTATCCATTCCACTCGCAGATGACGACTATGCTGATTCTTGCTCCAGATCTGAAGACTCCCTTTCATAAGCCCAGGTAAACGATGGCTCGATCTACATCTTCTGTTTGTGAATTTTAGATTTCATTTATGTGCTTTTTTATCATGAATTTGACGTTGAGAGTTGTATTGAAATTCGACGCCGCCGCAAATGACGACGACCATGCTGATTTTGGCTCCAGATCTGAAGAATTCCTTTCATAATCTCAAGTAAACGATGGCTCGATCTACATCTTTCGTCTGTAAATTTTGGATTTCATTTGTGTGCTTCTTTATCATGAATTTGTTTTCGTTGGAGTGTGTCTCAGCTGGCAAGGATCATTATCGACAACTGGATCTAAGTTCATTTTGAGCGCTATAGTTTGAATTAGATATCCGCTTACCTGATCCTCCTTTTATCTTAATTATACTGTTGGAAAAGTGAACTGTCCAAAGATTTTGGTCTGATGTTTTAGAGTGATAGGATCGGGAAGAGCATATAATGCAAACTGTTGCAATTTATTTGATCCCTGATATTGCTATGCTTCTATTATGCGTAGCTGAGAGATGTTGTTATCATGTTCTTGTATGTCAGGTGCAGATACGTCCTATGATTAACCTTTTCTTCTATTCATTTGAACCTTGTTACCGTCAAATTTTGATACAACTCTCAACATGGTAAAGGGAGGGATGATGACAGCGAGTGGAAGGGACAGAGGAGGGAGGGAGGGAGGGATGGAGGAAGGAAGGAAGGACGACAGAGGAGGGAGGGAGAGAGACGGATGCAGAGAGAGAGAGAGAGAGAGGAGATGATGTGTCATGATGAGTTGGAGAATGAGCATACACCTGGCTGCCAAATAAGTAATTTTAGTCAAAATTAATGGTCAACATAAATAAAGGGGTGACATTGTTACGTTTTAGGACTTCTAGGGCGACATTGAGACAAAAAAAACTTTCAGGGCGATATTGCTCCTGAACGTGTACTTCGGAGACAAATTTACTACTTAACCCTTTTTTTAACGAAACATTACCGTACTCTACAAGCTTGCAGACAAGAAAAAAGTACTACTAGTACATCAATTTGGGTCCACAAAAAACCAGCGACCTCAATTAATCGTATGTTTGGGTAACTGGCGAAACTACGGTTTTTTAGCAAATTTATCTTTAAAAGTTTTTGCTAAGGAGCAATGTTGCTCTGAAAGTTTTGTTATGTTAATGTTGTCCCGAAAGTTTCAAAACGTAGCAATGTTGTCTATTTTTGTTAAAAAATTAATAGTAATGTCAATTTTTTGACGATCAATTTTTTGACGATCAACCGTAGTTTCTTATCTGAATAGGGTAACATTGAGACAAAAAGAAAAATCAAAATAACATTGTTTCTATTCTAGACCTATATTTCCAGACAAGTTTACTACTTAGCCAACTTAAGTCCGAACTCGTCTAGTTGGTAAATATAAAAGTTATTCTTCAAAGCATAATTCAATCACACTCCAACTCGTAAATATATTCTTCATAGCATAATTCAATCACACTCCAACTCGTAAATATAAAAAGTTATTCTTCAAAGCATAATATAACTTCAAGGCATAATTCAACCACACTGTAAAAAAGGAAAAGGAAAATCCAAGCGTAAAAGCGCGAGATTTTAATGTTCATTTCGTTTTTCCCTTGACTCAGAGGCATGACGCTAATTCTTTTTCTGTTTTTTGTCTTTATCAATTGGTCGGCATTTTCAGCTGGCAATCACGAGACCGAGCTCAGAGGTGAGCTTCCTGCTTTTCTTTTTTGGTTTTGATGTCCTGTGCTGCGTTTTAGACTGCTGAGTGGCAATTGAAACAATGGGGTCTTTTAATGATTCTTAGGGTTTCTTTATCTTCTTCGCATTGCATTCGATAGAAGTCTCAACTTTGCCGGATGGTTGGGGATTTGAATGTTTTTTTTTTTGTTTTGTCTTTTTATTTTTATTTTTAATGCTTGTGTGTTTTGTAAGCAGAGTGAGGACGTGAGCTATTTCCTAAGTATAGTGTGCCTTTCTTTAATTTTAATCAAACAAAATTTTATGCAATAGTTGATTGGTAAGTCTAGTAGAAGACTGACGGTATTGTGGTCGAGCTCCCGTTTTTCAGTATGATTGATCTCACTGGACTCTTCTTTTGATGCTTCAATATCCGTTCTAGTTGTTTGAGGTAAATGAATATATCTGGGGACTGTGTCCTGGTTATGCGCTAGTAAATTGTTTGCCTGATTACATAGTCAAACATATTGTACATGTTAGCAATGGAGCTGTTAGCTACATCTCTCCATTTAGTATTTTATCTCGGACTTAGGTGAGGATGAGGTCATGATGGTTGTGTTTGTTAATCATCATATTCTATTTTGACATTTCAATTTCATATTTTTAGCATGCTTCGTCAATGTTTTTAGGGTTTATTGAACCTAAGAACAACCTGAATTTATTTGTTTTACAACGTATAAATTTTTTCATATTGTAAATCAGATTTTAACCAAATCATTTAACAGTTAGCAGTAATTTTATCAAAGGAGGGATAAAATCTGCTATCTTAACATAATACTAATTGTGAAAGACTTTATGTTATGTTATTGTAATTCTAATATAAACGTTAGTTATTAAAGTAGCTGTTAGGAGTAGGCGGTAGCGTTAGAATTATAGCAGTTAATTAGTTATCTAGGGGTGGAAACAGTAAAGCAGCGGGGCCGACCCTTAACAGCCAGGCAGGCTGTTATGCGAGGAAGTGGGCTGAGCCTGGCGCATTTATTCTGAGCTTATATTTTGGCCTGAGCCTGGCCTAAGCCTGTTAAGAGGCCTGTTTTTTAAAAAAATCATGTACTTAGCCTAACAGGCCACATGCCCCAACAAAAAAAGCAGTAGAAAATGCGCCTCAGAAAAAATAAAAAGCCTACCTTAAACAGGCCAAAAACATGCCTACTTTACAACAACATAACAAATGTTCATCAGCAAAATAACAGAACAGCAGCTATGGATACTAGAGTATATTGAACAGCAGCTATGATGGGAATTATTGTTTAAATCCAACACATAAAAAGTATTTCTCTTGTCTCCAAATCCTTCATGCCAATTAGGCTTTTAGTCTATAAAGTGTATTCTTAATCCTTAATTTTAACATTGCTAGTCTTACTCAACAAAAATGATGACTCAACATATTTAAATGGTTACTTCACAGTTAAATGCGAACAAACATACTTAAATCTAACTGCATAGTCATAATTTACTTTTATTGAGTCAATATTTTCCATTATATGAAACTGCAAATGCTAACAAACA